>JAGDQO010000292.1:0-634288 GCA_018342035.1 Solanum appendiculatum
ATTTGAGGCAGCGGAGATGGTTGGAATTGCTCAAGGACTACGACATGACTATTCTTTATCATCCGGGCAAGGAAAATGTGGTAGCAGATGCCTTGAGTCGAAAGACGGTAAGTATGGGTAGTCTTGCCTTGTTACAGGTTGGAGAGCGTCCTTTAGCTAGGCACATCCAGTCCTTGGCCAATAGCTTTGTGAGGCTTGATATTTCAGAATCTGGTAGAGTGTTGGCTTACTTAGAGGCTAGATCGTCCTTGTTGGAGGAGAGTCGGACTCAACAGTTTGATGATGATGATTTATGTAAGATTCGAGACAAAGTGTCAAAAGGAGAAGCCAAGGATGCAATTCTTGATAGTGAGGGAGTTTTGAGGATAAAAGGTCGTATTTGTGTTCCTCGAACAGGGGATTTGACTAGACTGATCATGGAGGAGGCCCATAGTTCAAGGTACTCTATTCATCTAGGGGCTACTAAGATGTATTGTGACTTGAAGCAGCATTATTGGTGGTGTCGTATGAAGAGGGACATAGTGGACTTTGTATCTCAGTGTTTGAATTGTCAGCAAGTGAAGTATGAACACCAAAAGCCTGGAGGTGTGACTCAGAGGATGCCCATACCTGAGTGGAAGTGGGAGCGTATTGCTATGGACTTTGTGGTAGGATTGCCACGTACCTTGGGTAAGTTTGATGCTATATAGGTCATCGTGGATCGATTGACTAAGTCTGCACACTTCATACCAGTTCAGACTACCTATAATTCAGAGAAGTTAGCCAAGATCTACATTCGAGAGATAGTTCGCTTACATGGGGTGCCCATTTCTATTATTTCCGATCGTGGCACACATTTTACATCTCATTTCTGGCGGTCTATGCAGAAAGAGTTGGGCACTCGAGTGGATCTTAGTACAGCCTTTCACCCTCAGATTGATGGTCAGTCTGAACGGACTATTCAAGTTCTTGAGGACATGTTGCGAGCGTGTGTGATCGACTTTGGTGGTCACGGGGATCAGTTTTTGCCTTTAGCGGAGTTTGCTTACAATAATATTTACCATTCGAGCATTGAGATGGAACCATTTGATGCTTTGTATGGTAGGAGATGTAGATCTCCAATTGGTTGGTTTGATGCATTTGAGGTTAGACCGTGGGGTACAGATTTGTTGAGGGAGTCCTTGGGCAAAGTCAAGTTGATCCAAGATAGACTTCTCATGGCTCAGAGTAGGCAAAAGAGTTATGCAGATCGAAAGGTTCGTGATTTGGAGTTCATGGTTGGAGAGCGGGTTCTATTGAAGGTTTCACCCATGAAGGGTGTGATGAGATTCGGAAAGAAGGGCAAGTTGAGCCCAAGGTATATTGGTCCTTTCGAGATCATTGAGCGTATTGGTGAGGTAGCATATGAGTTGGCTTTGCCACCTGGTTTATCGGGTGTTCACCCTGTATTTCATATTTCGATGATGAAGAAATACCATCAGGGTGGTGCTCATGTGATTCAATGGGATTCGGTGTTACTTGATCAGAATTTGACTTTTAAGGAGGAGCCGGTAACCATTTTGGATAGGCAAATTCGAAAGTTGAGGTCAAAAGAGATTACTTCAATAAAGGTTCAATGGAAGCATCGTCCGGTGGAGGAGGCTACATGGGAGACCGAGTCAGACATGAGGATTAGATATCCTCAACTTTTTAAGCGTTCAGGTACTTCCTATTTTTTTTCTACCGTTCGAGGACGAACGTTTGTTTAAGTGGTAGATGATGTAACGACCCGCTAGATAGTTTTGAGCACTTGAACTCTTCCTTCATAAAAGGTCCTTCTCGAAAAAAAAATTAAATGGAAATCTTAGACTAATTGTTTAACTATGGTTATTTAGTTAATGGGCATTTTATTAAATAATTAGTTTAAGTGATAATAATGGGCCAAGTCTGTAAAAAAATTTTATACCTTATACCACTTGACCCATATTTATTAAAAATAAGTTAGTGGGTTTTTATCACTTTTAGTACATAATTAACCTAGAAAAGAAAAATAAAGAGAGAGGCAGAAACTTACCTTGCGATCGACTGCGAGAGGAAACCACCGCACTTCAGATTGATCAGGTAAACAAAGAAATAGTTCTTAATCTTAAATTTCTATAGCTAACTATGTACACATTTATAGATAGGTATAATATATTAGATGACATCCTAGAATTAGAGAAATTTGGTTGGTTAAGAGAATTGAATTTTGTTTAAATCAATGGCGGCTCATTTATTTTTAGGAAATTAATTAAGGGTCTTAAAATTTTGAATCTTTTGTTACCTGTAATGATGATTCTTATAGTGGGTTGTTACTAGTATATTGTAAGTTAAAGGAAAGGAACAAAAGTTTGGTTTTTGGACTAAAAAAAATAAATAAAAAATTTAGGTTCCTGTAGATTAATTATTTGGGTTCTTTTGTTACAAATTGTAACCTTGTATATGGGCAAATGATTAGACAGTAATGGACAAATGATTGGAAGTGGTGAAATTAAAGGAGTTGGCTTGAAATTGTCACAGTTGTCGCTACTGGTTTAGTAACCAGTGGCTTCAATCTCAATTAAGGTTAATTGTTTACCCCATTATAAATTAGGTTCTTGATATAGTGAGATAGTCAATTAAAATTAGGTGTATCGTGCTATATGGATACCACTAGACTTAATATTAATTGGATAAATTAAGACTTAACTCTATGCTTAAATTTTAGGAATATGAGACTTGGCTTAATAGTTGACACCAAGATTTATGAATTTAATTATTATATTAGGGTGGATTTTGGGTTTAGGCTAAATATATAGTAATATGAGTGTCTATGTACTCAATTGCTCACGAATAAATATTACATATTTGATAGATTGGGAACATTCTGAAGCTTTACGAAAGGGAAAGACAAAATCTTGAGGATTTGTGACACGTGTTCGGCATTCAAGGTATGTTAAGACTTTCAGACTTCATTGAAGGACATTTTCCTAATTAAAGATTAAAAATGGAATAGACAATGGGTAAGGGCGAAAGATGGGGGTCTTGTGCCAATGGTGTGACGGGCATTGGTACGAGTACCAATGTTATTAAGGGAAAGTTTCTTACTATAATATGAGATATTGCAAATTGAGAATGCCAAAGCATATGGGCATTAGCTGATGTATTTAGTGACTTGATTTCTTTTGTGTGGTGGTACTTCCTTATTGAACTTGTGTAATGGTAATAGTTGAGGTGATTATATGTCATGGTGACATTTGATTTATTGAGATGCTGCATTATCCCCTTTTGTTGAAATCATATTGTACACATGCATTGACATGAGATTGAGTATAAGTTGGGCACGTGGAGATCGTCCGTGCTGGGGATTGTTTGATTTTATGATAGTGCGTTGAGATCGTCCGCACAGACACGTGGAGATCGTCCGTGTCGGTATATGGACCTCGCGAGTCCCCCATGGGTCATGAACTCTCGATGTATTTCCGAGGAGTATCATGTATATATGGTTGAGAGAGTACTTGGCATCTGAGGCATATCATTCATGGTGTCGCATCGCATTGCATCTCATTGCATCCTCATTCTTGTTGATTGTATGTTTTATTGGTGATTGGACATTATGTGATATTTAATTATCCTTATTTGATGAAACTTGACTGATGTATATAGTGTAGACTTGTAAAACAAAGAGATGATTTTCTTATATGAACTCCCGTCACTACTTCTTCGTTGTCGGTCTATGAGATATGCTGGGTACACGTGGTTTCGTACTCATACTACACTTGTTGCACCTTTTTGTGGTGCAGATCCAATTCCGGATACGAGCACATCTCGTGGAGATTTTTGAGTCCGAACTTGGAGTATCTTGGAGTTGTGGTGAGCTGCTTGGCTGTTCCGTGGCCCACACCTCCCTCTATTTTATTATTTATTCAGTTGCTTTTATATTCAGACATGATCTTTCTTAAGTTAGGCTTGTCATTTCAGTTTCAGACTTGCACCGTATTTTAGAAGCTCTTGTACTTATGACACAAATTCTTGGGTGGTATTTTGTTTTTTCCGCTTTTCGTATATATGAAGACTATGGTTGGAGATATTCTACTCGTTGTTGACTTTTCACCTTATTTACTTAGTTAAAAAGGTAAAACTAGTGGGTTGGCTTACCTATCGGTTGGGAACATAGGTGCCATCACGACATGTGAATTTGGGTCGTGACAAAAAGTTGTTTAGAAAATATGATAAACCAAATAATTGTATAAACCAAAAGGCTTTATATAATATCATACCTTAGCATAATAAAATGCTACAAAATGTTAATGTATGGTAACTAAAAGTACTTATAAACAAAAAAGATTGAGAATTCAAAAACTAAACAACGACTATTGTATTTCAATTGTTTCACTATCATCACGAGCTATGTGCGTCCTGCTATACCTGGGAGGTGCTTCGCTGTTACTTATGGCTCCTGCATCAATCTTCTATTTCCATAGTTCCAAAGAAGCGTACCATTCTTGACCTTAGAGATACTACATCGAATGTACCCGCTGGATTTCCTTGTCCATATGACAAGTATTCAGCATAAGCAAGCATATAAATACCGCAGTCCCTACATACAACAATAGCAATGAAAGTGTAAACAAAAACTAAAATACAAAAATAAACGATAATACTAAAGTCAAAATATTACACACACTTACAAGCTCCCATGTGACTATTGAGGTATGTTGTCAATGAAGACAATATCAAAGAACCCATTCTCTTCTTGAGTCAAAGAAGAATCGATTCCTCTGTTTTTGTAATAATCTGTCATGGTTAACCTTAGAGGAATTAGCTGAGCAAACTTTTAAACCTCTAACTTGATAGCTGCATCATGGCCTGCTGCTCTATACGAGTCATAAATGCTGATACGTTTATCATTAAGTGAAACTACGGCCAAAACCCAATGAAATTTTTCTTTGACATGAACAGGTACAAAAATATGATCCACCAGATGCCAAGGAATACCAGTATACAGTTTGTACCCTCTGATGTATTCACCAATAACATGTTCTTCGTCAACACAACTAACATCGCTATCTAAATCAACATATTTATCCCAAATCGATGAAATTTTAGTCTTAAATACACAATCCACAGTTGTGTATTTGTAACTGCTACCAACTTCGTACTTCGCTTTCTTTCGAAGATAATAGAAAATCACATTAATATGCTAAAAATATATATAAAAAAAGATATAAATAACTTAACTAATACACATAATTATTATGAAAAGCAATATAAACAAGTCTTACCGAATCATCCAATAACTATCCTTTGAAAGACAGTTTGTAGAACCAATTTTTATCCTTTATTAAATCAACACCAAAATTCATACCAACAGGGATATCAGCTCTATTCTTCCTGTAACGGTCTTGATCATGCTTCCTGTGACATATATAAAATGAAAGAGTTGAACGATTTGTAGTGAACATCACCTATAAAGTAAATACATTTAAGACCTATAAAAATTCAAACTTAACAAGAAAACATATTCATATGAAAAATGCAACATATGAATAATTGAAGTGAAAATAGAAAATGAAATAAATACACATTTTAAATGAATACAAATGAAACATTTTAATGAATACCAAATTAGCAAATATATCACTAATTGAACTGATATGGACAAAGAACATTCTTAAGAATACAAATACAACATAAAATAAAAATAAAATAATACACTTTGATTAATTAGATACTATGATAAAAGTCTTAACATAAAAAATTCAGAATGGATATAAATAGTTTGTATTTGTTTCTCAAATACTTACTTGTTCTCATGCTTTGCAAGAAGACCATCTCGAACCCATGTACGATTTGCATCTCACAAGGTTATATCATGATTGCTAGAAATTAAATCAAATATGAATGGGTGTTTCAATGCAAAAATATTGGGCCGATTTGAGGAACTACCTGAGAGGTTTACGAAATATTAAAATTATACAAACTAATACAATTCATGATAATTAATACAAAAAAATTATTTAAATGATACTAATAATGGTGGGAATACAATACCAGCAGATGATCCAAATGTGGTGACATACGGAGATATATTATAAGGACCTGGACGTCTGTTCATGTGCGTAGGCAATGGTGTCTGATCATTAAGGATGTTGGTCTGGTCCTCAATGCTCCTCTGTTCTTGCATATTGGTGTGGGCAATTGTAGTGGTCTATTCTTCTGTGGTGTTGATCTGATCAATATTTATAGTTGTCTCCGGTACAATGTCACTGAGACTTGGCATCAGATGATCATCCAATTCAAACAGTGACTATGTTATCACATTGATGGAATCCATAGAATGGAGAGGGACTGGACATAAGATTTGTTTCTCGTCGTCTTTACTTTGCACTTGTTCTGGCGATTCATGTGCATGAAGAGATTCTAACGGGACTGTATTTTTGGGCAAATCAAATGCAAAGCTTGGTTGATGTACCTGATAAGTTCATAAAAATGTAATTTACTTAAATCAGATGAACCTATTATCAATATACATAATCAGTGTATACATTTATAGAACATACTCTTGGAACAACAGGTCTTGGAGCACTGAATACAACATCCACGTTAATCAGATTGCGAACAGGGAATTGACACACACACCCTTGTAAATTGAAAAAAAATATTAGATGGAATTGATATTAGATTTATTCCTAAAATTCATGATTAAAAAAAAGTTAAACTTTATAAAGATGAAATAGATAATTACAAATTGAGCATGTATTGAAACATTAACAATGTAAAGTAATATAATTGACTTACCCCATGCTCAGCAATAATGCCATATGAATTCTGGATTGTCTAAACACCAAAGTCAAGGACAAAAACATAAACACAAATATTATAGGATACAGAAAAATCTGCTCCTTAAAAGTGATAAAGGATATTTAGATATAAAGTAATAAAGGTTAATACTGAATTAATAGTACTGAATACAATGTGGTTATAAATCCATAGTGAACAAAATAAACATGATAGTTATAAAATGAATACAATTAAAAGTGGAAAATAAATTAAGTGTATTCATGTACCTCTGTTTTTCGGGACTGATCATTATCTAACTGAACTACCTGCACTTGAATTGATGGAGATACATGAATTGCAGTAGCTGGTGACCTATTGGAATCTTCATCATTTAAATTTGGTGGGATGGTGTGATCATCACAATATTTGACCTGTGTTAGATTAAAATATAATACATTGTCACTTAATTGGTTAATTAAAATACATTACAATAAGTTTGATTTTTATGAACCACCTGCTCATGATGTTTAGAATTCAAAGCCTCGAGAACAACTTTGAAGTTGTCATTGATCAGTTTGTGAATGTCAGCAAACTCTTGTCTAACCTGAAAAATAGGACATAATAAGGTATCGTTAAAAAAAATTCAGAATGTTTAAAATGTTGAAAAATTTGATTAATGTATTAATAACAGATACCTCCTTTCTGAACTCTGACAACTCTTTCCTCCACACTTGAACTTCATATTGGCTTGCTCTGGGAATGTCAGAATTCCCAAAACTTGTTTTTATTGGATGTGCTGTTATAGATGGAGCCTCCTTTGAAGTAACATTCGAATTCTTCATTAAATTGGTAGGTACATGATCCTTTTCCACCGGCTGTTTTACAACAAGACGAGGCACCGTCTTTGGTACAGCTTGTTTGGTAACAATAGTCGACTGCTTCTTCGTTCTTTTTTTAACAGGCGATCGTGAAGAACCAACAGGTACTTTTCTTTTGTCCATGACTGTTGGTGGAGGCGGTTCTTGAAAATCATCATCGGAATCTATTTCATAAGCTGATGAACCATCTGAATCATCGTCGGACGAATCAGAATGCTGACCTCGACTTGATTTTCGATTCCCTCCGGTGGCAACTTCAATACTGCAAGTTCCCTTGAAGTAGGATTAATGTTCCTGAAATTCAACTGATCCAACAATTATTGTTATTATAATGAATACAAATTATTAAAAAACAGGGTAAAGTGAATTTAATTCAATATAAATAAAGTAAATACCTTATTGTTGACATCACTGAATATTGTACTCATCAATGTCTTATATCTAGGTTTCACTCCAACAGTCTGCCAGTTGAGTAATCTCGGGATACGATCATCAACCTTTTGTGCAATTTTGAGATCTATAGTTGAACTGCACTCATATAACCACACTTGAATAATAATTGGCATGCCACCAATTCTGTAGAACTTCTTTGAGCTGTTCATCTTCTTGTTCAGACTATTCATCAACAAGTGAAATATTTTCTTACCTCATGGGTAATCAATGTACCTACCGCTTTCAACAAGGTCAAAATGTAGTCTTGGAACTGTTTTGTTTTTCTTTTCACCAGAAAAAACAACAGTTTGAATGAAATATAGGATGACAAACTTCAATCCATCTTGATCGTTATCACCCAATACTTTGGCCTTAAAACTATCAATTAAATCTATTTTTTAGATGAAATCTACACCCTCAAAATACTTACTGATCAACCTGTTCAATTCTTAAGTGTCAAATTTGAAATCTTCTTCATCATTGACACAATCTAACCGACTGATCAAAGCAAATTCTCTCATTGTGAATCGAAGAGTGGATCCATTAACACGTATAATGAATGCTTTTCAAGAACTGCAATTGAGTTCTAAAGCCATACAACACCTATGTATTTGTGCCTGAGCACAACAATTACGCATTCGGATGTACTGACCAAAACAGGTGCTATGACAAAACACATTATATACGAGCTCATTAAGATATTTAATCAGGTGATCTTTAATCTCGTTGTTAAAGATACACTGGATATGTGGAGCTTTTTTAAGTGGAATTGTAACATAAAAATCATTTGCCTGCATATGTTGAAATAAATGAATAAACAAATGTATTAATTACTGATATATAAATGCATTTTACAAAAAAATATAATAAACTAATACACACACAAAAATACAATCTACGACAATACTAGTACACAGAACAAGAATACAATCTGAAAATACATATCAACTTTAATGAGAAAAATTCATGACTTTAAAATATGAATAAATAAATACAAATCACTTTGGATACAAATATTAAACAACTAAATACTGGGCTAATATAATTCTTAATTCGGATACAACTAATTTAGGATACATAATGGAGCTATCAAGAATACAATCTTCTTCATCAATAACCATAAAAAATAAATACAATTTCTCGAAAAATACATATCGTGTGTCGAAACTGAATAAAATTTCTCAAAAAATACAAATCTTGTATCGAAGGGAACAAACAAGATGCACATTACGCAAGTCGACTATGAATACAAAATAAGGGTTAGATACAAATATAATACAAAATACAATCGTGTGTCGAAACTGAATATAATTTCTCAAAAAATACAAATCTTGTATCGAAGGGAACAAACAAGATGCACATTATGCAAGTCGACTATGAATACAAAATAAGGGTTAGATACAAATATAATACAAAATACAAAAGATGTTTATGAACTTATTCAACTTATAAATCCATCAAGAATAACGCATGCAAACACAATTTTAACAACATACTACAGAACTTTCAAACTTATTTTCAAAATACTTTTGTGAAACATAAAAAAATATACCTCTAAATCGCTTTGATAATCAGCTTCATCCTGTTGAACAACATCTTCAACTTTCAAAACTCTTCGTTTCTTAGGACTATTCTCTTGCACCATTTTGGCCGCAGAGCCTACATTTTCGAGCAACCCTTGGGTAATACATAGATAAAACGAGGGTATATCACCAAAAATTTGAAGATTATTTGGGATACCTCTTGTTATTCTATTTGCCTCAGACATTATAGAGATATTCAAATGCTTTCACCGAATCTAAAACCCTAAAATCCAAAACGCCAAATTTCGAAATTATGATATATGAACATATGAAAAATCAAACAATATATAGATATGAATGTTAATATAAAGTTTTCAAAAAGAAAACAAATCACAACAAAATCAACTATTGCGAAAAATCACAAAAAAATCAATAACAACGATATCTGGAAAAGATATATTGTCGCAATACATTAACCTACATCAGTGGGCTAAAATATTTCGAGAATATCTTGAGAAATTTTGGAAGAAGAATCGTAAGGAAAGTGGAGAGATTTGGGGTAAAATCGGGTGGAAAGGGTATAGAAAGAGAGAGAGAGTATAGAGATTTGGGGGTAAAATTTAGAGAGAGAAAATTGTAATTAAATTTTTTTTTTACTGTTAAACGTGTAGTGTAGTAAAAAAAGGAAAATGTGGGTCTGATTTGAGAAATAAAAGGATAGTAAATTAATTGTATTAGGATACACTATAATTGCTAAAATAATGACATAATGACATTATTGATAATTAATTTAAAGAGTAGATGTTTTAGCTAATTATGTTAGGATTTATGACTGGTTTGTTAATTTTCCCAATTAATAAGTGTTGATTGCTAGCAATGCATTGGTTAAGAACATCTATGAAAGAAGGTTTACCACGCCGGGTTTAGAAGAACAACTAGCGATTGGAAGAGATGCCAACACCGAATAGTTAAAGAATTCTTCTCTGATTCAAGATTGTGAGCTTATTCGCTTTGAGTCAAAGTAGACAATCGAATGTATTCATTAAAAAGAGTAGAATCAATACATTTATTATGTACCCATAGATATTTTATTGGATTTGAATCAAATTTTGAATCAATCTATATTAAGTGACCGTAATATGGAAAGATAGAAAGTTGATAAGGAGGATTTTCTAAGAAAAAAAAATTCTTACAAATACTAATGAATATACCATTTAATCATTCTATGTGATTAAACAATCATATATGACACAATTTTTTCAAAAGAAATACTATAACAATAAAAATGGAGTTATAAAGTAAAAAAGGAAAAAAACATGATAAAGAAGACAAACAGGTTCACCCCATTTGAATCTAGAGAGAGAGAGAGAGTCATATAACTACTCAATGATAGAGAGAAAAAGAAGATAAAAATTTTGTGCTCACTGCTCGTGAATAAAGCCCAATCAAGTGTTTGCGATGATGATTTTCACGATGGAGATTCCCAATCATAAAGAGGACTTCTTTTGATTTTGTTACCGGAAAGTGTATCCGAATAGAGAGTTCGCTAGTTTGATTACTAGACTTTGATTGAAAGTATAATGTATAAGGAAGAAGGAGAAAAGAAAGAGAATTAAGATGAACACTATATAAAATGAAGTAAAATAATTGTAAACACGTAATTTTTTGATCGAACTTAAGATTTTACACTATTTTTAGTGTATAAATATTTATTATAAATCTAAATTAAATATTTTGATTTTTATCTTATTTTATTAAGTTTATTTTAAATGATTTGAAAACCACAAAAATTGAATCACATTTTAAGGTAAGTTTTTTCTCAATTGTTTAAAAAAGAAATGAAAAGTTACAAGAAAATATATATTTTCTTTTAATTTAAGTTTTAATAAATAAGCTAGTATTTCTTAATTATAATTTATTATTAGCTACTTAATTTAGTTTTAAAATAATTAAATAATATTCTTATTATATTATATTATATTATTAAAAAAAAAAAAACCTAACTACGCCACTACACCTACATTACCCCCACCACCTTAACCCCACTACTCTCCCCATTTCCCACAGTTTCCCTCACCATCAAACACCTGCACACCCCTATAAACATAACACACACACGTACAAAAATGAGAAAAAAAAAAAACTTTTATTATTAGGATTATTTTTTTTCGTGAATTGATTTTCGCAAGAGGTACCATTTAATTTTTATTGTATAATTTGACTTTCATGATTATGTAATACTTGATTCCAATGTTAAGAAGTTGCTCAAATTTTATGTGTATTTAATTTTGACACAATAATATTGAAACATTTCCTATTTGTTTTATTCTACGTTATTTTTCATCTTGTACCATATGCTATTATCTTGAAACAATATTATTTAAGTTGTAATAACGCGTCACTTGCCATCCTTATTATATTACAAATTGATGCTTTTTTCATTAGAACATACACATAATTAACTCATAATAAATAATTGATTGTGTAAATATTTTTTAGGGATAAGGCACAAATATCATGAAATTTCAGTGACACACGTAAACTTAATTAGGATTCTATTAACCTCCCCCCCCCTCGAACTCATTTATTTTATATTTTCATTCTCCTTTTATGCTGATGTGGAGTCAAGATCCAATTCAATTAGTTGTTGTGATATACACGTCCCACCATGTGTATAAATGTTTTTTTCATATTTTTTTTAAAAAAAATTCTTATTTTCTTTGCCTTATATTTTAAAAAAGTTAATACATGTATTTATTTATTTTTGCCTAGTATTTAAAATTTTCTTAAATTCATATTTTTTAAAATATTCATTACCTTGTATTTCAAATTTTCTCAAACACAATGTAAAAAAATTTTCCCAATTTTGCGTTCATTCATTGTTTTTTCTTCTTTTTCTATTGATTTTATTTATTGTTTTTATTTTCTTTGTCTTTCTTTTTTATTTTATTATAAATTTACTTCAAATTAACTTGTATTTAAAATAAGTTAATGTCAAACAGATATCAAAATAAGTGAAGAAAATTAAAAATATAAAAAAAAAATGTTAAATTGAAGGCCACTTTTTAAAATATTATTATTTATTTTTCTAAGAAAATACACGTAATTTAAAAAAAACTAAAAATAAAAAGATAAGAAATTAATAAAAGAAAAAAAAGAATTTAAAGTGAGGAGGGAAACAAATATTTTAGAAAGAAAGAAATTAAAATAATTAAATATATATGAGTTTTAATGTTAAAATTTATGTGTACTAACTAATTCTAAAATGTCCAATTAAAAATGACATGTGTCCAATACTGATCAAATTTTTCATACTTTTTGCCTCTCACTTGCTTCCAAGAAAGTGACCACACTATCTATGACACGTCAGTACAAATTTAAGTGTTTAGGAGGGGGGAGGGGGGAGGTAATGGAACCTTAGTTAAGTTTAAGTGTGTTATTGGAATTTCGGGTATAGTTTTGGAGGGAGGGGGTAGGGGTTACTATTATCCCTAATTTTTACATCAATATTATTATATATTTTTTGTTTTGTTTTTTTGGGTTTTGTGTGGAGGGTAGGTTTGAAAATAAAATTGGATTCTTATGACACTTCGATTACATTGAGGTTAGATCTAACAGATACATATGAATAGGTGGAATACATATTAAACAAAACAGAAGTCATCCGGTCACAAACAAGAATAGTACATGTTATCACTACGTATGATGCCTCAACCTCCTAGCGTACCCGAAAAAACGCAACACTAAGCTCTATCATTATTACGGGCAACCGACCTATTGGACTGCGATGCTCCTCTTCCTGCATTACCACTTCTTCAACCTTCACTGATTACCTCCTCGCCCACCCTATAGACGTCCTCTATCATTATTACCTCCACCTGTTGGTACCATGGCATTTACCTGTTCCATGATGCGCCTGACCAACCATATGTCTGTGAAGGCATTCCCTTTTGAATTGTCCCTATTCAGTGTTCACCACAATTAAAGCATACACGGTCAAATTAGGATCTGTTGGCTAATGAGTAAGAAGCTCCTTGACCACCCTAAGTCAGAGAATATTGCGGAACACCCGAATATCCACCTGTAGAAGTGGGCATAGCTGACTAAATTAGATCATAAATAAAAGTCATACATATCTAATCATATATATTTATACAATAACAAAAAAATTGCGAGTGGTGAACTACTTTTTTGAAGCTTAATTCTAACTTTCATCACTTTGATATATAAATGTTGGGGAGAATTGTGATTTCCAAAAAATGAAAAAATTCTAGGATTAGGGCTAACATAAATGAATTATTATTATTTCATATTATCATAAACAACATCCTCAATTAGTAGGGTTGATTTTTACCTTTTTGGTCCAGACTTCTTTCAAAGTATTTCAAAATCAATGCACTAACTCCACATCCTTTGATGTGTTTCTATCTTTGAATCTCTCTTATTTATAGTATATTAGGAAACCTTTATGGTTCACTCTCGATGCAATCTCTAATTGGTACTTGACCAATCTAACCTTCTTGTGATGGGCTTGCCATTGAGAGGCACACTGGCCTGGCTAGGTGAGTTTTTCACGATATTTTTGTATGACTGTCAAAAATGTATTTTTTTTCCATGTCCTTATCTTTTGTCAAGAATTTTGTCTTCTCACAATAGGATCAGTACATCATAAGACTTTTCGAATTGGTAAGGTTGGATAATTCACGTCTAGTTGTACTGAAAACTATTGTGAGAAGGCAAAAGCCTAGGCAAGAGACAAGACAGGGGAAACACGTTATGATCCATCGCAAAGAAATCTTAAAAAGCTCACTTAGGCAGGTCAATAGGCCTCACGATGATCACAACCCCATCACAAGAAGGCCAATTTGATCAAGGCCCCAAGGCTTGCGTCGAGAGTGAGTCATAAGGGTTCCCTTACTATAAATAAGTAAGAGTCAAGAGATAGAAACAGACGAAAAAAATTTGAAGTTAGTGCATCAGATTTTGAACTTTAAAGAAGATTTGGATCAAGAAGGTAATAATCAACCCTACTGGAGGTATGGTGTTTATGATAATTTGGAGTAATTATAATTTATTTATGCTAGTCTTAATCGTAGAATTTCTACATTTTCTTAAGTATTTACAATTCTCTCTAATTAACATTTCTTAGCTGTAGAATTATGCAAATGATATGTGTGATCAAGACTTCACCTTATATAGAAAATTTGGGGAAAATTTGGGTAGTCAAAGGTCAAGACTTAAGACTTGTGAGGGTGTATGTGTGTGTCTTAATAGTCCAGGTAATTAGCTAATTGACAATTAGTTACAAACATATTCACTTACCTAAATATTAAAAAATAGTTATTACAAATATAAAAATTAGATTTGAAGAATCAATGGAAGTATTAACTTGATCTTCAATTTGAAATTTATGATGTACTCAAATATGACACAAAATTGTCAAGTACGTGTCTAAAATAAATTAAAAATCAGAAATTTGTTCTGGCATATTTAAGTTAGTTCTTGGGAAAAAAAAGTATTAATTGATAATGTTTAAGATAAAAATAATACATTCAAATCAACTTTAATTTGTATAAAACTAAACTATGCATGCACACATCTGCATTTTATTCAATGAATAGATTTTTTTTCTTTCCTTCATTATCTATCTTTTAAAACTCTTTGGCCAAATAAAAATTTCACTATTAATGAGTGTCACATGTAAACTGGAAAAAAGGGATAAAAATATATGTTTCTTATGTACAAAACTATAGTAACTCATTGATCTTTTAATATCGCTTTCAGATAGTATTTATTTGTAGAGTGTCAATGATTTTTAAATAAACGATTGACACAACTGAATTGAATCGCATTGAACTAAGTTTTAGATTTTTTTTTAAATAGAAGATGTTTCAATTATAAATTATTTTCAAAAAAAATGAGCATGATCCCCTTTAAAAAATGCTTCAAACATACGTACACAAAATTAATATGATTTAATTGCTAGCAATGCATTTGTGAAGGAAATCTATGAGAGAAGGTTTACCTCGCCCAGTTAGAAGAACAATTAGCGATTGGAAAAGATGTCAACACCGAATAGTTAAAGAATCCTCCTCCGATTCAAGACTATCAGCTTATTCGCTTTGAGTCAAAGCAGACAATCGAATCTATTCAATAAAAAGAGTCGAATCAATACATTTATTTTGTACCCATCGATACTATATTGAATTTGAATATAATTTTGAATCAATCTATATTAAGTGAACATAAAATAGTCCATGGGACCATAATCTCGGTGAGATGGGTTTGAAAGATAGAAAATTGATGAGGATTTTCTAAGAAAAAAAGAGTCCTTACAAATACTAATGAGTATACCATATATTTAATCATTCTATGTGATTAAACGCTCATAACACGAGTTTTTTTTTAAAAAATACTATAAAAAAAATTAAAATGGAGTAATAAAGAGAAAAAATACAATAAAGAAGACAAACAGGTCCACCCAATCTGAATCTAGAGTGAGAGAGAGAGAAAGAGAGTCAATGATATAGAGAAAAAGAAGGAGATGAAAGTTTTATGCTTACTGATGATTAAAGCTCAACAAAGTGTTTGCGACGATGATTTCCATGAAGATTCACAATCAGAGAGAGAACTTCTTTTGGTTTTGTTACCAAAAAGTGTATCCGAATAGAGAGTTCACCAAAGTTTTGATTAAAAGTATAATGTATAAGGAAGAAGGAGAAAAGAAAGAGAATTGAGATGAAATTATACAAAATGATGTAAAATAATGCCCTTTATATAGAGAGCCAAATGAAATTCACCTAGATTTCTTACCTAAAATGAGCAAGTATACATGGTAATAATATTATTTAACTTGTAATAAGAAGTCACTTTCCATTCTTATTATGTTACCAAATAATGTTTTTTCATTAGAATAACAATATTATTTGACTTGTAATAACATGTCTCTTTCCATTCTTATTATGTTACAAATTGATGCTTTTTCATTAGAATATATACATAATTAACTCATAAATAATTGATTGTGTAAATATTTTCTAGGGATAAGGCACAAGTACCATTTGGAACTGTACCCAAAATTTCAGTGATATGCCTAAACTTAACTATACACTGACTATACATTATGATACACTCAAAAAGTTGAATATAGCTTACCTATACATGAGCTATACACTGACTATACATTATGACACACTCAAAAAGCTGAATATGGTTTAGCTATACATGGAGTATACATTGGCTATACATAAGTATACACGGAGTATTCAATCTCTACCAACTCAAAATCTCTTCTAAACAGTCCCAAATTGTAGATATAAAATCGTCTCGATATGTTACTAGCTCTAAGAAGACGGATAAGCAACCAGAAGCAAAAGAAGAAAAAATGTTGTAGGCCAAGATTTATGACTTAAAAGTGTCTAATGGCCACTTTAGGTAATAAGTGACTTATTATTTTAAGCGGGTTATTTTTTGTGTGAAAAATTTAACCTAATGAACATTGTCTAATTTGCTCTAAATTTAATGGGTATGTTTAGGAGAATTGAATGTGGGAGATTAAAATAGAACTGTTGAATTTCTTAAATTTACCCTATATTATGAAAATAATGAAAGTTGATCATGTTTAGCTAACTCGATCAATAAAGAAAGAAATTTTATTCCATAAAATTCTCTAATTGTAATTATTTAAACATGTGTTGTGATCAATGTAGCTCTATTATATTAGAATGTATTGACTTGTATTTGCATTACTCACAAAAATATTTTTGTTCTTCTTTTCAAATTGAGCTAATATATCGAACTAAAAAAATGGAAATAATATTATATTTCCAATATGCATCATTTTGTAACTGCTAATTATATATCAGAAACCAAAAAAAAATACTCTCTCTGTCCAACAATAATTGTCCACTATACTAAAAATAGTTGTCCAACAATACTTGTCCAATTTAAAAAATCAAGAGATAATTTACCTTTTGTGTCTATTTTACCCTTGCTATTAAATATTATTTATCATCTAACACATTTTCCTAAGCATTAAATTTAATAAAGTCAAAGGATAATATAGTAATATTACCATTATTATTTATTGTTTCTTAAGAGGTGTGTGAAAAGAAATTAGTATTTAACTATTTTGACCATCTATCCCCTAATTAGAAAGGGAAGCTAAAATATAAAGAAGGCAAAAAAAATTTAATGGAAAAGTACACAAAACAAAGTTGCCTAGTAAACGCTTAAAAATTGAATAGTATCTTACATGGACATGCAATGAAGGTATTTGTACCTAAAGAACTTGTGCATTAATTTCAAAATATTAGTGAACACATGCATATTCACATATACATTCATACAAATATTATGGACTTTAACTGGAAATACATATTAGAGATGAAGCAAAAGTAATTATACTATGGTTGCAAAATAATACAAATATATCACAAAATTCAATATTGACTCATATGCTAATCTATTATAATTGAGGGAATAGAATTAAGAATGAGAGAAAATATATTTTATCATATTCTTATTAGTTATCACTCTTAGAAATATACTTGGCTATATGAAAGTGTACTACCAGTATCTTTTCATATATTTAGACCTATCACTATTAAACCCATATGCATTAAAGTCATATTTGATTTTTTAATTTGTTTTAAAGATTCTAGGCTTATTAAACTTATGTTATTACTATCTTTTCCTATTACACACATTTGTTCTTCTCTTTAATGTTTATATAGTTGAGCCTGTCCCGAGAAAAAACCCGTATTGTATAATATCTTTGGATTTAACAACTTTAGCCTGTTCTGTTGGAAGATTTCTGTTACTTCTTCTAATTGTTGGCTTGTATTTGTCGTAGTCTTAGAAGAGTAGTCTTAGAAGAGTCTAAAATTCTTGCTAGTATTCCACTTTTTAAGTTGTCTTGTGAGAAACTTGATCTTGGTTTATCGGTTCTTCTTTTATTTGAAAAAAGTTCCATGGTTTTCTTCTTATCTTAATTAACCTATCTTCTTTAGGAGTTAATTCTATTCTTTTTAGTTGTTCTATTAATTCGTCTATATTCTTTTCTTGAGTACCTTGTTTCTGTTCGTTTACTTGTTCTCTAATAACCCTTTCTAATCTATTATTTATTTCTAGTAACAGTAATATTATTGTATTATTTTGTTTTATTAGCGTACTATCTGATTTCCCTTGAATATATATATATAGTGTGTATCCTTTATATTCGACTTTTTTCAATTTCCTCACTTACCCCAACGACTATTTCATACTATCATCATTTTTTGTTTGTTTATTTTTTTAAAAGATTAAATCAAGATATGATCAGTTAAATGATTAAATGTTATAACATATGTAAAGGACTGATTAAGAAGGTTTAAATTAAAAGATTATATTTATAAACTGAAAGTCGAAGCAAATACATAAAAAAGCTCAATACTATTTAATAAATACACATGCAACCCTTCATGTATATATGTGTATATTTCCTTCATATTTTACTTTTTTCAATTTCCTCACTTACCCCATATGTCTCAATGGCAATATTTCCTAATTTATCTGTTGAGTATCAAATATTAACACAAGTATTATTGTATGTCCATTCAATTTTTAATATAATGACACTTGCGACCTAATCGTTGTGATATAGTAAATTTTTTTGCATTCATCTAAAAAAGATAACGTATTTTTCATCAATTGTAATATTTCCTAATTTATACTTGTTGAGTATAAAAAATAAACATTAGTATTATTGCATGTCCATCCAAATTTCAATATAGTGTGACTTGTGATTTAAATATCGCGATAGAGTAATTTTTTTGGCATACCAATCATTATCATTGTTTTTATAATCTTAATATTTTTTTAGCAACCATATAAAAAAGAATCCAAAAACATATTTCTCAATTAGAATATTTCTTAATTTACGCAAGTATTATTACATGTTTGTTCAAATTTCAATATAATAAGACTTGCGACCTAATTACCGCGATAGAGCAATAATGGCTACTTTAGGAGCACAAAATCAACTAGCAAACTTCCTAGTATAAAGCATGCAAAGAGAGCAAGAAAAGAAAAGTGAAAACTACATTAATGGGCATAAAATAAAAAATAATTACATGTTCATATCCAAATCCAAAGTAATTCAAGAAATATCCATTCTCTCATAAATAATTACAATCCATACCTCCCATTCATTAAGGCCGATAATTTTCGCTTAATTGATACAAAATCAGTATCATTTATTGTATTGGTATCATTAAGGCTGATAATTTCGCTTAACTGATACTAATCAGTATGTATATATATATACTGTATTGGTATCATTAAGGTTTCTTGTTTAGAAATTATTCATTAGTCAATGATACTATAAGAGTATATGTATATTGTTGTGGCATCATTAAGGTTTCTTGTTCAGAAATTATTCATTAGTCAATGATACTATAAGAGTATATGTATATTTTTATGGTATCATTAATGTTTTTTGTTCAGAAATTACTCATTAGTCAATGATACTATAAGAGTATATATATATATTTTATGGTATCATTAAGGTTCTTGTTCAGAAATTACTCATTAGTCAATAATACTATAAGAGTATATGTATATTGTTGTGGTATCATTAAGGTTTCTTGTTCAGAAATTATTCATTAGTCAATGATACTATAAGAGTATATGTATATTTTTATGGTATCATTAATGTTTTTTGTTCAGAAATTACTCATTAGTCAATGATACTATAAGAGTATATATATATATTTTATGGTATCATTAATGTTTCTTGTTCAGAAATTACTCATTAGTCAATAATACTATAAGAGTATATGTATATTGTTGTGGTATCATTAAGGTTTCTTGTTTAGAAATTATTCATTAGTCAATGATACTATAAGAGTATATGTATATTTTTATGGTATCATTAATGTTTTTTGTTCATAAATTACTCATTAGTCAATGATACTATAAGAGTATATATATATATTTTATGGTATCATTAAGGTTTCTTGTTCAATGAGTAATTTTTGAACAAGAAACCTTAATGATACCATTACAGTATATATATACTGATTTAGTATCAATTAAGCGAAATTACCAGCCTTAATCATGGTACCAATACAATATAT
The DNA here is from genome assembly GCA_018342035.1 of Solanum appendiculatum. Lineage (NCBI taxonomy): Eukaryota > Viridiplantae > Streptophyta > Magnoliopsida > Solanales > Solanaceae > Solanum > Solanum appendiculatum. The sequence continues at coordinate 20,710 of JAGDQO010000292.1, forward strand.
GATACTGATTTAATATCAGTTAAGCGAAATTAGTTGGGGGTATATAGTATAATTATTTAATGGGGTATGACTGTAAATGGGTATATGTTTGTAATTATTTTGCTTTTCTGGGGTATTTGCTTAGTTTCCCCAAAAGAAAATAGTCTTTTACTTCCCTTATGTTAGAGTTTTGGGCCAGATCAATTTCATGGATTGAACCTTTTGGGTTTTTTTTTTTGCTATTGTTTTTAGTATTGAAGTACAAAAATTTCAATAATTTGGGCGCTAATTACATCCTATTCTAAAAGTTTTTCAAATTACAATAATCCCAGATTTTATTCAGAACTCACAGATACATTGCTCCTTCACCCGATACATGAGTTATGTACCAAGTACATAACTATGTATCTGATATATAGCTATAAACCAGATTCATATTGATTTATGTTTGAAATAATTGAAGTTATGTATCATAAATAACATTTATACCAAATACATTGTACACAAACAAAGTTGTGATGTATCTAGAGGTGGAGTGATGTATCCGAATGTTAAGAGAAAAAAGGAAAAAAGGGATTTTTATAATTAATTCAAATAATGAAATTTTTTTAGAGATTATATTATCTTAAGTCATGTATTTTTGTAATTTTTCCTTGTTTTTATCTTGGGTGAATAGTTTTGGGTTTGGTCCACTTCAATCAGTCGGGTATTAATTTAATTTTTTCTAAGCAATAAAATAGTTTACAAACCAATATTCTTTTTTTTAAAAAAAATAAAAAATTACTCATCCAATTTCTCAATTTGATAATGTCCCACATCAAACAATCCCCTCATATTAGCTCTTATTTTTCTAGATTTTCTTTTATCTAGTATGATGATTTATATAAATTAAAATATATTATATTTATACATTACTGACCATATTGCTCTACATATTTTCTTAATAAACACTTTCAATTTTGATACTTATTTACTTTGTAAATATTCGTACCACCAAATTAAATAATCAATACAATACTACATAAAAACGATTTTATCCTAAATTTTTTTCCTAAAATAGCTATTTTTCCGATACGCGCACAATAATATTTGAAATAATAGATGAAAAAGAACAAAATCCTTTTAAGGAAAAATAATAATAATGAAAAAGAAAATAGATGGTAAGACAATTAACCTAGTAATTAGTAATATAATATAATAGTGTGCCTAAAAAAGGAAAAAAAATGAAGAAAAAAAAAAACCTAGTAGTAATAATAATTGTATAACAGAAAAAAATCATGTAGACTACTAGAAGGCTAAAAATGTGAATATATTTAGGACTCATCAAATATTTATTCATACAATCAGATTGTTGAAATCCAGAAATGTCAAAATAAGCAAAATTAAGAATCACTTTGTTTTTCTTCCCTCCCTTCTCTTCTTATATATATATACGTTTTATTTTTTGTTCATTCACTCTGTATCACAACGCCCAAAAACTCTTTTTTGGGGTTTTTTTCAGTCTTTTTTCTTGATGGGGTTGCCCAATTCAAAGCCTTCTTGAAACAAAGCCCCATTCTTGGCTTTGTTTCATTCTTGAGATTTGCTAATCTTGATTTTGTGGTTTTTGATTGAAAGTTGAAAACTTTATTAGTTTTGGGGTTGTTTCTAGGGTTTTCTTTACTTGTTCAAATGGAATTTACCAAAATTTTGAGCATTTGTTTTCAGTTTTGATTCAGCATTTGCTCAATTGGATGGTTTAAGGATAGCCCCTTTTGATTTCTTGGATTAAAGATTGAAACTTTACTCAAATTCTTTGTTTCTGTCAGTTGCTTTGCTTGTTTTTAGGTTGTGAATTGATTTTGCCAACTTTTTTGTTGAAGAGGGAAGCTTTGATAGGGTAGGATGAATAGTGTTTTGAATGAGCAGACTCTTGCAGACAAGCTTTCAAAGCTTAACACCACTCAGCAGTGCATTGAAAGTAAGAATCTTTCTTTACTTTTTTTTTTTAAGAATCTTTCTTTACTTTTTTTTTTTTTTTGCTGTTTTTCCATTTTTTTTCATTTTTGAATTTGCTATGTTTATCCCCATTAATGGAAATGTTTGATGGAACTCAGTTTCTGATGTTTCTTTTAGATCTTGGTAGTTGTTTCATTGTGAATTGACTGAATTTTGAGTAAGGACTTGTACCTCCTGTTGAATCTGACTAGTACTTGTAGTGGTTCATTCAGAATTTTTATGGGGATAGATGGTCTATCAATCTTTCCTGTTTAGATCATGTTTTGATCTACGTGTTAACAGATGGTATTTGATTTGAATGTTTACTTGTAGCTCTGTATACTAAATTTACGTGATTATCTTATATTTGTATTGAGAATCAACTTGGCGAGTTTGTGGAGTTCAATTGGATTTAGATAATGTAGACCTAAACAATAAAGAACTACTACAAGTTGAATATGTTTAATTCCATAACAATGAACCTTTTTTGTTTTTTTTTGGAAAATTGTTACTCAAATATCCTTTAGTTTAACTTTGAAGAAGTAACTAAGATACCAATTTAGCACTGAGGATGAACATTTTAGGAAAAAAGGCGAAGATGGTAAATTCCTGCCCTTTTGTTCTCTATGTTTGCTCTGGAAAGAAGTAATGCTGGTGCTGCATACGTACATCTCGTGTGTGCCATTGTCCATTGAGATCAGTGACATTTGCTTTACCTAACTGACAGTGATGTGTGCTTCAATTACTTCATTCATACTGAGATTTTGCTTCAGCTTGTATTTTGTTCTAGACAAGCTCCACATTTTAGAGCATTAACCGAAGTGTTGCTATGAAGATACTTGTGTTTGTATCATTTGTTGATATAGTTTGGACGTGTATAAATGAAAAGTTAAGACTTGGTAGCATCTGAATGATGTTTAATTTTGAATTGTCGAGGTGTGAACAAGTTAACTTGAACACCACCATTATCAAAAAGAAAAGAGTGGTGAATATCCTTATTAACTGTTTCTTTTTTGGTCATTATCGTTATGCATAGCCCTGAAACCTTATTTTTGGCCATCTAGGTGCATCCTCTGTATACATACATCCAAGTACTTCTATGTACCTTATTGTATTTTGGCATTTGTGAGTTTAAGTTATCTCATTCAATCTTTTCGGGAAGTTTTCATTGTATTTCTCAACTCTTAGGGGTAACTGCTTGTTACATTTCATACCAACTCTCACCTTGTCTTTACAAATTAACTGATTCCCACCTCCCCTCCATATAAAGAAAAAGCAATTCATTCCTCTCTCCCACTCCATCTTGTTAGAATAAGATTGCATTTCTCCTATCTGAGGTCCACAAGTAGATTAAAGTAGAAGGTTGGGTCTTCAAACCTACTTTTAACTTACAGACAAATGGAGCTAATCTTTTACTCCTCCCATCCAAATTTATATGAATTACTTTTTCTAGCCTATCCCAGAAAAAGAATGTCTTGCTTTCTTATTTTGAAACGATTTATCTTTAAACTTCTCATTTTGCGTTTAATGAGATGATTTATTGCCACACAAATGTCTGGCTTGTTTTAGACCATAAGTTTCAAAAGTATTTCTCTTTTTATTAAACTATGTGCCCACTCAAACACTACCACATAAATTGGGGCGGAGGGAGTAGTAAATTTGTCCATACTGATGCCTGCTATGCATATTTAAATTTTGGGGCTGATATATGAAGTTCAAGCCTTCTCACTTGCAGTTTGAACTCTTCTTGCTCTCATTTGTGGAATGCACAACTAGCAAACTAAACCAAAAGGGCTTATCTTTCCATTCACATGTGTTAGTATATAGCAGATAATGTCTCCTTTTTGTCTTGTTCTCTACCATCTTGTGGCTTTTCTTTTCTCATTTACCTTTCACTAATAAATCCTTAGTTGCATATTGGCTGTAAGCTTTATAAGACCATCACTTGGAGTGATACTTGGGAACATTTCTTTTGCTTCTCTATTTGGTACTTCGCATCCCAATTCATACTTTTTTTCCTTTAACATTGTTTGTCTTGGTTTTTAATGCAGCATTGTCCCATTGGTGCATTTTCCACCAAGATAAAGCAGAGCTGGTTGTTACAACATGGGGTAAACAGTTCCACAGTTCCGAAATGGCTAAGAAAGTCCCTCTACTGTACCTTGCAAATGACATCCTGCAAAACAGCAAGCGTAAAGGAAATGAGTTTGTCACCGAGTTTTGGAAGGTTCTTCCTTCAGCACTGAAGGAGATTGTCGGAAAAGGCGATGACCATGGAAAGAATGTAGTTTCCAGATTGGTATGCTTCCTGCCATTTTGCTTCTGAACTTTTGGCCCCCGTACCCTAGCTTATGTAGGGACAGGGCACAGCACAAAAGGCAAAATTTCAGCCTACTTTAGCTCTTGTTTTTCAGTGTCTGATCAACCTGTTGCTTGAAAATTATTGAGATAGTTTGACTTTCTGTTTCGATAAATAAAAAAGAAGAAGAAGATATAGTAGTTTGACACTCTTGCTTAAATGGTTTGTAGGTTAAAATATGGGAAGAAAGGAAGGTTTTTGGATCTCGAACACAGAGCCTGAAAGATATAATGCTTGGAGAAGAGCAGCCACCACCATTGGAGTTTGGAAGAAAGCGAAGTCGTTCTGTCAGAATAGTTAAAAGGGACGCGCGGTCCATAAGAACGGTGAGCATCGGTCCAAAAACGGTGACATGTTCCTCATAAAGCACTTTTGTTTATATCCACTGATTACTTAATGGCTTTATCTTGCTTTCAGTATTACTTCTTGTTCTTAACACTGCTTTGTAACCAGAAATTGACTGTTGGAGGAACAGCTGAAAAAATAGTGTCAGCATTTCACTTGGTAGTCAGCGAGCATTCTACTGAAGATGAAGAAATGAGCAAATGCAAGTCTGCTGTTCACCATGTGCGAAAGATGGAAAAGGATGTTGACATGGTCCTTGCAAAAGGTAAGCTAGTTCTCTATTGGAATGTAAAATTAACATGTCTACATGGATTGCTCATTATGTTGACAAAGAACTTTGTACACCTCAATATCTATAAAAAAGGTGGATGATGAAGATATACTGAAGCCTGTGATTTAGTGATATTCAATGATCGAAAGAACAATAGTTGATTCTCAATCCAAGAGAGTGTAAAAATATCATTTTTGCATGACTTTCCCAGACAAAAAGGAATAAAATCATGCCTCCTAGGGGATGCCTGGTGGTTGAGGTAATGGGTGTAACAGCATGGAGAGTTCGGGTTCGAATTCCAACTGGCATACTTGGTTGGCACCTTTCTGCCCCAGCCTTTTGGACAGGATACCATAGAACCTGTACTTTCCAGTTGTATAGGCTGGTATAGGAAAGTTGGCCCGAACACCAATGAGATTAATAGAATTACACGGCTGAGATCCTGACAGAATGATAGATTAGACATCTCTTTATGATCTTTTTCTCCCAAACTTTGTTACTTGTAAATTACAATTGGGAATTAAGAGCATATTATCTTGTGTTGCAGCAAAACATCCAAAGCGAAAAACCTTGTCCAAAGAACTGGAGGAGGAAGAAAGGATGTTGAAACAATCCATTGAGAAACTAAAAGTTGTTGAAACCAATAGATTAACCCTTGTTTCACAGTTAAGAGAAGCATTAACTGAACAGGTAAGTAATAAATGCATTTTTTCAATCCTCCTATTCTTTTGGCATATATGGTACTGTACTTATCGTCCATCTCATTTTCTCTTAATTTTGTCAGGAATCTGAACTAGAGAACGTTCGAACTCAGATACAGGTTTTTTTCTCACTTATTAATTTTAGGCTTATTACTTTGTTTTCTTACACTGCTATTAGTTATATGCTTTATCCTTATCCCTTTTTTGGGTTTGCGGATGGGGTAGGTATGTTGGTGTTGTTGGACGGTAGAAAATAGAATTGGAGTGAAGGAAGACTTCAATATGTGATACAATGAGAGAGGGAAAGGAGGGTATTGGGTTCCATGCTGCTTCTTGAACACCTCTCCAAATAATTGGAAATTGGGGAGAGATGTGTGAACATTGTATGAAAATCGATGTTATTGCTATTTCTTGTGTCCACACGGCCATATTCTAGAAGCATAGTGCTTTAAGACATGTGGGTAAGATGGAAATTTGGATCTACTCGAATCTTGAAATATATAGAATTTTTGATAGAAAATGAATTTTGTCAGCTGAAGCCACTGAGTTGTCATACTGATACACTTACTGGCAATCTGTCTGGACTTGCTTTATGTTATGGTTCTCTACCATGGAATGGTAATACAGTGGATGGGTTTTTGTAGTGTTCTGACCTTAGTCGAATGTTGTTTCTTCTTTCTTAGCATTCTAAATATTCAAGCTTGTTGCGTGATTTCTTAGTCAAAGCACCAAGTTTATAATAATACAAATTAATTTTATCAATTGGATTTTCAGTTGGCGGAAGCACAGGCAGGGGAAGCCAGCAACATGCGGAAGTATCTGGTTGATGAAGATTATGTGGGAGAAAGAAAGCCTTTGGCTACAACTACACCAGACATCTATGGGAAAGCAGGACAAACAAGCAAGAAGACAGCTGCAGCAATTGCAGCTGAGGTAGCTGACAAGCTTACAGCTTCTAGCTCCTCTCAGTATATCATGTCGTCTGTCCTCTCTACATTTGCTGCTGAGGCGGCAAAATCTGCTGGGCTAGCAAAACCTTCATCATATCTGACCACCAACAGTTACATTTCAAGACCAGAAAACACTCTATCTGATTCAAATGCTTTAATGTCAGCACAGTTACATAATCCCCCCCCTAGTAACCCTTATCAGTCCATGCTGGCTGCTCATCCCACAGTGCATCAGGGTCAATATCATTCACTTACTAATCCAACTTCCCAGCAGTATTTACAGCCATCAGCAGGAATGATGAGCCCTTATAGTTATGGGAGTATTGCTGCCTTGCCATCTGTGCCACCTCCGCCAGCACCTCCGTCGTATATGACTTTGACACAGCAACCATTGTCGATGATGCAGCAGGGTGTAGCACAACAGCAACAAGCACCGTTACCTCAACAACCTCCTCTTCCTAATTTCCGTCCTGTCACACCTGTCCAGCCTCCTGGAATGCTGTACTATTCTCAACCACATCATTCACAACAATGAGAGAGGAGTACTCTTTTCAAACTGACCATTACTTCTTGGTATCAGAAACAACAAATTTCTAGATGTGAACAATAGGAGGTTCGTTGGACAAATCATGAACCGACGCATAGTGTTATATACAGGGCAAGAGCAGCTGATAGTGCAGGTAATAGATTACCATTAGTATTTACTTTTCCATCTTCAAGACAGTTTAGAAAATTTTGCGATGATGATCATCTTCTTCCGATATTGTTATTGTTGTTCCTTCGGGATTCTGTTTCTGTTTTTCCTTTTCATCATACATGTAACATTAGCATGATGGCTGCTGAGAATTTTGTATTACTAGTTTAACAGGATAGAAGAACTAGGTTTTTCTGTCTCACATAAACTTGGTAAATGAAATAGCCAGCTTTGTTTTCATCATATTTCTGTTTTCGGTACAAATGGCAGTTATGAAATGCTAAGTCTAAGGTTGTGTTACGGAGGAAAACCTTTTTCAATTTTCTCATATTCGATTGTTCAAAATTTTTGAAAAAAAATATATACATTTTTCTCTAGGAAAATAAGTGGCATTCTACACGTATTACGTCTTTCCCATCCTTCAAACATGTCTCATCTTCACTCCATCCTCATAGCTCCATCCCTTACCCCTTGCTCATCGCCATCAAATAGTATTTGTTTAGATTACATACAAATGTTTTTAAGATAACATTTTTTCTTACATATTGAACACTATTTTTCGAGAAAACATTTTCCTTTCGTACTGAACACACCCTTAACTTGGATAATTCATTGGACCTTTGAGGGGTTTAAGTAGTATCGCTATTGCCTCTTGTCCTACTTCAAATGTTTGTCACGATGTCTTGCCTCAACCTATATTTTTATATTTAAAAGTATAATATCTACATGAAATTCAAATTCATCGCACAAGCACGGGAGCTTGAAAATAGAACCCACTGAATTGCAGAGAAAATTCTAATGTAATAACCTTAGATATGAGGTTAGATAGTTGAGCGTTGTCTCATTTATTTTTCTATCTTATTAGCCGAGCTATTTTTCATAGTCATAGTATCAGTAGGTTTCTACACTTTGATTATAGTTTTATCTTACTATGACTATTGTTTAGGATGATTTGTTAGGTTGCCTATAGAATTTTGCCATAATTGTCTCCATTTTTGTTATTTCTTACCTATACTGCTTTGGACTGTTCTTTCTGGAGATGAGAATCTACCGAAAACGATCGCTCTACCTCTAAAATAGCGGTAGGGTCTGTGCACCCCTTTCCTTTCCGCAGACTCCACTTTGTGAGATCGTTGTTGTCATTTAGCTCTTGGTCTTGTAATGTTAATGAAATATATTATTCATATGGATGTTCACCCTGAATTATGAATAATTTGAAGGTAAATGTGCACCCCTTTCCTTTCCGCAGACTCCACTTTGTGAGATTGTTGTTGTCATTTAGCTCATGGTCTTGTAATGTTAATGAAATATATTATTCATGTGGATGTCCACCCTGAATTATGAATAATTTGAAGGTAAAACTGGTTTAACCTGCCATCAAGAACTCGACAACAAAATAAGTGCCAATACTAGTAGGAAACACGATTTCATGTTATTTTTCATTTCTTTCACAATCCTGTGAGAGCACCGTATATTTCATTGATGTAAATTTTTATTTAACGGAGAACCAAGAAAAGCATTTGCTTATCAGGGACAGAAACCACACCTCACCGAAAAGTTAAAATGACGATACAAATCTAAGAAAAATGTATCAACACTGCATCCCTTTCCTGACAATGAAGTCTCTAATAAAAAGTGGAAGGTGGTACATGATTGCAGCAACAGTAGACAAATGGCCAATAGAAAACCAAGCTGGAGGCTTCTTCTTCAGCACCGCGTTCACAGTCCTCTTTGCAAATTCTTCGGCAGGAGTTGATTTTGGACCTTGTGAGAAATGTGCTCGTGCCCGGATTGGTTCTTCAAATCTCTTGTACAACTTCCACTCTGGCATTTGAGTGTAATTGGCAATGGCAGTGTCTCCAATATGGGACGTCACAGCTCCAGGGACAACAGAGATGACATCAATGCCAAATGGCCTAAGTTCCAGTCTACATATAGCGCATAGTAGAGCAATAAGGACTAAAGCATAAAAACGTACATATGCCATTCTGATGAAGAAAAATGTAAGTATGTAGAAATAATTGACCCGTACAGAAGCTTTGGTCATTGGAGTAAATCAGCTTTGACAGGCATTACATGAACTCAACATTGTCTGTCAGCTGAAGCATCAGGAAACGATAAAGAATTTTATTACCATCTAACCTATAGGTGGATGATAATAAGTTAGTTGAAGAAATGATATGTTAGAAGAGGATACAATCCCAAGTATCTGAACATCACCCAGCATATTACCACAAAAGCATATTACACGGCTTTCAATAGCTTAACACCTAATTTGGGACTTCCATAATAGAGGTCTCAAGTCGAAACCTCTTGCCTGCAACAGTAGGAGGTTCACCTATTGGATCGAGCTCGTCGCACGGGGCTTGCCTAGTGCGGTTTACCTCTCATGTGTGGTTTGCAAGCTATTGCACAGGAGCGAGGTTTACCCTGTGCACACCCAAAAAGATAGCGGCTGCAGGTTCCCTCATCAAAAAAAAAAAAAAGAAAAAGAAATAGCTTAACACCTAATCTTCTCTTACAACCTAGAGTTGGTATAAAAAAAGGAATAACTTGGTGATTAATGAAGCATAGCCAACAACTAGCATCCTTCAATCACTGGCTTGCAGTAAGGTACATCAGCCAGTAACATCTGTGATGCTATATAAATTGACATCCTAAGTTTTGAGAGCTATATTACTAGTATCACTGCCTGGGATTGGATATTCAAGCCGACAAGAACTTAAAGGTAGATATTAAGTGAACATTCTTATTTTGAGCTGAAACACCTTAATCTACCCAATAACTTTTTCAATTTGATCTTGTTCTTCCTAACTGTCGCATAATTAGAGAATAGAGATTCACAATGGTAAGGTTTGAGTATGGTCATAGAACCCTCACTCTGAGCAGATCATTAAGCATCCCATTCACCAGCACCATCTGGTTGATTGAGTGAACCTCTCTTACCTAGAAGATTTTTACAGTCGTTATCTTTTTCTTAGATTTGCATTAACTTTCAAATTAAGCTAAAAGTTTCCCAAAATTTAACGTATGGACAATCTGAGACTCAGAGGAAATTCCAGATAACCAAAATGGTAATGATGGAGGCGGTAGCTGGAGATGGTAGAGGAGAAAGCAAGCAAATGAATGAGAAAGAAATCTTTTAGCTGAAGGAATGCACTAGAAAACTGTTGCAGGATTTTTGAGAAAAAGCCAACAGACAACCTTCTTCTGTTCCAAAATGAATATCATATTTTGACTCGGCAAGTACATTAAGAAGAGAATTGAAAAGAGAAGACTTTCTAGCTAAGAGGTAAGATGTGAAGCTATATTTACATGGATTCTTCATTTGCCTTGGCATACCGGTATTGAAATGCTGGGGTTGGTTACTTTGTGCCAAGTCTTCGAAATATGTTTAGAAGTAACAATAAGTTACATGAAACCATACCAGATACTTGAAGACATCTGTATCGGATATGTCCAGTAGCCGAATCAATGTATCATAGATGATAGACCATGTTATACTCAACTTTTATTTTTTAAGTTAAAAATTTATTAAAGAGAATGCTTTATAAAGAGTTGCAAAAGTAACCAGAGGTAAGATTGTGTGATACATAAATTTTGTTGTAAGATCAAACTCTTTTTCTTTGGAAACTGAAAATCATTATTGGGATAGAACAAAAAGGAAATGGAACATTCAACTTGGAAAGAGTGAAATTCATATTTGTGTGTGTTAGGAAAACTTAAGAATTTGATGCAATAGCCTAATCAACTTGCAACATGGTACACCACAAGTTCGAACAGTGCCTTCTTTTGTCTCAAACTTGGTACTGATTAAGGTGTACAGTCCAGACTGAACCTTCCTATTTTGAATTATATGACTTAGTATGTTGCCAAACATATGCTCAGCTGTGTGTGCTCTAAAAGCTACTCCAAGAAAAGATTTATTGACTACCCATTGGTACTACAAAAAGATGCTTACAAAGTCAGAATATTTGATCACAAGAGGAAAACAAGGTCAAAAAGCTAATTTGGTCTAAAGAAGGAAGTTTGAACAGGTGATTTCTTATCCGGTGTAAAGGTAACACTACTGGAGCGAGAAAGTGGACAAGTTCAAAGAAACTTTTCCGGCTGCCTGTACATCTTATGTATAAAAACTGAATCATTCATCATAAGAGAATAACAAAGGCAAAGAATGTAGTGTCTCAAAGAGGTGAAATTAGAACAGGTAATACCCAAACAAATCTTATAAAAATTTTAAAGCAAATAACTAAATGAGAGAAGTATCGAAAACACCCCTAAACTTGGCGCAAATTATTAGTTTCATCCTCGAACTATTGACAGCCTTAAAAACACCCTTCTACTTGACTAATTGAAGCTAAACACACCCCTGATCTTGCAACATTAGCGAAATACACCCCTAAATTCTCGTCAAGTTTAGGTGTGTTTTCAACACTTCTCTCGATTTTTTTTAAGAACCCCATGCTCTTGCAAAAGTTTGAGACCACTTGCTCGTCATGTGGCATATCGGGAGTGTATCGGGGGTGTATCTAAGTTTAGTTAGTCAAGTATAGGGGTGTTTTTAAGGCTGTCAATAGTTCAGGGATGAACTAATAATTTGTGCTAAGTTTAGGGGTGTTTTTGATACTTCTCTCTAAATAAATAATGTGAAGTTTAAGAGTCTGTATAGTAAAATTTATTTATAGTATTGGTAGCACTTCAAAGAAGAAAAAGCATCCAAAACAAAGTTAGTTATAGCATACAAAGGTACCTCAAGGTATCAGTAAATGAATGTACAGCAGCTTTGGAAGCACTATAAGCACCACACCACGGACCTGGAGACAAAGCACTACAACTTCCAACATTGACAATTTTCCCTTTTTTCCTGGATACCATATGCGGGACAACAGATTGAATTAACCTTATGGGACCTATGGAATATAAAACGACGTCATAAACAAACACAAAAAAGAAGAGAATGAAATTGCTGCCAGAGGAAAGTAAAAGAAAATAATAAAACAAAAGAAGTAAGAAAATGAGAGAAATAGGAGTAATAATTTATTCCAGCTCCACCAGACTAAGATGGAAAATTAGTTATTTGGGAAGAGAAGAGATGCACAATGATTTCTTGTTATCAAGACAAAGAGTGTAGGATGTGAACACAGAAATATAAATCATGTGTAGTATAGGTTCAATCATTTTGCCCAAAAAATTTTTCTAAAGAAGTTGAATCATCTACTAACTCTCTTAGCATAATTCTAATATATTACAACCGTCTTAGATTGAAAACAAACTTTTCCTTTTGGGAGGTTCCAATAATGTACTTAATTTCCCCAATCGAAAAGAATTCTAGCATGAACAACACTAAACATTTCCGACTTTACTTCTCAACAATTGTGACAAGTCGAAGAAAATGTTAAATGTGCGTTGGATATTTCCAACTTAACTGATAATGTCTCAAATGCAGGTTTATTTTTAAAAAAGCACATAACAGGATGACAAAGTGTGTCGAAGATTACTGACAAGTGTCTAAAAGAATCCTGCCTAATCCTATATCGAGAGACTTCATGCTACTTGTTGCAGAAGGAGGATATTAGAAGCAAGGAAATAGGGAATAGTAAAAAATACAACATAAATAGTGAGAACAACAACACCAACAACAAGCTAATGATGTTAACAAGACACTCAATTATTCAGCATGCCACAACCAAATGGTTCAAGTGAATACAAATATTATTGATTCCAATTATGTAGAATGGAAAGAATTGACATTTGGTTCGAAAGTTTGAATTTGGTTAGTTACAAAGTCATTTTTCATTTTCCTTGCAAAGTAGTTAACCAATAATTCTTTGAAAAAAATAAACTTAAACAGGTTCAGCTAATCAATTTGGAAAATGACAGGCAACCTCCCCCTCTCTCTTACACAGTATTCTTGACTTAAATAAACAGCTTTGAAGTTAACAATAAATAGGCTTTAATTGATTTGATATAATCATTTCCTAGATGTATTTAATGAACCTCTAGCTAAGTAACCTCTAAACATTTCCAGACCATTGGATCTGCAAAGCATGTTAAACATGTTTAGCAATTAGTACTGAGTAAATTGTTTCTTTTTGGTCAGTTTCATACCCTCACTGCATCTCTCAAATTCCTTTTTATTTCAAGAGACATATAAGCAATAGCTCACAGAAGTCACACTGCCCTCTTCAGTTCAAATATCACTAGTGTACTGTTGGTTAAACAAGTAAGCAAACCAAAATACTAACAAGTAAGATACATAGGATAAAATATACAGATCAAATATTAGTTCTGCTAATAACATATTCTCAATTATATTACCAAATTAACTTCCTAAATGAGAAAAGGACAGGTGGGTATCCATCCTGTCAGTTCTCTGGTTTTGTAGTACATAATCATATATGAGCTCTCAAATTCACATCTTTAGTACCTCTTTGCAGGGGCGGATTTAGAGGGGCAGGAGGTTTTGTAGTACATAATCATAAATGAGCTCTCAAATTCACATCTTTAGTACCTCTTTGCAGGGGCGGATTTAGAGGGGCAGGAGGGTATTCATCTGAACCCCCTCCACAAAAAAGTACACAGTAAATAGAAGGTAATTTTTTATTTTTATGTACATATATAGATTTTGAATTCCCTGAACATGAGATTAGGGGTGTGTTTGGTAGGAAGGAAAATGTTTTTTAGAAAATGTATTGGTCAAATGTTTTGGAGAACATTTTCTCTAAGAAAATAAGCTCCTTAGAAATAGGGAAAATGAACTCCCTAATGAAAGTAGGGAAAACAAGCTCTACTAGTGACATTCAACATCCAACACACCTCATCTTCACCCCACGCTCCATAGACCTCATCCCATCATCCTACACCCATACCTCACATAGTATTTGCCTAAATTATTACACAAATATTTTTAGGATAATGATATTTGCTTACCTACCGAACACAAACAGAATTTTCAAGAAACATGTTACTTCATACCAAACACACCCTAGAGGTAGGCTAAGTGGTTTAGGGGGTTCAAAATTCAAATCTTAGACACTACATTTTTATTTTCAAACCTCCTTAATAAAAATCCTGGATATTCCACTACCCCTTAGCATCTTCTTGATGCCCTATGTTATAAACCACTCACTTCATCAAAACAAAAAAAGGACAGGAGGGTTGCCAACCAACCAACCAACCATGGGCCCATACCCTTGAGTCATTCTCATTTACTGTATACATTTTTTTTTTCTTCAAAAACATTTACTGTATACATTGCACTGTGGTCCAAATCACCAGTAAGACCAAAAGCTCAGCATATCTATGGATGCCCACCAAGCTACTGAGCTATCCAAATACGAGAATGTAAGCTGGTCGTTTGTACTGTAGAATCATCCACTGTTCTCATTAGTTCAAAGCAAGAAATCACCCATCAAGAACTTCAATAAACGAAATCACCAATAAACTTCTATATCTAGCAAAAGATTTCAAATTCTTAACACTTTTTAGAAGGCTTCCAACAAAATTAACATATAAACACACACACACACCAAGTTCAATTAACATAATGGCAACACTACAATTTCAACTGGAACATAATAAAGGGAAAGTGAAAGTTAGATAGTAATATTATTTTGTAGTACTTAATTATAAATGAGCTCTCAAATTCACATCTTTTGTACCTCTTTGCAAGGGGCAGGAGGATATTCATCTAAACCCCCTCAACAAAAAACTACATGGTATACATAAGGTAATTTTTCTATTTTTCATGTACATATATAGATTTTGAGTTCCATGAAGAAGAGATTAGGAATGTCTTCGGTATAAAGGAAAAAAATATACAGAAAAAGTATTGATCAAATATTTTGGAGAACATTTTCTCTAAGAAAATAAGCTCCTTGAAAATAAGGAAAATGAACTATTAATTATGTCTTGAATTATTTCCTTGTTTATTTTAGGAAATTATAATTCCTATTAGTTTAGGAGACCCTTTGTCCTAATAGATTTGAAAAAGAAAAATATTGTCCTTTAGGATTGGGAAAACATTTTCGTTATAGGTTTGGAAGTACTTGGGATCTATTTATAAGGGATATAGTTGGGGATTCTAAGACTTTGTACAGGATACACAATGTAGTCCTAGGGGCTTGGAAAAACATTGTAAAACTCGTTCTCTTTCTTTCATAGAGGAAAACTCTCCTAGACAAACCTCATTAAATCTTTGTGTTATTCTTCTTCTCTATTTTCTTTGTTTGTGATTGTGTGCTAGTTAATCCATGATATTTCCGCAACAATTGGTAACAGAGCTTGGTTGGGGTTTCTAGACATAATCAAGGGTTAAGATGTCTCCATCATCTTCAACAAAGTATGAAATAGAGAAATTCGATGGGGGTTCTAATTTCAGTCTATGGAAGATTAGAATAAGATTGTCTTTGGTGTTACAAGGATTGTGTATGGAAGATTAGAATAAGATTGTCTTTGGTGTTACAAGGATTGTGTATGGAAGATTAGAATAAGATTGTCTTTGGTGTTACAAGGATTGTGTCAGGCAATTGAGGAGGAGGTTATTTCAGAAGGGTTGAAAGAATTAGAAAAAATAAACTTGAAAAAGAGTCTATACAATCTTCGAGTATCTAGTGTTCCATATTCGAGTGTAGTTGGTAGCATTGTGTATACCATGGTTTGTACCCATCCTAATATTTCACATGTTGTTAATGTTGTGAGTAGATATTTGGCATGTCCTGGTAAAGAACATTGGCATGCAGTAAAGTGGAGCTTGAGATACTTGAAGGGTATTGCAGATGTGGGCTTGACTTTTTCAAAAGACAAGCTAAATGAATCAGCAGTAGGTTAAGAGAAGATCTCTGACATGTTATGTTTTTACTCTTTCTGGTAGTGTCGTCCGTTGGAATGCAACTTGGCAAATCTGGTGTTGCTTTACGGAGGCAGTAAAAGAGGCTATATGGCTACAAGGCTTGGAGCGGACAAAACATATGATCGTCAGACATCATTTTATCTGAGATATTGTATCTAAAGGGGTTGTTGATGTGAAGAAAGTGTCTACACATGATAATCCAAAAGATATGACAACGAAGACAGTCCAGACCAATAAGTTTAGGCATTGCCTAGACTTGATTGATGTGAGTTGTACTCAGTAAGCCTTTTGGAGGGCTGGGAGCAAGGCAGAGAGGCATTATTTCAATTGATGAAAGGAATTCAAGCCAAGGGAAAGATTTGTTAATTATGTCTTGAATTATTTCCTTGTTTATTTTAGAAAACTATA
This sequence comes from Solanum appendiculatum, assembly GCA_018342035.1. NCBI lineage: Eukaryota > Viridiplantae > Streptophyta > Magnoliopsida > Solanales > Solanaceae > Solanum > Solanum appendiculatum. The sequence continues at coordinate 37,245 of JAGDQO010000292.1, forward strand.
ATTCCTATTAGTTTAGGAGACCCTTTGTCATAATAGATTTGGAAAAGGAAAATATTGTCCTTTAGGATTGGAAAAACCTTTTCCTTATAGGGTTGGAAGTACTTGGGATCTATATATATGGGATATAGTTGGGGATTCTAAGACATTGTACATGATACACAGTGTAGTCCTAAGAGCTTGAAAGCATTGTAAAACTTGTTCTCTTTCTTTCATAGTGGAAAACTCTCTCTGTTTTTGCTGGAGGAGTAGGCCTAGCCGAACCTCATTAAATCCTTGTGTTATTCTTCTTCTCTATTTTTTTTTGTTTGTGATTGTGTGCTAGTTAATCTACGGTATTTCCACAACATGAACTTTCTTATGAAAGTAGGAAAAACAAGCTCAACTAGTGACATTCCATATTAACTGTCCTTCCCTCCCTAGCTCTAACACACACCTCATCCCACCATCCATACTCCTACCTTCTATAGTATTTGTCTAAATTATATACAAATGCTTTTAGGATAATGATTGTTGCTTACCTACCGAACACAAACCCACTTATTTTCTAGAAAATATTTTTCAAGAAAACATTTTCCTTCATACCAAACACATCCTAGATATTGGCTAAGTGGTACAGGGGTTCAAAATTCAAATCTTAGGCACTATATTTTTATTTTTCAAACCTCCTTAGTGAAAATCCTGAATTCGTCACTACCCCTTTGGCATTTTCTTTGATGCCATAATGTTATCAATCACTCACTTATTTCAAAAAAAGAAAGCACAGGTGAGTTGCCAACCAAAACATGGGGATCATATTGCATTGTGGTCCAAAACCAAGAACTCAGCTTACCCATGGATGCCAACCAACCTACTGAGCTATCAAAATACGAGAATGATAGCTGGTTGTTTGTACTGTTTAACCATCTATTGTTCTCACTTCTAATCAATTCAAAGCAAGAAAAAATCACCCATCAAGAACTTCAATAAACAAAATCACCAACAAACTTCCAGTAAAATTAACATGTAAACACACAGAGACACAGACCAAGTTCAATTGGCATAATAACAAACAGTTGAACTACAATTTCAACAGTGAAACATAAAGGTAAATTGAAAGTTAGATAGTAATACGATGCATACCAAAAACATTCGTATTGAAGGTATGTTGTATAGAAGATAAAGGAAGTTCAGCAAGAGGGCCAACACACTGTACACCAGCGTTATTAACAAGAACATCAATACGCCCAAATTTGTCAAGAACATTGGTGACCACATGGGTCACATTTTCTTCAGATAAAACATCAAGTTCTTGAAGAAAAAATCGTGGGTCATTTTGGAAATCAGACATGGATGTCAAGGATCGAGCTGTGGCTACAACAAGGCAATTCTTGGCAACAAAAGCTCGAGCTAGCTCATGCCCTATGCCCCCATTTGAGCAGCCAGTTATCAGAACTACTTCCCTGCTTTCCATAACAGAGAGAGATTTTGGGGGTTTTCTCTGTAAAGAAGTTTGGAGATTTTGTAAGCTATGGAGATTGATGAGAATATAATATAGATATATAGAGCTTTCGCAGAGATTGAGATATAAGGTATAATAATTTTACACGTTTAGTAGGAACTACGAAATATTGTATAGTTTTTGAATAAGTTTTAGAATAACTTATCTAAAAATAACTAATTTTAAGATAACTTATTTTCAATCAAACGAAAAATAGTTGGAGAGTTTATTAGAGCCGATTCAAAATGGCCCAACAGTAGGCATGCAAACTTAATATAGTTGATGATGAACACCATATATTAAATGGAAAACTAAAAGAAAATGAATGGAGTCAATTTCTAGAATGGTCGCTTTACAAATTTTCCACTAAAGTCACTTTTAATTTTTGAATAATATGGTTATTGAGTTAGGTACATTTTTTTATTTTTGGTAAAACTAACAGAATAAATAAATTTGTGACAGTCATGTCTATCTTTTTTAGGATCCATGTTTAATTCAATACCCATTAATTTATTATACAAAAAATTCATTTTATCCATTTTAAATGAGTCTTTATTAAAAGCAACTAGAGCAAAATAAAGGTAAAATCTAACCCAATTTTTTCAAAATAACTTTCTGTTTGAGTGAATTTTTTTTATTGATCATGTGTGCTGACATAATCATAGTCGAAGTAGAATTCGTTTTCATTTTAAGTGAAACGAATTTGATATCGATAAATCTTTCGATAAAAGGCATAAATAGGAAGAGCAACTAACAAGAATAGATAGCAAAAAATGTTGACATTCCATTCCAATAATGGTTAAAATGATGCTTTTTATAAGCAAAGTCATTAGACTAAGCATTGCTTAATATAGGCAACACTAGACAAATATACATATGAATATCAATTTTAATAAAAGAAATCACAAAAATTGTGTTTAAAGTATCTTACATGACCAAATAAAGATACTAAAATAATTCCTATATTTTACTCTTCTTTTTTCGCAGTAATTATGTAATAAAATCTGAAGATGCATTAAAATTTTATCAGATATTTCAGTAGTAAGTAATTTCACAATTTGTGTACCTCTCTCAACTCGTTCATTTCTTTGTTGGCTTGGTCAAGAGATCACGAGCTTAATTGATCTTAATTCTTTTTTAATTATCTTTTACAAATTCTATTATTACTTATAATGACGATTTTTATGATAAACAATATCAAAGGTCAATTCGATCACCACTAATCTTATATTATATTTTTAATTTTGCACTCTTAAAAGAATTAGTTCTGATTCATGTGTTTTGAAAAGTTTATTATTTTATTTTTAATTTTTTTTCAATGTTCATCCATTTTCAATTAAATTTACGAAAAAAATAATAATTAATTACACGGTTATTCATATGCTACTTCCTTCAGTCCAAAATGAATGAACTTTTGACAAATTTTTTTATGATCCAAAATGGATGAATTTTTCAAAGTATAAAGATATATTAATTATTATTTTTTTCAAAATTATCTCTGATTTTTTTAAAAAATTGAAAAGTTACAAAGGAATGATACTGACAAATTATCCTTTAATTATTGTTATCAACTACTCCTTCTAGTTTATAATAATTGATTTTTTAAAAGTTTTTTGCAATGTTATATTCAAAATAAGTTAACTGTTTAATGTTCAAGAGAGTTATTAAAAATTTCTTTCATTTTTATCCTTCATTTACCTTTTCTTGTTGATAAACTTAAGTTAGTTAATTACACATATTTTATAATTTTAATTTAAATTATTTCTATTTTAAAAAATAATTTAAAAATAACTAAAGACCAAAAAAAAAAAGTAACTACATGGACTAGAGAGAGTAAACTTACTCCATCCGTCCCGAAAATAATAATTGACATAGTGAATTTACCATTTTATCTCTATTAATTGATAGAATTTCAAAATTAATTTACTCATTAGAGAGGTTCTACCTTTTTCTAAAACATTAACTCTCTAAATAAATTGAGGATATAATAATAGATAAAAAAAATATTGTCTTTTTTTGAATTGTCAAAAATAACAAGTTAAAAGGGATTAAAAAAAAAAATTTTAATTGGACAAGTAAAAAAGGACGGAGAAATATTTATTTTGAATAGTCTCAGGTAAGTAAAATGTCTCTATCTCAAACACTGAACACAATGTAGACTACAATTTTCCCTGTGATTAATTGCAGCATATATTACATGAATGAGGGATCCAGCTAATAACTAGAGTATGTATTCTCTATATTTTTTACTTGTCACCGTTAAATTTGACACTTTTAATAAGAAAATAATAATTGATATAATATTTAGTATTATTTGTGAGGAAGCGTATATATATTAAGAAAACATTTAAAAACATAATTTAAACTATATTTTTTATTATGACACTTTTATTTATTTATTTCTAAGTTATTCTTAAAAGTAAAAATAATTATTACTCAAGAGAGTTTGGAAAAGTACTTCCTCCGCTCCTTTTTATATGTTATCCTTGCTATAAATAGTTGGTCCATAATACTTGTCATTTCATAAAATCAATGCATAAATTACAATATTCTTCATATTTTACTCTCGTGAGTTATTAGCTTTGAAAATACACATTTGACGAATATAGAAAAACTAAGTAAATAATTCATGTCCATTGGTCAAATTAATTAATCAAAATAAATTAAGTCATATTCATTAATTGAAAAGTTGACTTCAAAAAAAATTACTACCTCCGTTCCTATTTATATGTCATCATTTTAGATTTCACGTGCATTAAGAAATTAAGTAGGTGACATATAATAGGAACGGAGGGAGTAATTTTTTTTGAAGTCAACTTTTCAATTAATGAATATGACTTAATTTATTTTGATTAATTAATTTGACCAATGAACATGAATTATTTACTTAGTTTTTCTATGTTTGTCAAATGTGTATTTTCAAGGCTAATAACTCACAAGGGTAAAATAGGAAGAATATTATAATTTATGCATTTATTTTATGAATGACAAGTATTATGAATCAACTATTTATAGTAGAAATGACATATAAAAAGTAACGGAGGGAGTATCTCTTATCTTTTGTACCAAACAACTCATATTGGCACATTGTATTCATTTAGACATACAATGTTTGATAAAACGTGAATTCCAATGCTTTAAAAGAAAAATGACAATGAATGATCATTTCATGCACATTAATTTGGCCATTAAAATTTGTACCCCATAGGCCATAACCCATAAATTAGCCTTTTTTTTTTCAATTTTCCACCCGGTGTTTGGTATTCACATTGAAGCCGAACTAAATCTGGATTCATGTCAGGAAGTTTCTCATTGGAGGGTAAAACGCTCCCTAACAAAGGCGACTCCGTACCCAAGGAGACTCAAACCCGAAACCTCTTGGTTAAAAATGAAGGAGTACTGACGACTCCACCACAACCTTTGTTGGTATAAATCAGCCTCTTACAATAGCATTATCACTGGATCAAAACGATAATTGATTAATGACAATAGTTTAATTGTCGCTAAATATGTATTTTAAAGTCAATTAAAATTCTTTGTAAATGTCTCTAAAGTCTATAACCACAATGGATCCGGCTCCTCTCCATTTTCTCCAAGTTCCTACTTGGATTAGTGACACATGACATATGTTAAATTAAATGGCTAAGATTTGATTCCTCAAAGTAAATCTCTAACCATGATTTAAATAATAAATATATTATATATTTAATTTTAAAAATTATTATAATCACACAATTTTAACATTTATAAATAAAGGAAAAGAAGTTTTCTTCCTAAATTTTTTAAGGAGGATGTTACTTTTATTTTCTTTTTGAGTTAATCTTTTTATTGTTTTTTTTTTCATTATTTCTAGTATTTTTTTCAGCTCTTTTCTTCCTATTTCCTCTAAAGTTATCATTAGTTATTATGGCGGTAGGTCAATATTCTTATAATTGGTGACTTTTTAAAAAAATAAAAAAAATACAAACTTAAAAGTTTTTCTTTTTATTGAGTTATCGATTCAGTAGCAATTTAAGTTATTTTCTTAAAGGGTGAATCAATAACTCGATAGTGATTTATTTTTCAATTCTCCCTATAGAAATAATGAGAAAAAAAAAAAGCAACAAAAAGATTAACTTAAAAAGAAAATAAAAGTAATATCCTATGTAAAAAATTTAGGAAGAAAACTTTTTTTGCTAAATTTATGGACAAGATAATATGTTGTTAAAATAGTGGGGTTATATTAATTTTTAAAATTAAATATATAATATATTTATTATTTAAATCATAGTTAGAGATTTATTTTGAAGAATTAAATCTTAACCATTTAACCTATGCCATATGTCATTAATCCAAGTAGGAACTTGGGAAAAATGGGAAGAAGAGAAATGGAGAGGAGCCGAATTCAACGGCATTGAATCCAATGACGATAAAAACTTTAATACTCTTTATTAATATATATATTACCATTAAAAACTATTTTTGTTGCCGTGTATATCAATCTCATTCTCTCTCCTACAATTTTCCCCTCTTTATTTTATTCGCCTAAAATCTCTCCTTTTGGTCGTGGAATCTCTTCGAATCATGTCTCTTTTCTCCATTTATTTCCTTTCTTTGATGCACTTAAATTTCTATAATCAAAATTGATATTCTATCAAAATACATCTCATATTTTTCGTACTAGTCAATTATACAAAAGTTTTGAAGAAATGTTAGGTTATTTTATTAGTATGTATAGTTGGAATAATATGCTATTGCCTATATATTTTTTAAGGGATTAGAGATTCTTTAACCAGAAAGAATTCGGTTCAGATGTAGGATACCTATCCAGAAGTTTTCGCAACTCAATCATAGATGATGGAATCATCAAAGATTTTACCCTTTCGAACTCTGTCTGTAACTCACTAGAGGCCCGGGAAACAAAGAGAAGATGTGTACGAACGAGATATCCAGCAACAAGAAGAAGGAAAAGGATTGAATAGAGGAACTCCCGAGCATTTGGTGATCTCAGATGTGTCGATATCAATGGTGAATTACAAACAATTCTCTATCAAGATACAACAAAGCTTTAAACATATATGCAATTGAATACGTTACTTCCGGGAATGCTTCGTATTTATAAAACTTAAGAGATGACTTTTCATAATAGTCAAGTTATTTCATGAACAAATAATTTTTTTTCTTCATAAATGTCATATTCTTTTATGAACAAATGACTTTTCAAGAAAGAGCCACTCCTTTTCTGATCTGCCTAGCTTTTTTACCTGCTCTAATATGTAAGGAGACGTTCCAGGATCAACTTCATTGTGTCAAAAGAATCTCTCAACAAGTTTGTGCCCAAGGCTTGGCCTCAAATGCATCAAAGCATGCACAATTTCTCTGGCAACAATATCTCTCCGTACACCTCATTTGAAATATTAAATGGAACCACGTTATGATAATTAAGTGAAGAACCAATCCAATGAAAGGCTCCATGTACAAATGCCAAAGAGTCCATACTAGACAAGTCGGGATAAAAGCCAGAAGGATGATTATCAATTTTTCTCTAGGAACCACTTTTCAGTGTCAAAATATGATCACTACATAATTCGTGATGAATCTTTAGGATCTTATAATCATCACTAGTTGACTCATATTCCAATCCAAGTACAAAGATCCTCCGGTGCAAAGTTATGAGGTGTTAATCAGGACAGTTACAAAGCCCGAATATAAACAAGTCATCACAACAACAATAGATTTTTAGAGTACAATTTAATTTAGCTGTAGGGAAAAAGTACGTGATGCCTCGTATGAATCCACCAGGAGTCAAGAGAACCAGGCCCTAGACTGAGAACAACTATGAACAAACAAAAAACAATCTACACAGCAGAAAGTAAAGCAGACATGACGTTTACGTGGATTCCTCCTACCACCAAGACCCCCCTATGACCATCATCTCCATCAATTGCAGTTCCCCCTACATCTTCCCCCTTTTGGCATCATTAAAAAGAGCAAACAGTAAACTAAGCAGAGTGCAAATTGTACAAAGTTAACTCATGGCCACGGGGCAACACTAACACAAATAATAAGAGATAGTGAAGTGGCAGTGAACCCGGCAAGGTCCATAATTCATTAATAGCAAGCATCACAAAAAGTACAAATGCAAGTAAGAAAACAGAAAAAGTAGGACATGCCATATAGGTACTAAAACGGATAGATATAAAACGACAGGACTGAGTAAGAGGAGAATAGGAAGATGAACAGACGTTTGGACAGAAGTAGGAACGGGACTGATTACACCAGGATTTCCCCAATAAACAAAGAATAATCCCAAAGAAGTTATCAACAATATACCGTTAATACCTCAATTGCGAAATGATGCACGAAGAGCAGCAGGCAATCCTAGTTCATCAGAAGCTTGTGCATCACAAGTAGATGAAAAAAAGTCAGCATTTTAAAATTACCATTACAAGACAAAACTCAAAGAACTAACAAAGAACTTCCTTGCAAATCAAAGGGACTAGAGTAGGATCCACATTGGATCTCAACCAGTATAAAAGATATGAAAGATCTCCTTCCAAACCACACATATGACTTTCATCGAATACGGGAGATCGAGCATATAGAACTTTGTTTACTCACTTTAAAATTGAGTATCCGTTTCCCTCCCTTTTCTGCTAGGATTAAATTCCTAAATTTTACATAGTCATACAATTGAGTCCTTGTTCAACTTCCCTAAAGGTAATTCACTCAAGCAAATCACGTATCCAAAATGTTCAAGCATTCCAGGAATCTAACTATTATATGCTCCAATACAAATCTGATTATACAATAACAACAACATACCCGGTAAAATCTCACAATTGGGTAAGGGGAGGGTAGAAGCACTTTGTTGAAAAATTAAAGTGTTTGGTCAATCACTAAAACTGTTTTTAAATAGAAGCAAAAACAATTTTTCTACGATTGGGAAGAAGCTAAAAATTACAAGCCTTTTTAGCAGGTGAAAACAAAAACGAAAGAAAAACAAAAAAAACCACATATTAATAAGAATTGGCTAATAATCAAAGATGAAATTTTAACTTACTGCGCAAGTATAATTGAACTTGAAGCTCATAATTTCCCCAGCTTTCTTGCTCTTGATAAATTTTCCATGCACTTGTCTCTACACCAGAGCTACAATATACTATTTTGATAAATTTTAGTGTCATTATTTCTCCAATACTTCGAGGAATCTCTTCGAGTTTATTCAGCCCATTCAGTAATAGTTGCTCAAGCATCGGAAAATTATCACCACCTGCTTCCCACCTTTCCAGACATCCGGACTTAATTTGTAGATATTTTAATTTGTGAAACACAACGACTTCATCTAGTTTCCAATCTGTTCCATAGAATGCGTGATTCGCATTGAGTACCTCAAGATTGGGTAAATTTGCCAACAAATTCATAACTTCCCATGGTAAATTAGTAAATGATAATGTCAACTTCTTGAGATTAGGAGGGAAAATATCCCCAAAGAAAATCATCAGGTCAATGGTCTCCTCCTCCAATGTGTGTAGCATCTCCAGTTCTATGTGTAGCGCATCCAGTAGAGAATCAAGAATATCATGCCAATCAGGATAGTCAGATTTATCAAAAATCTTTAGCTTTTTTAGATTGGGAGTTCTTCTTATGGTTTCCGCAATCAAAGGAGAGCCATGGAGATAAAATGTGTGCAAGTTATTGAGAAACAAAAGTTGTTCTCCATTTTCTGCTTCAAGAGGATTAGATATATATAGTGGCCATCTAATATCCAAATGTCTTATCTCTGTCATTGTCCAGATATCTACTGGCTGCTTCAATGCTGTCAGTTCAAGACTTGCAAGAATTAAGGTCTGTAGATTTCTCAATTTGGCTAGTGAAAGAGCATCGTTAATATTTGCAGCAACATATCTCAAATGTACAAGCCGAGGTATTACACAACAGAAATCGTTATCGACTGATAATACATCCAACACCTTAAGCAACTTCAACTGTGAAAAAATGGAAATTGCAATACTAATGCTATGCCTTCTAAAATAATTATCATGTGTTGTAATAAAGGTGCGGGTTATACTTGTAACACCACTGCTATGCCTTCTAGGATAAGCTTGTGACTCTTGAAGTTTAGAACGATCACTCGCCATTGATCATATATGGCTTCGATGGGAACATTCCCACTCATGATATGCACAACATTTGCAGCATGAGCTTCTCTTAGGCATAGTTGGCGAAGAAGATCGTGAATTTTACAAGTTCTTATCCTTCCATTAGCCCTTTGTTTACCAGCCAAAATTAGACTTCTATCAATTAACTCTTGTAGATACTCCTCTGCCACCACTTCTAACCTTTTATTGCTTCTTGCCTTTACGAATTGCTCAGCAATCCATAGCCTAATCAACTTGGAAACGCCTATCTCCCTGTCTTCCGGAAAACCTCCAACATAGAGAAGCCCTCAAATATTGGGGCAAGTAACTGTAGCTGAATGAAAGAATTGATTGACACCGTTCAGATACCGTACCAAAGAATGAGTTCAGATTTTCCTCAACCTTCTTCCAATTATCATGCGTTGGGTCAATTTTTACAAGAATTCCAGCAACAACAACAACCGAGAGAGGTAATCCTCGACATTGTTTTACAATATGCTTCACGATTTCTTCTAACAGAGGAGGACAAGGATCTTTTTTGAATAATTTTTCAGTGAATAGATTCCAACTATCTTCAAGACTTAGAAAAGACTTGCTATGAGGCGGAAAATCAGGACATCTGACATAATCAGCAACATACTTAAGCCGAGTGGTCAATAGAATTCGGCTTTTATTGTCATCATTTGGAAATATTCTTTGCATTTGGTCCCATACCTCAGTACTCCAAATATCATCTATGACAATTAGAAATCTCCTACCCTTTAGACCTCTATAGACAATCTCCATTAGTTGATCATTGCTCATTCCTTGATTGCTTCCCGTAATTGAAGAGACAACTTCAAGAAGCATTTGTCTCTCATTGTATTCTTCGGAGATAGTGACCCATGCATGTTTATCAAATCGAGAACGAATATATGAATCATCATAAACTTTTCTGGCAAGAGTTGTCTTACCTATACCGCCCATACCAAAAATTGGTATGACAATTAGCTCATCTGTTTGGGCAGTGAGACGATCAAGTATGGTGTTGAAGTCGTCCTCCGTCCCAACAATTGTATTTTCCTCAATTGTACTTTTTTCTGGTGAAGAGAGAGTTGTTGCTAATTCTGCAGATTTGCTTCCATGCTTGTTAAACTCGATCATCATCACCTCTTTGTTGAGAAAATACACTTGTTCTTCCACTTTTAACAATTCTTCATAAAAGGATGTGCAAGCCTTTTGCCGATTGCCCTCGTGATCTGCTAGAATGATGCTTCTTAGACTTGAGTCAACTCTATCTTCTTCTTTGTATACTACTGATCCTCTTTTTTACAACCTTGAAATTGAAACTCGATAAATTAATTATTGTTAAAAAAATATATATAACATCAGTAAGTTTCAGATAACTATACTAGTGAACTACATACCTTAAGAGTTTCAATATCCTTTGTAGTATCGTCATGGAAATCTTGGAGAGCAGAAAGATTTTGATAGAGAGATTCAACATGTTGTTGTATACAGCATCGACAAACCAAAGATTGATTAGGTTTCATGAGCTGTTCCAATGTATACATAAGTGAAGAAAGAGCAGCATAAGCCATTTCTCTTAACAATTATTGCTTGCAGATCTAGATTTAATCTCTCTGCTTTGTTATTATCTGGCTAAGTGGTTTTGTCCAAATGATTTACTTTTTTAAAATGAGGGACAAAGACTTACCTTTATCATTTGTTTAATTAAAAGAGATGATGTATGAGAACACAATCCAATACACTTGACATTAAAGAATAAGAAAATCAAATTGTTTCACTTAATTAATACTATTATACATATGAGATGCTCAATGGGGGTATTTCTTTTCTAATTTATAATTGTGAGATGCATTTAAGTTGCAGTGCACTCACTTTTTATCTTTAATTAAGTGAGTTGCAGATGGGTGTGTTGACAAATGATGGCACAATGCAGCCAGTTTACACAACTTAATGGACAAAGTAGAGTGGCCGGAGCTCTTCTCTTTATAGTCGAGTGGCTTTTGGTCATCTACGCCTTTTGCTATGGTGACAAGCTTTTGGTGATACAAATATCTACAACCCGCACCTTAATTACATGTCCAGTCTAGTATTTCAGGAGTGACAACATGTATACCAAGTCCTTGAGTAGCCATTACTTTGTCGCCTGGAAAATAATTAAGAATTATGAGCATAGAATAAAACATATTAGGATGAAGGGGCCATTGCAATATAAAGTTGCTAAATATAATTTGCACTTCATCTGTCTGCATTTATAAAGAGAGGAACTTAACATTACTAAATCCTTGTTAGATAAAAATAAAAATTCACAGAGTAACAAAAGTACAATGAACTTTTTTCTCAGAATTGAGTGACTTTGTAAGTAAAACTTCCATAGTTGATTGATTTTTGGATTAAAAATCAAAGTTGAGTGACTTCTTTGTTAGGTTTGAAAGTGATTATGACGTCATGCGGAAGCTTACAATTGCAAATTATATGATTGATAAATTAGATGACAAAGAAAAACATATTGTTACATATTAAAAACTAATATTGAAAAAGTATAAATATATTGGGAGAAAATCTCCCTATAAACAAAACTCTCTAAACGACTACATTGTGGATGCCATTGTTTTCTTGACTTGAGAATAGGGATCTTCAATTTATAGAGTTCCAAACTTTTTCTCTAAGGAAAAAATAAACCAAATATGGAAAAGAAATATATTTTCCATTTTGAAAAAGTTAAAGCATTTATGGTAATACTTTGACTTTTCTTTTAGGAAAAAATAAATTTAAAATATGATAAGAAAATCAGGGCAAAACCCTAACATTATTTATACTTGAGTGACCATTTGAGATATTAAAATGAGATACGCCGTGAACAGAAAATCAATAGAAGTAACAATGGAGAACCAAATAAACCAAAATTAGAACTAAATGGACATAGAATTGCAAGGAAAAGTTAATACAAAAGTAACATAAAAGTCTGAAGTGAAAGATAAACTTTAAGCATTCACAGGGAGGCTATCTTTATTTTAAAATTGGCTAATAATCAAATATGGAATTTAACATACCTAGTAACTCGAACTTGAGCTCGTAATTTCCCCAGCGTACTTGTTCTTGTAGGATTTTCCTTGCACTAGTCTCTACACCAGAACTACAATCATCTGTTTCGATCAATTTTTAGTGTCATTATATCGTCCAATACTCTGGGGAATCTCTTCGAGTTTATTCAAGAGAGACTAAGTGATAATCTGAATTCCTTTTAGATTGGGAGTTCTTCTTATGATATCTGCAGCAACTCTGTCTTATCTACATGTCTTATCTCTGACATTGTCCAAATATCGCGAGGGTGCTCAAACTCCGTCTCTTCAAGACTTTCAAGAATTATGGTCCGTAGATTTCTCAATTTGGCTAGTGAAAGAGCTTTGTTAATTCTTGCAGCAACATATCTCAAATGAACAAGTTGAGGTATTACACAAGAGAAATTTAATTGGACTGATAACACGTCCAACACCTTAAGCAACTTGAACTGTGAACAAACGAACTTGTAATACCACTGCTAGGCCTTTTGAAATGATTGGCGTCTATTGAAATAAAGGTGCGGGTTATGCTTGTAATTGTTGGAAAACTATATGTACAGCGGAATCATACCAGAATCATACAGCTTACATGATTAATAGACAACTCATAGTTTATGCTAGAACACATAAACTTTCTGAAATTTAATTCAAGAATTACCTCTTGATGTGTGAGCACCTTCAAACGAATCCACAAGCAAGTCCACAACCTAGTCGGCAGTTCTATGGTCTTCTACAGTGATCCCAAGTTCACTTCCGTGATATTCAAGAGGGGGGGGGGGTGAATTAAAAATTACCTTTAGTCGACTTCCTGTAGGGAACAGTCGACTTATCTGCAGATTAGTATAATCAGAGAATTAAGAAAGTAGTTGCGAAAAGTAAGACTCAGAGAGTTTTTAAACTGGTTCGGAACACCGATGTGGTGCCTACTTCCAGTCCCCTTGGGTTTCAAGGGTTTCCTTAAGAGTTTGATAAGAACTTGAAAGTTACAAGGTGTTTCGACTAAAACTCCTATCTGATGTGCAAATCAGATCCTCTGTTTTGACACAACCTCTACTTGTAAAACCTACACTCAAATCTTTCTTTTCTATTTTCTTTTTCTATTGTATCCTCACAGGAATACAAAGATTTTATGAAAGACAATAGAAGACACTAGTACAAGTTCAAGTGAAGTGCGTTCTTCACATCTATGGAAGAGAGAAGATTAAATAGTATGAGAGAGTGCTCTTCTTTAAGGAAAATCCAAGGAGTTAATCTTCAATCAAGGATGTCAACGGATTCCTTGATTGAGGTAAACTTCTGATTCATGTCCATATTAGATGTGTGCATGATTGAAGTCCTTCCTTCTGATGTTGATCTTCTTGATTCTTGATTCCTTTTCCTGCTTATTTTCTTGAGACTTTCGATTCATGTACATATTAGATATGTGCATGATTGAAGTCTTTCCTTCTAGTGCTGGTCTTTTTGATACTTGGTTCCAATTCTTGCTTATCTTTTTTATGCTTGACTGGATTGAGTTGCCTTTGATTTCGCTTCTACTTGAGTGAGTAATCATGGGATTATGGATTGATGGTGATATCTTAGCCTTGATATCTTGATTTATTTGCTTTCCTTTTTGGAGTCGTACTGCATATCTCTTTCCATCTTGGTGTTGTATGTCTGATGTTGTTCCCTTTTGATTTCCTGCAAATAATTGTGTAATTGTTAATCTGTCGTTTATCAAAATTACTAATCTTTATGGAGTTAACATTCCGAACTCTCTCAATACTTGGGTGGGCAAGTATCGTATAGAAAACTTATCCTCTTTCAAGGGTTAGAAGAATCCCTATTTATAGAGATTTCTTCCTAGTCCAAGGAGGAGAGGAAACACATTGTCTTTCCTTTGAATAGAAAAAGACATGTACTTCTCCCTTTCCTTAGAATAGAAAAATACACATACTTCTCCTTTTCCTTAGAATAGAGAGACACACACTTCTCCCTTTCCTTAGAATAGAGAAAGACACATACTTCTCCCTTTTCTCCTTAGAATATAATTCTGAGTTCTAGTTAAATATGGGCACGGTAGGGACCACATAATTAATTATTGAGGCTTCCTATTATGAAAATAATTCCAAATAATTAATTTAAATTATTCTTACCATTATAAATTACAAATCATTCCGCTAGAAATTCGTAATTGCACTCCTCTATTTATATTTCAAAATTTCCCATTAAATACTTATGTAATTCTCCATGTTAAGATTACAGATACCAATCAATAAATTAAATTACTGACGAATTTAATGCAAAGATTAATTTCCTTTAGAGCATTGCTTAACTTATTTCATGTGTCGGATTCATAAATCCACTTGCAAGGTTTGACACGATGAAAACTTATAAGCTTCTCTAAAAAGCATATCATCAATCTCTATATCGAGACATGGATTCCGTCAACTAACTTATTATTTTACTAATATATATTATTATCATCTAATCTGCCAGGCATATTAACCCATCTCAGAATCTCACCTTTAAATAAATCAAAACGATAATTAACATATACAGATCATAATAGTTATATCAGGATTAATAATACAAGTACATTTAATAGTTTAGAGGATGTGCTCTTGTCAGTCAGTCTAAAGCAACTATCTCTACTCGGTCTAGTTCAATACATACAAAATGCACTATCATAAGAAAATGGAACTATACCATTCCCATAATCAAGATAAACTATATATAATTTTGTGCTACAACCGTACCGATGGCATGTCCAATTTCCATCTTAGATTGTGAACAAAAACTTTATACTTATAAGAACCGATGATTTAATCCTTTGTGTATAAGCTAAAACTCTATACACTAAATCATCTACTGTATAAGTAAACAGACACCATAAACGAATATATGATCTATTAAAACTTTTATTAAAACTGAATAAATAATTATTCTATAATAAATACTATATCTAAACATATGGTTAATAGTATATATCCCAACAGTAATACCATTGCTATGCCTCGTAGGATATGTTAGAGTGGGTAAAAGTCCCACATTGGTTGGGAATGGACATGTGGTCTCCTTATATGGACTTGGGCAATCCTCTCCTCATGAGCTAGTTTTTGGAGTTGAGTTTGGTCCAGATGTCATATCTTTACATGATATCAGAGCCAAGGCCATCCCTGTTTGAGCTCCCGGTCCATGCTCCAGTCGGACCTGGGCGTGAAAGGGGTGTTATTGGTTTGGGAATGGACTGGTAGCCTTCTTATATGGACTTGGGCAATCCTTCCCTCACGAGCTAGCTTTAATGATCACTCGACATTGATCATGTATGGCTTTTGAGGTTGAGTTAGGCCCAGGTGCTATATTTTTACAGGATAAACTCTCTTCTCTTGAATTTTAGACAGAATGATCACTCGTCGTTGATCATCTATGGATTCTGAGGTTGAGTTAGACCCAGGTGCCATATCTTTACAGGATAGACTCCCTTCTCTTGAATTTTAGACTGAATGACTACTCACCGTTGATCATCTATAGCTTCTGAGGTTGAGTTAGGCCCAGGTATCATATCTTTACACGATAGGGAATGGGGACATTCCCATTCATGATATGCACAACATAGAAGACCGTGAATTTCGCAAGTTTCCATCCTTCCATTAGCCTTTTGTTTACCAATCAAAATTAACTCTTCTAGATACTCCTCTGCCACAACTTCTAACCTTTTATTTCTTATTGACTTTACGAATTGCTCAGCAATCCATAGCCTGATCAACTTGGAAACATCAATCTCCATAACTACCTCCTAAATTAGTGAAATTTGTGTTGTTTTCTCCCATAGATTGACCCCACTTCGTGGAATTACACTTGGTATATTTTCGTTGTAGGTCCAATATAGATTGGTGGGGGCCCAAGAATTAGATTCATTTAAGAGTGAATCTCCTTGACACGTTTTATGAATTTAGGGATGTGGTTCAAGAATACGCGAATTGAAATGACCAAACAATAAGATTATTTCTATTAACTAGCTGGATTAACGTAATTATTTAGCAAAACGATATAAGAAACAACAAATTGTAAAACAATATATATACAAGTAAATAAGTAAACTGAATTTGTTGTTCAGTATTGCCGTTGGAAAAGCAATTGATAGTATTTCAAAGCTTAAGAGTTGTTTAGTTACAAAATTATGGTGTATTTGCTAGTGAATGACCTATCCTGCTTGTCTTGTGTTACCTTCTGATTCGTCTACTCGTTGAATACGAATTATATTATAATAAGATTTAGTCATAATTTCTAGATAGATTTTTTTTGATTAATTATATTTGGTGTAACTATTATTTTAAGGCATTTATAGAGGGCGGCTAGACTTTAGAGTTTCTAAAAATGTTGGCTCATGTTGTGCTGATCATTTCTATTTTAACTGCCTGTTTGAGTCAAATAAATTTTGTATGAAAGAATGAAAAAGTAAAATTGAAAACCATCGTACTGAGAATTGAAAATTATTTTATATTATGCTTTTCTTTGACAAATTAATAATGCAACAAGACATATATATATATATATACTATATAGATACGTGAGCATGTGCCAGCACGGGCCCAACATATATTACTTATTTTGTCGTAATTTATGTGGCATAGATGAAATTTGGAGAGTTATTCAATTTTTTAATATATATTTTCTAAAAAAATTAAGTGGTTAATTATTGTGACTTATAAAATTAACATAATTTTTAAATAATATGCTATTTTCTCTGTCTCAATTTATGTGGCACGGATAAAATTTGAAGAGTCTTATTTGAGGCAATTTTAATTTTTTAAATTCAATGACATGTGTTCTTTTCTACTAATAATATTAATGATCTAGTATTAACATTAGAAATAAAAAATGATTTACACATAAAAAAATGGAGAAATAAAATAACTAAACGGATTACTTATTAAGTAGTACCTATTTGGTATGTTCTTTTATAGTAAAAATTTGCCTATATAAATAAGGTTTTCTTAAATAATAATAATAGTATATTTTTAACTATATAAAACAAAATATTTTCGATGACACTTAAAAATTAAAAATATTTTTATATAAGATAGAAGATGGAATAACTAAAATATGAATATGAAAAATATTTAAGTAATACAAAACATTCCTTTTTAATTAACACTAAATTAGATAAATGATAAAACATACATTTTAATTAATGAGAACACATTAAAAAAAAGGAGAGAATTAAATTAGTATAAATGAGTAAATGAGAACTGAACTAAAAGTGTGTGTGGCCTAGGTTTGAACTTGCGACCTTGATCAAGAAATAGGTTATTCTTACTAGCAAGCCAAACAGCTATATATGAGAAGAATCACACAGCTGAAGCAGACATGTTGACAGCCCGCTGTCATCTTATATAGTTGATAGAGGACAAAAAGAGAGGAGAGTCGTTATTCTAGAAAGAGTCTTGTAAGTTGTAAAATGTTTTTTAAGTATTATTTAACTAATAATGCAACAGGACATACACTGTAGTTAATATTTATATTTCAATATTAATATTTTAATACAAAAAGAGCTAGCAATTGTTTTTTCTTTCTTTATATAGTATTCTCCATTTTAATTTATGTAAACCTATTTTTTAATCGGTGTAAAAGAAGAATGATTTATTTCTTAATTTGTAAAGAAATTACTCATTTAGTTCTTTTTTACTTGTCACAATTTCTTTTTGATAGTTATATGATATATATGAATTTTGACCAACATTTTAGGATGTATTTTTTTCATCATATTGATAAGAAAAAAATGCATTCAATTTATAGTACTTTTCGTATAATTTTTTTTTGAATATCTAAACTTTAATTTTAAAATATCAAATTAATCTAATCTAATCTAGCTTTAAAAATTAGTCAAATTGACTCTCAAAAAGCATAACATGACAACTATATTGGAATTGAGGGAGTAATTAAAAAAAACATTTTTACCTTAATGAGAAACTT
The DNA here is from genome assembly GCA_018342035.1 of Solanum appendiculatum. Lineage (NCBI taxonomy): Eukaryota > Viridiplantae > Streptophyta > Magnoliopsida > Solanales > Solanaceae > Solanum > Solanum appendiculatum. The sequence goes on from JAGDQO010000292.1 coordinate 55,868, forward strand.
TTATAGTCAGACGAACATTATAACATATTTAAGATCACACAAATTTCCTTTAACTTTATAAAATACACGTCTACTTAATTAAATAAATTCACATAAATGGTAATGTGTAGCATTATTATGGAATACTTGTTTTCAGTTAATAAAATTGGCCTAAGGGCCTTATTATTATTATTTTTTTTTAAATGTAGCATTATTACGGAGAGATGGGATTAATTATAAAATACACTCTAAATTTTAAAAGCATCAAGGAAAATTTACCATATAGAAAGCAAAAAGGAGCGTAGTTTAATAGTAAGTTTTTTAACACATAAAATATTAGTATACATAACTTGGATTGGTATTTACAAAACTAAGATGATTCACAAATTTTAGTTTACTTTTTCTTAGTTAGACCGTTGAAGGTCACAAGCAAAGGCGGAGCCAGAATTAAGAGTTTAGAGGTTCGAAATATTAGTACAACTGTCAATTAATTTTGTTAGGGGATCACAAATTAATATACATGTATATTTATTTAATTTTCTAATACAAATATAAGATTTATGGAAAAGCTAGTGGGTTCATCCGAACCCACGAGCCCCCACCTAGCTCCGCCTCTAGCCACAAGCAATAATTCAACAACAATAGACCAAGTTATTTTTAAGATTATATGTTGCTAGAACTCATACATAGAATTTTTACCTGGCATGCCGCCTAACACTACTTGAATTTCTAAAATGTGTTTCTCTCACATTTTAATTAAATTATTATAATTCTCTATATAAATACTCATAAATATGGCAAAAGATTAAGCAAAAAACATTGGAAAACCCAACATTTGAATAATTTTTCAGATTTTACCAATTATATCCACAATATATAGCAACAATGAGTTTATTGGAAGGAAATGTAAACCATGAAAATGGGATTTTTCGCCCAGAGGCTAATTTTTCTCCTAGTATGTGGGGAAACATTTTTAGCTATTCTACTTGGGATAATCAGGTAAATATATGTATACAGTCAAATCTCTTTATAACGATACAGTTTATCCAGATATTTTTTGACTGCTTATGGTTAAATGTTGTTATGAAGACCATACAATATAACATAATATCATAAAATAGTGTTATAATACATTACTGTTATAGAATGGTCTGACTTTATATGCTTGTTTAATTGTCTTTTTAGTCACCTTTTTTTCATTCTATACTATATAGTAGCTTTAACAAAATTACTAACAATGATCATTACATTTTACAGATTTCTGAGAAAGTTATAGAGGAGATTGAGGCTTTGAAAGAAGAAGTGAAGCACATGATAACAAGTACTATTAGCAATGACATTGAACAAAAAGTTTATTTGATTGACACTCTTGAACGTCTTGGTATTTATTATCACTTTGAGGAGGAGATTGAAGATCAACTAAGGAAGATGTTTGATCCAAATATCATCCATGAAGAGGATGATCTATACAAGGTTGCATTATATTTTCGATTGTTTAGGCAACATGGTTATCCAATCTCTTCGGGTATGTTTATATACATACACATATTACAATTTTGGTTTCAATGAATATCTTACTTTTTGTCAGTCTAAAGATACTCTTAACATGGTGATAATGTCATCACGCCTTTTTTGTCTTTCCAATTATCAATATGAGACTTTGTTCACACATCCAACAGTAACTCTGACATAATGAAATGTTTTGTGAATTAGATTGTTTCAACCAATTCAAGGACACCAATGGAGAATTCAAGGAAACCCTACTTATAGATGTAAAGGGTATGTTAAGTTTGTATGAAGCAGCACATGTTAGGAAACATGGGGATGACATATTAGAAGAGGCACTTATTTTTGCAACATTCCATCTTGAGAGGATAGCACCTACCTTATTAGATTCTTCACTTGAGAAACAAGTAACACATGCCCTTATGCAATCTCTTCATAGAGGAATCCCAAGAGCTGAAGCACATTTTAACATTTCAATATATGAAGAGTGTGAATCAAGAAATGAAAAGCTACTAAGGCTTGCCAAATTAGATTACAATTTGTTGCAAGTGCTACACAAGGAAGAGCTTAGTGAACTCACACAGTAAGTACTTTGTGTTGTTTATAATGAGTACTCTCTCTTCTCCGTTTTAACTTGTTTGTCCTACGTACTTTTCTTTTTAGTCCGTTTTGAAAAGACTGTCTCTTTCCATTTTTTTGACGACTCTTTAATTTCAACTTTCCATATGGCATGTTTAACATCACAAAATTAAAGGATATACATACTGATACATTTGACATATCTTTAATTTAATTAAAACCACAAGATTCAAAATTAGTACTTTTTCATTTTCTTAAATTTCGTGTCAAGTCAAATTAGGACAAACAAATTGAAACAGAGGAAACATTATATTGTAGATTATTATTATTAATTAAGCTAACTAAACATTACATTTTCATTTATTGTGAAGGTGGTGGAAAGATTTGGATTTTGCATCTAAACTTTCATATGTGAGAGACAGAATGGTGGAATGTTTTTTTTGGACAGTAGGGGTATACTTTGAACCACAATACTCTCAAGCTAGAGTTATGCTTGCAAAATGCATAGCTATGATTTCAGTAATTGATGACACATATGACTCTTATGGAACTCTTGATGAACTAGTTATATTCACGGAAGCTGTGGACCGGTATGTCACATAAATTGAGACAGAAGAAGTATATCAAACTTTTTCGTTTTAATTGATATATGGAGTGAATACAATTGATTAACACTTTATAACTTATTTTATCATTATAGGTGGGATGTAAGTGAAGTTGATCGACTCCCAAACTATATGAAACCGATATATACATCTCTTCTCGATCTCTTCAAAGAATATGAAAGAGAAATCAATGAACAAGATAGATTCAATGGAGTTAATTATGTCAAAGAGGCGGTATGTCACTTAATTAAAAACACTAATTATCATCAAAGTTACTTGGACTGTCCAAAAATATTGTTGCACTTGAGTCGGATCCTTCAAAACTGCATTGCTTTTGAATGATTCGACACTCACCTGATAATATTTTTGAAGAGTCCGAGAAACATAGAATATCATATTCCTTTGATTTTATGAGTTTCAACTATATATTTTGTTATTTTCTTGAATAGATGAAAGAAATTGTGAGGAGTTACTATATTGAAGCAGAATGGTTCATTGAAGGGAAAATTCCATCATTTAAAGAGTACCTAAATAATGCATTGGTTACTGGAACTTATTACCTACTTGCTCCAGCATCATTATTGGGCATGAAGTCAGCATCAAAGAAAAAATTTGATTGGATGATGAATAAACCTAAAATTCTTGTGGCTTCTGCAATAATTGGTAGAGTTATTGATGACATAGCTACTTATAAGGTATTGTTATAGACAAATGTGTATTATAATATTAACATTGTTTATAATATTCTCATGATGAATTATATTTTTCCTTATAGATTGAGAAAGAAAAAGGACAACTTGTCACGGGAATAGAATGTTATATGCAAGAGAACAATTTATCTGTGGAAGAAGCGAGTGCAGAACTTTCTGAAATAGCTGAAAATGCATGGAAGGATTTGAACAAAGAGTGCATTAAGACTACTTATATTATGCCAACTGAAATCTTGATGCGTGTTGTGAACCTAACAAGTCTGATTGATGTTGTTTACAAGAACAATCAAGATGGATATAGTAATCCGAAGAATAATGTGAAATCTGTGATTGAAGCTTTACTCGTGAATCCTATCAATGTGTAAGAATTTTAGATGTTCATGGATCGACATGGAAGATGGTCAATGAAATAAGTCTATGTAATTAATTATTGTGTTTTATTCAATAATTTCATTAATAAGTAATTTGTATTCCATCATATTTCCTTTAGTAGTTCAATTTAAAACTTCAATTATCTTATTTGTAGAACTAAATAGTTTGTGCATTTAGAATATCACTCAATTTAATGTATTTGTCAAGCATTTTATTTTTTTAATTCCATTTTCTCAATGAAGCTTAGAACTCAAGAAAAAATTATGAATAAGTTGGCAAAATCCCAACTTATCATGTAGCAAACTCAATAACTAGACCTATTACTTAATCTAATGAGTGAAACTTAAATTAAAGTAAAAAGAAAAAGCTCTCTCTTTCCCTTTATCCCGTGCCTGGGGAATATATGAATGTCTTTCTCCCGGCTTACTACGATTTCCGGGTGGGAAGAAAGTCATTGCCAGCTCTTTGAACGAATACGACTACGTACCTTCTCTTTTCAGCAAAAAAAGAATCAAGTCCCACGTAGTTCACAGTTAATCAGTTAAATAGATCGCGTTTAAAAACCAAATAGATTGTGAACGATATTCAAACTCAAACAACCGATAGATATATTTCACTAACTCGTAATAAGAACTAAAAGGGAAATTGAATAACACAGATAGAAGAAAGGGGATGAGAAGCAGAACTCAGAGAAAGAGGATGAGAGAACTAAACATTTTTCTCAACAATTTGCATGAACCGTTTTTTCTCATCCGTCATCCTTTTTAGCTAGTTGTTAATTGTGTCTGGGTCCAAAACCAACCTTTGTGAAGGCCTTTCAGTTATGTTGCTTCTTCTCGCACAATAACAAGTTGTGTGGCATTCGTGTAGGTTGCTGGGTACCGTGTTGTTTGGTACTCACTCCTTACTTCTATACTTATGTAGGTTCTGAGCCCGGATCTGGATAGATATATTTCACTAACTCGTAATAAGAACTAAAAGGGAAATTGAATAACACAGATAGAAGAAAGGGGATGAGAAGCAGAACTCAGAGAAAGAGGATGAGAGAACTAAACATTTTTCTCAACAATTTGCATGAACCGTTTTTTCTCATCCGTCATCCTTTTTAGCTAGTTGTTAATTGTGTCTGGGTCCAAAACCAACCTTTGTGAAGGCCTTTCAGTTATGTTGCTTCTTCTCGCACAATAACAAGTTGTGTGGCATTCGTGTAGGTTGCTGGGTACCGTGTTGTTTGGTACTCACTCCTTACTTCTATACTTATGTAGGTTCTGAGCCCGGATCTGTGTGATATCCTTCTTCTGTCTACGTCTTGTAGCTCCTGAATGATGTCCAAATTACCTAAGTTTCTAAGCAAGAACAACCCTTCAACTCCCCCACCATTTCAAACTTGTTTTCGGCCCTATATTCTGTAATTCTTATGCCCAGATGGTCATAGGAGCATTGTAAACGTAAGGAAAACCCTCATGCTTCAGCAATTTCAACAATCATATGAAAAACTTTCAAAATTCAAAATCAATCTTAATGCATATCCTACTTTCAGTGAACTAGTTAAGAAATTGATTTTGGCTTGATTCTACAAATCTCTTATTCTAATAATCAACGAATACATAGAGTTGACAACACACATCATTATGGAGATCTTGAAATTCTAGTGATAAGGCCATTGGAGGTAGTGGAGGAGTTATCGTAGGCTCTAATATCATCTGTAACAAGAGTGTTTCTCTTGTTACTATTGTGCATAATAAGAAAAGGAAAAAGAAGAAACAAACTAGAAGAAAAGAAGAATTTCTTGCAATATTCAATAATAATCTCAATTGTAGTACAATGGATATATAATACCCTTTCATAATTAAGAACATTCCCTTAGACAACTATCCCAATCACTAACAGAATTAAGGACTAGACAATAATTAAACTTAAACTAATTCTAGGGACTAAAAGAAATATAAAAAGTTCACCTAAAAACATAAGGGATTACATTTGACATATGTAAAAACTTGAAATAAAAGTCACAATAGACATTTGTGACATGTTTTTCACCTTCTTCGTCAACCGTAGAACATAGCAGTACATTAGAGTCATTAGTTCAGAAAATGAGCGTTATATTTTTCCTCTTTCATTTTGATCTTCATCCATTTCCTCTGTTTTTCCCTCTTCTTCTTCCTTCGTTTCTTCACATTCATCTTTTTCTCCATTGGTGTTTTCTTGATTTCCATCATTCTCTTTTTCTTCATCTAGTTTAGATTCTTGATTTTTATTCTGATCATTATGCTCATTTCTTCCTTCTTCTTCATAAATTCTATGTACCGCATCATAAATAATCTTTGTTGCATTTCCATCTTCTTCTTCATCAAAATATAATCTCTTACGTTTATTCAACGCGAAGACGATGCAATTGGTAGAAAAAGCATCAGAGGTAACAAGTTCTCTGGAAGAAGCATCAGAGATAAGTTCTTCTTCTTCTTCTTTCATAATTTGACTGAATGATTCGTCACATAATAGATCTATATCACGAATATCAGCGATTCGATTTTCTAGTTGATTATTATTTATGTTGATCTGTGAACGAGGATTGGAAATTGGTGAAGAGGAAGTTGAAGATGAAGATGAAAATACTCCACTTTCAATAATTGATTTCAATGCAGGTAACATTTTTTTGTAGGGAGGATCGAAACAAAAAGGAAAAAAATAGAGATTTACATCTGTTTTCAATATGAAGTGACTGAAGAGATTGTTAATCGCAGTTATATAATAAAAATAATTAGACTTCTACACACATTGATAACATGATTATGATGATCTGATCGGAGTAAAAAAGTTTGACTATAAAAAAACCAATTTTTAGTACAACATTTATTAGTGTTCAATTTTAGCTTTTTTCAATTACTTTGGATTATTTCGAGGAAAAACTAATGACAAAAGATTATTTTTTGTATCTCTTTTTTTTCTTTTCTTTTTTTTTCTTTTTGGTTTCCAATATGATATTTAGTATCCGTATTAAAGCATATTATTCTAATTTTTTATGTTAGTACATTTACTTAAACAAAGGATTTATCATTTGTAATTTGTTTAATTTAGTTGATAAGAAAAGAAAATTAGAGCAAAAATATTATGCATGAATCTTAAAAATTGTTACCAAATATAAGTCAAACTTTGTAATTACCATCTAGTTCATTATTTTCCTCTAATTGTTAGTTTGGTGTGTGTTTATATATACCGATCATATTTTTTATAACTTTTTAAAATTATATTTATATTTCTTTAAAAAAAATTCTTCTCAAGAAATCTATTTTATGATTACTTTTCTATCACTTTTATGTCTTTCTTTTTAAAAAAAATCACTTACTAAAAAATTTAACTATCATCACCACACATCTATCACCGTTATTTTTTAAAATGATTTTTCTCTTTTTTAAAAATGTAAATGTCATCATTACATATCTATCACTTTTATGTCATTTCAAAATTTCTTCTCTACTCAAGAAATCTTTTCTTCATCATTAAATATCTTCCACATTTTTATCTTCCCGACTATTTTCTTTTCTTTTTAAGAACTCTTTTGTTTTTATCACATCTCTATTACTCCATTTGATCTATTTTGTTGTCCTATTTACTAAAAGTAGTAGTTCAAAATAATTATTATTTTAAAAAATCAAGATATAATTAATTATTTGCTTCCACATTTATCCTTACTGAACAAATGTGATGAAAATAGAGTATTATTAAATTGAGATCAAAGACTAAATAAAAATAATTTAGTCAAATTATTTTAAAAAAAACACAGCTTTCCATGCACATATACTTCTAATTCCATGAAAAACTTCTCATATGAAAATCTTATTGTAACATTTCAATCCGTCGTTATAGCAAATATCTGTGATAAAGATGTAAGAGTTTTAATTTTTATTTTTCTTCCAACATGAATTGAGCCCGAGATATCAATTGCTTTGTTTATTGTAACACGTCAAACATTTTTGGCTAAGATTTGAACTCAATAGCTATAGATGGACTCGAACCCAATGAAATTTGATATCTTATAGGTGTATGTTAAGATAAATTCTTTAGTGTTGGAGAGAACTAGATGTGAACTAAGGTCATACGAAACTCGTAGCATAAAGTTGAGTTGAAAATGTTCTTACCGATTGAGTTTTTGTATAAGTTTTTACTAGAGTTAACTTCAAATGAGCACCCCTCCTAGAATATGAAGAGTTATGTGGGCCACTATCTATCAAATTAAAGGTATTCGAATCTTCTTTTCTACACGCGACTGATCATTTGTTAATCCAAGTCTAGAGTAAAACATTATGGTCATTTTACTAAAAGATATTAGTGTCAAAAAACTGTTGTGGTTGAGGTCTGTTGTAGTGATCATAGGGCCGTTGTAGCAACCATAGAGACTCTATAGAGGTGGCGAGCAGTACTTAAAGCTAGTTTTGCCTAGTTTTAACTTAGAAACTCAAAAAGGTTGTTCCATAACCCTAGAGTTTCCAAGGTTAGGATGAAAATGCTTTGATAAGGTAAGTGTTTCCATCAACTTCTTTTTCTATTAATCCGCTAATACCTTAGAATTATTAGAACGATTGTTAATAGTGAAATTGTGGGTTAGAATCCTAGGTTCAAGAAATTATGGGAAAACCTATGTGTAGGTGTATTATCACCTAGAATTGCTTCTAGATTGTAGACTAATACTTTCTAGCATGAAATTGTTATTCTAAAACATCAATTGTAGTGGTTGTGAATCTTTAGTACAACAAAAAGGGACCTTTAGCATAAAAATTGCTTTAAAGGGGGTAATTGGAGTGAAAACTTCATTTATTGAGATAATTAATGTGAGTATTGTAGAACTAATTAATTGATTGACCCTTGGGTTATGTAATAGACTGTGAATAAGGTTAAAATTAGTGAGTTTGAATTTCTAAAGCATTTAATTGAAGATTAAATGATTAAATGCTTATTTATCACGACTCAATCCGTCGTGAGAGGCACCCACACTAAACCCTTGGTAGGAGAACCAACTATCTACTAATACACGGTCAACTAAACAACTAGAAGCAACAATTTTACAATTCAAAATAAGTTTCATAACTAAAAACCATTAACATAAAATATTTACGGAAATAATCCCCTGAAATCTGAAAGTCGTGTACCAAAATATCTACGTAGTCTAGAATACAGGGATGCACCCCAAGGCGAAAGAAGTCTAAGTCCGAAAAATAGATTAGAGGAAAATGATGAACCCATAGTAGCCCGGAAGATGAAGCTCACCTTGGATTCAAAAAGTGAGAGACTCAGAACCGAGGTCGCGTAGCAGCCGCTGAAATATGCCATGTACTCAACAAAGAAAGAGCAAGTGTAGTATCAGTACACAAAATTCACAATGTACGTGTATGATCATCGGTAAGCTCCAATTATACAAGATATGAAGAGGATAATGAAAATTAGTAAAACAAGACAATATGCAAATATTTCTATAACGAGTAACATAAACATGACTCCCGATTCTCATCCTAGCTTAATAACCATAACAAACATGCCCAAGACCATTACAAGAAACAATCTGGTTCAAGAATAGAACCAACACAAAGAACAATCACATGTACTAGGTGTGGCATCCGATCCAACTGATATGAAATTTGTATCAGACGTAATACCGGAACCAACTGATATATATACCAAATGTGGTACCCGAGTCAACCAAGAGATATTATGTATCAGACGTGGTACTCGAGCCAACTGATAATATGTATCAGGTGTGGTACCCTAACCAATTGAAATCACACATCACACAATTACAATTACAATGAATACAATCACACTTATAAAACACAATCAAATAAGACAAGTTCAGTGCATGATATTGACAAAAAGAAATCATTTCAGTTTCACCCCTTTCCGACTCCCTAACCGTATAGTGTACATGTATTATCAGCAGAACAGTTAACATGCATATATAACGTAAATGGGAAATAATTCAACCATCACCTACATTGAATCAAGTCTGAAAGCTCTATTGAACTTGATATTCCCCTTGTTATGAAGCCTAGCTTGTCCTTGGTCTATAAACAACAATGTAACACAAAATCATATCAAAATGGCCTAAATATACCCAGATTATATCTTAATCCCAAACCTCAGGCTAGTCTCATGATTATTCCTCTCAAACTAGGGTTTTTCCACCATTAAATCAAACCAAACCTCCCTTAAGGTCACCACCATTGATTCTAAGGCCTAAGAATCCAATTACCAAGTTAGGCGGAGTAATTACTTACCTTTACGAATGATTTTGATGGAAAAATGAAGTAAATCGCTTTAGGTCGCATTTACACTTCCCAAAAAATGTTCTTGAATGATAATGGACGATTTTGAGAAATTTTCTACATTATTAATGACTTACCCCGCCATAGCGGTCCAATCCCGCTATAACAGCGACGACGTAGTGGAAATACCCACGATAATGCAAATTAATTCACCCGTTGTAGTGGCATACGCGGGACAAAAACTCAGAAATCCTCCCAAAATTACCCATTTCATAACACACCTTCAAACCTTGACATTTCAAACCAATCCTTTCACGCCAAGTTCAATATCGAAAGTTCTATTCACCTGAATTCAGTTCCGAAAATCCCTATGGACTCCCTAACATCTTAGCAATGAGAAAAAAAAATTCTACTTAGATGTTTCACCTAATCCTTTCCCCAAATTTTCCTAGACATCATCTTGCTCAGATTTTGTCCCATACTAGGCTAGCCTAAAATTTTCAACTCTTCAAATCGAAAGTTTTCTCACTCATTTTGTTTTACGATTAGCTTACTAATAAATACCAAAAGGATCGTTACATTATTAGATGTTGAACGTTCAGAAGTGTAAAGGAAAGAAAAATGTATCCATGGAGAATCTTGCATATTCAAGGTCTCCCATCAAGGTAGGTTATGATTTATGATTAGTAGAGTCTGGTTATAAAATGTATACATAATATAGATTTGATGGGAGAATCATGATTAGGCCTACGAATATAGCGTTTGAATGAATAAAACTTGGAATATAAGTTAAACAAATCAAATTGTGTGTTGATAAGTTATTGTATAAATTCATCATTCATTTACAATTGTCCTCAACAAGTTTTCATATTTTGAAAACGATCGATAATGACATCATTACTAACATTTGTAAATACATCACGCTCTATGTAACACACTAAATAATTATTTAACTATTGATCACCAATGCTATTCCGCACTTCATTTTTTATGTGCTTCATTGATGAGAATGCTCTCTCCACAGTTGCCGTAGCAACAGGTAAAATCAAAGTCAACTTTACAAGTAAATAAACAAGTGAATAAGTCTCCGCAAGATTTGCTTCAACCAATGCCTTCGCCAAATCACGAATTCCTTGCAAGTTGGAGAACTTGGGATTACCACTTCGCGTATGAATAATGAAAGTATCCAGTTGATAGCTCAAATCTCGAATTTTTCCATCATCAAACTCACTCGGATAACACTTTGCTAAAGTCATGATTTTACCTTTGTCAAAATTAGAAAAAGAATTGACCGGATTCAAGCTACCCATCCCAAGAAGCAAATCACTACTCACTACATCAAAACGGTCATTAAGCTCTTGAAGTTGCACATCAATGACAACATAAAAGACTTCAACACGCAAGTGGTGCGCATAACTAACACCCGAAGACTTACGTTTTGACTTTCCGGGAAAATAAGACTCATCCAACTTGGGAATCAAGATATCATGCAAATCACAAAATGAGGAAACATCATCCAACAAAGATTCCCATCCATTTTCCCTCATTTCTTGCAATCTTTTTTTTGTAATATTAAGAAACCCATGGCATTAACAATATCTTAATCTTTTTTTTGTAAAATCTTGCTCAACTCATTTGACATTGCCAACACTTTCAACATCAATTGAAGCACAAAAACGAATTTAAATGTTTTAATCTTTGTCAAAAGATACTCCACTTGATTTCTATCACTTGATGTGGACCCTTCAAGTTCAATCACTGCAAGAACATGAACAATAGATGAGAAAATAACAATAAAGTTATCTAAAGTTTTGAAATGTAATACCCAACGAGTATCACTTGGTCTTTGAAGCCCACATTCTTGATGTAATCCTTGGCCTTTATGAACTTCACATGATTCAAATAATTGCTCTAACTTTTTGGCTTGATGATGACGGAGTAAGTCTCTACGCTTGAAAGATCCTCCAACAACATTCAACACATTATTAACATGATCAAAAAAGTCTTCAACATCCAAATGTTTTTTAGCAATAGCCACAAGTGTTAGTTGCAATTGATGAGCAAAACAATGAATGTAATATGCCGATGGACTATCTTTCATAATCAAAATTTTGAGCCCATTTATCTCTCCCTTCATATTACTAGCCCCATCATAACCTTGTCCACGTATTTTGGATGGACTTAATGAGTGATCGGAAAACAAAGAATAAATCGCTTTCTTCAATGAGCATGCCGATGTATCACTAACATGGACAAGACCGATAAATCGTTCAACTACTTCACCATTCTTATTAACAAAACGCAAAACAAGAGCCATTTGTTCTTTGTGAGAAATGTCTTTTGACTCATCAACTAATATACCAAAGTAATCTCCATTCAAGTCCCCAATTATTGCTTTCAACGTTTCTTTCGCACAAGCATTGGCAATATCTTTTTGAATCATAGGACAAGTCAAAGTATCATTTTGTGGGACATTTTCTAATATCACTTTTCCCACATCTGGATGTTTGTCCCCGTGCCATCGCAAAAATCGTAGAAAGAAGCCTTGATTAGTTGAAGATTCACTTTCATCATGGCCTCGATAAGGTAATCCATAATGCAAAAGAAGTCTTGACACATCAATTGAGGCTTCCAAACGCATTCGGTACTCATTTTTTAACTTTTGAGAATGCTCGTCAAGAACAAATTAAATTGATTGATGATGATTTAACAAATCAAGCATCTTATTGAAACATTTGTCATGAATACTATTAACATCACCAACATGTTTGCGGAATCTTTTAAGTGCCTTATTCCAACTCCTAAAACCACTTTTTGTGTAAAACTCACTCGTACTTCCATGAAAAAATTCATCTTTGAATAAATAACAACATAGACAATAGACATAATCTTTCTCCATGCTATACTCCAACCATTTAGAATATGGACCTTCGAACCAACTTTTACAAAATTGGCGCATTCTACTTCCAATTTCAGTTGGAGGATATGAATCCATGCGAGGTTGACAAGGCCCTTTTTGAATATAATGTTTCCTTACTTCATCCTTTATCCGAGGGTTATATTGAGCAATTGGTACTCTTTTCCTGGATAGGCTTCAAGTGAATCCAAATTAAGGTCATCTATAAGATGAGAACGATTGACATTCGTACTACAACTTGCTTGAGAATGATTAAATTTCACAAGAAACTTATCCATCTCAATCCACAAAACTAGAACACTTTCCTACAAAAATTAAAATTCAATTTAACTCACAATTAATTCAAATTTAATAGGGTAAGTCATAATCCAAATTAATGTGATTCATATCACACAATTTATAACTAATAATGTTCTTACAATGTTCATTAGAAATTTGAAATATTAAAGTAAAATCAAAATTCTTGTCTAATATGAAATCAATCATCACTCATCAAAACTTTAAAGAACTCAAGAAAGAGAAATTAAAAAATCTTATAAAAATAGGATTACAAACTTACAATCTATAAAAGGTTGTGGATGGATGGAGAAAAGTGAAAATAATAGGCTTGTGAGGCTTAGCCACTGGACGGAATTCCAAGGCGGGCGGTGGATTGCGAGCGGCGGTGACAGCAAGTGGCCTAGGTTTGGTATGGGCAGTGAACTTTGGAGAAAGGTTGGAACTTGGAGGAAGAAGGGTTTTAGTTGAAGAGAATGAGAGAATACCACTTTTATTTGTGTTTAATCAATTAAAAGAAAACTCAAAGAGTTATTATTACGTATTAACTAATAATTTAACTAATTTAATTTAAGTCAACAATAATTATAAACAAATTTTTAAAAAATGTGCCTCTAGCTGTTTTTTCCTTAAAAAAACGTGCATGTAGACTTTTTCTTCTTCAAAAAACGTGCCTGTAAGCTTTTTTTTCTTCAAAAACTCGTGTAGAAATTTTCCAAAAATAATGGATGCAACAGGAATCGATCCCGCGACGCGAATAGCCTTAATTCGCCCTCTTACCCTGGGCACCACAAGTCACTTTAGTTCTCTGGGTGGCACGTTATATATTTATAGTTTCCGTCGAAGTTCGTGGGTGGTTTGGCACCCCCACGACCCTTAATAGATCCGCCCCTGACAATGAAGGCAATAAAAGATACAGAAGTTGCCGTAAATCAGGTAGGGATCATGTTCCTTTAATTCTTCGATACATGCAGAACAAGTTGATTTCTTGGTCCATTCATTTATCGATTCGTATTCTAGGGAGAGCCTTTTCTTTAAAAAGTTAGTTGCATTGTTACCTTTCTTGACTCGCTAAGGATTGAAAGCACCATAAGAATGTTCAAGAAGACGGTAAACAACATCGACAAGAACTTTGGAGAAGCCATTGGTAAATTTTTTTAGAGCAAATTAATAAGAAAGAAGCTTTATTTATTTTAATCTTCTATATCACTTGCTTCTTATAAAGGAAAAACATGTTTAAATAGATTATTTTTATAAATTTTTTACCTAATAAAATATTTGAAGTATTCTATTAGGAATATAATGAATTTTAATGGATTAACATATGTTAGAAAATAAAAAAAAAATGATTTTTATGATTAAAAAAAAGAGTCATAAGTTATTTTATCAATAGATTCGTACTTTTTTAATTTTTCAACTGGTACAGTAAAATGTCAAGAAATGAAGTCTTCTTTTATCTCTTGACCAAATAGATCAATAGCTTCCATCATTATGAGAATTCTTGACTCGAAAAAAAAATAAGAGAAAAAAAAAACTAGTGATGAACAAATTAAAACCAATCTTCAATGGAAAAATCTAAAAAAAATCAGTATCTTTTAGATTTAAATAAACTAAGATTTATCTAATTTAAGGAGTTTCTAGCACATCAACAACTACTCATTAATAAGGTCTTGAACCGATAATAACAAACCCAAAAAAGGAAAACAAAAAGAATCCAGAGAGAGAAAATTATTGAAAGTTAGGCATAAAGGTAATTTTTTTAAAAAAAGTAATAAAAAGGACATCGATAAGAACTTTGGAGAAGTCATTGATAAATATTTTTAGAGCAAATTAATAAGAAAGAAGCTTTATTTATTTTAATCTTCTATACCACTTGCTTCTTATAAGAGGGTTAACCTATTTAAATAAATGGTTTTATAAAAATTTTACCAAATATAATATTTGAGGTACTCTAATAGGAAGATAATAAATATGGTAAAAAGTTGATTTTTATACTTAATTTAATGAGATGAGATTTTAAAGATTTTTAACTTGTGAGATTAACCTTTAAGATTCTTAGGACTGAATTCATTATATCAAATTATGAGTTCAGAAATAATAGTTTTTGAAATTCTTATTGATAAAATTTACATAAAATTCAATCATTCGCATAAAAAATATTGGGTTTGAATAAATCTGCAATGAAATAATAACTTGATCAGTCCCTATCAATGATACTATTTATTTGTATTTTTTCTATTACTATGCGTTAGATATTGTCGAATTTGTAATTGAAATTGGCTAGTACTCTTAGTATTTGCCTAAAAAAGAAATTTTTTGACTATGCCTATTCTGCACTTATACTATTATTTTATCTGATTTTGCAAGTTGCGTGAGAAATAAATATGGAAAAACTTGTACCATTGAACTTGATATTTCACTAATTTTTAATTTGTAATTTATTTGATTTAGTTGTAAAATTAGGAGTAATTAGAAAATATTTGTCTCTATTGGTTTTAAAGGTATGCCATTAATTTTAATTTTTTTTGGTTTATTTGACTTCTTATTCTTATACATTAGAAAGACTATAAACAAAAATCATGAGAAAAATTATAGTAGTACATTTCAACAAAGTCAAAAGTACAGAAAACATAATAACAAGTAAATCTAATTAATAAAAAAAAACATTTTCTAATTACTAGCTAGAATTTTCAAAGAGAAAAATACAATTACTTTATTTTAATAATACCCAACCTTTTTCACTAGAAATCTTTGGGTCCAAACTCTACTTTTCATCAGGTAATGTCTTCACATAATTGATAAAAACTTGCCAACTTTTCATACTGCAAGAAAATGCCAAATAAAGTCAATAATCAATTTACTAGAATATTTCATGAATGAATATTTGATGAAAAGAAAATTAACCTTCGTTTTCAATTGATCAAACTCTTTATGCAACTTTTCAAGATGTTCCTTTAATTCTTCGATACATGCAGAACAAGTTGGTTTCTCGCTCCACTCATTTACCGATTCGTATTCTAGGGAGAGCCTTTTCTTTTTGAAGTTAGTTGCATTGTTCCCTTTGTTCATCTCGCTAAGGATTGAGTGCACCATAAGAACGCTCATGAAGACGGTAAAACAAATAGCAAGAAAAGAGAGAAAATGTAAAAAAGACATCGACAAGAACTTTGGAGAAGCCATTGCAAAAAATTTTTTACAGCAAATTAATAAGAAAGAAGCTTTATTTATTTTAATTTTCTATACTACTTGCTTCTTATAAGAGGAAAACTTTTTTAAATAGATGTTTTTATAATTTTTTTTTACCAAATATAATATTTGAAGTATTCTAATAGGAAAATAATGAATTTTGATGGATAAACATATGTTAGAAAATGATAAAAAATTAATTTTTATGCTTAATTTAATGAGATGAGATTGAATTTGAATCTATCCTAAAGAGACTTGAATAATAGGTAAGTTAAATATTCTGGGATAAGATTGAATTTAAACTTCATTCATTGTTTTTCTTTTTATTCTTTTTTTTTCCTCTTGATTTTATTTATTCTTTTTATTGCACTTGGTGTCATTTCGTTAAAATTAACTATTCTACAGTGTGTTTTCAATAATCTGAAAAGGGAGAAAAATGAGTGATAAGTTAATTATAAAACTGTCTTAATTATGGATATATGCTAAAGTGATGCAGTTTATGTATGTTATATTGGACATGTATAACATTAATTTATGAATGCAGAAGTTATTTTGATAATATTCTCTTAAACAATTTCATTAATTCTTTTGGAATCTTTCTGCTGAACAGAGTAATTAAGCAACTACTGCACTGTGTTGTACAAACTAGCACATTCAAGAAAGTGTCATTTAGTGGAATTAGAATGATATTTGTGATTAGTAACAAGAGATTATGTAGTTAGATGATTGTGTTGTGAAAATATAATCTACTTTTTAACTTATTTATTTCTAGAATCTATTTTAGAAGATACAAGTGTGCATATAACTAAATTGCTAATTCCATCTATGTTGTAACCTAATGACAGCAGAGATTTAGAGAACTTTTAATATATATCTACATTTGAAATGAAGCTAGTCTGCAATGAGTTTAAATGGAGAAATTTTATAGTGCGTGAGGATTTATATAGCTGACACCACCTTATTTGGGACTTAGCTGTAGTTGTTATTGTATTACTATTGGAGGTCGTCGATCCCTAATGGGGTGCATGTAGCACAACAATACATTATAATATGAGAAAGGTCATCTAATATGATCCATCATATAATATACGTGGACGTTCAGATTCACAAATCCATAGGTTCAATAGTATTATGCTGTTGATGGATGGTGGTAAGAAGGAACGAGTTAGACCTTATATCAAACAAAGTGCTGGAAATATAAACAATCTCTTGGAGCCAATGCGGACTTTACTGGGAACATACAACAATGGATGCAAAAGAATCCATACACGTAATACTGACTAAAATTTAGTTTTGGTTGTTAGTACACTTACCATTACTTCTGTTTTTTGTCAATTTTTCTTGTATTAGTTAAAGATTTGTATGTCTGTGTTCCAAAATTGGTATAAAAGTAAGATTTAGAAAATGTACTAGTTTGAGACAACTCCAAGATTGGATTGTTAGGACTATGCATAACCAAATTGGAAAGTTAAAGCCATGAATATGGTAAATTTTCAAATAAAGTAGTATTCAATTTGTATGATGTGCTTTACAATTGTGTACTCTACAATGTCTGCCTCTCTAAACACTATTTTGATCTAGATTTACATAAAGAATGTTGGCATTGACTCAACAAACAAGAAGCTGTTGGCTTCCACTTATTTGGTGCAAAGAAGAAATCGAGCAATAGCATGAAGGAATCGAGAGGAGCACTGCTTTGAGAAGATCTCCAGCTGCTACACCTTTCTTGATTAGTGAAATGATGTAGCTCATGAAGGCTGAATCACAGGGTAATGTAGTAGGACCACCACTTGGCAGCCCAAACTCTTCTTTAGACATACTTAAAAGTTGCCTAATGGCCTCATTTTCGAGGTAAGCCGATGGAATGACAAAGCGGGCTTGATCAGCTGTATAGACTACAAAATGGCCTTTCTCAACTATAGAGGATGAAGATGTACTGATAATGCTTGTCCTTGATGATGAAAAGGCTCATGAAAGAGGGATTATTTATACAAAATAGAGCTGAAATTCTTGTCACTAAACACCAAAGGCAAAGCCATGTGCCGATGTCTGTTGGCCAAATTGGTATGGGACCTAAAATTTGTGGATAAGTTTCTTCCTTTCTTCACTTTGATCAACAACCAACTAGGCCTATAAGCTATAATATCAGCTCATAGTTGGTACTTCTCACCAATGTCAATAATTTGAAACCATTAAATGAACAATTGCTGGTGAGAAGCAAAACCAACTACCATCTTAGCTAGTTGTGCTAGAAAAACAACTTCATTAAAGTCATCATGTGGCTATCTGTTTTGGTCTCCGTCGGTCCAGGAAAAGTCATCATGTTCATCCATTCTTGTGGATTTTATTCTAAGACTAGTGCCCTTTTATTCAAAACATGAGAATAAGAAGGGCCTAGTGTTGTTCTTCAACATATTTTTATGTTTGAATACTCTAGAGAGTAAGAAAAACCATTGTCTCTCACCAGTAGTCTCCAATTTCTCTTGATCACCACTAAATATTTCAATATGAAACTTATATATATACACACGCATACTCTATGTATTTGTGGTGCCAATATCATACTTGAGCCAACCTTCATTTCAATACTTGTTAGCTAAAGCTGAAGAAGAGTTTGACTTCGATCATCCAATGTGTGGTCTCATAATACCTTGCTAAGAGGACGTGTTCGTTGATCTCACGTTCTGCATGTGATCATAAATTTTATCATAGCAGTAGGACTTAGATATTATAAAGAGGAGATTGAGAGGAACTTTTATGAATGAATGCAGAAGTTATTTTGGCAACAACTGCACTGTATTGTACAAACTTAGCACATTCAAGAGAGTGTCATTTAGTGGAATTAGTAAGATGATTTTTTTGTGATAATATAACCTATTTTTTGACTTATTTATTCCTAGAATCTGTTTTAGGTGATACAAGTGTACATATGACTAAATTGTTAATTCCATCTTATCCAATCTATTTTGAACTTCTTACTCGACGTTGTAATTTTGTCAATGTACTTGTCTCCTCCATAGTGTCTTGTGCCGTGATACCTTTCACTAAATAGGATGGTCCACATTGATCTTACTACCGGCATCACCGAGTCCGACAATGGTGTAAAATTCTCTGAAGGGATAAGCTTATGACCATTTCATTGCCTGACATTCTCAAGTTTAATAATATCAACACTATTTAGATCAATGTCTTCAAGTAGTGAATTCCTCTGCTTTATCCACATATGTTGGACTAGAATAACTGGATTGGGTGCTAAGAGAACCTCCGGGGAACTACTAAAATTTTCAAATGGAGAAGCTGCAGTGCTTACATGATTCAGCCCAAGGTCACGAACTTGCTCACCCCACGATGCAACTATAAAAATATAAGTAGAAAAAAAATGACTGGTTGTAACCATTGTCTTGTCGGCACCATAGAGTAGAGGAATATCCAATATACCATGATCAAAAGGAAGATTCAAAAAGGTGTGATGAACAACAAAACCCATTGAAAAATAATAATGAACTGGTAGATTCACGCTCCAACAAGAGTAGTTGGTTGGCGAAAGCCTTTTTAGAGTCTTCGTGAGAATATTGCACACAAAATAAGTAAGAGAGCTCAGCGTTGTCCATTTCTTTTTTCTTCTCATATCCATCACATGGTTACCCACTGCCTGCTCCAAAACCTCACACACAAACTTTGGTGACACAATAAATTCGGAGATTCTCACCTTGCCACCATTAGAATGAAGTTCTTTTATTGAAACACCATGCTCATATTCTAAAGCAATGATAGATTCCTGGCCTGTATTGAACCATTTGTCCACTTAACCAGAATTTTGTAATCCAATATCCCTTGCCTCAGAATATTGTCCCAGTGAAAATACTTCGACATTTTGACTAGGCAATCCGTAAATATCTTGTAGGGAATTTTAGCTTGCAACTTGTATTTCTCTGAGTTGTCATCATCCATATCAGATTCTTTAGCGAGTACCTTAGAGTAACAGTTATGAGACTTTTCCTCGAACACCTGGGTGGCGTTTGGTTTTGAGTGTTTAAAGCCCATGTCAATTTCTCTATGGGGTATTTCAGCAGAGATACATAATTAATAGTCTTAGACTTAAGCTTAACAGGAATTGAACTCACATCTCAAATCGTTGACATGTACCAATAAACACGCCGCTTTGGTTGAAAATATTGTCAAAAGTATATGAGATACAGTTCAAAATTAGTAATTAGAAAATATTTGTTTCTATTGGTTTAAAGGTATGCCATTAATTTTAATATTTTGTTTTTGGTTTATTTGACTTCTTATTCTTATACATTAAAAATACTATAAGCAAAAATCATGAGAAAAATTATAGTACATTTCAACAAAATCAAGGTACAAGAAAACATAATAGCAATTAAAAATGAGAAAAAAAACATTGCTATACAACTAGAATTTTCAAAGAGAAAACGACAATTATTTTATTTTAATGATACCCAACCTTTTTTTCCCTGGCAACTGAAGCAATAAGCTTCTAATATGTGATTTCACTAGAAATCTTTGGGTCCAACTCTACTTTTTCATCAGGTAGTGTCTTCACATAATTGACAAAACTTGTCAACTTTCATACTGCAAACGAAAAAGCCATGTAAAGTTAATAATCAATTTACTAGAACATTTCATAAATAAATATTTGATGGAAAGGCAATTAACCTTGTTTTCAATTGGTCAAGCTTCTTATGCAACTTTTCAAGATGTTCCTTTGATTCTTCGTTACATGCAGAAGAAGTTGGTTTCTCAATCTGCTCATTTACTGATTCGTATTCTAGGGAGGGCATTTTCTTTTTGAGGTTAGTTGCATTGTTTCCTTTCTTGATCTCGTTAAGGATTGAAAGCACCATAAGAACGTTCATGAAGACGGTAAAATAAATAGCAAGAAAAAAGAGAAAATGTAAAATCGACAATAACTTTGGAGAAGCCTTTGGTAAATTTTTTTTAGAGCAAATTACTACGAAGGAAGCTTTATTTATTTTAATCTTCTATATCATTGGCTTTTTATAAAAGGGAAAACTTGTTTAAATAGATTGTTTTTATAATTTTTTTATCTAATATAATATTGAAGTATTTATTCATCATAGGAAGATAATGAATTTTGATGGGTTAACATATGTTAGAAAATGGTAAAATTATTATTTTTATGATCCAATTGATCATCCAAGCCTCATAACAATAATATATCACGGGAATGTAAGTGGGCTTTATATATATTAATTTATCTAATATATATAAACTTTGTTATTCGCACCTAAATCTGTATTCAATAAAATATGAACACTAAACATTATTTTGTATAATTTTAATGAATGAAATAGATAATCAGTAATGGGATGCTAAGAAGTGTGGAGCATAGAGCATAAACAAATTCAAAAGAAGCAAGAACATCAATAGTCATGTGATAGAAATGTCGAATTTGTAAGTGAAATTGACAAGTACTCTTAGTATTTGTCTAATAAGGAAATTCTTTAACTATGCCTATTTTGCACTTATACCATTATTTTACCTGATTTTGCATGTAGCATGAGAACCAAGTATGAAAAAACTTGTACCATTAAACGTGATAATTCACTAGTTCTTACTTCGTAATCCATTTGATTAGTGGTAAAATTAGTAATTAAAATATATTTGTCTCCATTGGTTTTAACTTTTAAAGGTCTGTCATTAATTTTAAAGATATTTTTTTTGGTTTGACTTCTTATTCTTATACATTAAAAGGATTATAAACAAAAATCTTGAAAAAAATTATAGTACATTTCAACAAAGTCAAAAGTACAAAAAACATGATAACAATTAAATCTACAAAAAAAAAAGAAGCATTGTTGTACAACTAGCTAGAATTTTCAAAGAGAAAATTACAATTACTTTATTTTAATAATACCCAACCTTTTTCACTAGAAATCTTTGGGTTCAAACTCTACTTTTCATCATGTATTGTCTTCACATAATTGACAAAACTTGTCAACTTTTCATACTGCAAACGAAAAGGCCAAGTAAAGTTAATAATCAATGTACTAGAATATTTTATGAATGAATATTTGATGAAACGAAAATTAACCTCCGTTTTCAATTGGTCAAACTCCTTATGCAACTTTTCAAGATGTTCTTTTAATTCTTCAATACATGCAGAACAAGTTGGTTTCTCGCTCCACTCATTTACCGATTCGTATTCTAGGGAGAGTCTTTTCTTTTTGATGTTAGTTGCACTGTTTTCTTTCTTCATCTCGCTAAGGATTGAAAGCACCATATGAATGTTCATGAAGACTATAAAACAAATAACAAGAAAAAGGAGAAAATCTAAATAGGGACATCAACAAGAACTTTAGAGAAGCCATTGATAAATATTTTTAGAGCAAATTAAAAAGAAAGAAACTTTATTTATTTTAATTTTCTATATCACTTGCTTCTTATAAGAGGGAAAACCTTTCTAAATAGATACTTTTATAATTTTTTTACCAAATATAATATTTGAAGCATCTAATAGGAAAATAATGAATTTTGATAGATTAGCATATGTTAGAAAATGGTAAGAAATTTATTTTTATGCTTAATTTAATTAATGAGATGAATTGAGTCTGAATATATCCTAAAGAAACTTGGATAATATATAGGTAGTTATTTATTTTGGATATGACATAAGATCCCCCTAAACTATAATAGAAATCACAGCAACACAACTTAACTTAATTCTGGTCCTATCACCCTCTCCTCCCCTTCGAACACAATTTTTATATTTTCGTACACGTTTTAAGTTGATGTGACACCTTCAACTAGGTAAAGTTGGTTGCGTGTATAACACGCGCCATCACGTGTGTAATTTTTTTTAAAAAATAATTTTAATTTTTTTTAAAAACAAAATCTTTTTATTTTCTTTATCTTGTATTTAAACTTAGTTAATACATGTATTTTTTTTAATAAAAAAACTGCCTTATATATAAACTTTTTTTTCTTTCAATTTTTGAACTTTTTCGTTGTTTTTTCACTCTTTTTTTCTATTGATTTTATTTATTCCTTTTATTTTCTTTGCCTTTCCTTTTGATTTGATTTCAAATTTAACTCCAAATGTCTTGTATTTAAGTTAGTTTTGGAAGAATATTGAAACAAGTGAAGAAAATCAAATAAAACATTAAAAAAATTAAAATATTAAAATTAAAGAACACTTTTAAAAATATTATTATTATTATTATTATTATTATTATTATTATTATAAAATATACGTAACTTTTAAAACAATTAAAAGTAGAAAGATAAGAAGTTAGTAAAAGAGAAAAAAAAAAGTTTAATCAAACTCCTTATGCAACTTTTCAAGGAGGAGCAGCAATGTAGACAATAATAAATACAGAAGTTGCTGTCAATAAGGTAGGGATCGTGTTCCTTTAATTCTTTGATACATGCAGAACAAGTTGATTTCTCGCTCCATTCATTTATCGATTATTCGTATTCTAGGGAGAGCCTTTTCTTTTTGAAGTTAGTTGCATTGTTTCCTTTCTTGACTCGCTAAGGATTGAAAGCACCAGAAGAACGTTCATGAAAACGGTATAAATAACAAGAAAAAAAGAAAAAATGTAAAAAGGACATCGACAAGAACTTTGGAGAAGCCATTCGTAAATTTTTTTAGAGCAAATTAATAAAAAAATAAGCTTTCTTTATTTTAATCTTCTATATCACTTGCTTCTTATAAAAGGAAAAACCTGTTTAAATAGATTATTTTTATAATTTTTTTTTACCTAATATAATATTTGAAGTATTCTAATAGGAAGATAATGAATTTTAATGGATTAGCATATGTTAGAAAATGGTAAAAAAATTATTTTTTATGATAAAAAAGAGAGTCATAAGTTGTTTTATCAATCAATTCGTACTCTTTTAGTTTTTCAATCGGTACAATAAAATGTCAAGAAATGAAGCCTCTTTTTACATCTTTGACCAAATAGATCAATAGCTTCCATCATTATGAGAATTCATGAATTAAAAAAAAATAAGAGAAAAAAGAAACAAGCGATGAACAAATTAAAGTCAATCTTCAGTAGAAAAATCTAAAAAATAAATCAGCATATTTTTGGATTTAAATAAATTAAGATTTATCTAATTTAATAAGGAATTTCTAGCACATCAATAACTACTCATTAATAAGGTATTGAACCAATAATAACAAATCCCAAAAAGGAAAACAGAAAGAATCGAGAGAGAGAAAATTATTGAAAGTTAGGCATAAAGGCAATTTTTTTTTTAAAAAATCACTTCATATATTAAAGTACTTATTTTAATAAAACAAAGATAAAATGTTTAGTCTGGTCAGACCATATTGTTTTTGGTATTGCGATATATGAAATTTGATAAGACTCTCCTCATCTTTACATTTAATTTCCCCTAATAATCTAACAATTTATTATTGATGGTTTGGCAAAACTATCAAAATGATTTTGATGATGACTAAATGAACCAGGTTCATATAGCACATATCAGATCTAGAAGAAAGAAGGAGGGAAGAAGCTACCTATTTTAGTACAAATTAGGAAAAGCAAAAGCGTCTCTTAAAAGCAGCAATCCAAGTTAAAGAAGGAAAGTAATAAAAGAAGCAGAATTTAACGTGCACAAGAAAGAAAGAAAACAAATTCCATAAGGAAAATGATTAGTACTCTAGGAATAAACTAATTCCTTTCCATATAGAATTTGGTCAAGCTCAAATAAATCTCTATAAAAGGACGAGGCTGCAGAAGGGAAAAAGCGTCTTTGCGAAATCATAAATCGAGAGAGAGTTATTCTAAGCGAAGGCCAACTTATTCAACGAGATCAAGAAAGCTGAAGAAATAAGTTATAGAGCTAAAATTTCTTTTGCGTTTTAGAGTTGCATTAACTCGTCTTGAATCCATGTTTAGAGTTTGTTCTTAGGGAAGAGTCTTGTGTGAGTTATTCCAAGAAGCGGGTTTGACTTCTTGGAGAGTTGAGGCAAGAAGTGGGTCTGACTTCTTGGAGAGTTGAGTTGCGAGAGAGTTGTAACAAGAAGTGAGTTTAGCTTCTTGGAGAGTAGAGTCTACGATTATAGTTAATCGTTGTAGAGTTAGAGAGTTAGAGTTAATTCATTGATTATTGAGTTGTAATATTGAATTGAGTTTGAAAGAAATAAAACTGTGATTTTCCCTTCCTTGAGGGAGGAAGGTTTTCACAATAGAATCTCTGTTTTATTGTGTTATTGAGTTACTTAGGCTAACATACAAGAATCAGGTTCTTACATTGGGGTAACGTTTCTTCAATTAATTTTTTATCGATGAAAATCAAAAGTGTTTTATCAAAATTAAAGGATGAAAAATTACTCATTAATATCTTTAAGGGTCCATTATGAATCTACCCAAGATAGAGTCTACATGGATAATTTTCAACTATATTTTTCTTAGAACATTAAAAAAAAATCCTATAATAGGAAGGGAGACTAAGGATTTATTGTATCCAATCGGTGAAAATATCGAATTCGTTGATTACTTCGCTTTTAATAATTGACTTGTTATTTTCCTTTGTTTCGTGCGTTCTATCGATAATTAGGGTGGATTCAAAATTTAACTTATGAATTTAACCTTTAAGAGCTTTAGGACTAAATTCATTATATCAAATTATGAGTTCAGAAATAATAGTTTTTAAAATTCTTATCGATCAAGTTTTACATAAAATTCAATCATCACGATAAAAATATTGGGTTTAAATAAATCAACAACGAAATAACTTAATCACTTATTGTCAATGGTGCTTTTTATTTGTATTTTGCTACTATTATGCGTTAGATATTGTTGAATTTGTAAGTGAAATTGGCAAGTAATACTCTTAGTATATATTTGCCTAAAAAAGAAGTTTTTGACTATACATATTTTGTACTTATATTATTATTTTACCTGGTTTTGCAAGTTGCATGAGAACCAAATAAAGAAAAACTTGTATCATTGAACGTGATAATTAACTAATTTTTAATTCGTAATTTATTTTATTTAGTAGTAACGTTAGTAATTAGAAAATATTTGTCATTATTTATTTTAAAGGTCTGCCATTAATTTTAAAAATAATTTCTTTTGGTTTATTTGACTTCTTATTCTTATACATTAAAAGATCACTACAAACAAAAATCATGACAAAATTATAGTACATTTCAACAAAATCAAGGTAAGGAAAACCTGATAGCACTTAAAAATATTGCTATACAACTAGAATTTTAAAAGAGAAAACTACAATTACTTATTTTAATAATACCCAACTTTTTTCACTAGAAATCTTTGGGTCTAAACTCTACTTTTCATCAAGTACTGTCTTCACATAATTTACAAAACTTGCCAACTTTTCATACTGCAAACGAAAAGGTCAGATAAAGTCAATAATCAGTTTACTAGAACATTCCAAGAATGAATATTTGATGAAAAGGAAATTAACCTCCGTTTTCAATTGGTCAAACTCCTTATGCAACTTTTTAAGATGTTCCTTTAATTCTTCGATACGTGCAGAACAAGTTGGTTTCTCGGTCTACTCATTTACCGATTTGTATTCTAGGGAGAGCCTTTTCTTTTTGAAGTTAGTTGCATTGTTTTCTTTCTTGATCTCCCTAAGGATTGACAGCACCATAAGAACGTTCATGAAGACGGTAAAACAAATAGCAAGAAAAAAGAGAAAATGTAAAAAGGACATAGATAAGAACTTTGGAGAAGCCATTAGTAAATATTTTTAGAGCAAATTAATAAGAAAGAAGCTTTATTTATTTTAATCTTCTATACCACTCGCTTCTTATAAGAGGGTAAACCTATTTAAATAGATGTTTTTATAAATTTTTTACCAAATATAATATTTGATGTACTCTAATGGGAAGATAATAAATTTTGATGGATTAGCATATGTTAAAAAATGGTAAGAAGTCGATTTTTATACTTAATTTAATGAGATGAGATTTTAAAGATTTTTAACTTGTGAGCTTAACCTTTAAGATTCTTTGGACGGAATTCATTATTTCAAATTATGAGGTCTGAAATAATAGTTTATGAAATTCTTATTGATCAAGTTTTACATAAAATTCAATCATCCGCATAAAAAATATTGGGTTTGAATAGATCAGCAACAAAATAACTTGATCAGTCACTATCAATGATGCTTTTTATTTGTATTTTTCTACTATTATGTGTTAGATATTATCAAATTTGTAAGTGAAATTGGCAAGTAGTACTCTTAGTATTTGCCTAAATTAATTTTTTTTTTACTATGCCTATTTTGCACTTGTACTATTATTTTATCTGATTTTGCAAGTTGCATGAGAACTAAATATGGAAAAACTTGTACCATTGAACTTGATAATTCACTAATTTTTAATTTTGTAATTTATTTGATTTAGTTGTAAAATTAGTAATTAGAATATATTTGTCTCTATTGATTTTAAAGGTATGCCATTAATTTTAATTATTTTCTTTTATTTGATTTCTTATTCTTATACATTAAAAAGACTATAAACAAAAATCATGAGAAAAATTATAGTACATTTCAACAAAGTCAAAAGTACAGAAAACATGATAACAATTAAATCTACGAAAAAAAGCTTTGCTATAAAACTAGCTAGAATTTTCAAAGAGAAAACTACATTTACTTTATTTTAATAATACTCAACCTTTTTCACTAGAAATCTTTGGGTCCAAACTCTACTTTTCATCAGGTACTGTATTCACATAATTGACAAAACTTGCCAATTTTTCATACTGCAAGAAAAGGCCAGATAAAGTCAATAATCAATTTACTAGAACATTTCATGAATGAATATTTGATGAAAAGAAAATTAACCTCCATTTTCAATTGATCAAACTCCTTATGAAACTTTTCAAGATGTTCCTTTAATTCTTCGACACATGCAGAAGAAGTTGGTTTCTCGCTCCACTCATTTACCGTTTTGTATTCTAGGGTGAGCCTCTTCATTTTGAAGTTAGTTGCATTATTTCCTTTCTTCATCTCGCTAAGGATTGAAAGCACCATAAGAACGCTCATGAAGACGGTAAAACAAATAGCAAGAAAAAAGAGAAAATGTAAAAAGGACATCGACAAGAACTTTGGAGAAGCCATTACTAATTTTTTTTAGAGCAAATCATATCATATATATATGTATATATAAAAGAGAACTCTCAACACGGTAACGTGGCGCCAGCAAATATCAAGGGAATGTAAGTGGGCTTTATATATATTAATTTATCTAATATATATAAACTTTGTTATTTGCACCTAAATCTGTATTCAATAAAATATGAACAATAAACATTATTTTGTATAATTTTAATGAATGAAATAGATAATCAGTAATGGGATGCTAAGAAGTGTGGAGCATAGAGCAGAAACAAATTCAAAAGAAGCAAGAACATCAATAGTCATGTGTTAGAAATGTCGAATTTGTAAGTGAAATTAACAAGTACTCTTAATATTTGCTTAAAAAAGAAACTTTTTTGACTATGCCTACTTTGCACTTATACTATTATTTTACCTGATTTTGCAAGTTGCATGAGAACCAAATATAGAAAAACTTGTACCATTGAATGTGATAATTGACTAATTTTTAATTCATAATTCATTTGACTTAGTAGTAAAATCAGTAATTAAAAAATAGCTATTTCTATTGGTTTTAAAGGTATGCCATTAATGGTTTTTTGGTTTATTTGACTTCTTATTCATATACATTAAAAAGACTATACACAAAATTCATGGAAAAAAAATTATTGTACATTTCAGCAAAGTCAAAGTACAAAAAACATAATAGCAATTAAATATGAGAAAAACATATTGTTATACGATTAGAATTTTCAAAGAAAAAACTACAATTATTTTGTTTTAATAATACTCCACCTTTTTTTCCCCGGCAGCTGAAGCAATAGGCTTATAATATGTGATTTCACTAGAAATCTTTTGGTCCAACTCTACTTTTCATCAGTTATTGTCTTCACATAAATGACAAAATTAGCCAACTTTTCATACTGCAAATGAAAAGGCCCTGTAAAGTTAATAATCAATTTATTAGAATATTTCATGAATGAATATTTGATGAAATGGAAATTAACGTATGTTTTCAATTGATCAAGCTCCTTATGGAACTTTTTAAGATGTTTCTTTAATTAATTCTTCGATACATGCAGAATTAGTTGGTTTCTCGATCTGCTCATTTACTGATTCATATTCTAGGGAGAGCATTTTCTTTTTGAAGTTAGTTGCATATTTTCCTTTCTTGATCTCGTTAAAGATTGAAAGCACCATAAGAACGTTCATGAAGATGGTAAAACAAATAGCAAAAAATAATGTAAAAAAGACATCGATAAGAACATTGGAGAAATCATTGGTAAATTTTTTTTGAGTAAATTAATAAGAAATAAGCTTTATTTATTTTAATCTTCTAAATCACTTGCTTCTTATATGAGGGAAAACCAGTTTAAATAGATTGTTTTTATGATTTTTTTAACCTAATATAATATTTGAAGTATTTATTCTCATAAGAAGATAATGAATTTTGATGGATTAACTTATGTTAGAAAATGGTAAAAAAATTACTTTTATGATCCAATTGATCCAAGCCTCATAATAATAATAATATATCAAGGGAATGTAAGTGGGCTTCAAGTTTTGGTAGATGGCAAGTGGATGTGGGCTAAGGCCGTGCTTAATGCTTTTATTGTAAACATAGGCAACCAGTTGGAGGTATGTACCTACCTAATATATATAAACTTTGTTATTCGCGCCTAAATCTGTATTCAATAAAATATAAACAGTAAACATTATTTTGTATAATTTTAATGAATGAAATAGATAATCAGTAATGGGATGCAAAGAAGTGTGGAGCATAGAGCAGAAACAAATTCCAAAGAAGCAAGAACATCAATAGTTATGTGTTAGAAATGTCGAATTTGTAGGTGAAATTGACAAGTACTCTTAGTATTTGTCTAAAAAGGAAATTATTTAACTATGCCTATTTTGCAGTTATACCATTATTTTACCTGATTTTGCATGTAGCATGAGAACCAAGTATGAAAAAATTTGTACCATTAAACGTGATAATTCACTAATTTTTACTTCGTAATCCATTTGATTAGTAGTAAAATTAGTAATTAAAGTATATTTGTCTTCATTAGTTTTAGCTTTTAATCTTCTATATCATTTGCTTTTTATAAAAGGAAAACCTGTTTAAATAGATTGTTTTTATAATTTTTTTACCTAATATAATATTGATTTATTTATTCTCATAGGAAGATAATGAATTTTGATGGGTTAACATATGTTAGAAAATGGTAAAATTATTATTTTTATGATCCAATTGATCATCCAAGCCTCATAACAATAATATATCAAGGGAATGTAAGTGGGCTTTATATATATATTAATTTATCTAATATATATAAACTTTGTTATTCGCACCTAAATCTGTATTCAATATAATATGAACAGTAAACATTATTTTGTATAATTTTAATGAATGAAATAGATAATCAGTAATGGGATGCTAAGAAGTGTGGAGCATAGAGCAGTAACAAATTCAAAAGAAGCAGGAACATCAATAGTCATATTTGTGAATCCAACTCCAAACAGCATTGTTGAGCCAGCAAAAGTTTTGTTGAAAGACTCTAATCCACCTCTCTACAAATCTAGTCTCTACAAAGATTTTATCACTGCTTCCAAACTTTTGGTATTCATCCTGATGTCATACAAGATGACACTTAACCCAACGCTAGTTTTGATATGATTTCCAATGCGTAATTGGGTTTGAATAAATCTATAACAGAATAACTTAAACCGTCCCTATCAATATGATAATCTTTAGTTGTAATTTTTTACTACTATGTGTTAGAAATGTCGAATTTGTAAGTGAAATTGACAAGTACTCTTAGTATTTGTCTAAATTTTTTTTTTCAAGTATGCCTATTTTGCACTTATACTATTATTTTACATGATTTTGTAAGTAGCATGAGAACCAAGTATGGAAAAACTTGTACCATTAAACATGATAATTGACTAATTTTTTAATTCGTAACCCATTTGATTTAGTGGTAAAATTAGTAATTAGAAAATATTTGTCTTCATTAGTTTTAGCTTTTAAAGGTCTGTCATTAATTTTAAAAATATTTTTTTGGGTTTATTTGACTTCTTATTCTTATGCATTAAAAAGACTAAACAAAAATAATAAGAAAACTTATAATACATTTCAACGAAGTTAAGGTACAAAACACATGATAACAATTAAATCTGAGGAAAAACTTTGCTATAGAACTGGATAGCATTTTCAAAGAGAAAACTACAATTTTTTTATTTTAATAATATTTAACCTTTTTCATTGGAAATCTTTGGGTTCAAACTCTACTTTTCATCATGTATTGTCTTCACATAATTGACAAAATTTGTCAACTTTTCATACTGCAAACGAAAAGGCCAAGTAAAGTTAGTAATCAATTTAGTAGAACATTTTATGAATGAATATTTGATGAAAAGAAAATTAACCTCTTTTTTCAACGGGTCAAACTCCTTATGCAACTTTTTAAGATGATCCTTTAATTCTTCGATACATGCAGAACAAGTTTGTTTCTCGCTTCATTCATTACCGATTCGTATTCTAGGGAGAGCCTTTTTTTTTAAAGTTAGTTGCACTGTTTTCTTTCTTCATCTCGCTAGGACTGAAAGCACCATATGAATGTTCATGAAGACGGTAAAACAAATAACAAGAAAAAAAGAGAAAATGTAAAAAGGACATCGACAAGAACTTTGGAGAAGCCATCGATAAATATTTTTAGAGCAAATTAATAAGTAAGAATCTTTATTTATTTTAGTTTCTATATCAATTACTTCTTATAAGAGGGAAAACCTTTTTAAATAGATGCTTTTATAATTTTTTTTACCAAATATAATATTTGAAGCATCTAATAGGAAAATAATGAATTTTGATAGATTAGCACATGTTAGAAAATGGAAAGAAATTGATTTTTATGCTTAATTAATTTATTGATGAGATGAATTGAGTTTGAATGTATCCTAAAGAGACTTGGATAATATATAGGTAGTTATATATTTTGGGTAAGACATAAGATCCCCCTAAACTATAATAGAAATCACAGCGAGACATGTTAACTTAATTTGAGTCCTATTACCCTTTCCTCCCCTTCGTACTCACTTTTTTTGTATTTTCGTACACGTTTTATGTTGATGTGCCACCTTCAACTAGGTAAAGTTGGCTCCGTGTATAACACGCATCGTCACGTATGTAATTTTTTTATTTTTAACTTTTTTTTAAAAGAATAATTTCATTTTTTTTTAAAAAAATCTTCTTATTTTCTTTATCTTGTATTTAAACTTAGTTAATACATGTAATTTTTAAAATTTTTTTTGCCTTATACTTGAACTTTTTTTTTTCTTTCAATTTTTAAACTTCATTCATTGTTTTTTCACTTTCTTTTTTCTATTGATTCTATTTATTCCTTTTATTTTCTTTGCCTTTCCTTTTGATTTGATTTCAAATTTAATTCCAAACGTCTTGTGTTTAAGTTAATTTTGAAAGAATATCGAAACAAGTGGAGAAAATCAAATAAAACATAAAAAAATTAAAGCATTAAAATTAAAGGACACTTTAAGAAATTTATTATTATTATAAAATATACATACTTTTTAAAACAATTAAAAGTGAAAAGATAAGAAGTTAGTAAAAGAGAAAAAAATAAAAAGTTTAATAAAACTTCTTATGCAACTTTTCAAGATGTTCCTTTAATTCTTTGATACATGCAGAACAAGTTAGTTTCTCGTTCCATTCATTTATCGATTCGTATTCTACGGAGAGCCTTTTCTTTTTGAAGTTAGTTGCATTGTTTCCTTTCTTGACTCGCTAAGGATTGAAAGCACCATAAGAACGTTCATGAAGAAGGCAAAACAAATAACAAGAGAAAAAAGAGAAAATATAAAAAGTACATCGACAAGAACTTTGGAGAAGCCATTGGTAATTTTTTTTTAGAGCAAATTAATAAGAAAGAGGCTTTATTTATTTTTATCTTTTATATCACTTGCTTCTTATAAAATGGAAAACCTATCTAAATAAATTGTTTTTATAATTTTTTTTACCTAATATAATATTTAAAGTATTCTAACAGGAAGATAATGAATTTTGATGGATTAGCATATGTTAGAAAATGGTAAAAAATTGATTTTTATGATAAAAAAGCCAAGAGTCATAAGTTGTATTATTCAATAAACTCGTACTCTTTTAGTTTTTCAACTTGTACAATAGTATATCAAGAAATGAAGTCTTCTTTTATCTCTTGACCAATTAGATCAATAGCTTCCATCATTATGAGAATTCATGACTGGAAAAAAAAAAAAGAGAACAAAGAAACAAGTGATGAAAAAATTAAAGTCAATCTTCAATGGAATTTTTTTTTTAAAATCACCATATTTTTAGATTTAAATAAGCTAAGATTTATCTAATCTAAGGAATTTCTAGCATGCACATCAATAACTATTCATTAATAAGGTCTTGAACCAATAATAACAAACCCAAAAAAGAAAAACAAAAAAAATCGAGAGAGAATATTATTGAAAGTTAGGCATAAAGGCAATTTTATTTTGAAAAAAAAACTCACTTCATATATTAAAGTACTTATTTTAATAAAATAAAGATAAAATGTTTAATTCGATCAGACTATATAGTTTTTGGTATTGCGATATATATTTGATAAGGCTCTACTCATCTTTATAGTTAATGTTTCCCAATAATCTAACAAATTATTATTTTTTGTCGATGAAAATCAAAAATATTTTATCAAAATTAAAAGATGAAAATTACGCATTAATATATTTAAGGGTCTATTATGAATCTACTGTAATGACCCTGAAGGTCAATTTTGGTAATTTTTGTAAAATGACTGTTTTGGCTCTCTCGAGAGTTGCCCCGGGTCATGTTTGAAATGTTTCCGAAGTAGGTTGTGTGAAAGTTTGAGTTAAAATAAAGTTTTTGAAAAGTTTTGAATTTTGAAGGCTTAAGTTGCCAATTTGTGGTTTAGAGGTCATTCGGAGTTTCGAGACTCGGATGTGAATTCTGTCGATTCCATCAGTTTCGAAATGTGGATTTTGGGATAGGAGAGTTGACGGGGGTCAGTTTTGGGGCTATTTTGAGGATTTGAGGTCCTAAGTTGGAAATATTGTGGAAATTTGATCATATGGTTGACTTTAGTCAACACTCGGAGATCCGATGTTCGGATGTCGATTCCGACAACTCCGTTGGATTCAGGAGATGATTTTAGGCATAGGGGTGGCCTTGGTTGACTTTTAGAGGGTCCTGAGCTTGTTTTGAGTTGTTGAGGCATGAGTTAGTTTTGAGGTGCTTCATCGGGTTTCGGGTCAAGGAGACCTCGAATTTGAAATCTGATGGTTCCATTGAGTCCGGAATGTCGAGTTTAGTAGGATTGCATATCTGGTTTGTGTGCACGGGGTCCCGAACGAATCCCCAGGGCCCTTTCGGAGACTTGTGAAATTGTTGTTTTTGCTGTTATCTGGTGACAACCTTTTTGGCCTCAGCATAGGGTGGTTGCCCGCGTTCGCGAAGGGTTGGGAAGTTGTTCTCCGTGTTCGCAGAAGGGTTCCCGCATTCACAGAGTATTGGTAATCCTGGTTTGATTTGGTCTCCGCGTTCGCGGAGTAGAGTGATGCAGAGCTCCGCCTTCGCGGATGGGGTTCCGCATTTGCGGAGGGTCAGGAAACTGGTCTTCGCGTTCGCGGAGGGAAATTTATGCTTGAAACAGTGTAAAATTGGGAAATGTCCCATTTTCATGATTTTGGAGCTTCTTGGGCTATTTTTGAAGGAGAAATTCTTGGGGATCAGTGTGGGTAAGTGTTTTTAACCCTTGGCCTTGATTACCCAGTGTTTATATCATGATTTTGAATTGGAATTTGGGATTTTAAGTGTGTTTTTGGGAGTTTTGGTGGAACTCCGAAAATTTGAGAAAAATGGAAATTGAGGGCTGTTTGAGCTTTCTTTTCAAAGGGGTTTTCACCATTGAGTTCCTATGATATTGACGATGAGTTTTATGAAACAAATTCCGGATTCTAGTTCCGTTTTCGAAATCAGAGTTTGGGGTTGCTCCATCATTTTCTTCCGAATTTCGTGTTCTTGGTCTTGATAGGCCCGGATTATGATTGGGTTTTTGTTTGTAAATAGATTGTGTTGATTTGGATTGCTCACGGAAGGGAAAAGCTCCGATTGTTGGTTGATTCCGATTCGTTTAAGGCAAGTGAACTCTTAATACCTTGTAAATCTCTTAGAATCTCGATTTCCTTACTTGATTGTGTTGGGGAGTAATGGGATTGAGGTGTTGGGTAAGTTCTTGCATGAATCAATCTAATAATAACCGGCGGGGTTAATAAAATGGCTTGTGTGCTATATGAAAGGCCAATATGTGTGTAATACCCAGCTTTCCAAGGAATGAAAATACAGAATTTACCTGTAGGCAGTGACCTACGGAGCCTACTTACGGGCCGTAGTCAGGTTGACGGGCCGCAGGTGAGGAGCCATCAATGGCTCTGTCAATTTCAGCAATTCTTAGTCTCTGAAGTGTGATTTACGGAGTAGCAGGACGGATCGTGAGTCAGTTGACGGTCCGTAGAAAGTAACTGTAGATGTCTCCCAGACTTGGTTAATTTCTTGAACCTCAGACTATGATCTACGGTTGAGGTGTACGGTCCGTATATGGACCTACCAACCGTAGATTGAAACCGCCGTTGCAGGGTCCTTATATACCAACTCTCTGAATCTTTTGACGGTGCAACAGACGGTTCGTCAATGGATTACGGACCGTAGATGGGCCCTGATAGTTTTTATTTAAGGGCTTTTTGGTCTTTTCCCTGGTTAATTCCCTAATTAACT
This sequence comes from Solanum appendiculatum, assembly GCA_018342035.1. Classification (NCBI taxonomy): domain Eukaryota; kingdom Viridiplantae; phylum Streptophyta; class Magnoliopsida; order Solanales; family Solanaceae; genus Solanum; species Solanum appendiculatum. The sequence goes on from JAGDQO010000292.1 coordinate 92,158, forward strand.
AAATCGGTTTTACCCTTAATGAAGGCCCTATATATAGTTCTCTATACCTAAATCACTTCATTCTAACTCATTCCCTAAATTCACCTCTCAAATATTTCTCTCTCTAAAAGAAATCCTCTCTAACTCAAGGAAGAAGAAGCTAAGTCCTCCATTGAAGATCACCCAATTTCCTCCAATTTCTAGTGGGCTTTGCTAATGTATGATGGTATTGACCAATGGAGTTGCTTTCTCCATTGGGCCCTCTCTTTTCTTCATGAATTTCAAGGTTCAATTCCCTTTAAGTAAGCTAGGGTTTGATCAATTGTTATGGGTTCTTCTAGTATGAGTTCATTTACTGATTTAATGCTTTGTAGTGCACAATCTAGCGTGGGTAAAGTAATTTAGTGCACGATCTAGTGTGAATTACATGTCTAATTATAATTATTGCATGAACCCCCATGATCCCAAGTAAATTCTCCCCAATTTGATAATCTATGCATTGATTGTTGGGTTGAGATATGAATTGATGAAATTGATGGATCATCTATGAAACTGAGCATGAATTGAGAATGAATTGGGGTTAATTGCATAAATATATCATGTTCAAGTAAAAAGCATGATTTTCCTGTTTTATGTGGGTTACTTCAAGTATGACTAAATTGCCTTGATTATGACTTTTAAGAGCTAGCTTGCATTGAATTGCATGGTTTAAAATAAAGGCAACATGAACCCATTAGCTATGAAGAAAAAGCATGATAGAATCATGAAGAAAGAGGTTTATAGAATTGTCACGACCCAAGCCTAGGGCCTAGATGTGACCGGCGAATGGGGAACCCGAAGGAACCCCAAACAAGCCTCATAGCGTATCATTACACATCCTTGGTCGCGGAAGCAATTAAATGACCATAAGCGATAAGCATAATCAAGGGGGAAATCGGGACTAAGGGAGCAAGAAAAAAAGAAATGATACATAAATACCATAGATGAGTCAAGCTCAAGCATAATACACAACTTGTCCAACACCACCTCTAAACATGAGTACTTAGCGGGGGCCAAGACAAACTACCGGGCTCACCCTCATAGTCAAAACATAACTAGAAAGGAAAAGTTTTATACATAGCAAAAGATCATGAGCAACGTCCCCGAAATGGAGGACTCACCAATAACCACTATAGAAAATCGTACTAGCCACGCGGAGGAGGATGGTCAAGCGGTGCTCCGGTCCCTACATGGTGACATCATGTAGGCATAGAGTATGCGTTAGTACATTTGAATGTACTAAGTATATGGGATGCAATGCAATGCTACATTAGATGGACATCATAGGAAAAATGCGTAATCATACCCAATAGATAGCATATTAATGAAATGATATGTATAATGATGCTTACATAAAAATCATATTTAGTGGGACGTAGTACATGTGTGGCGAGTGACCATCAATATAGTATTTCCAAGGCCTACCACCCCCTTGGAGAGGCGAAAGAGGTACAAACCCCTCAATATGGTTACACGGGCCTACCACCCCCCGAGCTAGGGACCAAGGTACAAACCCCTCGATATGGTTATACGGGCCTACTACCCCCCGTACTAGGCCAACCAAGGTACCAACCTCGATACGGTTATACGGGCTACTACCCCCGTACTAGGCAACCAAGGTACCAACCCCTCGATACGGTTATACGGGCCTACTACCCCCCGTACTAGGCAACCAAGGTACCAACCCCTCGATATGGTTATACGGGCCTACTACCCCCCGTACTAGGCTTGGTCGACTCACAACACTTATATAGAGAAAATCATATACATGTGTCCATTTCATCATCATTTCAGTAATTACATAACCATCCGACTCATAGGACGTACCTTGGACCTTCCCTTTCCTAAGAATTCTATAAATGGGCATTTTATCAAACACATGGTGGGCAATTGTTCATGTAAATGAAATCATGTATTTCAAGAATACTAAGTCCAACCAATTCCAAAATCCGTATAAATCAGCCCACCAACAACATACATATATATATCAACCTTCATAATTTGATCATGGAAGCATGTAAACCATAAACATCACATAATAATTCCATTTCATGATAATATGCAAAATGGACCATAATAGGGTGTGTAGTAGTAATTCCATAATTCAAGCGTTCATAAGTGATCATAAGGACCCATAAACTTGTAGTAGAAATAGAGGATAAATGGTTGGACTTGTGGAAAGGAAGGTTTCCACAATCAAACCCACATACCTCAACTTTGGAGAATCCTTGATGAAGATTGGAATGGAGAATCGAAGCTTGAGATTGAGTCTTGAATCCGGAATTAGAGCTTGAGATGTTTGAATTTGGTTGAAGATCTTGGTGGAATTTTTGGAGAGGGCTTAGAGAGTGTTTTTGGAGTTAAGAAAATGACTAAGTATGGGACATATCCCCTTTTTATAAAAAAATGACTCCAACCCGCCTAAAAAAAACTGCTCACTGGAATTTGCAAATCTGCACAGACAGGTTTTACGAAAATGGTCATAACTCCCTCATCCTAACTCGGACTAAGGTGAAACCAAGTGCGTTGGAAAGCTAACTCAAAGAGCTTTAATTTCATAGGTTGCAGCCCTTCCAGTTCCTTGTGTGCTAAGAGATATGCCCCTTTAAAGTTGACCCTCCAAATCGCAATTTTTGCGATTTTTGAATTTTGATACGGTTGCTCTAAAATTCGGGTTAGACCCATTCCCCACTCAATTTGACCCCACGAATAAGAATATGAAGTCGAATTTCCGAAATCATGCATGGATTTTGAGATATATGGAAATTACAATTATAGGTGTTTCCGAAGCACATTTTCGGGCATTTTTGGGGTCGTTTCAAGAATCATGCATATTTTATATGAAATCTATGATATGTTGATGTTGAGTCTTGAAAGGGCTTTCTCATATAATGCTCAACCTAAGCTTGTGAAAGGTTTTCTCACATGTAAAGGATTCATAACTTGTTAAAGGGTTTGCTTAACTAAAATTGAATCAAGAGCTTAAAGAAGCTATAAGCTTGGACAAGTCCATGAAAGAAGAAACACTCAATGAAGTTAGCTTGGACTAGTCCATGGTATGTGAAGTCATATTTAGCTTGGATTGACAACCCCAGTTGTGCCTTTCCATGGATATCAATATTTATGATTTTACAGTGGGAATTATGCATAGAACTGAGTGGACGGGTGACCCTTTGGCTGAGCAAGTGACCCCTGCAAAATTTAGGGCTGCTTTCCAAGATTTGGCCCAAGCCGTGACGGCCCAAGACAATAGAGAAGTGGTGATTCCCGTGAACCCAAATGTGGGTACGACGGCGTCGAGGGTGAGAGACTTTACAAGGATGAATCCTCCAGAATTTCATGGCTCTAAGGTGGAAGAGGATCCTCAAGAGTTTATTGATGAAGTTTATAAAGTGTTGATGATAATGGGTGTCACACCGGAAGAGAAGGCGGAGTTGGCCGCTTATCAACTTAAAGATGTTGCTAGAACTTGGTACAATCAATGGAAGAGTGAAAGGGCTATTGATAAAGGTCCCATAGGATGGGAGAGATTTAAGAGTGCTTTCCTTGATCAATTCTTCCCTTTTGAGAAGAGAGAGGCCAAGGTGCTTGAGTTTATTAATCTTCGTCAAGGGAGTATGAGTGTGCATTGAAGTTCACACAATTGGCTAGATATGCTCCGTCCATAGTTGCCGACCCAAGGACAAGAATGAGCAAATTTGTGTCGGGAGTGTCCGATATGTTGGTGAAAGAGTGCCGCACCGCCATGCTTGTGCAGGACATGGATATTGCTCGCCTCATGATTTATGCTGAACAAATTGAAGAAGAAAAGCTTAAAGGGAGATCTAGAGAGACTAAGCGGGCTAGAACCGGAGATGTCAACTTTTCTCATGCAAAATCCGATAGGCGTGGTAGTTCAAGATTTAGCCAAAGGTTCTCTAATCAAGGTTCTTCCTAGGCTCCTCCGAGATCTAACAATGATAGGGTGCCAAACCCTAAGCCTCAAGGAGGGAACGATGGTGGATCTTCTTTGCCTAGTTGTACTAGATGTGGGAGGAGGCATGAAGGCAAATGGCTAGCTGGTTCGGATGGTTGCTATACTTGTGGAAAGGCTGGTCACAAGATGAGAGATTGCCCATCTCTCTTGGCTAAAGGAAGAGAGGGTAAGCAAGCTACCCCAAGTAGTTCGGGTTCAAGTGCTCCTAAGCAAAACAGATTTTATGCACTTCAGGCTCGGCATGAGCAGGAGAGCTCACCCGATGTGGTCACCAGTACGTTGAAAGTTTTCCATTTTGATGTCTATGCCTTGCTAGATCCTGGTGCTACATTGTCCTTTGTGACGCCCAATGTGGCCATGGGGTTCGATATTGTACCAAATATGTTGCTAGATCCTATCCTTGTTTCTACTCCGATAGGAGAGTCTATTTTAGCTAAAAGGGTTTATATAGGTTGCTCCATTTCCTTATCCCATAAAGTTACTCTTGTCGATCTCATAGAGCTAGATATGCTAGATTTCAATGTTATTCTTAGGATGGATTGGTTGCATGCTTGTTATGCCTCTATTGATTGTAGGACCAGAGTGGTCAAGTTTCAGTTCCCTAGTGAGCCTATCCTAGAGTGGAAGGGGGGAAATTCTATGTTTCGAGCTCAATTCGTTTCTTATCTAAAGGCTAGAAAGATGATCTCTAAGGGTTGCATTTATCATCTAGTTAGGGTAAGGGATGTAGATTCTGAAACCCCTACTCTTGAGTTGATCCCCGTTGCTAGTGAGTTTTCGGAAGTTTTTCCTGATGACTTGCTCGATATTCCTCCCGAAAGGGAAATAGACTTCAGTATTGACCTTCTCTCAGATACGTAACCTATCTCTATTCCTCCTTATAGAATGGCTCCGGCGGAACTTAAAGAGTTGAAAGAGCAACTAAAAGACTTGTTAGATAAGGGTTTCATCCAACCTAGCGTTTCCCATTGGGTGCTCCGGTATTGTTCGTGAGAAAGAAAGATTGTTCACTCCATATGTGCATCGACTATCGCCAATTGAATAAGGTTAAAATCAAGAATAAGTATCCTTTGCCAAGGATATATGATTTATTTGACCAACTTCAAGGGGCTAGTTATTTTTCTAAGATCGACCTTCGTTCGGGTTATCACCAATTGAGGGTGAAAGAAGATGATATTTCGAAAATGGCTTTTCGAACAAGGTATGATCACTATGAGTTCTTGGTTATGTCATTTGGGTTGACAAATGATTCGGCCGCATTCATGGACTTGATGAATAGGTGTTTAAGCAATACCTTGACACGTTCGTGATTGTGTTTATTGATGATATCTTGATTTACTCAAGGAATGAGGATGATCAAGCTAGTCATTTGAGGGTTGTGTTGCAAGTCCTCAAGGATCAACAACTCTTTGCAAAGTTTAGCAAGTGTGAAATTTGGTTGAGATCCGTGGCTTTTCTTGGTCACATTGTTTCCGGTGAGGGTATTGAGGTAGATCCTAAGAAGATCGAAGTGGTCAAGAATTGGCCTAGACCTTTATCACCTTTGAACATTCGTAGTTTCTTGGATTTAGCCGGTTATTATAGGAGGTTTGTTGAGAGGTTTTCTTCAATTGCTTCTCCGTTGACGGCTTTGACTCAAAAGAAAACTAAGTTTATGTGGTTCGAGGCTTGTGAAAGGAGTTTTCAAGAATTGAAAGACAGACTTACTTCGGCCCAGATATTGACTCTACCGGAAGGAACCAATGGTTTTGTAGTGTATTGTGATGCCTCAAGGATTGGGCTAGGGTGTGTTCTTATGCAAAACGGAAGGGTGATTGCCTATGCTTCGAGGCAACTAAAGGTGCATGAGAAGAACTATCCCACTCATGACTTAGAGTTGGCAGTGATGGTGTTTGCTATTAAAATATGGCAACATTACTTGTATAGAGTAAATGTAGATGTCTTCATCGATCATAAGGTATGTGTTTAAGAAGAAAGATTTGAATCTCCGCCAAAGAAGATGGCTTGAATTGCTAAAAGATTATGATATAAGTGTTCTCTATCACCCTGGCAAGGCTAATGTGGCGGCGAATGCTCTTAATAGATTGTCTATGGGTAGTGTTGCGCATATTGAGGATGGCAAGAAAGAGTTGGTTCGTGATGTTCATAGTTTAGCCCGATTGGGTGTTCAGTTGATTGATTCTGCTAAAGGTGGAGTTACCGTTCACAATGGTTCCGAATCCTCTTTTGTGCATGATGTAAAAGCTAAGAAAGACCTTGATCCTAATTTGGTAGAATTGAAAGAAGCGGTTCTCAAGAAGTCCATAGAGGTTTTCTCCTAAGGGGGAGATGGTGTACTTCGTTACCAAGGTCGCTTATGTGTTCCCGACGTTGATGATTTGAGAGGGCAAATTTTGTCGGAAGCTCATAGTTCTAGATATTTTATCCACGCGGGAGCTACCAAGATGTACCGTGATTTGTGGGAAATCTATTGGTAGAATGGCATGAAGAAAGACATTGCGGAATTTGTGGCTATGTGCCCTAATTGTCAACAAGTGAAAGTTGAGCATCAAAGACCGAGAAGTTTGACCCAAGATATTAGCATTCCTACTTGGAAGTGGGAAGATGTGAATATGAACTTTATTGTTGGTTTGCCTCGCACTAAGCGACAATATGATTCGATTTGGGTTATTGTTGATAGAATGACAAAGTCAGCCCATTTCATTCCCGTCAAGACTTCTTATTCGGCGGAGGATTATGCTAAGTTGTATTTGAGGGAGATGGTTAGGCTGCATGGGGTGCCTTTATCCATTATCTCTGATCGAGGTGCCCAGTTGCCTTCTCAATTTTGGAAGTCATTTCAAAAAGGTCTTAGTACTCGTGTTAAGCTTAGCACGACCTTTCACCCCCAAACCGATGGGCAAGCGGAGCGTACTATTCAGACTTTAGAAGATATGTTGAGAGCTTGTGTTATTGAGTTCAAGGGTACTTAGGATGACCATTTGCCTTTGATCGAGTTTGCTTATAATAATAGCTACCATTCTAGTATTGGTATGACTCCATTTGAGGCTCTCTATGGTAGGAGGTGTAGATCTCCCTTAGGTTGGTTTGAAATTGGGAAAGTTGCTTTGATAGGCCCCGAGTTAGTACATGAGGCTATGGAGAAAGTTTGGATTATTAGAGAAAGGCTGAAAACGGCTCAAAGTCGACAAAAGTCTTATGCCGATGTTAGAAGAAGAGAATTAGAATTTGATGTTGATGATTGGGTTTACTTGAAAATTTCACCTATGAAGGGTGTAATGAGATTTGCGAAGAAAGGGAAGCTTAGTCCCCGTTATGTAGGCCCATTTCAGATTTTGAGACGTGTTGGTAAGGTTGCCTATGAGCTTGATTTTCCTAATGAGTTGGCAATCGGTGCATCCGGTTTTCCATGTCTCATTGTTGAAAAAGTGTGTTGGTGATTCGACCTTTATAGTGCCAATAGAGGCTCTTGGCATAAAGGATATTCTTTCCTATGAAGAGGTTCCGGTTGAGATTTTAGACCAACAAGTCTGGAAGTTGAGAAATAAAGAAGTTACTTCTGTGAAAGTTCTATGGAGGAATCAATTAGTTGAGGGTGCTACTTGGGAGGCCGAGGCCGATATGATGTCCCGCTATCCTCATCTCTTTCCTTCTGATCCTCCTCTAGCTTGAGGTACCTAGTTTCTCATGGTTCATTCTTTTGGTCTCATGTGTCATAGTTGATTTCCATGATTCCTTGATTTTATGCATGTTCATGAAGAGTCTAATATGATATATGTGCGTTGAGTATGAGTTACATAAAGTCTTCATTAATTTAGTGTTGAGCATGCTTTAGGTTGGAGTTGATGTTTCCCCCTCGGATATGTGCATTTATATGCTTACATGTTAGGTTGGGTTGTTAGTCCAAGTATATCACCCTTCTCATGATGTCCAGGTTCTCATTCAAGGATGAATGTCCCCAAGGGGGAGATATTGTAATACCCCAGCTTTCCATGGAATGAAAATGCAGAATTTACCTGTAGGCAGTGACCTACGGAGGCCACTTACGAGCTGTAGTCAGGTTGACGGGCCGCAGGTGAGGAGCCGTCAATGGCTCTGTCAATTTTAGTAATTCTCAGTCTCTGAAGTGTGATCTACGGAATAGCAGGATGGATCATGAGTCAGTTGACGGTCCATAGAAAGTAATCGTAGATGTCCCCCAGACCTGGTTAAATTCTTGAACCTCAGGCTATGATCTACGGTTGAGATGTACGATCCGTATATGGACCTACCAACCGTAGATTGAAACCGTCGTTGCAGGGTCCCCAGATACCAACTCTCTGAATCTTTTGACGGTTCAACAGGACGGTCTGTCAATGGATGTACGGACCATAGGTCCTGACCGTAGATGGGCCCCGACAGTTTGTATTTAAGGGCTTTTTGGTCTTTTCCCTGGTTAATTCCCTAATTAACTAAGTCGGTTTTACCCTTAATGAAGGCCTTATATATAGTTCTCGATACATAAATCACTTCATTCTAACTCATTCCCTAAATTCACCTTTCAAATATTTCTCTTTCTAAAAGAAATCCTCTCTAGCTCAAGGAAGAAGAAGAAGCTAAGTCCTCTATTGAAGATCACCCAATTTCCTCCAATTTCTAGTGGGCTTTGCTAAGGTATGATGGTATTGACCAATGAAGTTGCTTCCTCCATTGGGCCCTCCCTTTTCTTCATGAATTTCAAGGTTCAATTTCCTTCAAGTAAGCTAGGGTTTGATCAATTGTTATGGGTTCTTCTAGTATGAGTACATTTACTAATTTAATGCTTTGTAGTGCACGATCTAGCGTGGGTAAAGTAATTTAGTGCACGATCTAGCGTGAATTACATGTCTAATTGTAATTATTGCATGAACCCCCATGATCCTAAGTAAATTCTCCCCAATTTGATCGTCTATGCCTTGATTGTTGGGTTGAGATATGAATTGATGAAATTGATGGATCATCTTTGAAACAGAGCATGAATTGAGTATGAATTGGGGTTAAATGCATGAATTTAGCATGTTCAAGTAAAAGTCATGATTTTCCTCTTTTATGTGGATTACTTCAAGTATGACTAAAATGCCTTGATTATGACTTTTAAGAGCTAGCTTGCATTGAATTGCACGGTTTAAAATAAAGGCAACATGAACCCATTAGCTATGAAGAAAAAGCATGATAGAATCATGAAGAAAGAGGTTTATAGAATCAAGCATGATTTATATGAAATCTATGATATGTTGATGTTTAGTCTTGAAAGGGTTTTCTCATGTAATGTTCAACCTAAGCTTGTGAAAGGTTTTCTCACATGTAAAGGATTCATAACTTGTTAAAAGGTTTGCTTAACTAAAATTGAATCAAGAGCTTAAAGAAGCTATTCTAGGGGTGTAAGCTTGGACAAGTCCATGAAAGAAGAAACACTCAATGAAGTAAGCTTGGACTAGTGCATGGTATGTGAAGTCATGTTTAGCTTGGGTTGGCAACCCCAGTTGTGCCTTTCCATGGATATCAATATTTATGATTTTATAGTGGGATTTATACATAGAACCGAGTGGACGGGTGACAAGTCCCCATATGTCCTATGCCTATGTGCCCCCATAGGTGGTCTTTAACAGGCCCATATTATATCAGCTTAGCTAGTGGATCCACGCAGGCTATGGTTCAGGATTCTACCTTGGCAAGTAGAATGGCCTTTTTTCGGTGTAGGGCAGACACCGAATTCCATGTTGAGTTATTCCATGGTCTACAGATCGGTTTTAGGCTTTTCCCACACTTTAGCTTGCATAATGGTGCATGGGTTACTACAAGTAAAGTAAAGAAAAGAAGAGTAAAAGAAAGATGATTTAGCTTGCTTTGGCCATGGTTTATGCTTTATGCTATTTGCTTATATGCCTAATCATGTTTAGCTTGGCCAATTGCATGTCATATTTATATCTCAGTTTCTAGCATGTTTTATAAGTTTATATGGATTGCTATCATACTTTGTACTTTATTGTGCTAACGCATACTCTTGCTTGCATCAACTTCTTTGGTGTAGGATGTGGCAGTTCTCCTACTCGTGGCTAGAGCATTGACTTAGAGTTGAGAAGAAGACTTGGTGAGTCCTCATCCATCCGAGGACATAGCCTTGTTGGATTATGCTTTGATGTCTTTCCTTATGTTGGATACTGTATTGGGCTGCGTCCCTATCACTTTTATTCGTACTCTATGACATTAGAAGGCTTTGAGACATGAGTTGTAGACTTCCGCCGTTTTGAGTAAAGCTTTGATATAAATGATCTTTTGAACTCTTACTTCTCTATTATCTTGTATGTTATGTATGCTAAGGGCTTGTATGAGGCCTCTCGGGGTCTTGTACGCTGTGTTACATCTAGGGGCTACCCTGGGTCGTGATAGTGTGATTGTGCTATACACTTGATATTGTTGAAAGATTGATGTGTTGCCATGATAGTCTCGATGTGATTATGATTGTGTTAAACCTGTCTTTTTCTCATTGTTTATTATGGGACTAGTTTTGAGACTTTGGCTAAACGATTGACCCTTCTTGCGATGAAAAGGGTAGAGAAATAGAGACTAGGCAATTGACATCATTGATTCATATATATATATTGAGGATATTGAGATATTGACTGTTGTTGTTGATATGTTGATGATAGTGTGGAGTGATTTATCTTGATATGAATTGCGTTGTGATTGTGAACACTATAATTCTCTCATTATTTGTGTGAACATGCTTTTGTGCATTGGTTCTGAGACACTATGATGAGACTCTTGATGTTATATGGTCCATGTGAGGCTAGTGATGATTATGCCGGTGCTGTGTTATGCCGAGGTTTCTGCCGGTGATATGAGATGCTGAGGTTTCTGCCGGTGATATGAGATGCCGAGGTTTTTGCCGGTGATATGTGATACCGAGGTTTCTGCCGACAATATGAGGTGCCGAGGTTTTTTTCGGCAGATATATGGTCCACATGTGGCCCATGGGTTCTGGTCTGAGATTCAGCAGATGTGTATCATAGGACAGACATGCATTCATGATATGACATTACATTGCATTGTATTGTCTAATCCTTGCTATTATGGTGCTATGTTGTGCCTTACGATTCTGAGATGACTTGTTGATATTTGAAGTTGAACTTCCTTGTTGATTTGTTAGTAGAGTGCTATTGAACTGTTGTGTTACCGTATTTTGATATGTTACTAATTTGTTGAGGATTTATTGTTGATTTGTATCATTTGATCTATGACTTGGAAATCTGTTAGGTTGGGCTGAATTTTCTGTGCAGGTTGTAGTTATTGGAGGTTCGGTTAGAAGTCAGGGTTTTCATGATTCTTTTAGCTTTGCTTTGTTTTATTTGTTGATTTGCTGAGTACCGTGTTGTTTGATAATCACCCTTGCTTCTACACTTGTGTAGGACTCGAGCCAGGACCGTGATCTAGCTTCTCTCCCTTTCTCCGTGGCTTGTTGAGGATACTTGAGAGGTAGCTGTTGATGCCGGCAATCCCTCTCTCGGCCTTTTTACTTATGTTTGTTCTATTTGAGACACATACATTGAGACTTGAAGTTTTGTTTCTAATTCTATAATAGAGCCTTGTACATGTGATAACCACATTTGGGTTTGGTTTAATAGATGAAGTTTTTCGCCTTTCAGTTATTTCTTTCGCTATTTCAGTTATTTCTTCCGCTTGTTGGGTTTAGGCTGACTTGTCCTGGTGGGATAGGATAAGTGCCATCACACCCGATTTTGGATCGTGACGAATGGTATCAGAGCCAGGTTTTCATAGGTGTCACGTGTACAAGCCAAGTCTAAGTAGTGTCTCGAGGATCGGTAAGAAAACATCTGTACTTATCTTCGAGAGGCTATGAAGACTGTTAGGAAAACTTCTTTCATTTCATTCTCTCTTATCGTGCGTGGTTCTATCACTTGTGCTGAGTGTCGCGTGCTTTTTTGGCAGATGTCGAGGACCAGAACTTCAGTTTTGAGCAATGGAGGGGAGGCAGTCCTCGAGGCAGCAGTTGAGGCCCCAGTCAGAGGTCAGGGTAGAGCTCGAGCTGGGGGTCGTGCTCGTGGAGTAGCACGTGGTAAAGGTCGGGCCCGAGGAGCGGCACCTACTAGAGGTCGTGGTCGAGAGGCTTCTCCAGAGCCACAGGTTGAGGTTGGTCAGGATCAGGCCCTTCTAGGTTTCTCAACACCATTCTTTCAGGAGACCTTATTGAGAATGTTGGGAGTGATGGAGAGTTTTACTCAGGGTACTGCAGGCACACCTCAGGGTTCACAGACTAGAGCAGGGGCACAGACCCCAGAGCATCATCAGGTTCTAGTTGTTCAGGATCCGGTGGGTCAGTCACCTTTGGTTCCAGTGCCGATTGTTGGTGCACAGGAGGATTCAGATATGGTTTTGACGGTAGAGGACCAGAAGTGTTATGAGAGGTTTCAGAAGATGAGACTACCCCTGTTTCAAGGTGGTAAGAGTGATGATGCTCATGAGTTTCTGACTTCGTGCCGCAAGATGCTTGATGCGGTGAGAATGGTAAATGCTTGGGGTGTCTGTTTTGTTGCTCTTCAGCTCCGCGGGCCAGCCAGGGAGTGGTGAAGGTCTTGGGCGGAGTCCTTTCCGGTTGGGTCTCCTCTGGTTGAGTGGGATGCTTTCGCCAGTGCTTTTCATGATTGTTTCATACCTTGGAGTGTGCGTGAGGAGAGCAGGCTGAGATTTGAGAGCTTGACTCAGGGCAGCATGTCAGTTGCCGAGTATGAGGCGCATTTCTGGCAGCTGTGTCGTTATGTTGCGTCTGCGATCTCTGATGAGGAGGAAAGAGTCTGCATGTTTGTGAGGGGTTTGAACTTCTCTTTAGATCGTATGTGTTCAGATCATCCCGTGAGGGTGCTTCCTTCCGGTCTATCGTGAGTATTGCCAGGGAGGCAGATTTGATAGTTTGAGAGGAGTTTGGAGACTTCAAGAGGGCTTGTTCTAGTGGTCAATTTTCTGGTGCCTCGTTTGGAGGCAATGAGTCTCAGAGAGGTGGTACCTTCTTTCAGCGTCAGAGGCCGGTTCATGCTTCCATGCCAGCGGCCGAGGGGGGGATAGGTGTCCCGTGGTTCTCATGGTTCTGGTCAGGGTGGCCGTGGTACTTCATCGGGATCATCTCAACAGATCACTATTCCGAGGTCTTATTTTACTTGTGGGGATCCGGGTCATCTGATGCGATAGTGTCCTCTTTAGACTCATTCAGGGCCCATCGTGCTTATTCTGCAGCTCTAGAGAGAGATTCAGTGCCTTCGGCTAGAGGTCGGGGTAGGGGTCAGTCAGCTGGTAGGGGTGGTATAGCTTTAGGTCGTGGAGCTATGACTCAGCGTGGCGGTAGAGGTTCAGCTCAGACTGGTGGTGGTAGAGGGGCTCAATGTTATGCTTTTCTGGGTAGACCTGAGGCTGAGTCTTCTGATGCAGTCATCACAAGTATTTTTCCAGTTTGCCATCGACCTGCTTCTGTGTTGTTTGATCCAGGGTCTACTTTCTCCTATGTGTCTACCTACTTTGCATCTGAGTTTGATTTGGTATGTGATCATATGCTTGTGCCTGTGCATGTTTCTACATCTGTGGGTGAGCCCTTAGTGGTGGATCGAGTGTATCGATCCTGTCCTGTTTCTTTGGCTGGGTACGACACTTGGGTAGACTTGCTTATTCTAGAGATGGTAGATTTTGATGTGATTTTGGGGATGGATTGGCTTTCTCCTTATCATATGATTTTGGATTGTCATGCTAAGACAACCACCCTAGCGATGCCTGGTGTTCCGAGGGTTGAGTGGAAGGGTACTAGTGGTTCTTACCCTAGTAAGGTGATTTCCTACATCCGAGCCCAGAGATTGATTGACAGAGGGTGTTTGTCCTATTTGGCCTTTATTCGGGATACTAGTGTTGAGCCACCTCCCATGGAGTCCATTCCTGTGGTTCAGGAGTTTGCTGATGTGTTCCCTACTGATCTTCCTAGTGTTCCTCCGGATAGGGATATCAATTTTGCTATTGACTTGGAGCCGGGCACTAAGCCCATTTCTATTGCCCTGTATCGTATGACTCCGGCTGAGTTGAAGAAGTTGAAAGATCAATTGCAAGATTTGTTGAGTAAGGGGTTTATTCGCCCTAGTGTGTCGCCTTGGGGTGCACCGGTTCTATTTATTAAGAAGAAAGATGGTTCTATGAGGATGTGCATTGATTATAGAGAGTTGAACAAGGTAACTGTCAAGAACAAGTATCCTCTTCCTCGTATTGATGATTTATTTGATCAGCTTTAGGGTGCGGCGTTGTTCTCTAAGATTTATTTGAGGTCCGGCTATCACCAGCTGAAGATTAGGTCATCTGATATTCCTAAGACAGCTTTCCAGACTTGTTATGGCCACTATGAGTTCTTGGTGATGTCGTTTGGGTTAACTAACGCCCCTGCAACATTTATGGAGTTAATGAACAGAGTGTTCCGTCTGTATTTGGACTCCTTCGTGATTGTGTTCATTGATGATATCCTGATATATTCCCGGACCGAGGATATTCATGTCCGTCATCTGAGATCGGTACTTCAGACCTTGAGGGAGCACATGTTGTACGCCAAGTTCTCCAAGTGCGAGTTTTGGCTCGAGTCTGTGGCTTTCTTGGGACACGTGGTGTCCAAGGAGGGTGTTCGGGTTAATCCAGCCAAGATCGAGGCAGTGAAGGGTTGGATAAGGCCTACTACTCCTTCTGAGATTTAGAGTTTCGTGGGGCTAGCAGGCTACTATTGGTGATTTATGTAGGGTTACTCCACCATTGCAGCGCTATTGACTAGATTGACTCAGAAGATTGTGGATTTTCGTTGGTCTAATGAGTGTGAGGTGAGGCTTTGTTGAATTCTACTCCTGTATTGACCTTTCCTGAGGAGGGTGTGGGTTTTACTGTATATTGTGATGTCTCCGGAGTTGGTTTGGGAGGTGTGTTGATGCAAAAGGGGAAAGTTATTGCCTATGCTTCTAGACAGTTGAAGGCTCACGAGAAGAACTACCTTACTCATGATTTAGAGCTTGCTGCGGTGGTGTTTTTGCTTAAGTTATGGCAGCATTAGTTGTATGGGGTTCATTGTGAGGTCTTCACCGATCATCAGAGTCTTCAGTACATTTTCAGTCAAAGGGATTTGAACTTGAGGCAGCGCAGGTGGCTTGAGTTACTGAAAGACTATGACATGACTATTCTGTACCATCCTGGGAAGGCCAATGTGGTGGTCGATACTGTGAGTAGGAAGGCTCCTAGTATGGGGAGTCTCGCCACGATTAGTGTTTATATGAGGCCCTTGGCTAGAGATGTTCAGAGGTTAGCCAAAGTTTTGTCAGATTGCAGGTTTCTGAGGAGAGCAGTGGTGTGATTGCATTCATTGAGGCATGTTCTTCCTTAGTTGAGCAGATTCGTGAGCACCAGTTCGAGGATGAGAAGTTGTGTCACAATTGAGATAAGGTGAGGAGAGGTGAAGCCAAGGAGGCTGCACTTGATTTCGATGGAGTTTTGAGGATCGGAGGCCGGATTTGTGTGCCCAAGGTGGGCGAGTTTATTAGACTGATTCTAGGGGAGGCTCATTGCTCTAGATATTCTATCCATCCAGGGACAACGAAGATGTATCATGATTTGAGTCAGCACTATTGGTGGTGTGGTATGAAGAGAGATATTGCAGACTTTGTATCTAGATGTTTGACCTGTCAACATGTCAAGTGTGAGGACCAGCGGCCAGGAGGTGTGTCCTTGAGGATGCCTATTCCTACTTGGAAGTGGGAGCGGATCACTATGGACTTTGTTGTGGGTTTGCCTACCACCGTGGGTGGTTATGATTCTATTTGGGTGGTTGTTGATAGGCTGACCAAATCCGCTCATTTCATTCCAGTTCGGGTGAAGTATACAGCGGAGAAGTTAGCCCAACTCTATATCAGTCAGATTGTTAGACTTCATGGAGTGCCAGTATCTATAGTCTCGGATCAGGGTTCCTTGTTCACCTCGCATTTTTGGAGAGCTTTACAGCATGGTTTGGGTACTCTGCTAGACATGAGCAGAGCCTTTCACCCTCAGATTGATGGTCAGTCTGAGCGGACTATTCTGGTGCTTGAGGACATGCTCCGTGCTTGTGTGATTGACTTTGGTGCTAGGTGGGATCAACATTTTCCCCTAGCAGAGTTTGCCTATAACAACAGTTATCATTCCAGCATCCAGATGGCTCTATATTAGGCTTTGTATGGCAGACGGTGTAGATCACCAATTGGGTGGTTTGATTCGGCGAAGATGGATTCCTTAGACACCGACATGCTTAGAGATGCTATGGATCAGGTTCGTGTGATTCAGAGTAGGCTGTTGACCGCTCAGAGTCGGCAGAAGAGTTACGCCGACCGTTCGTGATCTTGTGTTCATGGAGGGAGACCATGTTTGGTTACGAGTATCACCCATGAAGGGTGTGATGCGATTCGGGAAGAAGGGCAATCTTAGCCCTAGGTTCCTTGGCCCAATTGAGATTTTAGATAGGGTGGGTGAGGTGGCCTATAGGTTGGCCCTACCACCTAGCTTGTCGCCGGTGCATCCCATGTTCCATGTCTCTATGCTACGGAAGTACATCGCGGATGAGTCGCATGTGGTTGCCCTTGATTCTGAAGAGCTGGGTCCTGATTTGACTTTTGAGGAGGAGCCTATAACTATTCTTGATAGACAGGTCTGTAAGCTTAGGACCAAGGAGATTGATTCTGTGAAGGTGCAGTTGGGTCACCGTTCAGCTGGAGAGGCTACCTAGGAGACCGATTATGACATGCGTGTCAGGTATCCTCAGCTTTTCGAGGCTTCAGGTACTTTTTTTTACTTTATGTTCGAGGACGAACGTGGTTTTTAGTGGTGGATAATGTAATGACCCTAAAGGTCAATTTTGGTAATTATTATAAAATGACTGTTTTGCCCTTCCTGAGAGTTGCCACGGGTCATGTTTGAAATATTTCCAACTTTGATTGTGTGAAAGTTTGAGTTAAAATGAAGTTTTTGAAAAGTTTTGAATTTTGAAGGCTTAAGTTGCCAATTTGTGGTTTAGAGGTCATTCAGAGTTTCGGGACTCGAATGTGAATTCTGTCGATTCCATTAGTTTCGGAATGTGGATTTTAGCCTAGGAGAGTTGACGGGGTCAGTTTTGGGGCTGTTTTGAGGATTTGAGGTTCTAAGTTGGAAAATTTGTCGAAATTTGATCATATGGTTGATTTTAGTCAACATTCGGAGATCCGATGCTCGGATGTTGATTCCGACAACTCCCTTGGATTCGAAGGATGATTTTAGGCCTAGGGGTGGCCTTGGTTGATTTTTAGAGGGTTTCGAGCTTGTTTTGTGTTGTTGAGGCATGAGTTAGTTTTGAGGTACTTCATCGGGTTCTGAGTCAAGGAGACGTCGAATCCAAAATCCGATGGCTCAATTGAGTTCAAAACGTCGAGTTTAGTGGGGTTGCATATCTTTTTTGTGTGCACGGGGTTCCAAACAAATCCCGAGGGACCTTTCGGAGACTTGTGAAATTGTTGTTTTTGCCGTTATCTGGTGCCAGCCTTTTTGGCCTCCGTGTTCGCGGAGGGTGGTTGCCAGCATTAGCAGAGTATTGTTAATACTGGTTTGATTTGGTCTCCGCGTTCGCGGAGTAGAATGATGCTGAGCTCCGCGTTCGCAGATGGGGTTCCGCGTTTGCGGAGGGTCAGGGAACTGGTCTCCGTGTTCGTGGAGTAAGTGGTCCGCGTTCGCAGAGGGCAATTTATGGCTGAAACAGTGTAAAATCGGGAAATGTCCCATTATCATGATTTTGGAGCTTCTTGGGTGATTTTTGAAGGAGAAGTTCTTGGGAATCAGTGTGGGTAAGTGTTTTTAACCCTTGGCCTTGATTACCCAGTGTTTGTATCACGATTTTGAATTGGAATTTGGGATTTTAAGTGTGTTTTTGGGGGTTTTGGTGGAACTCTGAAAATTTGAGAAAAATGGAAATTGAGGGTTGTTTGAGCTTTCTTTTCAAATGTGTTTTTCACCATTGAATTCCTATGATATTGAGGATGAGTTTTATGAAATAAATTCCAGATTCTAGTTTCGTTTTTGAAATCGGAGTTTGGGGTTGTTCCATCCTTTTCTTCCGAATTTCATGTTTTTGGTCTTGATAGGCCCAGATTGTGATTGAGTTTTTGTTTGTGAATAGATTGTGTTGATTTGGATTGCTCACGGAAGGGAAATGCTCCGATTGATGGTTGATTCCAATTCGTTTAAGACAAGTGAACTCTTAAAACCTTGTAAATCTCTTAGAATCTCGATTTCCTTACTTGATTGTGTTGGGGAGTAATGGGATTGAGGTGTTGGGTGAGTTCTTGCATGAATCAATCTAATAATAACCGGCGGGGTTAATAAAATGGCTTGTGTGCTATGTAAAAGGCCAATGTGTGATTGGGCCATAGACTTGATATTGTTGAAAGATTGATGTGTTGCCATGATAGTCTCGATATGATTATGATTGTGTTGAACATGTCTTTTTCTCATTGTTGATTATGGGACTAAATTTGAAACTTTGGCTAAATGATTGACCCTTCTTGCGATGAAAAGGGTAGAGAAATGAGATATTGACTGTTGTTGTTGATATGTTGATGATAGTGTGACCAGATTTATCTTGATATAAATTGCGTTGTGATTGTGAACACTATCGTTCTCTCATTATTTGTGTGAACATGCTTGTGTGCATTGGTTCTGAGACACTATGATGAAACTCTTGATGTTATATGGTCCATGTGAGGCTAGTGATGATTATGCCGAAGTTTCAGCTGGCGGTGTGTTATGCTGAGGTTTCTGCCGGCGATATGAGATGTCAAGGTTTTTGCCGCCGATATGAGATGCTGAAGTTTCTGCCGGTGATATGTGATGCCGAGGTTTCTGTCGGCAATATGAGGTGCCGAGGTTTTTTCCTACAGATACATGGTTCACGTGTGGCCCATGGGTTCCGGTCTGAGATTCAGCAGATTTGTATCATAGGACAGACATGCATTCACGATATGACATTGCATTGCATTGTATTGTTTGATCTTTGCTATTGTGGTGCTATGTTGTGCCTTACGATTCTGAGATGACTTGTTGATATTTGAAGTTGAACTTCCTTGTTGATTTGTTAGTGGACTGCTATTGAACTGTTGTGGAGCCGTATTTTGATATTTTACTGATTTGTTGAGGATCTATTGTTGATTTGTATCATTTGATCTATGACTTGGAAATCTGTTAGGTTGGGCTGAATTTTCTGTGCATGTTGTAGTTATTGGAGGTTCGGTTGGAAGTCGGAGTTTTCGTGATTCTTTTAGCTTTGTTTCGTTTTATTTGTTGATTTACTGAGTACCGTGTTATTTGGTACTCACCCTTGCTTCTACACTTGTGTAGGACCTGAGCCAGGACCGTGATCTAGCTTCTCTCCCTTTCTCCGTAGCTCATTGAGGATATTTGAGAGGTAGCTGTTGATGCCGGCAATCCCTCTCTCGGCCTTTTTACTTATGTTTGTTCTATTTGAGACACAGACATTGAGACTTGAAGTTTTATTTCGAATTCTGCATGGATAATTTTTGACTATTTTTTTCTTAGAACATTAAAAAAAATTCCTATAATAGGAAGGGACACTAAGAATTTATTGTATTAAATCGGTGGGAATATTATCAAATTTGTTAATTACTTCCCCTTCAATACTTGACTTGTGATTTTTTTATTTCGTGTGTTGTATCGATAATTAGGGTGGACTCAAAAATTTTACTTGATGGAGTTAAATCTTTAATTTTCTTAGGGCTGAATTCATTATGTCAAATTATAAGTTCAGAAATAATAATTTTTAATTCTTTTAATCAAGGTTTACCTAAAATTCAATCATTCGCATAAAAAATATTGGGTTTGAATAAATCTGCAACGAAATAATAACTTGATCAGTCCCTATAAATGATACTCTTTATTTGTATTTTTTTTCTATTACTATGTGTTAGATATTGTTGAATTTGTTAGTGAAATTGGCAAGTACTCTTAGTATTTGCCTAAAAAAGGAATTTTTTTACTATGCCTATTTTGCACTTATACTATTATTTTATTTGATTTTGCAAGTTGCTTGAGAACTAAATATGGAGAAACTTGTACCATTGGACTTGATAATTCACTAATTTTTAATTTGTTATTTATTTGATTTAGTTGTAAAATTAGTAATTAGAAAATATTTGTCTCTATTTATTTTAAAGGTATGCCCTTAATTTATTTTTTTGGTTGATTTGACTTCTTGTTCTTATACATTAAAAAGACTATAAAATAAAATCATGAGAAAAATTATAGTACATTTCAACAAAGTCAAAAGTACAGAAAACAAAATAACAATTAAATCTACGAAAAAAAGCATTGCTGTACAACTAGCTAGATTTTCAAAGATAAAACTACAATTACTTTATTTTAATAACACCTAACCTTTTTTCACTAGAATTCTTTGGGTTCAAACTCTACTTTTCATCAGATATTGTCTTCACATAATTGACAAAACTTGCCAACTTTTCATACTGCAAACGAAAAGGCCAAGTTAAGTTAATAATCAATTTACTAGAACATTTTATGAATGAATATTTGATGAAACGAAAATTAACCTCCATTTTCAATTGGTCAAACTCCTTATGCAACTTTTCAAGATGTTCTTTTAATTCTTCAATACACGCAGAACAAGTTGGTTTCTCGCTCCACTCATTTACCGATTCGTATTTTAGGGAGAGTCTTTTCTTTTTTATGTTAGTTGCACTGTTTTCTTTCTTCATCTCGCTAAGGATTGAAAGCACCATATGAATGTTCATGAAGACTATAAAACAAATAACAAGAAAAAGGAGAAAATCTAAAAAAAGACATCAACAAGAACTTTAGAGAAGCCATTGATAAATATTTTTAGAGCAAATTAAAAAGAAAGAAACTTTATTTATTTTAATTTTCTATATCACTTGCTTCTTATAAGAGGGAAAACCTTTCTAAATAGATACTTTTATAATTTTTTTACCAAATATAATATTTGAAGCATCTAATAGGAAAATAATGAATTTTGATAGATTAGCATATGTTAGAAAATGGTAAGAAATTTATTTTTATGCTTAATTTAATTAATGAGATGAATTGAGTTTGAATATATCCTAAAGAGACTTGGATAATATATAGGTAGTTATTTATTTTGGATATGACATAAGATACCCCTAAACTATAATAGAAATCACAGCAACACAACTTAACTTAATTCTGGTCCTATTACCCTCTCCTCCCCTTCGAACACAATTTTTATATTTTCGTGCACGTTTTAAGTTGATGTGACACCTTCAACTTGGTAAAGTTGGCTGCGTGTATAACATGCACCATCACGAATGTAATTTTTTTTAAGAAATAATTTAAATTTTTTTTAAAAACAAAATCTTTTTATTTTCTTTATCTTTTATTTAAACTTAGTTAATACATGTATTTTTTTTAATAAAAAAAGTGCCTTATATATAAACTTTTTTTTCTTTCAATTTTTGAACTTTTTCGATGTTTTTTCACTCTTTTTTTTCTATTGATTTTATTTATTCCTTTTATTTTCTTTGCCTTTCCTTTTGATTTGATTTCAAATTTAACTCCAAATGTCTTGTATTTAAGTTAGTTTTGGAAGAATATTGAAACAAGTGAAGAAAATCAAATAAAACATAAAAAAAATTAAAATATTAAAATTAAAGAACACTTTTAAAAATATTATTATTATTATTATTATTATTATTATTATTATTATAATAATAATAATAATAATAATAATAATAATAATAATAATAATAATAATAATAATATAATAATAATAATAATAATAATAATAATAATAATAATAATAATAATAATAATAATAATAATAATAATAATAATAATAATAAAATATATGTAATTTTTAAAACAATTAAAAGTAGAACGATAAAGAAGTTAGTAAAAGAGAAAAAAAAAAGTTTAATCAAACTCCTTATGCAACTTTTCAAGGAAGAGCAACAATGTAGACAATAATAAATACAGAAGTTGCTGTCAATAAGGTAGGGATTATGTTCCTTTAATTCTTTGATACATGCAGAACAAGTTGATTTCTCGCTCCATTCATTTATCGATTATTCGTATTCTAGGGAGAGCCTTTTCTTTTTGAAGTTAATTGCATTGTTTCCTTTCTTGACTCGCTAAGGATTGAAAGCACCATAAGAACGTTCATGAAAACGGTATAAATAACAAGAAAAAAAGAAAAAATGTAAAAAGGACATCGACAAGAACTTTGGAGAAGCCATTGGTAAATTTTTTTAGAGCAAATTAATAAAAAAATAAGCTTTCTTTATTTTAATCTTCTATATCACTTGCTTCTTATAAAAGGAAAAACCTGTTTAAATAGATTATTTTTATAATTTTTCTTACCTAATATAATATTTGAAGTATTCTAATAGGAAGATAATGAATTTTAATGGATTAGCATATGTTAGAAAATGGTAAAAAAATTATTTTTTATGATAAAAAAGAGAGTCATAAGTTGTTTTATCAATAAATTCGTACTCTTTTAGTTTTTCAACCGGTACAATAAAATGTCAAGAAATGAAGCCTTCTTTTTACATCTTTGACCAAACAGATCAATAGCTTCCATCATTATGAGAATTTATGAATTAAAAAAAATAAGAGAAAAAAGAAACAAGCGATGAACAAATTAAAGTCAATCTTCAATAGAAAAATCTTTTAAAAAAATCAGCATATTTTTGGATTTAAATAAATTAAGATTTATCTAATTTAATAAGGAATTTCTAGCACATCAATAACTACTCATTAATAAGGTATTGAACCAATAATAACAAATCCCAAAAAGGAAAATAGAAAGAATCGAGAGAGAAAATTATTGAAAGTTAGGCATAGAGGCAATTTTTTTTTAAAAAATCACTTCATATATTAAAGTACTTATTTTAATAAAACAAAGTTAAAATGTTTAGTCTGGTCAGACCATATTGTTTTTGGTATTGCGATATATGAAATTTGATAAGACTCTCCTCATCTTTACATTTAATTTCCCCCAATAATCTAACAATTTATTATTGATGGTTTGGCAAAACTCTCAAAATGATTTTGATGATGACAACATGAACCAGGTTCATATCGCGCATATCAGATCTAGAAGAAGGCGGGAAGAAGCTGCCTATTTCAGCACAAATTAAGAAAAGCAAAAGCGTCTCTTAAAAGCAGCAATCCAAGTTAAAGAAGGAGAGTAATAAAAGAAGAAGAATTTACCGTGCACAAGGAAAGAAAGAAAACAAATTCCATAAGGAAAAGGATTAGTATTCTAGGAATAAACTAATTCCTTTCCATATATAATTTGGTCAAGCTCAAATCAATCTCTATAAAAGGACGAGGTTGCAGAAGGGAAAAAGCTCTTTACGAAATCATAAATCGAGAGAGAGTTATTCTAAGCGAAGGCCAACTTATTCAACAAGATCAAGAAAGCTGAAGAAAGAAGTTCTAGAGTTAAAATTTCTTTTGCGTTTTAGAGTTGCATTGACTCGTCTTGAATCAATGTTTAGAGTTTGTTCTTAGGGAAGAGTCTTGTGTAAGTTATTCCAAGAAGCGGGTTTGACTTCTTGGAGAGTTGAGTTGTGAGTGAGTTGAGGCAAGAAGTGGGTCTGACTTCTTAGAGAGTTGAGTTGCGAGAGAGTTGTAACAAGAAGTGGGTTTAGCTTCTTGGAGAGTAGAGTCTACGATTATAGTTAATCGTTGTAGAGTTAGAGAGTTAGAGTTAATTCATTGAATATTGAGTTGTAATCTTGAATTGAGTTTGAAAGAAATAAAACTGTGATTTTCCCTTCCTTGAGGGAGGAAGGTTTTCACAATAGAATCTCTGTTTTATTGTGTTATTGAGTTACTTAGGCTAACGTACAAGAATCAGGTTCTTACATTGGGGTAACGTTTCTTCAATTATTTTTTTGTCGATGAAAATCAAAAGTGTTTTATCAAAATTAAAGGATGAAAAATTACTCATTAATATCTTTAAGGGTCCATTATGAATCTACCCAAGATAGAGTCTCCATGGATAATTTTCAACTATATTTTTCTTAGAACATTAAAAAAAAATCCTATAATAGGAAGGGAGACTAAGGATTTATTGTATCCAATCGGTGAAAATATCGAATTCGTTGATTACTTCGCTTTTAATAATTGGCTTGTTATTTTCCTTTGTTTCGTGCGTTCTATCGATAATTAGGGTGGATTCAAAATTTAACTTATGAATTTAACCTTTAAGAGCTTTAGGACTAAATTCATTATATCAAATTATGAGTTCAGAAATAATAGTTTTTAAAATTCTCATCGATCAAGTTTTACATAAAATTCAATTATCACGATAAAAATATTGGGTTTAAATAAATCAACAACGAAATAACTTAATCAGTTATTGTCAATGGTGCTTTTTATTTGTATTTTGCTACTATTATGCGTTAGATATTGTTGAATTTGTAAGTGAAATTGGCAAGTAATACTCTTAGTATATATTTGCCTAAAAAAGAAGTTTTTGACTATGCATATTTTGTACTTATATTATTATTTTACCTGGTTTTGCAAGTTGCATGAGAACCAAATAAAGAAAAACTTGTACCATTGAACGTGATAATTAACTAATTTTTAATTCGTAATTTATTTTATTTAGTAGTAACGTTAGTAATTAGAAAATATTTGTCATTATTTATTTTAAAGGTCTGCCATTAATTTTAAAAATAATTTCTTTTGGTTTATTTGACTTCTTATACATTAAAAGATCACTACAAACAAAAATCATGACAAAATTATAGTACATTTCAACAAAATCAAGGTAAGAAAAACCTAATAGCACTTAAATCTAAGAAAAAATATAGCTATACAACTAGAATTTTAAAAGAGAAAACTACAATTACTTATTTTAATAATACCCAACCTTTTTCACTAGAAATCTTTGGGTCTAAACTCTACTTTTCATCAAGTACTGTCTTCACATAATTGACAAAACTTGCCAACTTTTCATACTGCAAACAAAAAGGTCAGATAAAGTCAATAATCAGTTTACTAGAACATTCCATGAATGAATATTTGATGAAAAGGAAATTAACCTCCATTTTCAATTGGTCAAACTCCTTATGCAACTTTTTAAGATGTTCCTTTAATTCTTCGATACATGCAGAACAAGTTGGTTTCTCGGTCTACTCATTTACCGATTTGTATTCTAGGGAGAGCCTTTTCTTTTTGAAGTTAGTTGCATTGTTTTCTTTCTTGATCTCGCTAAGGATTGAAAGCACCATAAGAACGTTCATGAAGACGGTAAAACAAATAGCAAGAAAAAAGAGAAAATGTAAAAAGGACATCGATAAGAACTTTGGAGAAGCCATTAGTAAATATTTTTAGAGCAAATTAATAAGAAAGAAGATTTATTTATTTTAATCTTCTATACCACTTGCTTCTTATAAGAGGGTAAACCTATTTAAATAGATGTTTTTATAATTTTTTTACCAAATATAATATTTGATGTACTCATTTGAATTCCTATTTTTTAATCTTCTATACCACTTTCTTCTTATAATGAATTCCCATTTTTTTACCAAATATAATATTTGATGTACTCATTTGAATTCCCATTTTTTAATCTTCTATACCACTTGCTTCTTATAATGAATTCCCATTTTTTACCAAATATAATATTTGATGTACTCTAATGGGAAGATAATAAATTTTGATGGATTAGCATATGTTAAAAAATGGTAAGAAGTCGATTTTTATACTTAATTTAATGAGATGAGATTTTTAAGATTTTTAACTTGTGAGCTTAATCTTTTAGATTCTTAGGACGGAATTCATTATATCAAATTATGAGGTCAGAAATAATAGTTTATGAAATTCTTATTGATCAAGTTTTACATAAAATTCAATTATCCGTATAAAAAATATTGGGTTTGAATAGATTAGCAACAAAATAACTTGACGAGTCACTATCAATGATGCTTTTTATTTGTATTTTTCTACTATTATGTGTTAGATATTATCAAATTTGTAAGTGAAATTGGCAAGTAGTACTCTTAGTATTTGCCTAAATTATTTTTTTTTGACTATGCCTATTTTGCACTTGTACTATAATTTTATCTAATTTTGCAAGTTGCATGAGAACTAAATATGGAAAAACTTGTACCATTGAACTTGATAATTCACTAATTTTTAATTTGTAATTTATTTGATTTAGTTGTAAAATTAGTAATTAGAATATATTTGACTCTATTGATTTTAAAGGTATGCCATTAATTTTAATTATTTTTGTTTATTTGACTTCTTATTCTTATACATTAAAAAGACGATAAACAAAAAATTATGAGAAAAATTATAGTACATTTCAACAAAGTCAAAAGTACAAAAAACATGATAACAATTAAATCTACGAAAAAAAGCATTGCTATAAAACTAGCTAGAATTTTCAAAGAGAAAACTACAATTATTTTATTTTAATAATACCCAACCTTTTTCACTAGAAATCTTTGGGTCCAAACTCTACTTTTCATCAGGTACAGTCTTCACATAATTGACAAAACTTGCCAACTTTTCATACTGCAAGAAAAGGCCAGATAAAGTCAATAGTCAATTTACTAGAACATTTCATGAATGAATATTTGATGAAAAGAAAATTAACCTCCATTTTCAATTGATCAAATTCCTTATGCAACTTTTCAAGATGTTCCTTTAATTCTTCAACACATGCAGAAGGAGTTGGTTTCTCGCTCCACTCATTTACCGTTTTGTATTCTAGGGTGAGCCTTTTCATTTTGAAGTTAGTTGCATAGTTTCCTTTCTTCATCTCGCTAAGGATTGAAAGCACCATAAGAACGCTCATGAAGACGGTAAAACAAATAGCAAGAAAAAAGAGAAAATGTGAAAAGGACATTGACAAGAACTTTGGAGAAGCCATTGTTAATTTTTTTTAGAGCAAATCATATCATATATATATATATAAAAGAGAACCCTCAATCCGGTGACGTGGCGCCACCAAATATCAAGGGAATCTAAGTGGGCTTTATATATATTACTTTATCTAATATATATAAACTTTGTTATTCGCACCTAAATCTGTATTCAATAAAATATGAACAGTAAACATTATTTTGTATAATTTTAATGAATGAAATAGATAATCAGTAATGGGATGCTAAGAAGTGTGGAGCATAGAGCAGAAACAAATTCAAAAGAAGCAAGAACATCAATAGTCATGTGTTAGAAATGTCGAATTTGTAAGTGAAATTGACAAGTACTCTTAGTATTTGCTTAAAAAAGAATTTTTTTTGACTATGCCTACTTTGCACTTATATAATTATTTTACCTAATTTTGCAAGTTGCATGAGAACCAAATATAGAAAAACTTGTACCATTGAATGTGATAATTGACTAATTTTTAATTCATAATTCATAATTCATTTGACTTAGTAGTAAAATTAGTAAATAAAAAATAGCTATTTCTATTGGTTTTAAAGGTATGCCATTAATTTTTTTTTTGATTTATTTGACTTCTTATTCTTATACATTAAAAAGACCATAACAAAAATCATGAAAAAAAAAATTATAGTACATTTTAGCAAAGTCAAAGTACAAAATACATAATAGCAATTACATATGAGAAAAAAAATATTGTTATACGATTAGAATTTTCAAAGAGAAAACTACATTTATTTTATTTTAATAATACCCCACCTTTTTTTCCCCGGCAACTGAAGCAATAGGCTTATAATATGCGATTTCACTAGAAATCTTTTGGTCCAATTCTACTTTTCATCAGTTATTGTCTTCACATAAGTGACAAAATTAGCCAACTATTCATACTGCAAATGAAAAGGCCACGTAAAGTTAATCAATTTATTAGAATATTTCATGAATGAATATTTGATGAAATGGAAATTAACGTATGTTTTAAATTGATCAAGCTCCTTATGCAACTTTTTAAGATGTTTCTTTAATTAATTTGTCGATACATGCAGAATAAGTTGGTTTCTCGATGTACTGATTTACTGATTCATATTCTAGGGAGAGCATTTTCTTTTTGAAGTTAGTTGCATATTTTCCTTTCTTGATCTCGTTAAAGATTGAAAGCACCATAAGAACGTTCATGAAGATGGTAAAACAAATAGCAAAAAATAATGTAAAAAAGACATCGATAAGAACTTTGGAGAAATCATTGGTAAATTTTTTTCGAGTAAATTAATAAGAAATAAGCTTTATTTATTTTAATCTTCTAAATCACTTGCTTCTTATAAGAGGGAAAACCTGTTTAAATAGATTGTTTTTATGATTTTTTTAACCAAATATAATATTTGAAGTATTTATTCTCATAAGAAGATAATGAATTTTGATGGATTAACATATGTTAGAAAATGGTAAAACAATTACTTTTATGATCCAATTGATCCAAGCCTCATAATAATAATAATATATCAAGGGAATGTAAGTGGGCTTCAAGTTTTGGTAGATGGCAAGTGGATGTGGGTTAAGGCTATGCTTAATGCTTTTGTTGTAAACATAGGCAACCAGTTGGAGGTATGTACCTACCTAATATATATAAACTTTGTTATTCGCGCCTAAATCTGTATTCAATAAAATATAAACAGTAAACATTATTTAGTATAATTTTAATGAATGAAATAGATAATCAGTAATGGGATGCTAAGAAGTGTGGAGCATAGAGCAGAAACAAATTCAAAAGAAGCAAGAACATCAATAGTCATGTGTTAGAAATGTCGAATTTGTAAGTGAAATTGACAAGTACTCTTAGTATTTGTCTAAAAAGGAAATTCTTTAACTATGCCTATTTTGCACTTATACTATTATTTTATCTGATTTTGCATGTAGTATGAGAACAAAGTATGAAAAAACTTGTACCATTAAACGTGATAATTCACTAATTTTTACTTCGTAATCCATTTGATTAGTGGTAAAATTAGTAATTAAAATATATTTGTCTTCATTAGTTTTAGATTTTAATCTTCTATATCATTTGCTTTATAAAAGGGAAAACCTGTTTAAATAGTTTGTTTTTAGAATTTTTTTACCTAATATAATATTGAAGTATTTATTCTCATAGGAAGATAATGAATTTTGATGGGTTAACATATGTTAGAAAATGGTAAAATTATTATTTTTATGATCCAATTGATCATCCAAGCCTCATAACAATAATATATCAAGGGAATGTAAGTGGGCTTTATATTTATTAATTTATCTAATATATAAAAACTTTGTTATTCACACCTAAATCTGTATTCAATAAAATATGAACAGTAAACATTATTTTGTATAATTTTAATGAATGAAATAGATAATCAGTAATGGGATGCTAAGAAGTGTGGAGCATAGAGCAGTAACAAATTCAAAAGAAGCAAGAACATCAATAGTCATATTTGTGAATCCAACTCCAAACAACATTGTTGAGCTAGCAAAAGTTCTGTTGAAAGACTCTAATCCACCTCTCTACAAATCCAGTCTCTACAAAGATTTTATCAATGCTTCCAAAACTTTTGGTATTCATCTTGATGTCATACAAGATGACACTTAACCCAACGCTCGTTTGGATATGATTTCCAATGCGTAATTGGGTTTGAATAAATCTATAACAAAATAACTTAAACTGTCCCTGTCAATATGATAATCTTTAGTTGTATTTTTTTACTACTACGTGTTAGAAATGTCGAATTTGAAAGTGAAATTGACAAATACTCTTAGTATTTGTTTAAATTTTTTTTTCCAACTATGCCTATTTTGCACTTATACTATTATTTTACCTGATTTTGTAAGTAGCATGAGAACCAAGTATGGAAAAACTTGTACCATTAAACATGATAATTGACTAATTTTTAATTCGTAACCCATTTGATTTAGTGGTAAAATTAGTAATTAGAAAATATTTGTCTTCATTAGTTTTAGCTTTTAAAGGTCTGTCATTAATTTTAAAAATATTTTTTTGGATTTATTTGACTTCTTATTCTTATACATTAAAAAGACTAAACAAAAATAATACGAAACTTATAATACATTTCAACGAAGTTAAGGTACAAAACACATGATAACAATTAAATCTGAGGAAAAACATTGCTATAGAACTGGATAGAATTTTCAAAGAGAAAACTACAATTTCTTTATTTTAATAATATCTAACCTTTTACATTGGAAATCTTTGGGTTCAAACTCTACTTTTCATCATGTATTGTCTTCACATAATTGACAAAATTTGTCAACTTTTCATACTGCAAACGAAAAGGCCAAGTAAAGTTAGTAATCAATTTAGTAGAACATTTTATGAATGAATATTTGATGAAAAGAAAATTAACCTCCTTTTTCAACGGGTCAAACTCCTTATGCAACTTTTTAAGATGATCCTTTAATTCTTCGATACATGCAGAACAAGTTTGTTTCTCGCTTCATTCATTTACCGATTCGTATTCTAGGGAGAGCCCTTTTTTTTTGAAGTTAGTTGCACTGTTTTCTTTCTTCATCTCGCTAGGATTGAAAGCACCATATGAATGTTCATGAAGACGATAAAACAAATAATAAGAAAAAAAAGAGAAAATGTAAAAAGGACATCGACAAGAACTTTGGAGAAACCATCGATAAATATTTTTAGAGCAAATTAATAAGTAAGAATCTTTATTTATTTTAGTTTTCTATATCACTTACTTCTTATAAGAGGGAAAACCTTTTTAAATAGATGCTTTTATAATTTTTTTACCAAATATAATATTTGAAGCATCTAATAAGAAAATAATGAATTTTGATAGATTTGCAAATGTTAGAAAATGGAAAGAAATTGATTTTTATGCTTAATTAATTTATTGATGAGATGAATTGAGTTTGAATATATCCTAAAGAGACTTGGATAATATATAGGTAGTTATATATTTTGGATAAGACATAAGATCCCCCTAAACTATAATAGAAATCACAGCGACACATGTTAACTTAATTTGGGTCCTATTACCCTCTCCTCCCCTTCCAACTCACTTTTTCTGTATTTTCGTACACGTTTTATGTTGATGTGCCACCTTCAACTAGGTAAAGTTGGTTGCGTGTTTAACACGCATAGTCACCTATGCAATTTTTTTATTTTTAATTTTTTTTAAAAGAATAATTTAATTTTTTTTTAAAAATATTCTTATTTGCTTTATCTTGTATTTAAACTTAGTTAATACATGTAATTTTTTTAAATTTTTTTTGCCTTATACTTAAACTTTTTTTTTCTTTCAAATTTTAAACTTCATTCATTGTTTTTTCACTTTCTTTTTTCTATTGATTCTATTTATTCCTTTTATTTTCTTTGCCTTTCCTTTTGATTAGATTTCAAATTGAATTCCAAACGTCTTGTATTTAAGTTAATTTTGAAAGAATGTCGAAACAAGTGGAGAAAATCAAATAAAACATAAAAAACTTAAAGCATTAAAATTAAAGGACACTTTAAAAAATTTATTATTATTATTATTATTATAAAATATACATAATTTTTAAAGCAATTAAAAGTGAAAAGATAAGAAGTTAGTAAAAGAGAAAAAAAATAAAAAGTTTAATCAAACTTCTTATGCAACTTTTCAAGATGTTCCTTTAATTCTTTGATACATGCAGAACAAGTTAGTTTCTCATTCCATTCATTTATCGATTTGTATTCTACGGAGAGCCTTTTCTTTTTTAAGTTAGTTGCATTGTTTATTTTCTTGACTCGCTAAGGATTGAAAGCACCATAAGAACGTTCATGAAGACAGCAAAACAAATAACAAGAAAAAAAAGAGAAAATATAAAAAGTACATCGACAAGAACTTTGGAAAAGCCATTGGTAATTTTTTTTAGAGCAAATTAATAAGAAAAAAGCTTTATTTATTTTAATCTTCTATATCACTTGCTTCTTATAAAATGGAAAACCTGTTTAAATAAATTGTTTTATAATTTTTTTTACCTAATATAATATTTAAAGTATTCTAATAGGAAGATAATGAATTTTGATGGATTAGCATATGTTAGAAAATGGTAAAAAAATCATTTTTATGATAAAAAAAAAGCTAAGAGTCATAAGTTGTATTATTCAATAAACTCGTACTCTTTTAGTTTTTCAACTTGTACAATAGTATATCAAGAAATGAAGTCTTCTTTTATCTCTTGACCAATTAGATCAATAGCTTCCATCATTATGAGAATTCATGACTGGAAAAAAAAAAAAAGAGAACAAAGAAACAAGTGATGAAAAAATTAAAGCCAATCTTCAATGGAATTTTTTTAAAAAAAATAACCATATTTTTAGATTTAAATAAGATAAGAGTTATCTAATCTAAGGAATTTCTAGCATGCACATCAATAACTATTCATTAATAAGGTCTTGAACCAATAATAACAAACCCAAAAAAGAAAAACAAAAAAAATCGAGAGAGAATATTATTGAAAGTTAGGCATAAAGGATATTTTATTTTGAAAAAAAAAACTCACTTCATATATTAAAGTACTTATTTTAATAAAATAAAGATAAAATGTTTAATCCGGTCAGACTATATAGTTTTTGGTATTGCGATATATATTTGATAAGGCTCTACTCATCTTTATAGTTAATGTTTCCCAATAATCTAACAATTTATTATTTTTTGTCGATGAAAATCAAAAATATTTTATCAAAATTAAAAGATGAAAACTACGCATTAATATATTTAAGGGTCTATTATGAATCTACTGTAATGACCCTGAAGGTCAATTTTGGTAATTTTTGTAAAATGACTGTTTTGCCCCTCCCGAGAGTTGCTCCGAGTCATGTTTGAAATGTTTCCGAAGTTGGTTGTGTGAAAGTTTGAGTTAAAATGAAGTTTTTGAAAAGTTTTGAATTTTGAAGGCTTAAGTTGCCAATTTGTGGCTTAGAGGTCAATCGGAGTTTCGGACTCGGATGTGAATTCTGTCGATTCCATCAGTTTCGGAATGTGGATTTTGGCCTAGGAGAGTTGACGGGGGTCACTTTTGGGGTTGTTTTGAGGATTTGAGGTCCTAAGTTGGAAAAATTGTGGAAATTTGATCATATGGTTGACTTTAGTCAACATTCGGAGATCCGATGCTCGGATGTCGATTCCGACAACTCCGTTGGATTCGGGAGATGATTTTAGGCCTAGGGGTGGCCTTGGTTGATTTTTAGAGGGTCCCGCGCTTGTTTTGAGTTGTTGAGGCATGAGTTAGTTTTGAGGTGCTTCATCGGGCTCCGGGTCAAGGAGACCTCGAATCTGAAATTTGATGGTTCCATTGAGTCCGGAACGTTGATTTTAGTGGGGTTGCATATCTGGTTTGTGTGCACGGGGTTCCGAACGAATCCCCAGGGCCCTTTCGGAGACTTGTGAAATTGTTGTTTTTGCTGTTATCTGGTGCCAGCCTTTTTGGCCTCCGCATAGGGTGGTTGCCCGTGTTCGCGGAGGGAAGGCTTGGTAACCTCCATGTTCGTGGAGGGTTGGGAAGTTGTTCTCCGCATTCGTGGAAGGGTTCCCATGTTCGTAGAGTATTGGTAATCCTGGTTTGATTTGGTCTCCGCGTTCGCAGAGTAGAGTGATGCAGAGCTCCGCATTCGCGGATGGGGTTTTGAATTTGCTGAGGGTCAGGAAAATGGTCTCCCCATTCGCGGAGTAAGTGGTCCGCGTTCGTGGATGGCAATTTATGCTTGAAACAGTGTAAAATTGGAAAATGTCCCATTTTCATGATTTTGGAGCTTCTTGGGCTATTTTTGAAGGAGAAATTCTTGGGAATCAGTGTGGGTAGGTGTTTTTAACCCTTGGCCTTGATTACCCAGTGTTTATATCATGATTTTGAATTGGGATTTGGGATTTTAATTGTGTTTTTGGGAGTTTTGGTGGAACTCTGAAAATTTGAGAAAAATGGAAATTGAGGAATGTTTGAGCTTTCTTTTCAAATGGGGTTTTCACCATTGAGTTCCTATGATATTGAGGATGAGTTTTATGAAAGAAATTCCGGATTCTAGTTCCGTTTTCGAAATTGGAGTTTGGGGTTGCTCCATCCTTTTCTTTCAAATTTCGTGTTCTTGGTCTTGATAGGCCCGGATATGATTGGGTTTTTGTTTGTAAATAGATTGTGTTGATTTGGATTGCTCACGGAAGGGAAAAGCTCCGATTGTTGGTTGATTCCGATTCGTTTAAGGCAAGTGAACTCTTAAAACCTTGTAAATCTCTTAGAATCTCGATTTCCTTACTTGATTGTGTTGGGGAGTAATGGGATTGAGGTGTTGGGTGAGTTCTTGCATGAATCAATCTAATAACCGACGGGGTTAGTAAAATGGCTTGTGTGCTATATGAAAGGCCAATGTGTGTGTAATACCCCAGCTTTCCAAGGAATGAAAATGCAGAATTTACTACGGAGCCTACTTACGGGCCGTAGTCAGGTTGACGGGCCGCAGGTGAGGAGCTGTCAATGGCTCTGTCAATTTCAGTAATTCTCAGTCTCTGAAGTGTGATTTACGGAGTAGCAGAACGGATCGTGAGCCAGTTGACGGTCCGTAGAAAGTAACTTTAGATGTCCCCCAGACTTGGTTAAATTCTTGAACCTCAGGCTATGATCTACGGTTGAGGTGTACGGTCTGTATATGGACCTACCAGCCGTAAATTGAAACCGCCATTGCAGGGTCCCCAGATACCAACTCTCTGAATCTTTTGACGGTTCAACAGACGGTCCGTCAATGGATGTACGAACTGTAGGTCCTGACCGTAGATGGGCCTTGACGGTTTTTATTTTAGGGCTTTTTGGTCTTTTCCCTGGTTAATTCCCTAATTAACTAAGTCGGTTTTACCCTTAATGAAGGCCCTATATATAGTTCTCTATACCTAAATCACTTCATTCTAACTCATTCCCTAAATTCACCTCTCAAATATTTCTCTCTCTAAAAGAAATCCTCTCTAACTCAAGGAAGAAGAAGCTAAGTCCTCCATTGAAGATCACCCAATTTTCTCCAATTTCTAGTGGGCTTTGCTAAGGTATGATGGTATTGACCAATGGAGTTGCTTCCTCCATTGGGCCCTCTCTTTTCTTCATGAATTTCAAGGTTCAATTCCCTTCAAGTAAGCTAGGGTTTGATCAATTGTTATGGGTTCTTCTAGAATGAGTTCATTTACTGATTTAATGCTTTGTAGTGCACAATCTAGCATGGGTAAAGTAATTTAGTGCACGATCTAGCGTGAATTACATGTCTAATTGTAATTATTGCATGAACCCCCATGATCCCAAGTAAATTCTCCCCAATTTGATAATCTATACCTTGATTGTTGGGTTGAGATATGAATTGATGAAATTGATGGATCATCTATGAAACTGAGCATGAATTGAGTATGAATTGAGGTTAATTGCATGAATATAACATGTTCAAGTAAAAAGCATGATTTTCCTCTTTTATGTGGGTTACTTCAAGTATGACTAAATTACCTTGATTATGACTTTTAAGAGTTAGCTTGCATTGAATTGCATGGTTTAAAATAAAGGCAACATGAACCCATTAGCTATGAAGAAAAAGCATGATAGAATCATGAAGAAAGAGGTTTATAGAATCAAGCTTGTTTTATATGAAATCTATGATATGTTGATGTTGAGTCTTGAAAGGGCTTTCTCATATAATGCTCAACCTAAGCTTGTGAAAGGTTTTCTCACATGTAAAGGATTCATAACTTGTTTAAAGGTTTGCTTAACTAAAATTGAATCAAGAGCTTAAAGAAGCTATTGTAGGGGTGTAAGCTTTGATAAGTCCATAAAAGAAGAAACACTCAATGAAGTAAGCTTGGACTAGTCCATGGTATGTGCAGTCATGTTTAGCTTGGATTGACAACCCTAGTTGTGCCTTTCCATGGATATCAATATTTATGATTTTATAGTGGGAATTATGCATAGAACCGAGTGGACGGGTGACCCTTTGGCTGAGCAAACGACCCCTGCAGAATTTAGGGCTGCTTTCCAAGCTTTGGCCCAAGCCATGACGGCCCAAGACAATAGAGAAGTGGTGATTCCCGTGAACCCAAATGTGGGTACATCGGCGTCGAAGGTGAGAGACTTTACAAGGATGAATCCTCCAGAATTTCATGGCTCTAAGGTGGAAGAGGATCCTCAAGAGTTTATTGATGAAGTTTATAAAGTGTTGATGATAATGGGTGTGACACCGGAAGAGAAGGCGGAGTTGGCCGCTTATCAACTTAAAGGTGCTGCCCAAACTTGGTACAATCAATGGAAGAGTGAAAGGGCTATTGATGAAGGTCCCATAGGATGGGAGAGATTTAAGAGTGCTTTCCTTGATCAATTCTTCCCTTTTGAGAAGAGAGAGGCCAAGGTGCTTGAGTTTATTAATCTTCGTCAAGGGAGTATGAGTGTGAAAGAATATGCATTGAAGTTCACACAATTGGCTAGATATGCTCCGTCCATAGTTGCCGACCCAAGGGCAAGAATGAACAAATTTGTGTCGGGAGTGTCTGATATGTTGGTGAAAGAGTGCCGCACCGCCATGCTTGTGCAGGACATGGATATTGCTCACCTCATGATTTATGCCGAACAAATTGAAGAAGAAAAGCTTAAAGGGAGATCTAGAGAGACTAAGCGGGCTAGAATCGGAGATGGCAACTTTTCTCATGCAAATTCCGATGGGTGTGGTAGTTCAAGATTTTGCCAAAGGTTCTCTAATCAAGGTTCTTACAAGGCTCCTCCGAGATCCAACAATGATAGGGTGCCAAACCCTAACCCTCAAGCAGGGAACGGTGGTGGATCTTCTTTGCCTAGTTGTACTAGATGTGGGATGAGGCATAAGGCAAATGGCTAGCTGGTTCGGATGGTTGCTATACTTGTGGTAAGGCTGGTCACAAGATGAGAGATTGCCTATCTCTCTTGGCTAAAGGAAGAGAAGGTAAGCAAGTTACCCCAAGTAGTTCGGGTTCAGGTGCTCATAAGCAAAATAGATTTTATGCACTTCAGGCTCGTCATGAGCAAGAGAGCTCACCCGATGTGGTCACCGGTACGTTGAAAGTTTTCCATTTTGATGTCTATGCCTTGCTAGATCCCGGTGCTACATTGTCCTTTGTGACGCCCTATGTGGCCATGGGGTTCGATATTGTACAAGATATGTTGCTAGATCCTATCCTTGTTTCTACTCCGATAGGAGAGTCTATTTTAACTAAAAGGGTTTATAGAGGTTGCTCCATTTCCTTATCCCATAAAGTTACTCTTGTTGATCTCATAGAGCTAGATATGCTAAATTTCAATGACATTCTTGGGATGGATTGGTTTCATGCTTGTTATGCCTCTATTGATTGTAGGACCAGAGTGGTCAAGTTTCAGTTTCCTAATGAGCCTATCCTAGAGTGGAAGGGGGGAAATTCTATGTTTCGAGCTCAATTCGTTTCTTATCTAAAGGCTAGAAAGATGATCTCTAAGGGTTGCATTTATCATCTAGTTAGGGTAAGGGATGTAGATTTTGCAACCCCTACTCTTGAGTCAATCCCCGTTGCTAGTGAGTTTTCGAAAGTGTTTCCCGATGATTTGCTCGATATTCCTCCCGAAAGGGAAATAGACTTCGGTATTGACCTTCTCCCAGATACACAACCTATCTATATTCCTCCTTATAGAATGGATCTGGCGGAACGTAAAGAGTTGAAAGAGCAACTAAAAGGCTTGTTGGATAAGGGTTTCATCCGACCTAGTGTTTCCCATGGGGTGCTCCGGTATTGTTAGTGAGAAAGAAAGATTGTTCACTCCATATGTGCATCGACTATCGCCAATTGAATGAGGTTACAATCAAGAATAAGTATCCTTTGCCAAGGATATATGATTTATTTGACCAACTTCAAGGGGCTAGTTATTTTTCTAAGATCGACCTTCATTCGGGTAATCACCAATTGAGGGTGAAAGAAGATGATATTCCGAAAATGGCTTTCCGAACAAGGTATGATCACTATGAGTTCTTGGTTTTGTCGTTTGGGTTGACAAATGCTTCGGCCGCATTCATAGACTTGATGAATAGGGTGTTTAAGCAATACCTTGACACGTTCGTGATTGTGTTTATTGATGATATCTTGATTTACTCAAGGAATGAGGATGAGCAAGCTAGTCATTTGAGGGTTGTGTTGCAAGTCCTCAAGGATCAACAACTCTTTGCAAAGTTTAGCAAGTGTGAAATTTGGTTGAGATCCGTGGCTTTTCTTGGTCACATTGTTTCCGGTGAGGGTATTGAGGTAGATCCTAAAAAGACCGAAGCGGTCAAGAATTGGCCTAGACCTTTATCACCTTTGAACATTTGTAGTTTCTTGGGTTTAGCTGGTTATTATAGGAGGTTTGTTGAGAGGTTTTCTTCAATTGATTCTCCGTTGACGGCTTTGACTCAAAAGAAAGCTAAGTTTGTGTGGTCCGAGGCTTGTGAAAGGAGTTTTCAAGAATTGAAAGACAGACTTACTTCGGCCCTGATATTGACTCTACCGGAAGGAACCAATGGTTTTGTAGTGTATTGTGATGGCTCAAGGATTGGGCTAGGGTGATTGCCTATGCTTCGAGGCAACTAAAGGTGCATGTGAAGAACTATCCCACTCATGACTTAGAGTTGGCAGCGGTGGTGTTTGCTTTGAAAATATGGCACCATTACTTGTATGGAGTACATGTAGATGTCTTCACCGATCATAAGAGTCTCCAGTATGTGTTTAAGCAGAAAGATTTGAATCTCCGCCAAAGAAGATGGCTTGAATTGCTAAAAGATTATGATATGAGTGTTCTCTATCATCCTGGCAAGGCTAATGTGGCGGCGGATGCTCTTAGTAGATTGTCTATAAGTAGTGTTGCGCATAGTGAGGATGGTAAGAAAGAGTTGGTTCGTGATGTTCATAGTTTAGCCCGATTGGGTGTTCGGTTGATTGATTCTGCTAAGGGTGGAGTTACCGTTCACAATGGTTCTGAATCCTCTTTTGTGCATGATGTAAAAGCTAAGCAAGATCTTGATCCTAATTTGGTGGAATTGAAAGAAGCGTTTCTCAAGAAGTCCATAGAGGTTTTCTCCCAAGGGGGAGATGGTGTACTTCGTTACCAAGGTTGCTTATGTGTTCCCGACGTTGATGATTTGAGAGGGTAAATTTTGTCGGAAGCTCATAGTTCTAAATATTCTATCCACCCAGGAGCTACCAAGATGTACCGTGATTTGTCGGAAATCTATTGGTAGAATGGCATGAAGAAAGACATTGTGGAATCTGTGGCCAAGTGCCCTAATTGTCAAGAAGTGAACGTTGAGCATCAAAGGCCGGGAGGTTTGACCCAAGATATTAGCATTCCTACTTAGAAGTGGGAAGATGTGAATATGGACTTTATTGTTGGTTTGTCTCGCACTAAGCGACAATATGATTCGATTTGGGTTATTGTTGATAGAATGACAAAGTCAGCCCATTTCATTCCCGTTAAGACTTCTTATTCGACGGAGGATTATGCTAAGTTGTATTTGAGGGAAATGGTTAGGCTGCATGGGGTGCCTTTATCCATTATCTCCGATCGAGGTGCCCAGCTTACTTCTCAATTTTGGAAGTCATTCAAAAAGGTCTTGGTACTCGTATTAAGCTTAGCATGGCCTTTCACCCCCAAATCGATGGGCAAGCGGAGTGTACTATTCAGACTTTAGAAGATATGTTGAGAGCTTGTGTTATTGAGTTCAAGGGTACTTGGGATGACCATTTGCCTTTGATCGAGTTTGCTTATAATAATAGCTACCATTCTAGTATTGGTATGGCTCCATTTGAGGCTCTCTATGGTAGGAGGTGTAGATCTCCCATATGGTGGTTTGAAATTGGGGAAGTTTCTTTGATAGGCCCCGAGTTAGTGCATGAGGCTATGGAGAAAGTTCGGCTTATTAGAGAAAGGCTGAAAACGGCTCAAAGTCGACAAAAGTTTTATGCCGATGTTAGAAGAAGAGAATTAGAATTTGATGTTGATGATTGGGTTTACTTGAAAATTTCACCTATGAAGGGTGTAATGAGATTTGGGAAGAAAGGGAAGCTTAGTCCCCGTTATGTAGGCTCATTTAAGATTTTGAGACGTGTTGGTAAGGTTGCCTATGAGCTTGATTTGCCTAATGAGTTGGCATCGGTGTATCCGATTTTCCATGTCTCATTGTTGAAAAAGTGTGTTGGTGATCCGACCTCTATAGTGCCAATAGAGACTCTTGGCATAAAGGATAGTCTTTCCTATGAAGAGGTTCCGGTTGAGATTTTAGACTGACAAATCTGGAAGTTGAGAAATAAAGAAGTTGCTTCTGTGAAAGTTCTATGGAGGAATCAATTAGTTGAGGGTGCTACTTGGGAGGCCGAGGCCGATATGATGTCCCGCTATCCTCATCTATTTCCTTCCGATCCTCCTCTAGCTTGAGGTACCTAGTTCCTAATAGTTCATTCTTTTGGTCTCATGTGTCATAGTTGATTTCCATGATTCCTTGATTTTATGCATGTTCATGAAGAGTCTAATATGATATATGTGCATTGAGTATAAGTTACATAAAGTCTTCATGAATTTAGTGTTGAGCATGTTTTAGGTTGGAGTTGATATTTCCTCCTCGGATATGTGCATTTATATGCTTGCATGTTAGGTTGGCTTGTTAGTCCAAGTCTATCACCCTTCTCATGATGTCCAGGTTCTCATTCGAGGATGAATGTCCCCAAGGGGGAGATATTGTAATACCCCAGCTTTCCAAGGAATGAAAATGCAGAATTTACCTGTAGGCAGTGACCTATGGAGGCCACTTACGAGCCGTAGTCAGGTTGACAGGCCGCAGGTGAGGAGCCGTCAATGGCTCTGTTAATTTTAGTAATTCTCAATCTCTGAAGTGTGATCTACGCAGTAGCAGGATGGATCGTGAGTCAGTTGACGGTCCGTAGAAAGTAATCGTAGATGTCCCCCAGACTTGGTTAAATTCTTGAACCTCAGGCTGTGATCTACAATTGAGATGTACGGTCCGTATATGGACCTACCAACCGTAGATTGAAACTGTCGTTGTAAGGTCCCCAGATACCAACTCTCTGAATCTTTTGAAGGTTCAACAGGACGGTCCGTCAATGAATGTACGGACCGTATGTCCTGACCGTAGATGGGCCCCGACAGTTTTTATTTAAGGGATTTTTGGTCTTTTCCCTGGTTAATTCCCTAATTAACTAAGTTGGTTTTACCCTTAGTGAAGGCCCTATATATAGTTCTCTATACGTAAATCACTTCATTCTAACTCATTCCCTAAATTCACCTCTTAAATATTTCTCTCTCTAAAAGAAATCCTCTCTAGCTCAAGGAAGAAGAAGAAGCTAAGTCCTCCATTGAAGATCACCCAATTTCCTCCAATTTCTAGTGGACTTTGCTAAGGTATGATGGTATTGACAAATGGAGTTGCTTCCTCCATTGGGCCCTCCCTTTTCTTCATGAATTTCAAGGTTCAATTCCCTTCAAGTAAGCTAGGGTTTGATCAACTGTTATGGGTTCTTCTAGTATGAGTTCATTTACTGATTTAATGCTTTGTAGTGCACGATCTATCGTGGGTAAAGTAATTTAGTGCACGATCTAGCGTGAATTACATGTCTAATTGTAATTATTCCATGAACCCCCATGATCCCAAGTAAAATCTCCCCAATTTGATAGTCTATGCCTTGATTGTTGGGTTGAGATATGAATTGATGAAGTTGATGGATCATCTTTGAAACTGAGCATGAATTGAGTATGAATTGGGGTTAATTGCATGAATTTAGCATGTTCAAGTAAAAAGCATGATTTTCCTGTTTTATGTGGGTTACTTCAAGTATGACTAAATTGCCTTGATTATGACTTTTAAGAGCTAGCTTGCATTGAATTGCATGGTTTAAAATAAAGGCAACATGAACCCATTAGCTATGAAGAAAAAGAATGATAGAATCATGAAGAAAGAGGTTTATAGAATCAAGCATGTTTTATATGAAATCTATGATATGTTGATGTTGAGTCTTGAAAGTGTTTTCTCATATAATGCTCAACCTAAGCTTGTGAAAGGTTTTCTCACATGTAAAGGATTCATAACTTGTTAAAAAGTTTGCTCAACTAAAATTGAATCAAGAGCTTAAAGAATCTATTCTAGGGGTGTAAGCTTGGACAAGTCCATGAAAGAAGAAACACTCAATGAAGTAAGCTTGGACTAGTCCATGGTATGTGAAGTCATGTTTAGCTTTGGTTGGCAACCCCAGCTGTGCCTTTCTATGGATATCAATATTTATGATTTTATAGTGGGAATTATACATAGAACCGAGTGGACGGGTGACAAGTCCCCATATGTCCTATGCCTATGTGCCCCCATAGGTGGTCTTTAACAGGCCCATATTATATCAGCTTAGCTAGTGGATCCACGTAGGCTATGGTTCAGGAATTTACCTTGGCAAGTAGAATGGCCATTTTTCGGTGTAGGGCAGACACCGGATTCCAAGTTGAGTTATTCCATGGTCTACAGATTGGTTTAAGGCTTTTCCCACACTTCAACTTGCACAATGGTGCATGGGTTACTAAAAGTAAAATAAAGAAAAGAAGAGTAAAAGAAAGATGATTTAGCTTGCTTTTGCCATGGTTTATGCTTTATGCTATTTGCTTATATGCCTTATCATGTTTAGCTTGGCCAATTGCATGTCATGTTTATAACTCAATTTCTAGCATGTTTTATGAGTTTATATGGATTGCTATCATACTTAGTACTTTATTGTGCTAACGCATACTCTTGCCTGCATCAACTTCTTTCGTGTAGGACGTGGCAGTTCTCCTACTCGTGGCTAGAGCATTGACTTAGAGTTGAGAAGAAGACTTGGTGAGTACTCATCCATCCGAGGACATAGCCTTGTTGGATTATGCTTTGATGTCTTTCCTTATGTTGGATACTGTATTGGGCTGCGTCCCTATCACTTTTATTCGTGCTCTATGACATTAGAAGGCTTTGAGACATGAGCTGTAGACTTCCGCCGTTTTGAGTAAAGCTTTGATATAAAATGCTCTTTTGAACTCTTACTTCTCTATTATCTTGTATGTTATGTATGCTAAGGGCTTGTATGAGGCCTCTTGGGGTCTTGTACGACGTGTTACATCTAGGGGCTACCCTGGGTCGTGGTAGTGTGATTGGGCTATACACTTGATATTGTTGAAAGATTGATGTGTTGCCATGATAGTCTCGATGTGATTATGATTGTGTTAAACTTGTCTTTTTCTTATTGTTGATTATGAGACTAGACTTGAGACTTTGGCTAAACGATTGACCCTTCTTGCGATGAAAAGGGTAGAGAAATGGAGACTAGGCAATTGACATCATTGATTCATATATATATTGAGGATATTGACATATTGACTGTTGTTGTTGATATGTTGATGATAGTGTGAAGTGATTTATCTTGATATGAATTGCATTGTGATTGTGAACACTATCCTTCTCACATTATTTGTGTGAACATGCTTTTGTGCATTGGTTCTGAGACACTATGATGAGACTCTTGATGTTATATGGTCCATGTGAGGTCAG
This sequence comes from Solanum appendiculatum, assembly GCA_018342035.1. Lineage (NCBI taxonomy): Eukaryota > Viridiplantae > Streptophyta > Magnoliopsida > Solanales > Solanaceae > Solanum > Solanum appendiculatum. The sequence continues at coordinate 135,747 of JAGDQO010000292.1, forward strand.
TGATGATTATGCCGAGGTTTCTGCCGGTGGTGTGTTATGCTGAGGTTTCTACCGGTGATATGAGATGCCGAGGTTTCTACCGACGATATGAGATGCCGAGGTTTCTGCCGGCGATATGTGATGTCGAGGTTTCTGCCGGCAATATAAGGTGCCGAGGTCTTTTCCGGCAGATAAATGGTTCACGTGTGGCCCATGGGTTCTGGTCTGAGATTCAGCAGATGTGTATCATAGGACAGACATGCATTCATGATATGACATTGCATTGTATTGTATTTTCTGATCCTTGCTATTATGGTGCTATGTTGTGCCTTACGATTCTGAGATGACTTGTTGATATTTGAAGTTGAACTTCCTTGTTGATTTGTTAGTGGAGTGCTATTGAACTATTGTGGAACCATATTTTGATATGTTACTAATTTGTTGATGATTTATCGTTGATTTGTATCATTTGATCTATGACTTGGAAATTTGTTACGTTGGGCTGAATTTTCTGTGCAGGTTGTTGTTATTGGAGGTTCGGTTGGAAGTCGGGGCTTTCATAATTCTTTTAGCTTAGCTTTGTTTTATTTGTTAATTTGTTGAGTACCGTGTTGTTTGGTAATCACCCTTGCTTCTAAACTTGTGTAGGACCCGAGCCAGGACCGTGCTCTAGGTTCTCTCCCTTTCTCCGTGGCTTGTTGAGGATACTTGAGAGGTACCTGTTGATGCCGACAATCTCTCTCTCGGCCTTTTTACTTATGTTTGTTCTATTTGAGACACAGACATTGAGACTTGAAGTTTTGTTTCTAATTCTATAATAGAGTCTTGTACATGTGACAACCAGCTTTGGGTTTGGTTTAATAGATGAAGTCTTTCGCCTTTCAGTTATTTCTTTCGCTATTTCTGTTATTTCTTTCGCTTGTTGGGTTTAGGCTGACTTGTCCTGGTGGGATAGGACAAGTGCCATCACACCCGATTTTGGGTTGTGACGAATGGTATCAGAGCTAGGTTTTCATAAGTCTCATGTGTACAAGCCAAGTCTAAGTAGTGTCTCGAAGATCGATAAGGAGACGTCTGTACTTATCTTCGAGAGGCTATGAAGACTGTTAGGAAAACTTCTTTCACTTCATTCTCTCTTATCGTGCGTGGTTCTATCGCTTGTGCTGAGTGTCGCGTGCATTTTTGGCAGATGCCGAGGACCAGAACTTCAGTTTTGAGCGATGGAGGGGAGGCAGTCCCCGAGGCAGCAGTTGAGGCCCAAGTCAGATGTCGGGGTAGAGCTCGAGTTGGGGGTCGTGCTCGTGGAGTATCACGTGGTAGAGGTCGGGCCCGAGGAGCGGCACCTACTAGAGGCCGTGGTCGAGAGGCTTCTCCAGAGCCACAGGTTGAGATTGGTTAGGATTAGGCCCTTCCAGGTTTCTAAGCACCATTCTTTCAGGAGACCTTATTGAGGATGTTGGGAGTGAGATGTGCTGCAGGCACATCTCAGGGTTCATAGACCAGAGCAGGGGCACAGACCCCAGAGCATCATCAGGTTCCAGTTGTTCAGGATCCAGTGGGTCAGTCGCCTTTGGTTCCAGTGCCGGTTGTTGGTGCACAGGAGGATTCAGATATTGTTATGACGGTAGAGGACCAGAAGTGTTATGAGAGGTTTCAGAAGATGAGACTACCCCTGTTTCAGGGTGGTAAGAGTGATGATGCTCATGAGTTTCTGACTTTGTGCCGCGAGATGCTTGATGCGGTGAGAATGGTAGATGCTAGGGGTGTCCATTTTGTTGCTCTTCAGCTCCGTGGGCCAGCCAGGGAGTGGTGGAGGTCTTGGGCGGAGTCCTTTCCGGTAGGGTCTCCTCTGGTTGAGTGGGATGCTTTCGCCAGTGCTTTTAGTGATCGTTTCATACCTTGGAGTGTGCGTGAGGAGAGCAGGCTGAGATTTGAGAGCTTAACTCAGGGCAGCATGTCAGTTGCAGAGTATGAGGCGCATTTCTGTCAGCTGTGTCGTTATGTCGTGTCTGCGATCTTTGATGAGGAGGAAAGAGTCCGCATGTTTGTGAGGGGTTTGAACTTCTCTCTCAGATCATATGTGTTCAGATCATCCCGTAAGGGTGCTTCCTTCCAGTCCATCGTGAGTATTACCAGGGAGGCAGATTTGATAGTTCGAGAGGAGTTTGGAGACTCCAAGAGGGCTCGTTCTAGTGGTCAGTTTTCTGGTGCCTTGTCTGGAGGCAAGGATTCTCATAGAGGTGGTACTTTCTTTCAGCGTCAGAGGCCAGTTCATGCTTCCATGCCAGCGGCCGAGGGGGGATAAGTATCCCGTGGTTCTCATGGTTCTGGCCAGGGTGGTCGTGGTACTTCATCGGGATCATATCAACAGATCACTATTCCGAGGTCTTATTTTACTTGTGGGGATCCGGGTCATCTGATGCGACAGTGTCCTCTTTAGACTCATTCAGGGCCCAGCGTGCTTATTCTGCAGCTCCAGAGAGAGATTTAGTGCCTCCGGCTAAAGGTCGGGGCAGGGGTCGGTCAGCTGGTAGGGGTGGTAGAGCTTCAAGTGGTGGAGCTGTGACTTAACATGGCAGCAAAGGTTCAACTCAGACTGGTAGTGGTAGAGGGGCTCAGTGTTATGCTTTTCTGGGTAGACCCGAGGCTGAGTCTTCTAATGCAATCATCACAAGTATTGTTCCAGTTTGCCATCGACCTGCTTCTGTGTTATTTGATTCAGGGTCTACTTTCTCTTATGTGTCTGCCTACTTTGCATCTGAGTTTGATTTGGTATGTGATCATATGCTTGTGCATGTGCATGTTTCTACACCTGTGGGTGAGCCCTTAGTGGTGGATCGAGTGTATCGATTCTGTCCTGTTTCTTTGGCTGGGTACGACACTTGGGTAGACTTGATTATTCTAGAGATGGTAGATTTTGATGTGATTTTGGGGATGGATTGGCTTTCTCCTTATCATGTGATTCTGGATTGTCATGCTAAGATAGTCACCCTAACGATGCCTAGTGATACGAGGGTTGAGTGGAAGGGTACTAGTGGTTCTTATCCTAGTAAGGTGATTTCCTACATCCGAGCCCAGAGATTGATTGACAGAGGGTGTTTGTCCTATTTGGCCTTTATTCGGAATACTAGTGTTGAGCTACCTCCCATGGAGTCCATTCCTATGGTTCAGGAGTTTGTTGATGTGTTCCCTACTGATCTTCCTAGTGTTCCTCCGGATAGGGACATCGATTTTGTTATTGACTCGGAGCCGGGCACTAAGCCCATTTCTATTGCCCCGTATCGTATGACTCTGGCTGAGTTGAAGGAGTTGAAGTATCAGTTGCAGGATTTGTTGAGTAAGGGGTTTATTCGCCCTAGTGTGTCGCCTTCGGGTGCACTAGTTCTATTTGTTAATAAGAAAGATGGTTCTATGAGGATGTGCATTGATTATAGACAGTTGAACAAGGTAACTGTCAAGAACAAGTATCCTCTTCCTCGCATTGATGATTTATTTGATCAGCTTTAAGGTGCGGCGTTGTTCTCTAAGATTGATTTGAGGTCCGGCTATCACCAGCTGAATATTAGGCTTTCTGATATTCCTAAGACAGCTTTCCAGACTTGTTATGACCACTATGAGTTCTTGGTGATGTCGTTCAGGTTGACTAACGCCCCTACAACATTTGTGGAGTTAATGAACGGAGTGTTCCGTCCTTATTTGGACTCCTTCGTGATTGTGTTCATTGATGATATCCTGATATATTCCCGGACCGAGGAGATTCATGTCCGTCATCTGAGATCGGTACTTCAGACCTTGAGAGAGCACATGTTGTACGCCAAGTTCTCCAAGTGCGAGTTTTGGCTCGAGTTTGTGGCTTTCTTGGGACACGTGGTGTCCAAGGAGGGTGTTCGGGTTGATCCAGCCAAGATCGAGGCAATGAAGGGTTGAACAAGGCCTACTACTCCTTCTGAGATTCAGAGTTTCGTAGGGCTAGCAGGCTACTATTGGCGGTTTATGCAGGGTTACTCCAACATTGTAGCGCCATTGACTAGATTGACTCAAAAGATTATGGATTTTCATTGGTCTAATAAGTGTGAGGTGAGCTTTCAAAAGCTCAAGGCTTTGTTGACTTCTACTCCTGTATTGACATTGCCTGAGGAGGGTGTGGGTTTTACTGTATATTGTGATGCCTCTGGAGTTGGTTTGGGAGGTGTGTTGATGCAAAAGGGGAAAGTTATTGCCTATGCATCTAGACAGTTGAAGGCTCACGAGAAGAACTACCCTACTCATGATTTAGAGCTTGCCATGGTGGTGTTTTTGCTTAAGTTGTGGCGGCATTAGTTGTATGGGGTTCATTGTGAGGTCTTCACCGATCATCGGAGTCTTCAGTACATTTTCAGTCAAAGGGATCTGAACTTGAGGCAGCGCAGGTGGCTTGAGTTACTGAAAGACTATGACATGACTATTCTGTACCATCCTGGGAAGGCCAATGTGGTGGACGATGCTGTGAGTAGGAAGGCTCCTAGTATGGGGAGTCTCGCCGCGATTAGTGTTGATATGAGGCCCTTGGCTAGAGATGTTCAGAGGTTAGCCAACAGTTTTGTCAGATTGCAGGTTTCTGAGGAGAGAACAGTGGTGTGATTGCATTCATTGAGGCCCGTTCTTCCTTAGTTGAGCAGATTCGTGAGCACCAGTTCGAGGATGAGAAGTGGTGTCTCATTCGAGATAAGGTGAGGAGAGGTGAAACTAAGGAGGCTGCACTTGATTCCGATGGAGTTTTGAGGATCGGAGGCCGGATTTGTGTACCCAAGGTGGGCGAGTTTATTAGACTGATTCTAGGGGATGCTTATTGCTCTAGATATTCTATCCATCCGGGGACAGCGAAGATGTATCATAATCTGAGTCAGCACTATTGGTGGTGTGGTATGAAGAGAGATATTATGGACTTTGTGTCTAGATGTTTGACCTGTCAACAGGTCAAGTGTGAGGACCAGCGGCCAGGAGATGTGTCTTAGAGGATGCCCATTCCTACTTGGAAGTGGGAGCGGATCACTATGGACTTTGTTGTGGGTTTGCCTACCACCGTGGGTGGTTATGATTCTATTTGGGTGGTTGTTGATAGGCTGACCAACTCGGCTCATTTCATTCCAGTTCGGGTGAAGTATACAGCGGAGAAGTTAGCCCAACTCTATATCAGTCAGATTGTTAGACTTCATGGAGTGCCAGTATCTATAGTCTCGGATCAGGGTTCCTTGTTCACCTCGCATTTTTGGAGAGCTTTACAGCATGGTTTGGGTACTCTGCTAGACATGAGCAGAGCCTTTCACCCTCAGATTGATGGTCAGTCTGAGCGGACTATTCTGGTGCTTGAGGACATGCTCCGTGCTTGTGTGATTGACTTTGGTGCTAGGTGGGATCAACATTTGCCCCTAGCAGAGTTTGCCTATAACAACAGTTATCATTCCAGCATCCAGATGGCTCCATTTGAGGCTTTGTATCGCAGACGGTGTAGATCACCAATTGGGTGGTTTGATTCGGCGAAGATGGATTCCTTAGACCCGACATGCTTAGAGATGCTATGGATCAGGTTCGTGTGATTCAGAGTAGGTTGTTGACCGCTCAGAGTCGGCAGAAGAGTTACGCCGACCGTTCGTGATCTCGTGTTCATGGAGGGAGACCATGTTTGGTTACGAGTATCACCCATGAAGGGTGTTATGCGATTCGGGAAGAAGGGCAATCTTAGCCCTAGGTTCCTTGGCCCATTTGAGATCTTAGATAGGGTGGGTGAGGTGGCCTATAGGTTGGCCCTACCACCTAGCTTGTCGCCGGTGCATCCCATGTTTCATGTCTCTATGCTACGGAAGTACATCCCGGATGAGTTGCATGTGGTTGCCCTTGATTCTGTAGAGCTGGGTCCTGACTTGACTTTTGAGGAGGAGCCTACAACTATTCTTGATAGACAGGTCCGTAAGCTTAGGACCAAAGAGATTGCTTCAGTGAAGGTGCAGTGGGGTCACCGTTCAGCTGGAGAGGCTACCTAGGAGACCGAGTTTGACATGCGTGCCAGATATCCTTCGCTTTTCGAGGCTTCAGGTACTTTCTTTTAATTTATGTTCGAGGACGAACGTGGTTTCTAGTGGTGGATAATGAAATGACCCTGAAGGTCAATTTTGGTAATTATTATAAAATGACTATTTTGCCCCTCCTGAGAGTTGCCCCGGGTCATGTTTGAAATGTTTCCAATGTTGACTGTGTGAAAGTTTGAGTTAAAATGAAGTTTTTGAAAAGTTTTGAATTTTGAAGGCTTAAGTTGCCAATTTGTGGTTTAGAGGTCATTTAGAGTTTCGGGACTCGGATGTGAATTTTGTCAATTCCATCAGTTTAAAATGTGGATTTTGGCCTGGGAGAGTTGACGGGGTCAGTTTTGGGGCTGTATTGAGGATTTGCGGTCCTAAGTTGGAAAATTTGTGCAAATTTGATCATATGGTTGACTTTAGTCAACATTCGGAGATTCGATGCTCGAATGTTGATTCTGACAACTCCCTTGGATTCGGAGGATGATTCTAGGTCTAGGGGTGGCCTTGGTTGATTTTTAGAGGGTTTCGAGCTTGTTTTGAGTTGTTGAGGCATGTGTTAGTTTTGAGGTGCTTCATCGGGTTCTGAGTCAAGGAGATCTCGAATCCAAAATCTGATGGTTCCATTGAGTTCGAAACGTCGAGTTTAGTGGGGTTGCATATCTGGTTTTTGTGCACAGGGTTCCAAATGAATCTCGAGGGCCCTTTCGGACACTTGTGAATTTGTTATTTTTGTTGTTATCTGGTGCCAGCCTGTTTGGCCTCCGCGTTCGAGGAGGGTGGTTGCCCGCATTCGCAGAGTATTGGTAATCCTGGTTTGATTTGGTCTCCGCGTTCGCGGAGTAGAGTGATGCTGAGCTCCACGTTCGTAGATGGGGTTCCGCATTTGCGGAGGATCAGGGAACTGGTCTCCGTGTTCGCGGAGTAAGTGGTCCACGTTTGCGGAGGGCAATTTATGCCTGAAACAGTGTAAAATTGGGAAATGTCCCATTTTCATAATTTTGGATCTTCTTGGGCGATTTTTGAAGGAGAAATTCTTGGGAATCAGCGTGGGTAAGTGTTTTTAACCCTTGGCCTTGATTACCCAGTGTTTGTATCACGCTTTTGAGTTAGAATTTGGGATTTTAAGTGTGTTTTTGGGGGTTTTTGTAGAACTCCGAAAATTTGAGAAAAATGGAAATTGAGGGTTGTTTGAGCTTTCTTTTCAAATGTGTTTTTCACCATTGAGTTCCTATGATATTGAGGATGAGTTTTACAAAATAAATTCCAGATTCTAGTTCCGTTTTTGAAATCGGAGTTTGGGGTTGTTCCATCCTCTTCTTCCGAATTTCATATTTTTGGTCTTGATAGGCCCAGATTGTGATTGGTTTTTGTTTGTGAATAGATTGTGTTGATTTGGATTGCTCACGGAAGGGAATTGCTCCGATTGTTGGTTGATTCCGATTCGTTTAAGACAAGTGAACTCTTAAAACCTTGTAAATATCTTAGAATCTCGATTTCCTTACTTGATTGTGTTGGGGAGTAATGGGATTGAGGTGTTGGGTGAGTTCTTGCATGAATCAATCTAATTATAACCTGCGGGGTTAATAAAATGGCTTGTGTACTATGTAAAAGGCCAATGTGTGATTGGACCATAAGCTTGATATTTTTGAAAGATTGATGTGTTGCCATGATATTCTCGATGTGATTATGATTGTGTTGAACCTGTCTTTTGCTCATTGTTGATTATGGGGCTAGACTAAGGGTAGAGAAATGGAGACTAGGCAATTGACATCATTGATATATATATAGAGGGTATTGAGATATTGACTGTTGTTGATGATAGTGTGACGTGATTTATCTTGATATGAATTGCTTTGTGATTGTGAACACTATCGTTCTCTCATTATTTGTGTGAACATGCTTGTGTGCATTGGTTCTGAGACACTATATGAGACTCTTGATGTTATATGGTCCATGTGAGGCTAGTGATGATTATGCGGAGGTTTTTGCCGGTGGTGTGTTATGCCGAGGTTTCTGCCAGGGATATGAGATGTCAAGGTTTCTGCCGCCGATATGAGATGCTGAGGTTTCTGCCAGCGATATGTGATGCCGAGGTTTCTGCCGGTGATATGAGGTGCCGAGGTCTTTTCCTACGGATACATGGTTCACGTGTGGCCCATGGGTTCCGGTCTGAGATTCAGCAGATTTGTATCATAGGACAGACATGCATTCATGATATGACATTGCATTGCATTGTATTGTTTGATCCTTGCTAGTGTGGTGCTATGTTGTGCCTTACGATTCTGAGATGACTTGTTGATATTTGAAGTTGAACTTCCTTGTTGATTTGTTAGTGGACTGCTATTGAACTATTGTGGAGCCGTATTTTGATATGTTACTGATTTGTTGAGGATCTATTGTTGATTTGTATCATTTGATCTATGACTTGGAAATCTGTTAGGTTGGGCTGAATTTTTTGTGCAGGTTGTAGTTATTGGAGGTTCGGTTGGAAGTCAGAGTTTTCGTGATTCTTTTAGCTTTGCTTTGTTTTATTTGTTGATTTACTGAGTACCGTGTTATTTGGTACTCACCCTTGCTTCTAAACTTGTGTAGGACCCGAGCCAAGACCGTGATCTAGCTTCTCTCCCTTTCTCCGTGGCTCGTTGAGGATATTTGAGAGGTAGCTGTTGATGCCGGCAATCCCTCTCTCGGCCTTTTTACTTATGTTTGTTCTATTTGAGACACAGACATTGAGACTTGAAGTTTTGTTTCGAATTCTGTAATAGAGGCTTGTACATGTGACAACCAGTCTTGGGTTTGGTTTGATAGATGAAGTCTTCCGCCTTTCAGTTATTTCTTTCGCTATTTCTGTTATTTCTTCCGCTTGTTGGGTTTAGGCTGACTTGTCCTGGTGGGATAGAACAAGTGCCATCACACCCGGTTTTGGGTCGTGACATCTACCCAAGATAGAAATCTACATGGATAATTTTTGACTATTTTTTTTCTTAGAACATTAAAATAATTTCCTATAACAGGAAGGGACACTAAGAATTTATTGTATTAAATCGGTGGGAATATTATCAAATTTGTTAATTACTTCCCCTTCAATACTTGACTTGTGATTTTTTTTGTTTCGTGTGTTGTATCGATAATTAGGATGGACTCAAAAATTTTACTTGACGGAGTTAAATCTTTAATTTTCTTAGGACTGAATTCATTATGTCAATTATAAGTTCAGAAATAGTAATTTTTAATTTTTTAAATCAAGGTTTACCTAAAATTCAATTATTCGCATAAAAAATATTGGGTTTGAATAAATCTGCAACGAAATAATAACTTGATCAGTCCCTATAAATGATACTCTTTATTTGTATTTTTTTTTCTATTACTATGTGTTAGATATTGTCGAATTTGTTAGTGAAATTGACAAGTACTCTTAGTATTTGCCTAAAAAAGGAATGTTTTGACTATGCCTATTTTGCACTTATACTATTATTTTATCTGATTTTGCAAGTTGCTTGAGAACTAAATATGGAGAAACTTGTACCATTGGACTTGATAATTCACTAATTTTTAATTTGTAATTTATTTGATTTAGTTGTAAAATTAGTAATTAGAAAATATTTGTCTCTATTTATTTTAAAGGTATGCCATTAATTTTATTTTTTTTGGCTTATTTGACTTCTTATTCTTATACATTAAAAAGACTATAAAATAAAATCATGAGAAAAATTATAGTACATTTCAACAAAGTCAAAAGTACAGAAAACATAATAACAATTAAATCTACGAAAAAAAGCATTGCTATACAACTAGCTAGATTTTCAAAGAGAAAACTACAATTACTTTATTTTAATAACACCTAACCTTTTTTCACTAGAATTCTTTGGGTACAAACTCTACTTTTTATCAGATATTGTCTTCACATAATTGACAAAACTTGCCAACTTTTCACACTACAAACGAAAAGGCCAAGTTAAGTTAATAATCAATTTACTAGAACATTTTATGAATGAATATTTGATGAAATGAAAATTAACCTCCATTTTCAACTGGTCAAACTCCTTATGCAACTTTTCAAGATGTTCCTTTAATTTTTCGATACATGCAGAACAAGTTGGTTTCTCGCTCCACTCATTTACCGATTCGCATTCTAGGTAGAGCCTTTTCGTTTTGAAGTTATTTGCATTGTTTCCTTTCTTCATCTCGCTAAGGATTGAAAGCATCATATGAATGTTCATGAAGATGATAATACAAAGAACAAGAAAAAAGAGAAAATGTAAAAAGGACATCAACAAGAACTCTAGAGAGAAAAAAGAGAAAATGTAAAAAGGACATCAACAAGAACTCTAGAGAAGCCATTGATAAATATTTTTAGAGCAAATTAATAAGAAATAAACTTTATTAATTTTAATTTTCTATATCACTTGCTTCTTATAAGAGGGAAAACCTTTTTAAATAGATGCTTTTATAATTTTTTTACCAAATATAATATTTGAAGCACGCATCTAATAGGAAAATAATGAATTTTGATAGATTAGCATATGTTAGAAAATGGTAAGAAATTGATTTTTATGCTTAATTTAATGAGATGAATTGAGTTTGAATCTATCCTAAAGAGACTTGGATAATATATAGGTAGTTATTTATTTTGGATAAGACATAAGATCCCCCTAAACTATAATAGAAATCACAGCGGCACAACATAACTTAATTTGGGTCCTATTACCCTCTCCTCCCCTTCAAACTCAATTTTTGTATTTTCGTACACGTTTTATGCTGATGTGACATGACCTTCAACTAGGTAAAGTTGACTGCGTGTATAACACACGCCGTCACATGTGTAATTTTTTTTTAAAACTTTTTTAAAAAAAGATAATTTTAATTTTTTTAAAAAAAATCTTCTTATTTTCTTTATCTTGTATTTAAACTTAGTTAATACATCTAATTTTTATAAAACAAATTCTTGCCTTATATTTAAATTTTTTTCTTTCAATTTTTAAACTATATTCATTGTTTTTTCACTCTTTTTTTTCTATTGATTTCAGTTATTCCTTTTATTTTCTTTGTCTTTCCTTTTGATTTGATTTCAAATTTAATTCCAAATGTCTTGTATTTAAGTTATTTTCAGAAGAATATCGAAACAAGGGAAGAAAATCAAATAAAACATAAAAAAGTTAAAATATTAAAATTAAAGGACACTTTTAAAAAATTATTATTATTATTATTATAAAATATACATAATTTTTAAAAAATTAAAAGTGGAAAGATAAGAAGTAATTAAAAGAGAAAAAAAAATAAAAAGTTTAATCAAACTCGTTATGCAACTTTTCAAGGAGGAACAACAATGAAGGCAATAAAAGATACACAAGTTGCCGTCAATAAGGTAGGGATCATGTTCCTTTAATTCTTCGATACATGCAGAACAAGTTGATTTCTCACTCCATTCATTTATCGATTCGTATTCTAGGGAGACCCTTTTCTTTTTAAAGTTAGTTGCATTGTTTCCTTTCTTGACTCGCTAAGGATTGAAAGCACCATAAGAATGTTCTAGAAGATGGTAAAAACAACATGGACAAGAACTTTGGAGAAGCCATTGGTAAATTTTTTTAGAGCAAATTAATAAGAAAGAAGCTTTATTTATTTTAATCTTCTATATCACTTGCTTCTTATGAAGGAAAAACATGTTTAAATAGATTATTTTTATAAATTTTTTACATAATAAAATATTTGAAGTATTCTGTTAGAAATATAATGAATTTTAATGGATTAACATATGTTAGAAAATAATAAAAAATTGATTTTTATGATTAAAAAAAGAGTCATAAGTTATTTTATCAATAAATTCGTACTCTTTTAATTTTTCAACTGGTACAATAAAATGTAAAGAAATGAAGTCTACTTTTATCTCTTGACCAAATTGATCAATAGTGTAATGACCCTCCAGGTCATTTCTGTGTTAATGCCTTTTTTCTGTCGTTTAGAGCGTTCCTGTAGTGACCCCGAGTCATTTATGACTTGCTGGCACTGACGATTCGGTCGTCTGGTCGTTTGTTTGGGTTTTATGCCCATTTTTCTATTTTAGAGTTTTTGAACCTTGAAAAGTTGACTTCGGTCATAACTTCAGGTAAACGACCTCAGATGAGAATTTTGACGGTTCCATCAGCTCTGGAAAGTACAAATTAGGCTAGAAGCATGGTTTGCATGAGTCCCGGGGTTTCCGGTGTGAATTTGGTGTCAATTAGCTCTTTAGCCTTTGGAAATTGGCCTAAGGTTGACTTTGGTCAACTTCCTCGGAAAACACACACGGATGAAAATTCCGACAGCGCGGTTAGTTCCAAAATGCTGAGTTTGGTCTGGAACTACCTTTCGAGAATTACCGGGAGCTTCCGATCAAAATCCGAGGCTCTTGGTAGAATTTGGCTAAAATGGCATAATGGGTGTGGGACCCACTTTTTGTCGAAGCGACCTCGTATGGAAATTTCGACTGCGCCATTGAGTCTGGAATGTCGAATTTAGTGGTGTAGCATATCTGGTTTATTTTTATCGGATCCCGAACGAATTCTGAGGGTCGTTCGGAACTTTAAAAAAATAGCTAAAATCTAGTTGCTGGTGCAGACCTTTAGCGACCAGAAATTGGACTTTTAGTGACAAGAAATGTCTTTAGCGGCGAGGTTTGGGTTTTATAACCCAGAAATTTGAGCTCTCACCCTCATTTTCAAATGTCGATTTCTCCCTCATCCGAGCTCTGATTTGAGTGATTCTAAGTCTTGTATGATCGTGGAGATTGTGGCTAGGCAGTGGAATGATCGGAATGTGTTGGTGAACCCTCGTTTGTGGTGAAATTCAGCTCGAAGCTGCTGCCATCAACTTATGATTTCTTCTTCATTTTAAATTTTTATATCTCGAGTTCTAGAGCTCCTTTTTTGTGATTCAAAGTCCCTAGTGTTCGGGTTTTCTATGGCTTTTTATATTTGAGGTTGGGGTTCGATGGGTGCACCTCGTTCTGCGTGAAATCGGAGGTAAACCCCTTATTTGACCTATTTTTGTTAGTTTTAGATTTGTTATTGTTTGGTTGATTGGGAGCGGATCCGACCCCTATTTGATAAACTAGTTTAGGATTAGTGTTGGGAGAAGGATTTGGACCTTTTGACGGAGTCAATTCCGGGAAATTCGGAGCGGGTCCCACTTTGCCCGATTTTGACCCAAAAATTGGTCTGTCTCCGAATTTGTTAATTTTGGTCTCTAAACGACCGTATTGACGTTGTGATTCTATTTTTGGTAGCGTGGCAGTAGTCTGAGGCCGTTCGGAAGGGGAAATCTCCAATTGAGTGACTTGGAGCGCGCGTGATCTGCTTTTTGGTAGGTTACGGCTTCCCTTCTTTCTAGACTGAGCCTGATTGTGTAAATGCTGGTTGATATTTGTGAATCTGGGGTGGTTAGTTAGTATTGTTTCCCTTGTTCCCCGACTTCCTCAGTTTAGAGTTGACTGTTGGGTTGTTATGAGCTAGTATCATGCTATAGGTTGGGCTGTTGATTTGATTTGCTGATATGCATGTTGTGGGGTATCTGTTGGTGGTTATCTGATGTTGCATGAGTGGGTCCGGGTGAATCTGGTTGATGATTGACTGATTATTGTGATTCTGCCTTAGAATAGGTTGTGATTTATTGACATAGTCGCATGTACCTCGTTGACTTGAGTATGTATCCGACGTCGTTTCGGATGGACTAGATCCTTGTAGACTGATATAGCAGACTTGGGTCAGATTATGAGCCTTAGTATAGGCGTTTTCCTGGCTTTCTGACCTTCCGATTCTTTGCCCCTTATCGCTGGGATTTTTGGGATGCTGCCGGAAGATACCGTGGTTGCACCGATTGTTGGCTGGATTGTTTTAGGCTGGGAGCCTTCGGTTGGTATATATGTAGGGGCGGCGGCCCGTGATTTTTAGTCTCTTAGTGTATTATTTTTGTGGCTTATCCAGTTCGTGACGGCTGGCTCCAGTACGCGGCTGACGTAACTCGGTTATCACTCAGGATTTCCAGTGCTAGGCTGACGGGGGTAGGCTATCAGCTCCGGTCCGCAGCTGACGTTACACGATTGCAGCCCGTTATTTCCAGTGCGAGTCCATGGAGCATAGGCTATTAGTCCCAGCTATGCGATCGACGTATCCGGTGGAACCAGTATTTCCAGCGTTAGACTGTCTAGTGTGGGTTGTTTGTGCCAGTTCGAGACTGAGGTTGCCCGGTTAGAGTTCGGCATTTCCAGCTCGTGACTGATGACTGAGCTGGGCTCTGATATTTATGACTGAGCGGGGCTCTGATGGTAATGATTGGGCGGGGACCTGGTGTTGTTCTTCAGTTGGTTATTCATTCGTTTCTGTAGAATAGCTCTTCTGTGTACCTGTCGGGCTTATGGGGGTCCGTTCAAGTTTTATTTAAACTTGCGCACGAGTGTGCCCAGCGGGTCTTATGGGGGGCTCAACTGGGTTTATTTTAGTTATTTCTTTGTGCTTCCTTTCAGATTTTTCGTTTCCTGTTCTGTTGACCTCTGTTTGTGCTGATTCTATCTTGTCCGCTTGTTTTTACCCTTCTTGCTCAGTCGGCCTATGATGCCTACTGGGTACCTGTTGTTTTGGTACTCATGCTACACTCTGCATCTGTTTTCGTGATGCAAGTCCGAGCACCAGCTATCAGTGTTGATATCGAGCCTGCAATGGTCTGTTCAGGAGACGAGGGTGAGCACTTGGCGTTTTGGGATTACCAGTCTCCTTCTGTTTATATGTTTTGGCTTGTCTTTTGTTTTCAAGATAGTTGTTCCAGTGGTCCACTTTCGGGACTTGTACTCTTTTTAGTAGTTCTGTACTTGTGACTTCCAGGTTTTGGGAGGTGTTGTATATATTATTTTGGTTTCGTTCCAGTTTTCGTGAGTGCTCTTATTGTATGCTTCCGCTTGGCTATGGATTAGTTTCCACCCTCAGTCCCGTTACTGTTTAGTTTCGGGATAGGGTTTTGGCTGGCCTACTAGTGGGTTGGTAGGCGTCATCATGACTTGAGAAATTGGGTCGTGACAAATAGCTTCCATCATTATGAGAATTCTTGACTCGAAAAAAAAAAATAAGAGAAAAAAAAAAACTAGTGATGAACAAATTAAAGTCAATCTTCAATGGAAAAATCTAAAAAAAATTCAGTATCTTTTAGATTTAAATAAACTAAGATTTATCTAATTTAAGGAATTTCTAGCACATCAATAACTACTCATTAATAAGGTCTTGAACCAATAATAACAAACCCAAAAAAGGAAAACAGAAAGAATCCAGAGAGAGAAAATTATTGAAAGTAAGGCATAAAGGTAATTTTTTTTTTAAAAAAAGTTGACTTCATATATGAAAGTACTTATTTTAATAAAATAAAGATAAAATGTTAAATCCGGTCAGACCATATAGTTTTTGGTATAGCGATATATGAAATTTGATAAGGCTCTCCTCATCTTTATAGTTAATTTCCCCCAATAATCTAACAAATTTTTTTTTTTTTTTTATGAAAATCAAAAGTGTTTTATCAAAATTAAAGGATGAAAATTACTCATTATTATCTTTAAGGGTCCATTATGAATCTACCCACGATAGAGTCTCCATGGATAATTTAACTATATTTTTCTTAGAACATTAATTTTTTTTCTTATAATAGGAAGGGAGACTAAGGATTTATTGTATCCAATTGGTGAAAATATCAAATTCGTTAATAACTTCACTTTTAATAATTGACTTGTTATTTTCCTTTGTTTCGTGCGTTGTATCGATAATTAGGGTGGATTCAAAATTTAACTTATGAATTTAACCTTTAAGATTTTTAGGACTAAATTCATTATATCAAATTATGAGTTCAGAAATAATAGTTTTTAAAATTCTTATCGATCAAGTTTTACATAAAATTCAATTATCACCATAAATATATTGGGTTTAAATAAATCAACAACAAAATAACTTGATCAGTCACTGTCACTGATATTTTTTATTTGTATTTTTCTACTATTATGTGTTAGATATTGTTGAATTTGTAAGTGAAATTGACAAGTAATACTCTTAGTATATATTTGCCTAAAACAGAATTTTTTTTGACTAGGCCTATTTTGCACTTACATTATTATTTTACCTGGTTTTGCAAGTTGCATGATAACCAAATAAGGAAAAACTTGTACCATTGAACGTGATAATTAATTAATTTTTAATTCGTAATTTATTTTATTTAGTGGTAAAGTTAGTAATTAGAAAATATTTGTCTCTATTGATTTTAAAGGTCTACCATTAATTTTAAAAATAATCTCTCTCGGTTTATTTGGTTTCTTATTCTTATACATTCAAAAAACAAAAAAAAAGTCATGAGAAAAATTATAGTACATTTCAACAAAGTCAAGGTACGAAAAACATGATAGCAATTAAATCTGAGAAAAAAAATTGCTATACAACTAGAATTTTCAAAGAGAAAACTACTATTACTTTATTTTAATAATACCCAACCTTTTTCACTAGAAATCTTTGGGTCCAAAATTTACTTTTCATCAGGTATTGTCTTCACATAATTGACAAAACTTGTCAACTTTTTGTACTGTAAACGAAAAGGCTAAACAAAGTCAATAATCAAATTACTAGAACATTCCATGAATGATTATTTGATGAAAAGCAAATTAACCTCCATTTTCAATTTGTCAAACTCCTTATGCAACTTTTCAAGATGTTCCTTTAATTCTTCGATACATACAGAACAAGTTGGTTTCTCGATCCTCTCATTTACCGCGATTCGTATTCTAGGGAGAGCCTTTTCTTTTTGAAGCTAGTTGCATTATTTCTTTTCTTGATCTCGCTAAGGATCGAAAGCACATAAGAACGTTCACGAAGACGGTAAAACAAATAGTAAGAAAAAAGAGAAAATATAAAAAGGACATCGATAAGAACTTTGGAGAAGCCATTGATAACTATTTTTAGAGCAAATTAATAAGAAAGAAGCTTTATTTATTTTAATCTTCTATACCACTTGCTTCTTAGAAGAGGGTTAACCTATTTAAATAAATGGTTTTATAAATTTTTTACCAAATATAATATTTGAGGTACTCTAATAGGAAGATAATAAAAATGGTAAAAATTTATTTTTATACTTAATTTAATGAGATGAGATTTTAAAGATTTTTAACTTGTGATCTTAACCTTTAAGATTCTTAGGACTGAATTCATTATATCAAATTATGAGTTTAGAAATAATAGTTTTTGAAATTCTTATTGATAAAATTTACATAAAATTAAATCATTCGCATAAAAAATATTGGGTTTGAATAAATCTGCAATGAAATAATAACTTGATCAGTCCCTATCAATGATACTCTTTATTTGTATTTTTTTCTATTACTATGCGTTAGATATTGTCGAATTTGTAATTGAAATTGGCAAGTACTCTTAGTATTTGCCTCAAAAAGAATTTTTTTGACTATGCCTATTCTGCATTTATACTATTATTTTATCTGATTTTGCAAGTTGCGTGAGAAATAAATATGAAAAAATTGTACCATTGAACTTGATAATTCACTAATTTTTAATTTGTAATTTATTTGATCTAGTTGTAAAATTAGGAGTAATTAGAAAATATTTGTCTCTATTGGTTTTAAAGGTATGCCATTAATTTTAATTTTTTTGGTTTATTTGACTTCTTATTCTTATACATTAGAAAGACTATAAACAAAAATCATGAGAAATATTATACTCCCACCATTTCACAAAGAATGACCTGGTTTGACTTGGCACGGAGTTTAAGAAAATAAAGAAGACTTTTCTATTTTGTGGTCCTAAATTAAAGTTATGTCAAATGTACCAAAATGCCCTTTAATCTTGTGGCCTTAAACATGTCATGTGAAAAGTTGAAATTAAAATGTTGCCAAAAAAGGAAAGGGGTCATTCTTTTTAAATAAACTAAAATGGAAAGGAGGTCATTCTTTTTTAAACGGAGGGAGTAGTACATTTCAACAAAGTCAAAAGTACAGAAAACATGATAACAAGTAAATCTAAGAAAAAACATTTTCTAATTACTAGCTAGAATTTTCAAAGAGAAAAATACAATTACTTTATTTTAATAATACCCAACCTTTTTCACTAGAAATCTTTGGGTCCAAACTCTACTTTTCATCAGATAATGTCTTCACATAATTGATAAAAACTTGCCAACTTTTCATACTGCAAGAAAATGCCAGATAAAGTCAATAATCAATTTACTAGAATATTTCATGAATGAATATTTGATGAAAAGAAAATTAACCTTCGTTTTCAATTGATCAAACTCTTTATGCAACTTTTCAAGATGTTCCTTTAATTCTTCGATACATGCAGAACAAGTTGGTTTCTCGCTCCACTCATTTACCGATTCGTATTCTAGGGAGAGCCTTTTCTTTTTGAAGTTAGTTGCATTGTTTCCTTTGTTCATCTCGCTAAGGATTGAATGCACCATAAGAGCGCTCATGAAGACGGTAAAAGAAATAGCAAGAACAGAGAGAAAATGTAAAAAGGACATCGACAAGAGCTTTGGAGAAGCCATTGCAAAAAAACTTTTACAGCAAATTAATAAGAAAGAAGCTTTACTTATTTTAATTTTCTATACTACTTGCTTCTTATAAGAGGAAAAACTTTTTAAATATATGTTTTTATAAATTTTTTTACCAAATATAATATTTGAAGTATTCTAATAGGAAAATAATGAATTTTGATGGATAAACATATGTTAGAAAATGGAAAAAAATTAATTTTTATGCTTAATTTAATGAGAGGAGATTGAATTTGAATCTATCCTAAAGAAACTTGAATAATAGGTAAGTTAAATATTCTGGGATAAGATTGAATTTAAACTTCATTCATTGTTTTTCTTTTTATTCTTTTTTTTCCTCTTGATTTTATTTATTCTTTTTTTTTCCTCTTGACTTTATTTATTCTTTTTATTGCACTTGGTGTCATTTCGTTAAAATTGACGATTCTACAGTGTGTTTTCATTAATGTGAAAAGAGAGAAAAATGAGTGATAAGTTCTAAAACTGTCTTAATTATGTATATATGCTAAAGTGATGCAGTTTATGTATGTTATATTGGACATGTATAACATTAATTAAGTGTATATATCAAACACAGTTTCATTACGTATAAATGAATAATTGCAAAACCATGCTCTTCAACCTTCATTTTCATGTAGATAGGAGACACTTGACTATCATTTTGGCTAGTTGTGCTAGAAAAACCACTTCATCATGTGGCTGTTTTAGACAACTCCATGATTGGATTGTAAGGACTTCTCATAACCAAATTGAAAAGTGAGAGCCATGAATATGATAAATTTTCAAATAAAGTAGTATTCAATTTCTATGATGTGCGTTACAATTGTGTACTCTTCAATGTCTGCCTCTCTAAACACTATTTTGATCTAGATTTACAAAAAGAATGTTGGCATTGACTCAACAAACAAAGTTATCATCTGTATCTATTCTTGTGGATTTTGTTCTAAAAGTTATCATGAATCATGCGTTTATTTAGAGACTTTTGATGATTTGAAAATTTGGAAATTGTTAATATTCTTTATGTGTTCTTGGTGTTCTTAAGGAAGAACAAGCAAAAAGAGTACATTTTATCCAAAAACTTCAATTGAAAAGTGTTAAACCTTGTTTGGGGTGTAAAAAGTGGTTTTGCAAAACCGGAGTTAAAAAAATGGCATGGATGAGCCTTTTCTTTAACATCAATGGCATAGATGAGCCAAACTTTTAACATATGGCATAAATAAGCCTTTTCAGAAAGTTCGATGGCATATTTGAGCCTTTTCCCTAAAATTATTAAGAGCATGCACACAACAACTTCAGCTTGTCGCAAAAACCAGCACATCCAAGAGAGTGTCATTAAGCGGGATAAGAACGACCTTTGCGATAAGTAACACGAAATTACATAGTTTAAATATTTTGGTGTGATAATATAAGCTTAGTAAAAGATATTTTGTAGGAAGCAATTGGACATATGGCTAAATTACTAGATATTGCATCTTATCCCATTCATTTTTAACTTATTGTTAGAGGATGTACCCTAAAATAGGTATATGTAGCACAAATATGTTAAATTTGAAAAGATTCAAGATGAATTAATTCTTCATTGGTACAAAAGTCAAGATAGTAACTTTGTGGGTGAAATTTAGGTAAACCATAAAATGGTTTCACAAGTTAAACCTTGACATTTTGACACATAGTGATGCCATGGATGACATCAATAGGAAGAATTTACTCCTATAAATAGGTAGCTCTTATTCATTTGTAAGACACACCTCTCACTTGCCTTCTCATCTTCTAAGACATTTGATCTTCTTTCTCTCTTGTAGTATTTCACTTGTACTCTTTTGGAGTGAAATAAATATTGGTTGATTGTGTCCGAGGACTAGGCAAAAGAAAATAAAATATTGTCAAACTTCGTAAATTCCTGGTGTTCTTTTTATTGTTGTCTCATTCATTATTTATTAGCTACCTTTAGATATAGCAGTTGTGATTTCATCACTCTCTATATATTCGGCTTCCGCAACAATTGGTATTAGAGCCAAGGTTTTATCTGAGTATGCTCTGTGGTTGCAGCACAGTCTGAACTTCCACATCAGAAAAGATTTACTTTGGTCTTTTACATTGTTAGCTAATAAATAGTATTTGTAGCAAAATGGAAAACAAGAAAAATGATGAGTCCACATCGAATGTCAGTAATACGTCATCGTTGGCATCTTCACTTATGACAAGAATTGTGTCTAATGCGAAATTTGCAGTTGAAATTTTTGGCGGGTCAGGACATTTCGGAATGTGGCAAGGCGAGGTCCTTAATGTATTTTTTCAACAAGGGCTAGATATTTCCATTGAAGAAAAGAAACCAGACAGTGTAGGAGAAGAAGAATGGAGGATTATCAACGGTGTTGCTTGCGGTACCATCCGATCTTACTTCGCAAGAGAACAAAAGTATCCATACACAAAGAAACTTCTGCAAATAAATTGTGGAGTGCATTGGAGGAGAGATTCTTGAAGAAAAGCAGTCAAAATAAAATTACATGAAAAAGAGACTGTTATGCTTCACTTATATTCCCGGTAGCACAATGAATGATCATATTACCAGCTTTAATAAGTTGGCGACAGATTTGTAGAATATGGACGTTACTTTTATGGATGGAGATATGGCCTTAATGTTGTTAAGTTCACTTCCCGATGAATTTGAGCACCTTGAAACTATTCTATTTCATGGGAATGATGAAGTATCTCTCAAAGAAGTTTGTTCTGCCTTGTATAGTTATGAACAAAGAAAGAGAGAAAACAAAAAGGTGGAGAAGCAGAAGCACTGATCGTGAGAGGTCATTCTCAAAATCAGTTGAGAACGAAGAAAGAAAGATCCAAGTCAAGATCCAGACTCAGCAAAGATAAATGTGCCTTTTGCCGATAAAGGGGGCACCGGAAGAAAGACTGTCCAAAGTTGAAAAGCAAGGCCAAACCAAATAATGAGAAGGCTATCATGGGTTCAAATGTAGCTGATTGTGATGACTCTGATTACTCACTAGTTACAATGGAGCCATCCAAATAATCTGATGTATGGTTGATGGACTCAGCTTGTAGATATCATATGTGTCCCAATCGGGACTGGTTTGTTGATTTACAAGAAGGAGAATGTGGAACTATTCGCACCGCAAACAATAATCCTCTGCATATGGTGTTGGTTCAATCCGATTAAGGAACCATGATGGATTGAGCAGAACATTAACAAATGTTCGATATGTACCGGAGTTGAAGAAAAATCTCATTTGTGTAGGAGCCCTAGAGTCAAAGGGGTTCAAAGCATTGCAGATAATGGGGTAATGAGAATATGTTATGGTGCACTGGTGGTAATGAAGGCAATTCAAAGAAATAATAACATGTACCACTATGAAGGTAGTACAGTTATTGGGACAGTGGTGACAACATCCAGTGACGACAAGGAGGCAGAAATGACCAGGCTATGGCATATGCGCTTGGGACATACTGGAGGAAACTCCTTGAAAACTTTATCAGATCAAGGATTGTTAAAAGGAGTAAAAACCTGCAACTTGGAGTTTTGTGAACATTGTGTCAAGGGAAAGCAAACAAGGGTTAAATTTGGAACAACTATCCATAATACTAAAGGCATTTTGGATTATGTTCACTATGATGTTTGGGGTGCTTCCAAAACACCTTCATTAGGTGGGAAGCACTATTTTATAACCTTTGTTGATGAATTCTCCTGAAGATTGTGGGTGTATAAGATGAAAACTAAAGATGAAGTATTGGGAATTTTTCTCAAATGGAAGGCGATGATAGAGACTCAAAGTGGCAGAAAGATCAAGTGTCTTCGCATAGACAATGGTGGAGAATACAAAAGTGATCTTTTTCAGAAAGCTTGTGAAGACAATGGCATCATCAGACATTTCACTGTCAGAAATACATCTCAACAAAATGGAGTGGCAGAACGCATGAACCGAACTTTGCTGGAGAAGGTTTGGTGTATGTTGTCCAATGCTAGCTTGGGCAAAGAATTTTGGGCTGAGGCAATAACATATGCATGCCATCTCATTAATCGTCTACCATCTGCCGCTATTGGTGGGAAGACACCATTAGAAAATTGGTATGGAAAACCTACTGAAGATTATGGATCTTTACATGCATTTGGTTCAATTGCATATTATCATGTAAGAGAGTCAGAATTGGACCCAAGAGAAAAAAAAAACTTTATTTATGGGGATTACTTCTAGAGTCAAAGGATACCGTTTATGGTGCCTAGAGACAAGAAAAATTATTTTCAGCGGGGATGTTACCTTTGATGAATCTGCCTTGAAATAAGGTATTAGTTGAAGATGTCAAACAAACTGATGGTGCTTCAAAGCAGGTGGAGTTTGAGGGAAAAATAATTTTCCCAACACAGGGAGCAAACGAGAAAACAACAGAAGATTTTCCTCTAGAAGAAGAGCCAGTCGAGAGGGAGGTTCCATCTCAAGAACCTCAACCACAACTTGAATCAATAGCAACCAGCAAACCAAAAAGAATAATAAGAAAACCTGCTCGACTCATAGATATGGTGGCTTGTGCAGACTCAATTGCAACTGATGACATTCCTACCACTTATAAAGACGCAGTCTAAAGTTCTGAAGAAGATAAGTGGAGGATTGCTATGGATGAAGAAATGCAGTCCCTTCATCAGAATCATACATGGAAATTGGCCAATCTCCCGGAGGGCAAGAAGGCAATTGGGTGCAAATGGGTATTTGCAAAGAAAGAAGGATTTCCTAACCAAGAAGATGTTCGCTACAAAGCAAGATTGGTGGCCAAAGGATATGCTCAAAAGGAGGGAATTGATTATAGTGAGGTGTTTTCTCTAGTCGTGAAACACTCCTCAATTAGAGTTTTGTTGGCCTTGGTAGCACAATTGAATTTGGAACTAGTTCAGTTGGATGTAAAAACTGCATTTTTACATGGAGACTTGGAAGAGGAAATCTACATGACTCAGCCAGAATGATTCAAAGTTGTTGGAAAAGAAATATGGTGTGCAAACTTAAAAAATCGTTGTATGGATTGAAACAATCTTCTAGAAAATGGTACAAACAATTTGACAAGTTTATGTTGCAGCAAAGGTACATAAGAAGCAAATACGATCATTGTGTGTATTTGTGCAAGCTTGAAGATGGATCCTTTATATATCTTCTCCTATATGTTGATGATATGTTGATAGCTTCTAAAGGTCAAGAAGAAGTTGAGAAGCTGAAGATTCAACTAAGAAAGAAGTTTGAGATGAAGGATTTGGGTGAGGCAAAAAAGATTATTGGCATAAAGATAAAAAGAGATAGACATTCAAAGAAATCTCAGAAAGAATACTTGAAGAGGGTACTAAACCGATTTGGTATGAATGAGAAAACGAAGTCGGTTAGCACTCCGCTTGCTCCTCATTTTAAGCTTAGTGATGCTATGTCACCAAAGAATGAAGCTGAACCAGAATATATGTCAAGAGTACCATATGTGAATGATGTTGGTAGCTTGATGTATGCAATGGCTTGCACAAGACCAGATATTTCACATGCTGTAGGAGTTGTTAGCAGGTATATGTATAATCTTGGAAAGGAGCATTGGCAAGCTGTAAAATGGATTCTACGGTATATTCATAATACTGTAGATGTTGGTTTGGTTTTCGAACAAGAAGATAGTCAATATCTTGTTGGATATTGTGATTCAGATTATGCAGGTGATTTGGACAAACGAAGATCAACTATTGGTTATGTTTTCACTATTGCAAACGCACCAGTTAGTTGGAAGTCTACTTTGCAGTCAATAGTTGCTTTGTCTACCACTGAGGCAGAGTACATGGCAATTACAGAGGCTGCGAAAGAGGCAATTTGGCTTCAAGGATTGCTTAGAGAGCTTGGTATTGGACAAGAAAGAATCACAATATTTTGTGATAGTCAAAGTGCTATTCAATTAGCAAAGAACCAAGTTTATCATGCAAGGACGAAGCACATTGACTTCCGATATCATTTTGTAAGAGACATCATAGAAGAAGGTGGAGTCATAGTGTAGAAAATCCATACTACAGATAACCGTGCCGATATGCTGACAAAAGTGGTGACTGTGGTCAAGTTTCAATATTTTTTGAGCTTGATCAACATTGTTGAACATTGAAAATTGAGGTTGAAGACAATCAAAATTGTTGTTGAGAGAAAGTTGCAATTGGAGAATCTTGCCAAGGTGAAGATTTGTTAAATTTGACAAGATTCAAGATGAATTAATTCTTCATTGGTACAAAAGTCAAGATAGTAACTTCGTCGGTGAAATTTAGGTAAACCATAAAATGGTTTCACAAGTTAAACCTTGACATTTTGACACATAGTGATGTCATGAATGACATCAATAAGAAGAATTTACTCCTATAAATAGGTAGCTCTTATTCATTTGTAAGGCACACCTCTCACTTGCCTTCTCATCTTCTAAGGCATTTGATCTTCTTTCTCTCTTGTAGTATTTCACTTGTACTCTTTTGGAGTGAAATAAATATTGGTTGATTGTGTCCGAGGAGTAGGCAAAAGAAAATAAAATATTGCCGAACCTCATAAATTTCTTGTGTTCGTTTTATTGTTGTCTCATTTAGTATTTATTAGCTACCGTTAGATATAGCAGTTGTGATTTCATCACTCTCTATATATTTAGCTTCCGCAACAAAATATAGATACGATAATATGAGGAAGGTCGTCTGATACAAGCTACCATATCCTACATGGACCTTTAGACACACAAATCCATAGGTGGAACGAATGGACCATATTATAATGTACATAATAGATAAAGATGATTCATATAATTGACGCTAAATAATTTGAATTTGAGCCACAGTTGGTTGATTGATCTCATTAAATTCAAACTTTCATCTCATCAAGACTTTCTTCGATCAAGGAGGTGGAGTAGTTGGTGAAATGCTTGTGCTAAACAAAGTGATTAGATTGTTAATACTTCTCGTAACCAAATTGAAAAGTAAAAGACTTGAATACGGTAGATTTTCTGAAAAAATAATATTCACTGTGTATGATTTGCTTTACAACTGTCTAGAAACTATTTTTGATCTAGCATGTACAAAATAATTGTTGACCTTAACTCAACAAACAAGAATCTGTTGAGTTCTACTTTCTTGGTGCAAAGAAGAAATCGAGCAATAACATGAAGGAATCGAGAGGAGCACTGCTTTGTGAAGATCTCCCGCAGCTACACCTCTCTTGATTAGTGAAATGATGTAGCTTATGAAGGCTGAATCACAGGGTAATGTAATAGGACGACCACTTGGCAGCCCAAACTCTTCTTCAGGCATACTTAAAAGTTGCCTACTGACCTCATTTTCAAGGTAAGCCAATGGAATGACGAAATGGGCTTGATCAGTTGTATAGACTACAAAATGGCCTTTCTCAGCTATAGAGGATGAAGATGTACTGCAACTATCTGCATCACTACCATTTCTTGGAAATGACATCCTTTTCCGCTGCATAGCAGCAAAGTTCTGCCAACTCCTGGCCATCTTGATGAGTTTCTTAGCGCTGAGCATTGCCATTTTTTTTGGAAGATTGAAAATAAGAAAGTAGAAAAGAAATTTAGAGACTTTGATGGTTGAACTGATAATGCTTGTCCTTTGTAATTGAGACAACATATGGAGAATAATGTGTATATTCCTCAAAGAGTACAATGATATAATTACATGTAGAGAGCAATCTAACTATGGCAACTAGATATTCAGAGCAATCTAACTATGGTAACTAGATATTCAGATCCTAGAAATCATCTATATTATTATACAACTATGATTTTGTAACACTTCCCTTCAATCTGGAGCATAGATATTTGTCATGCCTAGCTTGTTACAAAGATAATCAACTCAAGTTCCATTCAACACTTTTGTGAACAAATCAGCTAGCTGCTCTCCTGTCTTCATATAGCCAGTGGAAATAGCATTTTCCAGAATCTTCTCACGAATAAAATGACAGTCGACCTCAATATGTTTAGTTCTTTCATGATACACCGAATTTGAGGCAATATGAAGAGTAGCTTGATTATCACACTAATGTTTTGCTGGTGTATGATGCTTTAACCCAATTTCAGTTAAAAGGTGATGTATCCACATAATCTCACACGCAGACTGTGACATAGCTCTATACTCGGATTCTGCATTAGATCGAGGTACAACATTTTGCATCTTACTTCTCCATGATACTAGGTTCCCTCCAACAAAGACACAATAACCTGTATTAGACCTTCTATCAATTTTAGGTCCAGCCCAGTCATCATCTGCAAAACACTCAACACGAGTATGGCCATTTTTGCTATACAATATGCCAAGTCCAGGAGCTCCTTTCAAGTAACATAAAATATGTTCGAAAGCTTCCTAATGTTTAACCATAGGTGCAAACATAAATTGGCTAACAACACTTACTGCAAAAGCAATATCTCGACGAGTCACAATAAGGAAATTTAACTTCCCAACTAACCTTCCATATCTCTCTGGATCATTAACATGATCTCCATCATCTTTCATAAGATGCACATTTGGAACCATTGGAGTACTACAAGGCTTGGCTGCCAACTTTTGTAACGACCCGTTAGGTCGTTTTGGGTACTAGAACTTTTATTTCATAAAAGATTCTTTCGATAGATTTTAAATGGACATTTTGGTACTATTCACAACTAAGTATATAACTAATGGGGAGATTTTAATGATTAATTTAGTTGGTGGTTAAAGAAAATAGCATTAAAATTAGTAGTGGGCCACTTTTATCACTTTTATAATTAGCCTTATAAAATAATTAGGGTAGAAAATAATCTGTAGAAGAAAGAAAATTTAGACGAGAAAACACTGGCTGTGGCGTCTACCAGGGAAGACGACATCCAGGTAATACTTGTTGAATCTTCATTCGTTCTTAAATAATAGTAGGGGTGAGATTTATATTATTATTATATATGTGGGTTTGGAAAACGATGGTGTAAGAATGATTAGTATTAATTTATGGTGTACTGGTAATTGAAAGACGAGAAAGGATACGAGTGCATGCGGTAGGTCCTAATCACTTTTAATATATATGTTGTGATGATGAATAGAGGGCCTATTGCAATTATGATGTTGGAGTTGTGAAAAAGAGAAAGAAAACTGTAATGGTTGCATGAGGTGACTATGCAGAAGAGAGAAAGTAAATGGTGTTGTTTGTTTTGACATAAAGGGCATGGCCAATCATTGATTGCCAATGAATTTGATAATTGGGTTTATGATGGTATTTTTTATCTTATGATTGTCGCCACTGGTTTTGATAACCAGTTGGTTTCAATCCTTAACAATAAATTATTTTCTTTAGTTATCATATTATGATTCAAGTTTTGACATTTTGAGATATGTAATTAAATATTAGGTATATTGTATTTGAGGAAATTTATTAAAGTTATGATATTCAGAGGAATTAAGACTTAATTCTAGGCTTGAAAAATTAGAAACATATAAGACTTGATATATTAGTTGGTATCAAAATTTAGGAATTTGATTATAGATCCGTGCTCTATGACTTTTTGGTAAATTTTTAGTCTAGGCTAGACCTATAGTAATAGAGAAGTCTATATACTCGTTAACTTACAAATTATGCATACTTGATAGATTGGAAATGTTCGGAAGCATTGAGAAAAGGAAAAGCATTGGAGAAGTAGCTTGCTTGATTTAGATTCTTCGGTTGAGGTAGGTTATGGTTTATTCTATGTGATAGATAAACTCTTAATAGTGATTGATAGTCATTGAGTGATATTGTGAAATTTTCTATGTACTTGGTTGTTGTGCTTTGGATGATTATGTGTTATTGTGAATGGTCTGTAATCCTAAGACCGCGAAATCTATAATTTTAAACTTGTTTTATTAAAGTGATGCCTTGAATAAAGAAGGCTTAATGAAATATTGATAAGGAAGTGGAAAGAGATGATAAATAATGACAAATGAATTAACGATATAATTGCATCGGGTGTCACGTTCCGACACGGTATTAATGGATCGGGTGTCACGTTCCGACACAGTATTATTGGATCGGGTGTCACGTTCTGATACGGTATTATTGGATCGGGTGTCACGTTCCGACACGGTATTATTGGATCGGGTGTCACGTTCCGACACGGTGTTATTGGATCGGGTTTCACGTTCCGACACGGTGTTATTGGATCGGGTGTCACATTCCGACACAGTAACATTAAAGAAAAACATATTAAATTAACTTAATATACTAAATCTCAAAGAACTCACAACCCAAAACGAGTCATGAGTGGCACCCACACTTAACCTCCTAGGTGGGAGGGTTTGGATTCGTTGGTTCTCCCACCTAGGAGGTTAAGTGTGGGTGCCACTCATGACTCGTTTTGGGTCGTGACAAACTTGGTATCAGAGCTTTAGGTTTGATGATCTCATCACACAAGGACAGGTCTAGTAGAGTCTTGCGAAACTGTACGGGGACGCCTTTACTTTTCTTCGAGAGGCTATAGGACTTCAGGAAAACTCAGTTCCTTTTTCTCTTTCTTTCATGCTATTACTTGAATCCAATTGGTATCTAGGTGATACAAATTGGTATATGACCTTCTTCACTCTATTTCGCAGATGGTCAGAACTAGAGCAACAAATCGGGCAGCGCCAACACCAACAAGAGAGGATGCACCTGAGCCAACCGTAGGGGTTGTAGCCCGAGGGGGAGTAGTAGCAAGAGGCCGTGGTAGAGGTCACGGGAGAAAGACCACAAGGGGCAGAGGACAGACAACTGTTCCAACTAGGTATAGAACAGTGACCCCTCCACCGGCCGATGAGGTAGCGAGAGAGGGTGATGAGGTAAAGGATGAGCAGGTTCATGAGAAGGAAGCACCACCCCAGCCTACCCCAGAGATGATCAATCAGGTTCTCACTTATATCAGCGGGTTATCGGATCAGGGCCAAGCACCCCCAGCATTTTCTGCACTAGCCCCTCAGGTTCAGGGAGTACAACATGCAGCTGATGTGGCTCCCCGCATGGATGCGTCCTTGGAAACAGACACGTTTCCCCGATTGACTACAGGGCCTACAATGACTAGTGACCAGCATGACCTCTTTATTAAGTTCCTAAAGTTGAAACCTCCAGTCTTTAAGGATACTGAATCTGAAGACACTTATGATTTCCTTGTTGATTGTCATGAGCTGCTTCATAAGATGGATATAGTGGAGCAATTTGGTGTTGAATTTGTGACATACCAGTTCCAGGGAGACGCTAAAATGTGGTGGCGGTCTCATGTTGAGTGCCGACCGGCAAATGCACTACCTATGACCTAGGCAGCATTTTCTAGTGTCTTCAAGGAAAAGTATATACCCCGAACTTTGAGGGACAGGAGGAGAGATGAGCTCTTGAATATAGAGTAGGGAAAGATGTCTGTTGTTGCTTATGAGGCCAAATTTTGTGCTTTATCCAGGTATGCCACTCAGCTTTGCTTCAGTCCGCAAGAGCAGATTCGCCGCTTTGTGAAGGGATTGAGGTCAGATTTGCAGATTCCAGCTTTACAGGTGGCTGCTTCTGCAAAATCTTTTCAAGAAGTGGTTGACTTTGTGATAGAGGTAGAGGGGGTGAAGCCAGATGACTTCTCTAAGGTGTCAATGTTTAAGAAGTTTCGTAAGGGAGGTGAGTTTAGTGGTTCTTACTCCAGGGGGCAGGGTTCTAGGGGTTATCCATCCCGCCCTATTCAGTCTTCATTGCAGGTTTCAGCTGAGGGTCCGTCACAGACCGGCCAGCCTTTTTCTGAGCTTGGTGGTTATCTTCAGTCTTTTTTTTCTTCACAGAGACCCACTCTCGACTCAAGGGCTTGTTATGGATGTGGTGAAGTTGGGCATATCAGAAAATATTGCCCGATACAGAGCCAGGCTTAGTATGATCAGGGTTACTGAGCCCCAACAGTTAGAGGTAAGGGTGGTTATGGTAGAGGTCGTCATTCTGGCAGACGTGGTGGCCAAGGTAATGGTGGTCATCAGTCCAGCCAGGGTGGCGGGCAGGTTGGAACTACTAGAGCACAGCTCGACAGGGGCCATGGTCAGACAGGTGACAGAGCCCATTGTTATGCTTTCCCTGGGAGGCCAGAGGCAGAGGCATCTGATGTTGTTATTACAGGTACTCTTCTGGTCTGCAATCGCATGGCTTCCGTATTGTTTGATCCTGGATCCACTTTTTTCTTATATATCTTCCTCACTAGCTAATTGACTTGAATTACGTTGTGACTTACTTGACATGCCTATTCGTGTTTCTACTCTTGTTGGTGAGTCTGTGTTAATTGAGAAGGTGTATAGGTCTTGTCTTATGACTTCTGTGGGCAGCAAAACTTATGTAGATCTGATTATTCTGGAAATGGTTGACTTTGATGTAATTCTAGGTATGACTTGGCTTGCTCTAAATTTTGCTATCTTAGATTGCAATGCTAAGAGAGTAACCTTGGCCAAGCCTGGGATAGATCCACTAGTGTGGGAGGGTGATTATATTCCCACTCCAGTTCGGATTATCTCTTTTCTTCGTGCTAATAGGTTGGTGAGTAAGGGTTGTTCAGCTTTCTTGGCACATCTCAGGGATGATGCATCCAAATTACTTTCAATTGAGTCTGTTTTCATAGTTCGTGAGTTTGTGGATGTTTTTCCTGCAGACCTTCCTGGTATGCCACCAGACAGGGATATTGATTTTTGTATTGATCTGGAGCCCGGGACTCACCCCATTTCCATTCCACTTTACAGAATAGCCCCGGCTGAGTTGAGAGAGTTGAAGGCCCAACTTCAGGAGTTGTTAGGTAAAGGTTTTATTAGACCGAGTGCCTCTCCTTGGGGTGCTCCAATTTTATTTGTGAAAAAAAAGGATGGTAGTTTTAGGATGTGTATAGACTACAGGCAGCTGAATAAGGTGACTATTAAGAATAAGTACCCAATTCCTCGCATTGATGACTTGTTTGATCACCTACAGGGTGCTTGTGTGTTCTCTAAAATTGATTTGAGGTCTGGTTATCATCAACTGAAAATACAAGCAACGGATGTGCCAAAAACTACTTTTCAAACTAGGTATGGGCATTATGAATTCTTAGTAATGTCTTTTGGGCTTACGAAAGCCCCTGCTGCTTTCATGAGCCTAATGAATGGAATTTTTAAGCCATATCTGGATCTCTTTGTTATTGTATTTATTGATGATATTCTAATCTACTCAAAAAGTAGGAAGGAACATGAAGAGCATCTGAGAATTGTATTGGGATTGTTAAGGGAGAAAAGGTTGTATGCCAAATTCTCCAAATGTGAGTTCTGGCTCGATTCAGTGTCCTTTTTGGGGCACGTGGTTTCTAAGGATTGAGTGATGGTGGATCGCCAGAAGATTGAAGCAGTGAAGAGTTGTGCAAGGCCCACTAATGTTTCTGAGGTAAGGAGCTTTGTTGGTCTAGCTAGCTACTACCGTCGGTTCGTCAAGGGATTCTCTTCCATTGCTTCCCAGCTAACCAATTTTACCAAGAAGAATGTTCCATTTGTATGGACGGATGAGTGTGAAGAGAGTTTTCTGAAACTCAAAACTTTGTTGACTACTGCACCGATTCTTGCCTTGCCCGTGGAAGGTAAGAATTTCACTGTTTATTGTGATGCATCTTATTCTGGTTTAGGTGTAGTGCTAATGCAGGAGAAGAATGTAATTGTCTATGCTTCAAGGCAATTGAAAGTGCATGAACGTAACTCTCCGACCCATGATTTGGAGTTGGCTGCGGTTGTATTTGCATTGAAGCAGTGGAGGCATTACCTATATGGGGTCAAGTGTGAAGTGTATACAGATCATCATAGTTTACAATATGTGTTCACCCAGAAGGACTTGAATTTGAGGCAGAGGAGGTGGATGGATTTGCTGAAAGATTATGATGTTACTAATCTTTATCACTCAGGAAAAGCTAATGTTGTGGCTGATGCCTTGAGTAGAAAAGGAGGGAGCATGGGGAGTTTAGGCCACTTACAAATTTCTAGGCGCCCATTGGCTAGAGAGGTTCAAACTCTGGCCAATGACTTTATGAGGCTGGAAGTAATTGAGAACGGAGGATTCTTGGCCTGTGTGGAGGCACGATCTTCTTTTCTTGACAAGATTAAAGAAAAATAGTTTGATGATGGGAAGTTGAGCCGAATTCGTGATATGGTAATGCTAGGAGAGGCCAAGGAGGTTGTGATTGATGAGGAAGGTGTATTAAGGATTAAGGGGCGAATATGTGTGCCACATGTTGATGATTTGATTCAAATTATTCTTGCAGAGGCTCATAGTTTGAGGTATTCTATACATCCTGGTGCAACCAAGATGTACCGTGACCTGAGACAACATTATTGGTGGAATAGAATGAAGCGGGACATTGTTGATTTTTTTGCCCAATGTCCGAATTGTCAGCAGGTAAAGTATGAACACCAGAGGCCTAGAGGGACACTTCAGAGAATGCCCATTCCTAGATGGAAATGGGAAAGAATTGCAATGGACTTTGTGGTTGGTCTTCCAAAGACATTTGGTAAGTTTGATTCTATATGGGTAATTGTTGATAGGTTAACTAAGTCTGCGCACTTCATTCTGGTCAAGGTGACTTATAATGCAGAGAAGTTAGCCAAGCTCTATATCCGTGAGATTGTTCGATTGCATGGAGTTCCAATTTCCATCATATCAGATAGAGGTATGCAATTTACTTCTAATTTTTGGAAGACCTTGC
This sequence comes from Solanum appendiculatum, assembly GCA_018342035.1. NCBI lineage: Eukaryota > Viridiplantae > Streptophyta > Magnoliopsida > Solanales > Solanaceae > Solanum > Solanum appendiculatum. Next base: position 169,052 of record JAGDQO010000292.1, read on the forward strand.
AGGCTGAGTTAGGTACTAATTGGATCTAAGTACCGCATTTCACCCTCAGACCGATGGGCAATCTGAGCGAACAATTCAAGTGCTGGAGGATATGTTTCGCGCATGCGTGATAGACTTCGGTGGTCATTGGGATCAATTCTTACCCTTGGCAAAATTTTCATACAATAATAGCTATCACTCGAGTATTGATATGGCCCCATTTGAGGCATTGTATGGGAGGAGATATAGGTCTCCCATTGGTTGGTTTGATGCATTTGAGGTGAGACCTTGGGGTACTGATCTTTTGAGGGAATCGTTAGAGAAGGTGAAATTCATTCAGGAGAAGCTTTTAGCAGCTCAGAGCAGGCAGAAAGAGTATGCAGATCGGAAAGTCAGGGACTTAGAGTTCATAGAGGGAGAGCAAGTGTTGCTGAAAGTTTCACCCATGAAGGGTGTAATGAGGTTTAGTAAGCGAGGTAAGCTTAGTCCGAGGTATATTGGGCCATTTGAAGTCCTTAAACGTGTGGGAGAGGTGGCCTATGAATTGGTTTTGCTTCCAGGGTTGTCCGGAGTACACCCAGTATTTCATGTGTCTATGTTGAAGAAATATCATGGTGATGGAAACTACATTATTCGTTGGGATTCAGTCCTACTTGATGAGAATATGTCTTAAGAGGAGGAGCCTGTAGCAATTCTAGATAGGGAGGTCCGCAAGTTGAGGTCAAAGGAGATTGCTTCTGTGAAGGTCCAGTGGAAAAATCGTCCAGTTGAGGAATCCACTTAGGAGACCAAGGATGATATGCACATAAGATATCCACACCTTTTTGTCGATTCAGGTACCCTTTCTTATCATCGCCTCCTTTTGACCGTTCGGGGACGAACGGTGGGTAAATTGGTATCTAATGTAATGACCCGTTAGGTCGTTTTGGGTACTAGAACTTTTATTTCATAAAAGATTCTTTCGATAGATTTTAAATGGACATTTTGGCACTATTCACAACAAAGTATATAACTAATGGGGAAATTTTAATGATTAATTTAGTTGGTGGTTAAAGAAAATAGCATTAAAATTAGTAGTGAGCCACTTTTATCACTTTTATAACTTTTATAATTAGCCTTATAAAATAATTAGGGTAGAAACTAATCTGTAGAAGAAAGAAAATTCAGATGAGAAAACACTGGCTGTGGCGTCTACCAGGGAAGACGACATCCAGGTAATACTTGTTGAATCTTCAATGTTCTTAAATAATAGTAGGGGTGAGATTTATATTATTATTATATATGTGGGTTTGGAAAACGATGGTGTAAGAATGATTAGTATTAATTTATGGTGTACTGGTAATTGAAAGACGAGAAAGGATACGAGTGCATGCGGTAGGTCCTAATCACTTTTAATATATATGTTGTGATGATGAATAGAGGGCATATTGAAATTATGATGTTGGAGTTGTGAAAAAGAGAAGAAAACTGTAATGGTTGCATGAGGTGACTATGCAGAAGAGAGAAAGTAAATGGTGTTGTTTGTTTTGACATAAAGGACATGGCCAATCATTGATTGCCAATGAATTTGATAATTGGGTTTATGATGGTATTTTTTATCTTATGATTGTCGCCACTGGTTTTGATAACCAGTTGGTTTCAATCCTTAACAATAAATTATTTTCTTTAGTTATCATATTATGATTCAAGTTTTGATATTTTGAGATATGTAATTAAATATTAGGTATGTTGTATTTGAGGAAATTTATTAAAGTTATGATATTCAGAGGAATTAAGACTTAATTCTAGGCTTGAAAAATTAGAAACATATAAGACTTGATATATTAGTTGGTATCAAAATTTAGGAATTTGATTATAGATCCGTGCTCTATGACTTTTTGGTAAATTTTTAGTCTAGGCTAGACCTATAGTAATAGAGGAGTCTATAGACTTGTTAACTTACAAATTATGCATACTTGATAGATTGGAAACGTTCGGAAGCATTGAGAAAAGGAAAAGCATTGGAGAAGTAGCTTGCTTGATTTCGATTCTTCGGTTGAGGTAGGTTATGGTTTATTCTATGTGTTTGATAGACTCTTAATAGTGATTGATAGTCATTGAGTGATATTGTGAAATTTTCTATGTGCTTGGTTGTTGTGGTTTGGATGATTCATGTGTTGTTGTGAATGGTCTGTAATCCCAAGACCGCGAAATCTATAATCTTAAACTTGTTTTATTAAAGTGATACCTTGAATAAAGAAGGCTTAATGAAATATTGATAAGGAAGTGGAAAGAGATGATAAATAATGCCAAATGAATTAACGATATAATTGGATCGGGTGTCACGTTCCGACACGGTATTGATGGATCGGGTGTCACGTTTCGACACAGTATTATTGGATCGAGTGTCACGTTCCGACACGGTATTATTGGATCGGATGTCACGTTCCGACACGGTGTTATTGGATCGGGTGTCACGTTCTGACACAGTAACATTAAAGAAAAACATATTTAATTAACTTAATATACTAAATCTCAAAGAACTCATTTCCCAAAAGAGCGTGGTGTGGAGGCCTGAGTCCTCATGTGTGTTCTTGATATTGTTGACTGATTGTATACTTGATTTAGTGTTGTTGTCACTTGTTCATGTGATTTGTTGCTTTCCGCCTGCTACGTGCTATAGTTGATTTTATACTATTACTTTATGCATATCAGTTTCTATTTTGAGTCGGTCAATGTTATCTACTCAGTACATATTGCCTTGTACTGATCCCTACTTGTGTTTCCTTCGTTTTCCTTTTGTGGAGTGCAGCGAGTGTACCACCGACTTCGAATCGCCCTCAGCTCTAGTCCGTCTCCAGTACATCAGAATTCAGGGTGAGCTATTTCATCTAGCTCGTGTTGGATTCTCTCTTGGTCATGGCATGATGTCCTTAGCTTTCGGACATACATTGTCCTATTTATTTATTTTGATATCTTTAATACTCTTAGACTTTATATTTTGAGAATAGATGTCCTTGATGTGATGACTTTCAGGTTTTGGGGATAATATGTAATAAACTCTAAAGGTTTCTTTTATTGTTTACTTTAAGTTGTGAGCTTCCGCATTATGGTTGTATTTTGTTGTTGAACAATTAATATAAGTTGGGGTTTGGATTAGTTGGTTCTCCCACCTAGGAGGTTAAGTGTGGGTGCCACTCATGACTCGTTTTGGGTCGTGACAACTTTCCAGTTTCTGCAAGCAAGTCAAGAATATACTTTCTCTAAGACAGAAATAGAAGCTTTACTTCTAATCCCAAAAAGTATTTCAACTGGCCTAAGTCCTTCGTATGAAACCTAGTATGTAGGAAAGACTTGAGGGAAGAGATCCCCGCATAATCACTTCCTGTGATGACAGTGTCATCAACATATACAACAAGGAGGATAGTTCCAACTAACGACTGTCGGTAGAAGACCGAGTGATCACATTTGCTCATTTTCAACCCAAAATCTTGAACTACCTTACTAAATTTGCCAAACCAAGCCCTAGGACTCTGCTTCAAGCCATATAAAGACTTCTTCAAATGACAGACTTTCCCATACTCCCCCTGAGCAACAAAACCAGGTGGTTGCTCCATATACACTTCCTCTCGAAGATCACCATGAAGGAATGCATTCTTGATATCCAACTTATGCAGAGGCCAATTCTCAGAAGCAGCTAGAGAAATGAATAAATGGACAGAAGTGAGTTTGGCAACTAGAGAGAATGTGTCTGAATAATCTACCCCATATGTTTGAGCATAGCCTTTAGCCACAAGTCTGGCCTTAAGCCTTGCTACAGAACCATCTGGATTCACTTTAACTGTAAAGACCCACTTACATCCCACTGGTTTCTTTCCCTTGGGTAAGTCCACCAAATCCCATGTATGATTTCCCTCTAAGGCATGTATTTCATCAAGCATTGCATCAGACCATCCAGGATGATTCAAAGCCTCCTTCACTACTTTGGGTATAAAGATGGAGTCTATAGAGGCAATCAAAGATCTAGATGTGGAGGATAAACGATAATATGAAACAAAATTAGCAATGGAATATGTGGATTTGCAAGTACGTGTACCTTTGCGAAGAGCAATAGGAAGGTCGGGATTTTCTAGAGGATCAGGCGACAGAACTGGTGGATGACAAGTATCATCATTATCTCTCCTCCTTGAGTAGACTTGAACAATTGGTGGTCTTGTTACCGTAGATGGAGCAGGTACTAAAGGTAGAACAGTTGGGCCATGATCAACAAAAGAACTCGGAGATGAAGGAACAACATCTTACTGTTCTATCACAACACGAGTGACTTGATATACTAGCCACTCATCTTCCTCCTCCTGACTTGTAGAAAGAGGAGGTGCATAAAAGAATGGTGTAGTCTCTGAAAATACCACATCATTTGACGTAAGATATTTTCCAGTGTCAGTACAATAACACCGATACTCTTTTGGAAGATGAGAATAGCCTAGAAAAACACATTTCAAAGCCTTGGGATCTAACTTAGTAACAGATGGCCGAACATCTCGAACATAACATGTGCTTCCAATTACCTTAGGTTCCACTGGAAATAGTGGCTTATTTGGAAAAAGAACATTTTAAGGTGTATTACCAACAAGCACAGTAGATGGCATGCGATTAATAAGAAAATATGTTGTAGAGACCGCATCTGCCAAAACTGTTTAGGAACTTTCATTTGGAACAACAATGCCCGAGCTGTCTCAAGTAGATGCCTATTCTTTCTCTCAGCAACTCCATTTTGAGAGGGTGTATCAACACATGAAGACTGGTGGAGAATACCATGTTATCTCATATACGATCCAAACAATTTTGACTTGTATTATTTGGTGTTATCACTCCTTAGAATACGTACCGAAACATTGAATTGAGTTTTCACTTCAGCATAGAAGGCACAAAAGTGAGTAAACACTTCAGAGTGACTCTTCATAAAATAAATCCAAGTCATTCGAGAGAAATCATCCACAAAAGTGACAAAATACATGTGCCCTGTTTTAGAAACCACAAGACATGGTCCCCAAATATCATAATGAATTAACTCAAATGCTGACTCAACTCGCTTATTAACCCTTGGAGGTAACGAGATGCGATGATGTTTTGCAAATCGGCATGACTTACACTCCAATGAAGAAATATTTTGAAATTGAGGACATAGCTTCTTCAACAGAGGCAGAGAAGGATGACCCAATCGACAATGTGCTTCAAATGGAGACATGATAGTGGAGCAGGCAACAGATCGAGGCTCCCATTCATCAAGAATGTAGAGATCATCAGAAACATGTCCTTTACCAATAACCTGATTCATCTTAAGATCTTGAAACAAACTATGATCGAGAAAAAACAAGATATAACAATTAAGGTCCCTGGTAAGTTTACTGACAGAAATCAAATTAAAGGTCAATTTTGGTAGACTTAATACAAATGACAGTGTAATGGAGGAGGTTGATTTAACTGTCCCAAATTCAACACTGTTAGAAGTTGATCCATCAGCTATAGTAACCGCAAAGGGTGCTTTATGTGATTGAAAGCTAGAAAAATATAAGGATTACCCGTCATATGATTTGTGGCACCTGAATTGATCACCCATTTATTTAGAGAGGTGAGAAGACATGTTTTATCTGCCTCAACAAAGGTATTAACTGAAGTGGATTCATTTTTCTGACCAGAAGCAACAACTTGAGACTTTGTCTTTTGTGATCAATTATTTTTCCCAAAACAGTAGGTCTGAAAACCCAACTAGAGCAAAACTTCACACTAAATAAAGAAATTCAACAAACTCTGCAGAATTTGAAGGAGAAAAGGGAGAAGGGACCACATATACAACAAACTAAACCAATAAAGTTTCACAACATTCAGCTGCCCCACCATGGCTGCCAAATATTACAAATCTCCCAAACAAAAATATATATTTTATGATCAACCAGATTTGAACCAGAATCCTCAAACTAAATGTGTCAGAATATTCTACTCCCACAACCAAATTATTATAACTGCTCAAATAAAACAAACCAGATCTCCAGCAACAAAGAACGCCTATAAATAGGGAATAACAGTTCGAAAAAGATAAAACCTGGATGATGTCAAATCTATCCAAAATCAGAATATTTTGAACGTACACCAATTTCTGACTGAAAATGTTGAGGCAACGACGCTAATGTAAGTTGTGATCGATCTTACCGTGGCACGCGACAGAGCGTGAGAGATAGCGGAGAGGTGGAGGCAGCAGTGTATGACTCACTCGCTACCACCCTAATATTGGGTGAACCAAATTATCGAGTACTTTTCTTCAACAACCAGAAAAACTGTGTAATTTCAGAGCATAAGAGTTGAGCCCTAATGGCTCTGATACCATGTAATTGAGACAAGATATGGAGAATAATGTGTATATTCCTCAAAGAGTACAATGATATAAATACATGTAGAGAGCAATCTAACTATGGCAACTAGATATTCAGAGCAACCTAACTATGGTAACTAGATATTCAGATCCTAGAAATCATCTATATTATCTATATTATTATACAAATATGATTTTGTAACACCCTTGATGATGAAAAGGCTCATGAAAGAGGGATTATTTATACAAAATGGAGTTGAAGTTCTTGTCACTAACCACCGAAGGCAACACCATGTGCCGATGTCTGTTGGCCAAGTTGGTATGGAACCTAAAATTTGTGGATGAAGCCACTTTGAAAATGTAAGCATATTAGAGAATTTAATATGCCTCTACTTTTGAAATGAAGTTAGTCTGCAATGAGTTTAAATGGAGAAATATAGCTAGTGAGGATTTATATAGCTGACACCACCTTATATGGGACTTAGGTGTAGTTGTTATTGTAGTATTATTGGAGGACGTCGATCCCTAATGTGGGTGCACGTAGCACAACAATAGATCATAATATGAGGAAGGTCGTCTACCACAATCCACCATATAATACGTGGACGTTCAGATGCATAAATCCCTAGGTTCAACACAGTATGATGACTGTTGCTGGATGGTGGTAAGAAGGAACGAGTTAGACCATATATCACCCGAAGTGCTGGAATAATTAACAATCACTTAGAGCCAATGTTGACTTAACTGGGAACATAAAACAATGGATGCAAAAGAATCCATATACGTAATACTGACTAGTTAGGACTAAAATTTAGTTTTTGTGGTTACACTTACCAATACATCTGGTTTGTGTCAATTTTTCCTTTTATAAGTTAAAGATTTATATGTCTGTGTTCCAAAATTGGGATAAAAGTGAGATTTAGATAACTCCAAGATTGGATTGTTGGACTTCTCATAACCAAATTGAAAATTGAAATCCGCAAATATGATAAATTTTCAAATAAGTAGTATTCAATCTGTATGATGGTCCACATTGATCTTACTACCGGCATCACCGACAATGGTGTAAAATTCTCTGAAGGAATAAGCTTATGACCATTCCATTGCCTGACATTCTCAAGTTTAATAATATCAGCACTATTTGGACCAATATCTTCAAGTAGTGAATTCCTCTGCTTTATCCACATATGTCGCACTAGAATAACTGGATTGGGTGCTAAGAGAACCTCCGGGGCACTACTAAAATTTTCAAATGGAGATGCTGCATTGCTTACATGATTCAGCCCAAGGTCACAAACTTGCTCACCCCACGATGCAACTATAAAAATATAAGTAGAAAAAAAACGACTTGTTATAACCATTGTCTTGTCGGCACCATAGAGGAGTATCCAGTATACCAGGATCAAAAGGAAGATTCTAAAAGGTGTGATGAACAACAAAACCTATTGAAAAATAATAATGAGCTGGCAAATTCACACTCCAACAAGAGTAGTTGGTTGGCGAAAGCCTTTTTAGAGTCTTCGTGAGAATATTGCACACAAAATAAGTAAGAGAGGTCAGTTTTGTCCATTTCTTTTTTCTTCTCACATCCATCACATGGTTACCCACTGCCTGCTCCAAAACCTCACATGCAAACTTTGGTGACACAAGAAATTCGGAGATTCTCACCTTGCCATCATTAGAATGAAGTTCTTTTATTGAAATACCATGCTCATATTCTAAAGCAATGATAAATTTCTGGCCTGTATCGAACCATTTGTCCACTTAACCAAAATTTTGTAATCCAATATCCCTCGCCTCAGAATATTGTCCCAGTGAAAATACTTCGACATTTTGACTAGGCAACACGTAAATATCTTGTAGGGAATTTTTAGCTAGCAACTTGTATTTCTCTAAGTTGTCATCATCCATATCAGATTCATTAGCGAGTACCTTAGAGCAACAGTTATGAGACTTTTCCTCGGACACCTGGATGGCGTTTGGTATTGAATGTTTAAAGTCTATGTCAATTTCTCTATGGGGTATTTCAGCATAGATACATAATTAATAGTCTTAGACTAAGCATAACAGGAATTGAACTCACATCTCGAATCGTTGACATGCACCAATAAACACCCCACTTTGGTTGAAAATCATGTCAAAAATATATGAGATACAGTTCAAAATTAGTAATTAGAAAATATTTGTTTCTATTGGTTTTAAAGGTATGCCATTAATTTTAATAATTTTTTTTTGGTTTATTTGACTTCTTACTCTTATACATTAAAAAGACCAAATAAAAATCATGAGAAAACTTATAGTACATTTCAACAAAGTCAAGGTACAAGAAAACATAATAACAATTAAAAATGAGAAAAAAAAACATTGCTATACAACTAGAATTTTCAAAGAGAAAACTACAATTATTTTATTTTAATAATACCCAACCTTTTTTTCCTTGAAGCAATAAGCTTCTAATACGTGATTTCACTAGAAATCTTTGGGTCCAACTCTACTATTTCATCAGGTACTGTCTTCACATAATTAACAAAACTTGTCAATTTTTCATACTGCAAACGAAAATGTCACGTAAAGTTAATAATCCATTTACTAGAACATTTCATAAATAAATATTTGATGGAAAGGCAATTAACCTTTGTTTTCAATTGGTCAAGCTCTTTATGCAACTTTTCAAGATGTTCCTTTGATTCTTCGTTACATGCAGAACAAGTTTGTTTCTCAATCCACTCATTTACTGATTCATATTCTAGGGAGAGCATTTTCTTTTTGAGGTTAGTTGCATTGTTTCCTTTCTTGATTTCGTTAAGGATTGAAAGCACCATAAGAACGTTCATGAAGACGGTAAAATAATAGCAAGAAAAAAAAAAAAAATGTAAAATGGACATCGACAATAACTTTGGAGAAGCCTTTGGTAAAAACTTTTTAGAGCAAATTACTACAAAAGAAGCTTTATTTATTTTAATCTTCTATATAATTTGCTTTTTATAAAAAGGAAAACCTGTTTAAATAGATTATTTGTATAATTTTTTTTACCTAATATAATATTGAAGTATTTATTCTCATAGGAAGATAATGAATTTTGATGGGTTAACATCTGTTAGAAAATGGTAAAATTATTATTTTTATTATCCAATTGATCATCCAAGCCTCATAACAATAATATATCAAGGGAATGTAAGTGGGCTTTAAGTTTTGGTAGATGGCAAGTGGATGTGGGTTGAGGCTGTGCCTAATGCTTTTGTTGTCAACATAGGCAACCGGTTGGAGGTATGTACCTACCTAATATATATAAACTTTGTTTTGTATAATTTTAATGAATGAAATAGATAATCAGTAATGGAATGCTAAGAAATGTGGAGCATAGAGCAGAAACAAATTCAAAAGAAGCAAGAACATCAATAGTCATATTTGTGAATCTGTTAAAGGATGACAAAAAGTCCCACATTGGTGGTTAATAAGATGGGTGGACTCCTTATAAGGCTTGGGCAATCCTCCTCTCTTAGAGCTAGCTTTTGGAGTGTGAGTTAGGCCCAAGACCTAATTTCACATGGTATCAGAGCAGGGCCCATCTCACCCAATGTTGGGACTCCCAAAGTCAAAAATTGCCCACGCACCAAATGCTAAGCACTGGGCGTGAGGTGGGGTGTTAAAGGATGACAAAAAGTCCCACATTGGTGGTTAATAAGATGGGTGGACTCCTTATAAGGCTTGGGCAATCCTCCTCTCTTAGAGCTAGCTTTTGGAGTGTGAGTTAGGCCCAAGACCTAATTTCACAGAATCCAACTCCAAACAAATTGTTGAGCCAGCAAAAGTCCTATTGAATGATTCTAATCCAGTCTCTACAAAGATTTTATCAATGCTTCCAAAGCTTCTGGTATTCATACTGATGTCATACAAGATGGCACTTAACCCAACGCTTGTTTGGACATGATTTCAAATGCGTAATTGGGTTTGAATAAATCTATAACAAAATAACTTGAACTGTCCCTATCAATATGATAATCTTTAGTTGTATTTTTTCGACTACTATGTGTTAGAAATGTCGAATTTGTAAGTGAAATTGACAAGTACTCTTAGTATTTGTCTAAAAGGAAATTCTTTAACTATGCCTATTTTGCACTTATACTATTATTTTACCTGATTTTGCATGTAGCATGAGAACCAAGTATGAAAAAACTTGTACCATTAAACGTGATAATTCACTAATTTTTACTTCATAATCCATTTGATTAGTGGTAAAAGTAGTAATTAAAAAATATGTGTCTCCATTGGTTTTAATTTTTAAAGGTCTGTCATTAAATTTTTAAAATGTTTTTTTTTTGGTTTATTTGACTTCTTATTCTTATACATTAAAAAGACTAAAAAAAAATTATGAGAAAAATTATAATACATTTCAACAAAGTTAAGGTACAAAAAACACGATAACAATTAAATATGAGGAAAAAACTTTGCTTTATTTTAACAATACCTAACCTTTTTTCACTAGAAATCTTTGGGTTCAAACTCTACTTTTCATCAAGTATTGTCTTCACATAATTGACAAAACTTGCCAACTTTTCATACTGCAAACAAAAAGGCCAAGTAAAGTTAATAATCAATTTACTAAAACATTTTATGAATGAATATTTGATGAAACAAAAATTAACCTCCGTTTTCAATTGGTCAAACTCCTTATGCAATTTTTCAAGATGTTCCTTTAATTCTTCGATACATGCAGAACAAGTTGATTTCTCGCTCCACTCATTTACCGATTCATATTCTAGGGAGAGCCTTTTCTTTTTGAAGTTAGTTGCACTGTTTCCTTTGTTCATCTCACTAAGGATTGAAAGCACCGTATGAATGTTCATGAAGACGGTAAAACAAATAACAAGAAAAAAGAGAAAATGTAAAAAGGACATCAACAAGAACTTTGGAGAAGCCATTTGATAAATATTTTTAGAGCAAATTAATTAGAAAATATTCCTTGAGTTAGTATATTTTCTTTATGAAGCTTTACATATTTCATCTCCTGTTATTGATTTGTATTGAGTTGAGTTAAGGTGAGTATACTCCCAGCCTTATCAGTTCCGTTATTATTTTATTCAGTCATATTACATACTTGTGCATTCAATATACTGGTTGCATTCGACCTGCATATTTTACGATGCAGATACAGGTGTTCAGGATCATCAACAGGCATTTTGTTGAGATCATTTTGCGTTTCAGATAGATTTGGTGAGCCTCCATGCTTTCCGGAGGATTTGGCATTTAGTTTTCCTGTTATTGTTAAGTTGTCGTGGGTCTTGTCATGGTATCTTAGTATTAGAGACTTCATAGGTAGTTAGAGTTGATAAGTCTCTCAGTATGTTCCTTTCATCTTTGAGACCTTGAAAACTATTACTTATACTTTATTAAGTTTATCCTGAACTTTAATAGAATTGAGTTAATTATGCATTTAAAGTTCTTATTTGCTTGAGTAAGTCTTCCGCTAAGTAGTCAGCCAGGCCAAGGGTTCGCTTGGAACCAACAATGATTATCGAGTGTCGACGACGTCCAGAATGTAGGCTCGGGGCATGACAATGCCGTAAGACAACTGTCTCAAGTGGAATTATTACAAGTGACTATGTAAAGTCAAGAGATAATGTGTCAGATCCACTAATCAAATGCCTAGTTAGAGAGGCAGTTGAAAGATCATCTAAGAGAATGTGTTTATGGCTTAGGACGAGTCATCATAGCGATAACTCTACCTAGCAGACTAGAGATCCCAAGAGCTAGGTTCAAGGAGAAAAATAAAGTTGTGATTGACGGTTCGGCATTGTCAACCAACTCAATCCATTCTCATGATAAAGACAATGCTCAGGAACAAGGATAAAACATTAAGGCTTGCTAACAAATTAATAAAGCTTAAAGTTTTTAATGATTTGCTAAGTTTGGCAGATTTGACCAAATAATATATCTACGCGATAACACGTGTTAGAAATCACCTATATGAGTGTGAAGTGGAAGCCGCTTCAAATAGAATCATTGTAAAAAGCCTATTCTCTATACATCCATGAAACTAGGAGGGATTCATGGCTGAAACGAACACAACTGTAAGAATTATAAATGGTAAAGGGTTGACTGTGTGACATGTGATTGTCTAGGTATACACCAAAGCTCGACGGTTTCATGGATATCAAATCTACCGATTGACCGAGTATATCCGACATATGTTCACTACGGAAAGTTCAAAGGGAAACCTATTATTCATATGCAATTAATTCTTGTTTGTAAAGTATACACACTTGTCCGTTTCTTTGTCTTAGAGTCATTCCCCATTCATGCAGGGGATTGTTAGGTTTTAAAAGGTGTGAATGGAAAATGAAGAGTTGCAACTTTTATGAAGAGTTGCGACTTTAATGAAAAGTTGCGACTTTTATGAAGAGTTGTGACTTTTATGAAGAGTTGTGACTTTTATGAAAAATTGTGACTTTTATGAAAGGTTGTGACCTTTTCAAAGAGTTGTAGCTTTTCAAAGGACTATGACCTTTCCGATAAGGCACAATAAACATGTGTTCACACTACCCTTTGTTGTCTATAAATAGAGGGTTTCCTCTTATTTTTCAAAAATAAAAAAAACTAATGTTTTGGACTTCTTCTTCTACTACTACTAAATCTAGTATTCTAAGTGTATTTTACTGTCGTTGAGTGGTTAGCTGACACCGTGGTTATAGATACCGATACACCGGTGAGTAAGATCGTTCTATCCTGGGAGGATATATTCCATTAACCTTGGGTACTTGAGGGGAATAATTTCCTTAAGACACTCTGTATTCAGTTGGCTCGATTTTCTTCTTTGAGAAAAATATTTTGTATATTGTTTGTATAATCTGTTTCTAATTCAATTTTCTCTACAAGTTTTAATTTTCTAGTTTTGAAAATACTCTTTAAACTTTGTTGTTTCTTACCAATTTCTTCAAAGTTTTTGTTCTAAGTATCTTAGGAATACAGGATCAACAACAGTGATTGGAAAATATTTGTCTCTATTGATTTTAAAGGTCTGCCATTAATTTTAAAAATAATTTCTTTTGGTTTAATTGACTTCTTATTCTTATACACTAAAAAGACTACAAAAAAAAATAATCAGAAAAATTATACTACATTTCAACAAAATCAAGGTATGGAAAACATGATAGCAATTAAATCTGAGAAAAAAACATTGCTATACAACTAGAATTTTCAAAGAGAAAACTACTATTACTTTATTTTAATAATACACAACCCTTTTCACTAGAAATCTTTGGTTCCAAACTCTACTTTTCATCAGTACTGTCTTCACATAATTGACAAAACTTGTCAACTTTTCATACTGCAAACGAAAAGACCAGATAAAGCCAATAATCAATTTACTAGAACATTCCCGGATTGAATATTTGATGAAAAGGAAATTAACCTCCGTTTTCAATTGGTCAAACTCCTTATGCAACTTTTCAAGATGTTCCTTTAATTCTTTGATACATGCAGAACAAGTTGGTTTCTTAGTCCACTCATTTACCGATTCGTACTCTAGGAAGAGCCTTTTCTTTTTGAAGTTAGTTGCATTGTTTCCTTTCTTGATCTCACTAAGGATTAAAAGCACCATAAGAATGCTCACGAAGATGATATTTTCGACTATATTTTTCTTAGAACATCAAAAAAAATTCTTATAATAGGAAGGGAAACTAAGAATTTATTCTATTCAATCGGTGGAAATATTATCGAATTCGTTAATTACTTCCCTTTCAATAATTGACATGTGATTTTTTTTTGTTTCGTGTGTTGTATCGATGATTAGGGTGGGTTCGAAATTTTACTTGATGAGTTAAATCTTTAAGTTTCTTAGAACTGAATTCATTATGTCAAATTATAAGTTCAGAAATAATAGTTTTTAAATTTTTTATCAAGGTTTACTTAAAATTCTATAATTCGCATAAAAAAAACTGGGTTTGAATAAATCTACAACGAAAAAAAATAATTTTGACTATGCCTATTTCACATTTATACTATTATTTTGTCTAATTTTGCAAGTTGCGTGAGAACTAAATATGGAAAAACTTGTACCATTGAACTTGATAATTCACTAATTTTTAATTTGTAATTTATTTGATTTAGTGGTAAAATTAGTAATTAGAAAATGTTTGTCTCTAAAGATTTTAAAGGTATGCCATTAATTTTAATTATTTTGATTTATTTGACTTCATATTCTTATACATTAAAAGGACTATAAAGAAAAATCATGAGAAAAATTATAGTAAATTTCAACAAAGTCCAAAGTACATAAAACATGATAACAATTAAATCTACGGGAAAAAAAACATTGTTATACAACTAGCTAGAATTTTCAAAGATAAAACTACAATTACTTTATTTTAATAACACCAAACCTTTTTCACTAGAAATCTTTGTGTTGTAACTCTACTTTTCATCAGGTATTGTCTTCACATAATTAACAAAACTTGCAAACTTTTCATACTGCAAACGAAAAGGTCAAGTAAAGTTAATAATCAATTTACTAGAACATTTTATGAATGAATATTTAATGAAACGAAAATTAACCTCCGTTTTAAATTGATCAAACTCCTTATGCAACTTTTCAAGATGTTCTTTTAATTCTTCAATATATGCAGAACAAGTTGGTTTCTCGCTCCTCTCATTTATCGGTTCGTATTCTAGGGAGAGCCTTTTCTTTTTGAAGTTAGTTGCACTGTTTTCTTTCTTCATCTCGCTAAGGATTGAAAGCACCATATGAATGTTCATGAAGACTGTAAAACAAATAACAAGAAAAAGGAGAGAATCTAAAAAGGACATCAACAAGAACTTTAGAGAAGCGATTGATAAATATTTTTAGAGCAAATTAATAAGAAAGAAACTTTATTTATTTTAATTTTCTATATCATTTGCTTCTTATAAGAGGGAAAACCTTTCTAATAATAGATACTTTTATAATTTATTACCAAATATAATATTTGAAGCATCTAATAGGAAAATAATGAATTTTGATAGATTAGCATATGTTAGAAAATGGTAAGAAATTTATTTTTATGCTTAATTTGATTATTGAGATGAATTGAGTTTGAATCTATCCTAACGAGACTTAGATAATATATAGGTAGTTATTTATTTTGCATATGATATAAGATCCCCCTAAACTATAATAGAAATCACAGCGACACAACTTAACTTAATTCTGGTCCTAATACCCTCTCCTCCCCTTCGAACTCAATTTTTATATTTCCGTACACGTTTTATGTTGATGTGACACTTTCAACTAGGTAAAGTTGGCTGCGTGTATAACACGCGCGCGCCGTCATTTGTGTAATTTTTTTATTTTTAACTTTTAAAAAATATTTTTTTTTTTTAAAACAAAATCTTCTTATTTTCTTTATCTTGTATTTAAACTTAGTTAATACATGTAATTTTTTTTAAAAAAAATTGCCTTATATTTAAACTTTTTTCTCTTTTAATTTTTAAACTTCATTCATTATTTTTTCACTCTTTTTTTTCTATTGATTTTATTCATTCCTTTTATTTTCTTTGCCTTTCCTTTTGAGTTGATTTCAAATTTAACTCCAAATGTCTTATATTTAAGTTAATTTTGGAAGAATATCGAAACAGGTGAAGAAAATCAAATAGAACATAAAGAAAAATTAAAACATTAAAATTAAAGGACACTTTTAAAATAATAATAATAATAATTATTATTATTATTATTATTATTATTATTATTATTATTATTATTATTATTATTATTATTATTGTTGTTGTTATTATTATTATTATTATTATTATTATTATTATTATTATTATTATTGTTATTATTATTATTATTATTATTATTATTATTATTATTATTATAAAATATACATGATTTTTAAAACAATTAAAAGTGGAAATAAAAAGTTTAATCAAACTCCTTATGCAACTTTTCAAGGAGGAGCAGCAATGTAGGCAATAATAAATACAGAAGTTGTCGTCAATAAGGTAGGGATCATGCTCCTTTAATTCTTCGATACATGCAGAACAAGTTGATTTCTCGCTCCATTCATTTATCGAGGGAGAGCCTTTTCTTTTTGAAGTTAGTTGCATTGTTTCCTTTCTTGACTCGCTAAGGATTGAAAGCACCATAAGAACTTTCATGAAAACGGTAAAACAAATAACAAGAGTATAAGAGAAAACGTAAAAAGGATATCGACAAGAACTTTGGAGAAGCCATTGGAAAAAAAATTTAGAGCAATTAATAAGAGAGAAACTTTATTTATTTTAATCTTTTGTATCACTTGCTTCTTATAAAAGGAAAAACCTGTTTAAATAGATTATTTTTATAATTTTTTTACCTAATATAATATTTGAAGTATTCTAATAGGAAGATAATGAATTTTGATGGATTACCATATGTTAGAAAAAGTAAAAAATTAATTTTTTATGATAAAAAAGAGTGTTATAGGTTGTTTTATCAATAAATTCGTACTCTTTCAGTTTTTCAACGGGTACAATAAAATGTCAACAAATAAAGTCTTCTTTTATATATTGACTAAATAGATCAATAGCTTCCATCATTATGAGAATTCATGACTAAAAAAATAAGAGAAAAAAGAAACAAGCGATGAACAAATTAAAGTCAATCTTCAATGGAAAAATCTAAAAAAAATCAGCATATTTTTGGATTTAAATAAACTAAGATTTATCTAATTTAAGGAATTTCTAGCACATCAATAACTACTCATTAATAAGGTCTTGAACCGATAATAACAAACCCAAAAAAGGAAAACAGAAATAATCGAGAGAGAGAAAATTATTGAAAGTTAGACATAAAGGCAATTTTTTTAAAAAAAAAATTCACTTCATATATTGAAGTACTTATTTTAATAAAATAAAGATAAAATGTTTAATCCGGTCAGATCATATAGTTTATGGAATTTCGATATATGAAATTTTATAAGACTCTCCTCATCTTTACATTCAATTTCTCCCAATAATCTAACAATTTATTATTTTTTTGTCGATGAAATTCAAAAGTGTGTTATCAAAATTAAAGGATGAAAATTACTCATTAATATCTTTAAGGTTCCATTATGAATCTACCCAAGATAGAGTCTCCATGGATAATTTTCAACTATATTTTTCTTAAAACATTAAAAAAAATCCTATAATAGGAAGGGAGACTAAGGATTTATTGTATCCAATCAGTAGAAATATCGAATTTGTTAATTACTTCGCTTTTAATAATTGACTTATTATTTTCCTTTGTTTCATGCGTTCTATCGATAATTAGGGTGGATTCAAAATTTAACTTATGAATTTGACCTTTAAGAGTTTTAGGACTAAATTCATTATATCAAATTATGAGTTCAGAAATAATAGTTTTTAAAATTCTTATCTATCAAGTTTTACATAAAATTCAATTATCACGATAAAAATATTGGATTTAAATAAACCAACAACGAAATAACTTGATCAGTCACTGTCAATGGTGCTTTTTATTTATATTTTTCTACTATTATTTGTTAGATATTGTTGAATCTGTAAGTGAAATAGGCAAGTAATACTCTTAGTATATATTTTCCTAAAAAAGAAGTTTTTGACTATGTCTATTTTGCACTTATTTTATTATTTTACCTGATTTTACAAGTTGCATGAGAACCAAATAAAGAAAAACTTGTATCATTGAATGTGATAATTAACTAATTTTTAATTCGTAATTTATTTTATTTAGTAGTAAAGTTAGTAATTAGAAAATATTTGTCTCTATTTATTTTAAAGGTCTGTCATTAATTTTATAAATAATTTCTTTTGGTTTATTTGACTTCTTATTCTTATACATTAAAAGACAACAAACAAAAATCATGAGAAGAATTATAGTACATTTCAACAAAATCAAGGTACGGAAAACATGATAGCAATTAAATCTGAGAAAAAACATTTCTATACAACTAGAATTTTCAAAGAGAAAGTTACAATTACTTTATTTTAAAAATACCCAGCCTTTTTCACTAGAAATCTTTGGGTCTAAACTCTACTTTTCATCAGGTATTGTCTTCACATAATTGACAAAATTTGCCAACTTTTCATACTGCAAATGAAAAGGCCAGATAAAGTAAATAATCAGTTTACTAGAACATTCCATGAATGAATATTTGATGAAAAGGAAATTAACCTTCGTTTTCAATTGGTCAAACTCCTTATGCAACTTTTTAAGATGTTCCTTTAATTCTTCGATACATGCAGAACAAGTTGGTTTCTCGGTCCACTCATTTACCGATTTGTATTCTAGGGAGTACCTTTTCTTTTTTAAGTTAGTTGCATTGTTTCCTTTCTTGATCTCGCTAAGGATTGAAAGCACCATAAGAACGTTCATGAAGACGGTAAAACAAATAGCAAGAAAAAAGAGAAAATGTAAAAAGGACATTGATAAGAACTTTGGAGAAGCCATTAGTAAATATATTTAGAGCAAATTAATAAGAAAGAAGCTTTATTTATTTTAATATTCTATACCACTTCCTTCTTATAAGAGGGTAAACCTATTTAAATAGATGTTTTTATAATTTTTTTACTAAATATAATATTTGATGTACTCTAAAGATCATAAATTTTGATGGATTAGCATATGTTAAAAAATGGTAAGAAGTCGATTTTTATACTTAATTTAATGAGATGGGATTTTTAAGATTTTTAACTTGTGAGTTTAACTTTTAAGATTCTTAGGACAGAATTCATTATATCAAATTATGAGTTCAGAAATAATAGTTTATGAAATTCTTATTGATCAAGTTTTACATAAAATTCAATCATCCGCATAAAAAATATTGGTTTGAATAAATCAGCAGCAAAATAGCTTGATCTGTCACTGTCAATGATGCTTTTTATTTGTATTTTTCTACTATTATGTGTTAGATATTATCGAATTTGTAAGTGAAATTGGCAAGTAGTACTCTTAGTATTTGCCTAAATTTTTTTTTTTACTATGCCTATTTTGCACTTATACTATTATTTTATCTGATTTTGCAAGTTGTATGAGAACTAAATATGGGAAAACTTGTACCATTGAACTTGATAATTCACTAATTTTAAATTTGTAATTTATTTGATTTAGTTGTAAAATTAGTAATTAGAATATATTTGTCTCTATTGATTTTAAATGTATGCCATTAATTTTAATTTTTTTTGTTTTATTTGACTTCTTATTCCTATACATTAAAAAGACTATAAAATAAATTCATGAGAAAATTTGTAGTACATTTCAACAAAGTCAAAGTACAGAAAACATAATAACAATTAAATCTACGAAAAAGGCATTGCTATACAACTAGCTAGAATTTCAAAGAGAAAACTACAATTACTTTATTTTAATAATACCTAAACTTTTTTCACTGGAAATCTTTGGGTTCAAACTCTACTTTTCATCAGGTATTGTCTTCACATAATTGACAAAACTTGCCAACTTTTCATACTGCAAACGAAAAGGCCAAATAAAGTTAATAATCAATTTACTAGAACATTTTATGAATGAATATTTGATGAAACAAAAATTAACCTCCGTTTTCAATTGGTCAAACTCTTTATGTAATTTTTCAAGATGATCCTTTAATTCTTCGATACATGCAGAACAAGTTGATTTCTCGCTCCACTCATTTACCGATTGGTATTCTAGGGAGAGCCTTTTTTTTTAAAGTTAGTTGCACTGTTTCCTTTGTTCATCTCACTAAGGATTGAAAGCACCATATGAATGTTCATGAAGACGGTAAAACAAATAACAATGAAAAAGAGAAATTTTAAAAAGGACATCAACAAGAACTTTGGAGAAGCCATTTGATAAATATTTTTAGAGCAAATTAATTAGAAAATATTTGTCTCTATTTATTAGAAAATATTCCTTGAGTTAGTATCTTTTATTTATGAAGGTTTACATATTTCATCTCTTATTATTGCTTTGTATTGAGTTGAGTTGACGTGAGTATTCTCACAGCCTTATCAGTTCCGTTGTTACTTTATTCAGCCATATTGCATACTCGTGCTCATTCGACCTGCATCTTTTATGATACAGATACAGGTGTTCAGGATCATCAACAGGCATTTCGTTGAGATCATTTTGTGCTTCAGATAGCTTTGGTGAGCTTCCTTGCTTTCCGGAGGATTTCACATTTAGTTTTCCTTTTATTGTTCAGTTGTCGTGGGCCTTGTCCCGACATCTATCCTAGTATTAGAGGCTTCATAAATAGTTAGATTTGATGAGTCTCTCAGTATGTTCCTTTCATCTTTAAGACCTTGAAAACTATAACTTATACTTTATTAAGTATATCTAGAACTTTAATTGAATTGAGTTAATTATGCATTTAAAGTTCTTATTTGCTTGAGTAAGTCTTTCGCCAAGTAGTCAGCCAAGCCAAGGGTTCGCTTGGGACCAGCAATGATTATCGAGTGTCGACCACGTCCAGGATTAGGCTCTGGGCATGACAATACCGTAAGGCAACTGCTCTCAAGTGGAATTATTACAATTGACTATGTAAAGTCAAGAGATAATGTGTCAGATCCACTAACAAAAGGCCTAGTTAGAGAGGCAGTTGAAAGATCATCTAAGGGAATGGGTTTACGGCTTAGGACAAGTCATTATGGCGGTAACTCTACCTAGCAGACTGGAGATCCCAAGAGCTAGGTTCAAGGAGAAAAATAAAATTGTGACTGACGGTTCAGCATTATCAACCAACTCAATCCATTCTCATGATAAAGACAATGCTCAGGAACAAGGATAAAACATTAAGGCTTGCTAACGAATTAATAAAGCTTAAAGTTTTTAATGATTTGCTAAGTTTGACAGATTTGACCAAATAGTATATCTACGCGATAACACGTGTTAGAAATCACTTATATGAGTTTGAAGTGGAAGCCGCTGCAAATAGAATCATTGTAAAAAGCCTATTCTCTATACACCCATGAAACTACGAGGGGTTCATGGCTAAAACGAACACAACCCTAAGAATCATAAATGGTAAAAGGTTGATTGTGTGACATGTGATTGTCTAGGTATACACCAAAGATCGACGAATTCAAGGATATCAAATCTACCGATTGACCGAGTATATCCGACATATGTTCACTATGCAAAGTTCAAAGGGAAACCTACTTATTCAGATGCAATTAATTCTTGTTTGTAAAGTATACACACTTGTCCGTTTCTTTGTCTTAGAGTCATTCCCCATTTTTGCGGGGGATTGTTAGGTTTTAAAAGGTGTGAATGGAAAATGAAGAGTTGCAACTTTTATGAAGAGTTGTGACTTTAATGAAAAGTTGCGTTGAATTCTTTCATTTACCACACCCTAGGGATTCGACCCCGACCTCATATGTTTGGTTATTTGATTGTTAACAACAGCTTACTTGTTGAATTATTTTACAGCAATTGGAGCATTATAAAAAATGGCGCCGCTACAAGGGAGTGGTGCTTAGAATTATATTAGTGAAGTAATTTTGTGAACTTATTTAGTGTACTAGAACTTTCTTACTATTTGTTTTATTGTTGTGCTCTTTATAGGTGATGATATGAGTGTCATTGGAAACAATGATGCTAGTCAACATGGGCAGAATGATGATGTTGGGAATTTAAATGATGGGAACCTTAATGTAATAGGGAGTAAGGGACCCATACGATTACCCCTAACTGTGGGTAATGCTATATTTCACGTAATCGGAACCATGCTTCAGTTACTTAAAATTAAGGGAATGTTTGGGGGACTAGCTCATGAAGATCCCCATGAACACAATCACAATCTTGTGGACATATATGGTCCATTTACGTCTAAGAATATTACCAAAGAGTCCATTCGGTTAAGGTTGTTCCCTTTCTCTCTAATGGGGGAAGATATAAAATGGTTGGCTGAATTGCCAAGAGACTCAATCACTTCTTTGGAGGAGTTAACTGAGTTGATCTTTGAAAGATTCTTTGCCTCTTCGAAGATGGTGAAGATTTGGGACAACATCAAAAATTTTAGGGGAATCGAAGGTGAACCTATCCTAGAAACATGGATTAGGTTCTAAAAGCTAGTGTTACAATGCCCTAATCATGAGCTTTTGAACAGAGTATTGTTGCAATATTTTTGTCAGAGTCTTAATTCTGTAAACAAGGGAATAGCTGACAAACTCATTCAAGGTTGAATTATGAGACAACCATTTGTAGTTTCTTCAACATTTTGTGATGAGATGACCAAAATCAATCCTACATGGAAGACAAGGAAAGATCAAGTATCCCTCCTCATTCTAGTTTTAACAAAGAGCAATTAGAGAAGAACCAAGAGTGTGATGAGAATATGGCTAAAATGATGATCCAACTTGACTTGTTGTCAAAGCATGTCATGGGAGGTGGATTCAAGTCACTGAATGTAGTTGGATCTATTAGTGAGTTGAGCCTAAAGAACAAAAAATTTGAAGACATTTATGACAATGAAGTCAAATTCTTAAGCAATAAAATGGGGGGTGTTCTCATATGAGCTATTCAAGGCCGGATGGGAATCAAGGTTGGAACAAAGATCGTGATAATGGTTGGAGATACTATGAAAAGGATTGGCGTTATAGAGGCACAAACTAGAGGGAGCGTGAAGGTAACAAAGGTAGATACGTGCCACCACATGACCTCTCTAAACCAAAGGAACAAGCTGATCCAAAAAAATTTCAGACTAAGATACGTTGGCAAGATTCTTTAACAAAGTTGAGGGCTCTGAAAAAGTGTTGAAAAAATTAAAGACTAATTTCTCCACCTTGACCCAAACTTTTACTTCTCACTTAGTGTCAATTAAGAAACTTGAAGATCAAATATGCCCAAATTCAACTCATTTGAACTCGAGGACTAGAGCAAGTTGACCAAGTGACACTATTGCTAACCCGAAGAATGATGCTTGAAAGCATGGCAATGTTGTGTCACGACATTAAATAAGGCACTTCTTGTGAGGTAACCCTTGTTTTTAGTATTTTTCAATAAAGTGTGTTGAAATGTGTAGATGGAAGTAAAGTCTCTAAGTCTAGGCAAAGTTGGCGAGAAGTAGACTTATTGGGGGATTCACCAAACTTGTTTGGAGAGAAGGACCCATCTCTCAGAGCAGGCTACAAAACGTTTGAAAGGGTTCTGTCACCATAGGCGAGCTCCTACCATACTCGGTGATTCACCGAAGTGGTTAGGCGAGATGAATCAAGTTCGCCGAGTTCAAATTCGCGATTGATAATGCATGAAGGCTTAACGGGCAAGCTTAAGCTCCTTCAGTGAGTCACCAAATAACTTAGGCAACGTTAGTTACAGTTCGCCTAAGGGATTTCAGTCAGTAGACCTAGGGTGTTTTGGTCCTTTAAATGTCCAATCTTTAAAAATATATTTGACTTGTATCATTCCTAGCCCTTCATTACACATTTTTAATCTATTTCTTAGCTTTTCTAATGTCGATTTGTCTCATGTGGATTGCGTAATTACAAGATTGTTCATGCCCAAACCCTTGCATCCTCATTGTCTACATGGCTTTGATATTATGATGAGTTGTGACTTTTATGAAATGTTGTGAACTTTCCGAAGAGTAGTAGCTTTTCAAAGGGTTGTGACCTTTCCGATAAGGCACAATAAACATCTGTTCACACTACCCTTTGTTGTCTATAAATAGAGGGTTTCCACTTATTTTTCAAAAAACTAATTTTCTGGACTTCTTCTTCTACTACTAAATCTAGTATTCTAAGTGTATTTTACTGCCATTGAGTGGTTCGCTGACACCGTGGTTATAGGTACCGATACACCGGTGAGTAAGATCGTTCTATCCTGGGAGGATATATTCCATTAACCTTGGGTACTTGAGGGGAATAATTTCCTTAAGGGGACACTGTGCATTCAGTGGGCTCGATTTTCTTCTTTGAGAAAAATATTTTGTATATTGTTTCTGATTCAATTTTCTCTACAATTTTTAATTTTCTAGTTTTGAAAATACTCTTTAAACTTTGTTGTTTCTTACCAAGTTCTTCAAAGTTTTTGTTGTAAGTATCTTAGGAATACAGGATCAACAACAGTAATTGGAAAATTTTTGTCTCTATTGATTTTAAAGGTCTGCCATTAATTTTAAAAATAATTTCTTGTGGTTTAATTGACCTCTTATTCTTATACACTAAAAAGACTACAAAAAAATCATGAGAAAAATTATAGTACATTTCAACAAATCAAGGTACGGAAAACATGATAGCAATTAAATCTGAGACAAAAACATTGCTATACAACTAGCTAGAATTTTCAAAGAGAAAACTACTATTACTTTATTTTAATAATACACAACCCTTTTCACTAGAAATCTTTGGTTCCAAACTCTACTTTTCATCAGTACTGTCTTCACATAACTGACAAAACTTGCCAACTTTTCATACTGCAAACGAAAAGACCAGATAAAGCTAATAATTAATTTACTAGAACATTCCCGGATTGAATATTTGATGAAAAGGAAATTAATGTCACGACCCAAAAATGGACGTGATGGCACTCGTCTTATCCCACCAAGACAAGTCAGCCTAAAACCCAACTAATACAATAAATGCGGAAGTAAAACCAGAAAAAAGAGACAAACGCCATCTAATAATGCGGAATACAAAGTCAACTTATTAAAAACCCCAAAATCTGGTTGTCATGTGCACAAGCCTCTAATGTATTACAATGGATTTGAAAGAAAACACAAGTCTCAAATGACATTGTTTCTAGAATAGAACAAGATCATAAATAAGGAGTAAGAAGGTCTACTGAGATGACAATCAGCTACCTCACAAATCTCCATAGGAAGCCTCGGACAAGAAAATAAGAGAGGGTATCATGAAGATCCGGGCTCATAACCTACAAAAAATTGTAAAAGCAAGGGGTGAGTACCAAACCACACGGTACTCAGCAAGTAAACTTCTAAACACAAGCTAAGGGTATGGAATACGGGTACTCCTTACACCCCAACCAAACCTCCACAACTACAACCTGCATAAAAACCAGCCCAACCTAATAGTTCATAATATAAATAGCACATAGTTCAACCATATCACTTCAACAATTACAGATCAGCAACACACAAGATAAAGTTCACCAATCACAAGTTCCACAGAAAAGTACTCATAAGTTCACAAATGATAAAGATGCGCAATGCCATGAAATGCAATACCAAGTATAGTGATGCATGTCTGACCTAACGATACACACCCGCTGTCTCTCAGTCTTGGACCCATGGGGGACATATATGTCCATGCATCCGTCGCTGCGTGCGACACGACCCTCGATAATGAAATCTGTCGCGGCGTGCGATACGTCCCTCGATAATAAAAT
The DNA here is from genome assembly GCA_018342035.1 of Solanum appendiculatum. NCBI lineage: Eukaryota > Viridiplantae > Streptophyta > Magnoliopsida > Solanales > Solanaceae > Solanum > Solanum appendiculatum. The sequence goes on from JAGDQO010000292.1 coordinate 194,683, forward strand.
TTCGTAGTTAAATGAGTAATTCAAAATTCTCATTTAAAATTTAGGGGAAGAGTCTTTTATGAAAGAGGAAGGACTAGTTCTCAAAATAACCTTACGGGTCATTACATTATCCACCACTAAAAACCATGTTCATCCTCGAACATAAAGAAGAAGAAGGAAGAATAATTGACGTTACCAAAAGCTTGAGGTATGATCTTCTAGAGTCAGTGTTCATCTCTCTAAGTTAGCTCCTCCTTAAGACTATTTCATCGAGATCAACTACTAAAAACTGAACTTTCGAATTAAAATTTGATAGATCTAACAATCAGGAGTGATTACAAGCCATAGACTAACCCATGAACTCAATCTGAATCGAAATCCTCTGCAAAACAACACACCCACCAGAACGAATCATTTCTCACATAACCACGAGAGAAGTCTAAACCAATACCGGCTAAAACCAAGGGTGAGCCTGAATCAACCACCAAACCCTCATAATGCTCAAACCATCACAGATTTTATCAAGATTCCCTTCTCACAACATAGTCTTTTCACGAGTTAAGTTATAAAAATTCTGATCTTTAGACATCGAGTACTCATCACGAGAGAATCAAATTTATCTAACCCAAAGAAGGAAATGATCAAGTAACCACCTAGAGAGAAATACACCCAAGCATACTGAACCAGTAATAACACTGTCAAAAATCTAGATCGATAGTTGTGATTGTCGACAACTCTTAAGAGTGACAGAATTAGACCAAATGGCCCCCCCCATATTCAATCACACAGCCAATAATTAATCACATTGCCTTTTATTACCCCTTTTTCATCATTAAAATTATTCAATATGGACAAGTCAACCCATCACCAAGTCCCATTACTCCCCAACACATACCACAAGGAAATACACGAATTCTATACACTTAACAAGGGTTGAGAAATTCACTTGCCTCAAATAATTGAACAAATCACCTCAGGACTTGAGTCTTCCCCTTTAGTTGGGCTTCCAAATCAATGCAATCTATTCAAATAAATAATCACAATAAGCTTTCGAAACTAACAACATCCATATTACTATGTGTCTAGTCTAAACCCACAAACTCACCCAAATATATAATCAAATTCCTAGACCTCAAGCCTAGAGTTAAGTTTTAATTTCTCCAAGTATCATACAAATCTAATGGTATTCATTTAATAAAGAACACCTAATATTTAATTAGGTCTGTCAATATATTAGAACTTTAATAATAATGTGGTACCATATTTTAACTTTCAACGAGAATGAAATAAAATGTACATGTAGTGGCTAATCTGTACGTCCATTAAATAGTTAACATCTAACCCTCACTTAATTCCCCAATGATTACCCTTAATTACTGTACAATGATTGCCCCTCATAATTGTCCAATGATTACATGCACTAGCCATAAACACATTTTTCCATCCAAGAAATGATATACAATATTCCAATTTCCAATTCTTCTTGATTCAAACCACTTCCTTGTTTTTCTTTTTCTTTTACAATCAACTATAATAATAATAAAATAGTGATAATATGACATCTATGCTTATGCACCAATATATCGATTAAGGCATGGTTAATGCTTACCTGTTGTAGCTTCGTCGCCATCTGATTGTGCCGAGGTTATGGGAGCCGTCCTCCTTCTGAGGTTTTCTTTTCTTTTAATAAAAGAATGATCTAAAATAATATAGGGTATTAACTTAAATTATATTATATTTGGACTTGGCCCATTAACCACCAACTAAATTAATTATTTAAAATTATCCACTAATTAAATATCCGTAGTTAAACGAGTAATTCAAAATTCTCATTTAAAATTTAGGGGAAGAGTGTTTTATGAAAGAGGAAGGACTAGTTCTCAAAATAACCTTACGGGTCATTACAATTAACCTCCGTTTTCAATTGGTCAAACTCCTTATGCAACTTTTCAAGATGTTCCTTTAATTCTTTGATACATGCAGAACAAGTTGGTTTCTCGGTCCACTAATTTACCGATTCGTACTCTAGGAAGAGCCTTTTCTTTTTTAAGTTAGTTGCATTGTTTCCTTTCTTGATCTCGCTAAGGATTAAAAGCACCGTAGGAATGCTCATGAAGATGGTATTTTCGACTATATTTTTCTTAGAGCATTAAAAAAAATTTCTATAATAGGAAGGGACACTAAGAATTTATTGTATTCAATCGGTGGAAATACTATCGAATTCGTTAATTACTTCCCTTTCAATAATTGACTTGTAATTTTTTTTTTTGTTTCGTGTGTTGTATCGATAATTAGGGTGAGTTTAAAATTTTACTTGATGAGTTAAATCTTTAAGTTTCTTAGAACTGAATTCATTATGTAAAATTATAAGTTCAGAAATAATTGTTTTTAAATTTTTTATCAAGGTTTACTTAAAATTCTATCATTCGCATAAAAAATATTGGGTTTGAATAAATCTACAACGAAATAATAGCTTGATCTGTCCCTATCAATGATACTTTTTATTTGTATTTTTTCTATTAGTATGAGTTTGATATTGTCGAATTTGTAAGTGAAATTGGCAAGTACTCTCAGTATTTGCCTAAAAAAAATATTTTTTGACTATGCCTATTTTGCATTTATACTATTATTTTATCTGATTTTACAAGTTGCATGAGAACTAAATATGGAAAACTTGTACCATTAAACTTGATATTTCACTAATTTTTTATTTATTATTTATTTGATTTAGTTGTAAAATTAGTAATTAGAAAATATTTGTCTCTAATGATTTTAAAGGTATGCCTTTAATTTTAATTATTTTGATTTATTTGACTTCTTATTCTTATACATTAAAAAGACTACAAACAAAAATCATGATAAAAAGTATAGTACATTTCAACAAAGTTAAAAGTACATAAAACATGATAACAATTAAATCTACGAAAAAAAAAGCATTGTTATACAACTAGCTAGAACTTTCAAAGAGAAAATTACAATTACTTTATTTCAATAATACCCAACCTTTTTCACTAGAAATCTTTGGGTTCAAACTCTACTTTTCATCAGGTATTGTCTTCACATAATTGACAAAACTTGCCAACTTTTCATACTGCAAACGAAAAGGCCAAGTAAAATTAATAATCAAGTTTCTAGAACATTTTATGAATGAATATTTAATGAAAAAAACAATTAACCACCGTTTTCAATTGGTCAAATTCCTTATGCAACTTTTCAAGATGTTCTTTTAATTCTTTAATATATGCAGAACAAGTTGGTTTCTCGCTCCACTCATTTATCGATTTGTATTCTAGGGAGAGCCTTTTCTTTTTGAAGTTAGTTGCACTGTTTGCTTCCTTCATCTCGCTAAGGATTGAAAGAACCATATGAATGTTCATGACGACTATAAAACAAATAACAAGAAAAAGGATAAAATCTAAAAAGGACATCAACAAGAACTTTAGAGAAGCCATTGATAAATATTTTTAGAGCAAATTAATAAGAAAGAAACTTTATTTATTTTAATTTTCTATATCACTTGCTCCTTATAAGAGGAAAAACCTTTCTAAATAGATACTTTTATAAAAAATTTTACCAAATATAATATTTCAAGCATCTAGTAGGAAAATAATGAATTTTGATAGATTAGCATATGTTAGAAAATGGTAAGAAATTTATTTTTATGCTTAATTTGATTAATGAGATGAATTGAGTTTGAATCTATCCTAAAGAGACTTGGATAATATATAGGTAGTTATTTATTTTGGATATGACATAAGATCCCCCTAAACTATAATAGAAATCACAGCGACACAACTTCACTTAATTCTGGTCCTATTACCCTCTCCTCCCCTTCGAACTCAATTTTTGTATTTTTGTACATGTTTTATGATGATGTGACAACTTCAACTAGGTAAAGTTGACTGTGTGTATAACATGCGCCGTCAAGTGTGTAATTTTTTTATTTTTAACTTTTTTAAAAAAAATAATTTTTATTTTTATTTAAACAAAATCTTCTTATTTTCTTTATCTTGTATTTAAACTTAGTTAATACATAAAAAAAATTACCTTATATTTAAACTTTTTCTCTTTTAATTTTTAAACTTCATTCATTGCTTTTTCACTCTTTTTTTTTCTATTAAATATCAAAACTAGTGAAGAAAATCAAATAAAACATAAAAAGAATTAAAATATTAAAATTAAAGGACACTTTTAAAATTATTATTATTATTATTATTATTATTATTATTATTATTATTATTATTATTATTATTATTATTATTATTATTATTATTATTATTATAAAATATACGTAATTTTTAAGACAATTAAAAGTTGAAAGATTAGAAGTTAGTAAAAGAGAAAAAAAAAATAAAAGGTTTAATCAAACTCCTTATGCAACTTTTCAAGGAGGAGCAGCAATGTAGGCAATAATAAATATAGAAGTTGCCGTCAATAAGGTAGGGATCATGTTCCTTTAATTCTTCGATACATGAAGAACAAGTTGATTTCTCGTTCCATTAATTTATCGATTCGTATTCTAGGGAGAGCCTTTTCTTTTTGAAGTTAGTTGCATTGTTTCCTTTCCTGACTCGCTAAGGATTGAAAGCACCATGAGAACGTTCATGAAAATAGCAAAACAAATAACAAGAATAAAAGAGAAAATGTAAAAAGGACATCGACAAAAACTTTGGAGAAGCCATTGGTAAATTTTTTGACTATGCCTATTTTGCATTTATACTATTATTTTATCTGATTTTGCAAGTTGCATGAGAACTAAATATGGAAAAACTTGTACCATTGAACTTGATAATTCACTAATTTTTAATTTATTTGATTTAGTCGTAAAATTAGTAATTAGAAAATATTTGTCTCTTGTTATAAATTCATTCATTGAATTAGTAGATTGTACGTATTCTCAATACATGAACTACTTACATTCATGTATGTGTATTCCCTAGGTTCTATGAACCATTTTGGATAAGAATGTATCTATTTATTATGACACTTAATATGGTGACTTTTGGAGTGATTTCTCAACCTATAAATAGGGTTGTTCATTCACCACTGTAAGATACATATGACACATTATGAGAGATGAAGTCATTTGAATAAGATAATCTCTACATTCTACTCCCCATATCTCTTGTCTTTATTTCTTGTAGTATATTGCTTATATTTTACAACACTTTATCAGCACAAAACTCTAGCCAATTGAGATTGAGTTTTAGTTTTTCTTTAACTCATGTTCTGGTTGATCTCGTTATGAGAACTAAGAATGAAAAATGATAACTACTGCAATCAAGGTATTATATGCACAAAATCAGGTATGTATTTTCTAGAATCTTTTTATGATTTAGAATACAATAATGTTTGGTCACTAACATTGACCAGGAACCAAAGGCATATACTACTACTGGTTGAATATTCTCTGCTCCACAAAGTTCCTTAAATGAAAAAAGGTATAAAGTTTTGGTAGCATAAGTTTGAGTATTGTTTTGATTATGCTAATTTTGATATTTTATGAATTTTATTTCAATATTTTGAAAGACTCAAAGGGTGAATCAGGTTGTACTTTGCTCTATTATACCGTTGGTTGAGGGTAAGACATCAGGTTAAAGTCCGGATGCACCTTAACGAAAAACGTTTGAGAGTAAGACGGTAGATTCAAGTTCTATCGCACCAAAAGGGTAAGACATCAATTTGAGTTTTGATGCACCATGATGATAAGGATTGGGTACAAGTTCCATAGAATGATGGCCTAACACGCCTTATATGGATAAGACATTGAGTTTCTCAATGCACCATAGTGATGAAATTCGTACCATTGAATTTGCTCCATTCTCTGATAAGAATGTGGTAGCAGTACATGATAAATTTGAAATCCACTCAATTGCTCCATTTTATCATATGAATGTGGTAGCAGTGAATAATAAGTCCGAAAGATGACAAGTGATTGAATGTATGAATAAGGGCATTGAGGGACAGAATTATAATAGTCATTATTGAGGTAATTATAAAAGGAAGAACACTATGAGTTCTCCAAATAGTCCTTCAAAATGTGAAGGTAATTTTATTATCATAATGGTATGAAAAGGTCATTGGACCTGTGGTCGTTGTGTGACCTAATAATTTGATAAATTTATAAAAATCCTCCATCAAAAGAAAGAAAGATAAAGTGGTGGTACACTTGACCTTTCAAAGTGATGTTGAGGTGGGTCATGCAAAAATGATGAATTTCAAAGGCATGACAATGTGCTTATAATGCAAATTTATGAAGCACATATAAATGATTAGTCTATTTCTTGAAGAGAATGTGACATGTGATAAGCATAGTGAATGCTCGACCATTCTGAAAGAGAGTGAGTCAATGTGATAAAATCATTGTGGGTTTGATATATACCACAACTCACCTCTACGGGAGGTTTGAGAAATAAAGATCAGTTGGCATGATCGGTTGGCCATTCTGATTTCAATGTGATGCAAAAGTAATTGAATTTATGTGGCTTTATGATGAAGAAATAAAATATTCTTCAAGTATTCTCTTGTGTTGCTTGTTCTCATGATAAAATGATCATTGTATCATTATACCAGCTAAGGTAGGGATTGTATTCCCTGAGGTTTTGGAACATATAAAAAGGTGAATATGGGCCCGTTCACCTGCCATGTGGATCATTTGCAATTATATGATAGTTTGCATCCATGAGATGGTCACATGTGCTTTGTTATCAACTTACAAATTGGTTTTTATAAGGTTGTTTGCTCGAATTGTTAAATTAAGAGCATAGATCCAAACTATAAAATTATGTTGATGATGCTGGTTGGTTTAGCAGAAATTGTATGCCTCCAATTATAGCTAAATCATGAGTATGAGAACAGAACTCCCAAATAAGATTTGGTATGAGATTAATTTATTTAACATGTAGCAACACATGTATGCATCAAGCCAACAAGGTCTCCCCATCATAATTGGTTCAGGGTCAGGAACCAAATAATTTCCATCTAAAGTTTGAATGTGTGATATCTGATTTAATTGCTTCACCACGCACAAAGATGGATCCTCAAATGAGATTGAGGTGAGTGTTAGATTTTCTAACATTAGGGGGAGAGATGATTGACAGCTGAAAATTATAAGATGAATTATCTAAATCCTCGTTAAAAAAAGTGAACTTTAAGTTCAAGAGATAATTCATTTGCATAATGTTGCAAATTAATTGCCAGATGAATTTGCCGACCCTATGTTATAATTCAGTTGTAAATGCTCCAATGAGAAGTCATTGAAGGACAGAGCCTATGGTACGCCTAAAGCGTGATAGACCAATCGATTCCAAATTAAAAACTCCTTAAGGAAGGAGAGGAGCAAATGATCAAGATGGTCATAATAATGAGGCAAGTGCTTTAAAGAAGCACGATGACATAACAATTTATAAAACTTTGGCAAGGGTTTAGGTACTTGATGAAAAATGAAGAGATCTCGATAAGTTATGTCATATTGGAATCGAGTCAAAAGACCGTCGACGGTATCTTTGATATGAAGTAGCACTCAATGCTATAGATGATGATGAGGATCTTGAATTCAAATCTGTCATATAGTGTGGACAAATGAATGATTGGCCAAATGAAATGCACAATTCAAGTATATTATGTTTCACTTAGAAAAGTGAATTTTTGGACTTATAGTCCATGGATCAAGATATAATGTCAGTGGGGTACAAATGAATCATTATGCGAAAGTATAACCGTAAGATATAAAGTATAGTTTGTGCCTTAGGGCATAAAGGGTTTTTGCAAAAATCCTTACATTATTAAATAGAGATATACTCTCCTGTGGTGGATGCAATGAAGCTTATTTCAGTCTGGCAATAGATGAAATGCTTGAATATGTGTAATGAATGATTGTTATGTCTAGCTAGACGATGAAGGTTATATGAAAATCCTTGAAGGATTTAAAAGGTCTTAAAGTAATTCCATTGAGTACCCCAATGGTTATGAGATAGCTTAACATAAAGAAAGATCAATTTCGATCTCATGAAAATGATTGAAAAATATTATGTATTAGTGCAATTGGTGCACATACAGATTGCTGATTATGCAGATGTCGGGAACTATGTGATTTTTCTTTGAAAAGAGATATTACAGCCATCATGTATGAAGATAATGCTGCATGTATAGCTCAATTGAAGGAAGGATACATCTAAGGAGACTGGACAAAGTACTTTTCATCAAAGTTCTTCTTCACATATGATCTTCAACAAAATGGTGAGATACAAGTTCAACGGATCTCTTCAAGTGATGATCTTGCAGAATTATTTATTAAGGCATTGCTAATGTCAACATTTGAGAAGTTGAAATATGATATTGAAATACATTATCTCCGGGGATATCAAGTAAAGCTTTCATCAGGGGGAGTGAAATACGCGTTGTACTCTTTTCCTTAATCATGGTTTTGTCCCAATTGGGTTTTCCTGGTAAGGTTTTTAATGAGGCAGCACTCAAGGCGTATTATGAGATGTGTGTACTCTTTTTCCTTCACTAGGCTTTTTCCCATCGGATTTTTCCTAGTAAGGTTTTAACGAGGCACATTATCTATGGACATCCAAGGGGGAGTGTTATAAATTCATTCATTGAATTAGTGGATTGTCCATATTCTCAATACATGAACAACTTACATTCATGTATGTGTATTCCCTCGGTTCTATGAACCAATTTGGATAAGAATGTATCTATTTATTATGACACTTAATATGGTGACTTTTGGGGTGATTTCTCAACCTATAAATAGGGTTGTTCATTCACCATTGTAAGGACACATAACACAATATGAGACATGAAGTCATTTGAATAAGATGATCTCTACATTCTACTCCCCATATCTCTTGTCTTTATTTCTTGTAGTATATTGCTTATATTTTACAACATCTCTAATGATTTTAAAGGTTTGACATTAATTTTAATTATTTTGATTTATTTGACTTCTTATTCTTATACATTAAAAAGACTATAAACAAAAATGATGAGAAAAATTATAGTACATTTCAACAAAGTCAAAAGTACATAAAACATGATAACAATTAAATCTACCGAAAAAAAAAGCATTGTTATAAAACTAGCTAGAATTTTCAAAGAGAAAACTACAATTACTTTATTTTAATAACACTCAACCTTTTTTACTAGAAATTTTTGGGTTCAAACTCTACTTTTCATCAAGTATTGTCTTCACATAATTGACAAAACTTGCCAACTTTTCATACTGCAAACGAAAAGGCCAAGTAAAGCTAATAATCAATTTCCTAGAACATTTTATGAATGAATATTTTATGAAAAAAATAATTAACCTCGGTTTTCAATTGGTCAAACTCCTTATGCAACTTTTCAAGATGTTCTTTTAATTCTTTAATATTTGCAGAACAAGTTGGGTTCTTGCTCCACTCATTTATCGATTCGTATTCTAGGGAGAGCCTTTTCTTTTTGAAGTTAGTTGCACTGTTTTCTTCCTTCATCTCACTAAGGATTGAAAGCACCATATGAATGTTCATGAAGATGATATTTTCGACTATATTTTTCTTAGAACATTAAAAAAATTTCTTATAATAGGAAGGGAAACTAAGAATTTATTGTATTCAATCGGTGGAAATATTATCGAATTCGTTAATTACTTCCCTTTCAATAATCGACTTATGATTTTTTTTTGTTTCGTGTATTGATAATTAGGGTGGGTTCGAAATTTTACTTGATGAGTTAAATCTTTAAGTTTCTTAGAACTGAATTCATTATGTCAAATTATAAGTTCAGAAATAATAGTTTTTAAATTTTTTATCAAGGTTTACTAAAAATTCTATCACTCGCATAAAAAAAATTGGGTTTGAATAAATATACAACGAAAAAATATATTTTGACTATGCCTATTTTGCATTTATACTATTATTTTATCTAATTTTGCAAGTTGCGTGAGAACTAAATATGGAAAAACTTGTACCATTGAACTTGATAATTCACTAATTTTTAATTTGTAATATATTTGATTTAGTTGTAAAATTAGTAATTAGAAAATATTTGTCTCTAATGATTTTAAAGGTATGCCATTAATTTTAATTCTTTTGATTTATTTGACTTCTTATTCTTATACATTAAAAGGACTATAAACAAAAATCATGAGAAAAATTATAGTACATTTCAAAAAAGTCCAAAGTACATAAAACATGATAACAATTAATCTATGGGGAAAAAAGCATTGTTATACAACTAGCAAGAATTTTCAAAGATAAAACTACAATTACTTTATTTTAATAACACCAAACCTTTTTCACTAGAAATCTTTGGATTCAAACTCTACTTTTCATCAGGTATTGTCTTCACATAATTGACAAAACTTGCAACCTTTTCATACAGCAAACGAAAAGGCCAAATAAAGTTAATAATCAATTTACTAGAACATTTTAAGAATGAATATTTAATGAAATGAAAATTAACTTCCGTTTTCAATTGGTCAAACTCCTTATGCAACTTTTCAAGATGTTCTTTTAATTCTTCAATATATGCAGAATAAGTTGGTTTCTCGCTCCTCTGATTTATCGGTTCGTATTCTAGGGAGAGCCTTTTCTTTTTGAAGTTAGTTGCACTGTTTTCTTTCTTCATCTCGCTAAGGATTGAAAGCACCATATGAATGTTCATGAAGACTGTAAAAGAAATAACTAGAAAAAGGAGAAAAATTAAAAAGGACATCAACTAGAACTTTAGAGAAGCCATTGATAAATATTTTTAGAGCAAATTAATAAGAAAGAAACTTTATTTATTTTAATTTTCTATATCACTTGCTTCTTATAAGAGGGAAAACCTTTCTAAATAGATGCTTTTATAATTTTTTTACCAAATATAATATTTGAAGCATCTAATAGAAAAATAATGAATTTTGATAGATTAGCATATGTTAGAAAATGGTATGAAATTTATTTTTAGGCTTAGTTTGATTAATGAGATGAATTGAATTTGAATCTATCCTAACGAGACTTGGAAAATATATAGGTAGTTATTTATATTGGATATGATATAAGATCCCCCTAAACAATAATAGAAATCACAGCGACATAACTTAGCTTAATTCTGATCCTATTACCCTCTCCTCCCCTTCAAACTCAATTTTTATATTTTCGTACACGTTTTATGCTGATGTGACACTTTCAACTAGGTAAAGTTGGTTGCGTGTATAACACGTGCGCGCCGTCATGTGTATAATTTTTATATTTTTAACTTTTTTTAAAAAAATAATTTTAATTTTTTTTAAAACAAAATCTTCTTATTTTCTTTATCTTATATTTAAACTTAGTTAATACATGTAATTTTTTTTAAAAAAAAACTGCCTTATATTTAAACTCTTCTTCTCTTTTAATTTTTAAACTTCATTCATTGTTTTTTCACTTGTTTTTTTCTATTGATTTTTTTATTCCTTTTATTTTCTTTGCCTTTCCTTTTGATTTGATTTCAAATTTAACTCCAAATCTCTTGTATTTAAGTTAATTTTTGAAGAATATCGAAACAGGAGAAGAAAATCAAATAGAACATAAAAAAAATTAAAACATTAAAATTAAAGGACACTTTTAAAATAATAATAATAATTATTATTATTATTATTATTATTATTATTATTATTATTGTTATTATTATAATTATTATTATTATTATAAAATATACGTAATTTTTAAAACAATTAAAAGTGGAAAGATAAGAAGTTAGTAAAAGAGAAAAAAAATAAAAAGTTTAATCAAACTCCTTATGCAACTTTTCAAGGAGGAGCAGCAATGTAGGCAATAATAAATACAGAAGTTGTCGTCAATAAGGTAGGGATCATGCTCCTTTTATTCTTCGATACATGCAGAACAAGTTGATTTCTCGCTCCATTCATTTATCGAGGGAGAGCCTTTTCTTTTTGAAGTTAGTTGCATTGTTTCCTTTCTTGACTTGCTAAGGATTGAAAGCACCATAAGAACGTTCATGAAAACGGTAAAACAAATAACAAGAGTAAAAGAGAAAACGTAAAAAGGATCGACAAGAACTTTGGAGAAGGCATTGGTAAATTTTTTTAGAGCAATTAATAAGAGAGAAGCTTTCTTTATTTTAAACTTTTGTATCACTTGCTTCTTATAAAAGAAAAAACCTGTTTAAATAGATTATTTTTATAATTTTTTTACCTAATATAATATTTGAAGTATTCTAATAGGAAGATAATGAATTTTGATGGATTACCATATGTTAGAAAAAGTAAAAAATTAATTTTTTATGATAAAAAAGAGAGTCATAGGTTGCTTTATCAATAAATTCGTACTCTTTCAGTTTTTCAACGGGTACAATAAAATGTCAACAAATAAAGTCTTCTTTTATATATTGACTAAATAGATCAATAGCTTCCATCATTATGAGAATTCATGACTCGAAAAAAAATAAGAGAAAAAAGAAACAAGCGATGAACAAATTAAAGTCAATCTTCAATGGAAAAATCTAAAAAAAATCAGCATATTTTTGGATTTAAATAAACTAAGATTTATCGAATTTAAGGAATTTCTAGCACATCAATAACTACTCATTAATAAGGTCTTGAACCGATAATAACAAACCCAAAAAAGGAAAACAGAAAGAATCGAGAGAGAGAAAATTATTGAAAGTTAGGCATAAAGGCAAAAAAAATTTTAAAAAAATTCACTTCATATATTGAAGTACTTATTTTAATAATAAAGATAAAATGTTTAATCCGGTCAGACCATATAATATGGTATTGCGATATATGAAATTTTATAAGACTCTCCTCATCTTTACATTTAATTTTCCCCAATAATAGAACAATTTATTATTTTTTTGTCGATGAAAATCAAAAGTGTTTTATCAAAATTAAAGGATGAAAATTACTCATTAATATCTTTAAGGGTCCATTATGAATCTACCCAAGATAGTCTCCATGGATAATTTTCAACTTTATTTTTCTTAAAACATTAAAAAAAAAATCCTATAATAGGAAAGGAGACTAAGGATTTATTGTATCCAATCAGTGGAAATATCGAATTCATTAATTACTTCGCTTTTAATAATTGACTTGTTGTTTTCCTTTGTTTCATGCATTTTATCGATAATTAGGGTGATTCAAAATTTAACTTATGAATTTAACCTTTAAGAGTTTGAGGACTAAATTCATTATATCAAATTATGAGTTCGAAAATAATAGTTTTTAAAATTCTTATCGATCAAGTTTTACATATACTTCAATTATCACGATAAAAATATTGGATTTAAATAAATCAACAACGAAATAACTTGGTCACTGTCAATGGTACTTTTTATTTGTACTTTTCTACTATTATGTGTTAGATATTGTTGAATCTGTAAGTGAAATTGGCAAGCAATACTCTTAGTATATATTTGCCTAAAAAAGAAGTTTTTGACTATGTCTATTTTGCATTTATATTATTATTTTACCTGATTTTGCAAGTTGCATGAGAACTTGATTTATTTGACTTCTTATTCCTATACATTAAAAAGACTATAAAATAAAATCATGAGAAAAATTGTAGTACATTTCAACAAAGTCAAAAGTACAGAAAACATAATAACAATTAAATCTACGAAAAAAAGCATTGCTATACAACTAGCTAGAATTTTCAAAGAGAAAACTACTATTACTTTATTTTAATAATACCTAACCTTTTTTCACTAGAAATCTTTAGGTTCAAACTCTACTTTTCATCAGGTACTGTCTTCACATAATTGACAAAACTTGTCAACTTTTCATACTACAAACGAAAAGGCTAGATAAAGTCAATAATCAATTTAGTAGAACATTCCCGGATTGAATATTTAATGAAATGAAAATTAACCTCCGTTTTCAATTGGTCAAACTCCTTGTGCAACTTTTCAAGATGTTCCTTTAATTCTTCGATACATGCAGAACAAGTTGTTTTTCGGTCCACTCACTTACCTATTCGTACTCTAGGAAGAGCCTTTTCTTTTTGAAGTTAGTTGTATTGTTTCCTTTCTTGATCTCGCTAAGGATTAAAAGCACCATAAGAATGCTCATGAAGACGGTATTGTCGACTATATTTTTCTTAGAACATTAAAAAGAAATTCCTATAATAGGAAGGGACACAATAAGAATTTATTATATTCAATCGGTGGAAATATAATCGAATTCGTTAATCACTTCCCTTTCAATAATAGACATGTGATTTTTTTGTTTCATGTGTTGTATCGATAATTAGGGTGGGTTCAAAATTTTACTTGATGAGTTAAATCTTTAAGTTTCTTAGAACTAAATTCATTATGTCAAATTATAAGTTCAGAAATAATAGCTTTTTAAAATTTTTTATCAAAATTTACTTTAAATTCTATCATTCGCATAAATAAAATTGGGTTTGAATAAATTTGCAACGAAATAATAACTTGATCTGTCCCTATCAATGATACTTTTTATTTGTATTTTTTCTATTACTATGTGTTTGATATTGTCGAATTTGTTGGTGAAAATGGCAAGTACTCTTAGTATTTGCCTAAAAAAGAAAAATTTTGACTATGCCTATTTTACACTTATACTATTATTTTATCTGATTTTACAAGTTGCATGAGAACTAAATATGGAAAAACTTGTACCATTGAACTTGATAATTCACTAATTTTTAATTTGTAATTTATTTGATTTAGTTGTAAAATTAGTAATTAAAAAATATTTGTCTCTAATGATTTTAAAGGTATGCCATTAATTTCAATTATTTTGGTTTATTTGACTTCTTATTCTTGTACATTAAAAAGACTACAAACAAAAATCATGATAAAAAGTATAGTACATTTCAACAAAGTTAAAAGTACATAAAACATGATAACAATTAAATCTAAGGAAAAAAAAGTATTGTTATATAACTAGCTAGAACTTTCAAAGAGAAAATTACAATTACTTTATTTTAATAATACCCAACCTTTTTCACTAGAAATCTTTGGGTTCAAACTCTACTTTTCATCAGGTATTGTCTTCACATAATTGACAAAACTTGCCAACTTTTCATACTGCAAGAAAAGGCCAGATAAAGTCAATAATCAATTTACTAGAACATTTCATGAATGAATATTTGATGAAAAGAAAATTAACCTCCATTTTCAATTGATCAAACTCTTTGTGCAACTTTTCAAGATGTTCCTTTAATTCTTCGACACATGCAGAAGAAGTTGGCTTCTCGCTCCACTCATTTACCGATTTGTATTCTAGGGTGAGCCTTTTCATTTTGAAGTTAGTTGCACTGTTTCCTTTCTTCACCTCGCTAAGGATTGAAAGCACCATAAGAACGCTCATGAAGACGGTAAAACAAATAGCAAGAAAAAAGAGAATGTGAAAAGGACATCGACAAGAACTTTGGAGAAGCCATTGCTAAATTTTTTTAGAGCAAATTGATAAGAAAGAAGCTTTATTTATTTTAATTTTCTATACCACTTTCTTCTTATAAGAGGGAAAACCTTTTTTAAATAGATGTTTTTATAATTTTTTTACCAAATATAATATTTGAATAATTCTAGGGAAAAGGGTCAAAAATATCCCTCAATTTTGTTTTATTGGTTGACTATGCCCTCGCCGTTAAAAGTAAGTTATTATTACCCCTGCTGTTACTAATTTCATCATCTGTACCCCTTCTTGGACGGAAATCCCCAAATCAACATAAATTAACCTGAAATTTTAAAAAACGACCCGTTCCCCATTTTAAACCCATGCCCCGACCCCTCTTAACATATAACCCATTCCCCTTTAACCCATTTTATCAAATAACCCATTTTAACTCATTCCCTCTTTGAACTCACGAACCCAACCTTCTCTGATTATCGAATTTCCATCAGAATTTCCACTAAACTCTCTTAAGGTATGAAATTTAACCAACCTTCTTTGATTTACGAGTTAGGGTTTGTGGGTTAAGGGTTTCTACAATTTTTTTAGCTATTTATTTGTCTTTTTACCGATAAAATTTCACGATCTGTTAGTTTAGTTGTTGATTTATGAGTTAGGGTTTGTGGGTTAAGGTTTTATACAAGTTTTTTAGCTATTTGTTTGCCTTTTACGTATAAAATTTCACAATCTGTTAGTTTAGTTGTTGATTTACGAGTTAGGGTTTGTGGGTTAAGGTTTTATACAATTTTTTAGCTATTTGTTTGCTTTTTTACCGATAAAATTTCATGATATGTTATTTTAGTTGTTGATTTACGAGTTAGGGTTTGTGGGTTAAGGTTTTACACAAATTTCTGAGTTCTTTATGTGTTTTTTTTACGAGTTAAGCTTTGTGGGTAGGTTTTAGGGTATTGTATGATTTTGGAGGATGAGGTTTTAGAGTATTGTATGATTTTGGAGAAGGTGGTTTAGGTTTTGGAGATGTTATTGAGTATGGGCTGATTTGTGGTCCCAATATTTTACTCATTCTTGATAGAATGTGGTCCCCGCTTTGAAATGTTATGATTTTTAATCTGTTTGTTGTCTTTGTGTGCCTTTCTATTTGTTTTTTTACTATTTCTTCTACCTTTTTTAGTTAATGTTTAGTTAATCTTTTTGTCTCATTACTGTTTTTGTAAAGTGGTTTAGATTTGGAAGTTGTTAATGTTTATTTGTTTGCCTTTAATTAACTACAGGTTACCTAAAATGGTTCTGGTTGATCTGGTATTTCACTAGGGTGGAGAATGGATAAGAGAGCCTAAGTTGCTTTATGACAGAAAGCTTGTTCACAAATGGGAAGGTTATGATTCTGATCTCTTATCTTTTATAGATATTACTAATGAATATAATGATAAATTAGGATATATGGGTGTTCAACAATTAATTGTATATGTCCCTAGTGGAAAATACTATGAAATAGAAGGTGATGAGGGGATTAGGACACTATTGTCCTTTGTTAATGAAAGATTTGATGTTATTAACTTATTTGATGTTGTTGATAGTGAATTAGATGTTGATGTTGAGAGTATAACCAAAATGAAAGAGAGTGTGGTAGTGATTGATGAAGTATCTACTGATTGTACTTCTACTGATGGCACTGATAATGACAGTGATACTTCTACTGATAATTCTGATTATAATTCTAAAGAATTGGAGCTTCTTGCACAAGAAAGAAAGAGGGTAATCGATGGTAACTTGGGTGATTACAAGGATTTACATAGGTCAATGACATTTACGGATATAGCTGAAGCTATAAGATACATTAGTTTGCATGCATTGGCAAATGGCTATAATCTAACCATTAAAAAAAGCGCAAAAAGATTTAGGGTTGTTTGCAAAGAAGAATGCAACTTTGTATGCCTAATTTATGGTGAAAAGCATTCTCCTAGTGTTAGTGTGAAAACATTGAAAGGAGAGCATAAATGTGATGATCCATGTGGTAACTACACGGTTAGTGCAACTACACTTGCTTTCTACTTTAAGGAGAAATTGCAGGCTAATCCCAAATACAAGATCAAGAAAATGAGAGTTGATCTCAAAACTGTTTTCAACATTAATCCTCATTTTGAGTAGTGTAAAAGAGCTAAAAGGATGATTTTGGAAAATATGGAAGGCATTTTTGTGATGATTATAAAAAGCTTGTTGGGTATGCAAATGCTTTAAAAGAGAGTAATGCAGGAAGTGATGTGGTCCTTAAGGTTTCAAGAGATACATTATTAGATGGAAAAAGGAAGTTTTTGAGAATGTACATTTGTTTTGAAGCAATGAAGAATGGTTTTAAGAATGGGTTGAGACCTTTCATTGGTCTGGATGGTACATTTTTGAAGGGTAAAGCTAAAGGGCAATTGTTATGTGCTATTGGTCAGGACTCAATGAACCATCTCTATCCTATTGCTTGGGCTATTGTGGACAGAGAGTGCAAGGTATCTTGGGTGTGGTTCTTGGAATTGCTTCAAAAGTCTCTAAACATCAACAATGGAGAAGGAATCATATTTATCTCTGATATGCAAAAGGTAAAATCTCACTGATTTATTCATTCTTATTTTATCTTTATTTGATGTACCTTTATTTGTTACTGTCATTGTTTATCTATATATCATTATCTTATGTATTTGCACTTGTCATGTATATATTTATGACTGATAAACAAGGATTAATTGAAGCTGTTAAAAAAGTTTTACCTAATGCTATGCATAGATATTGTGTGAGACACATAGAGGCCAATTGGAGAAAAAAAGGTAAGAGATCTAAAGTTATGTCTAAGATATTATGGTGGTGTGCATGGAGCAGCTACAAAGAGGAGTTGGATGATCATTTGAAGACATTAGGTCAAATGTCTGAAGAAGCAAAAGACCATTTGTTGCATTTTCCAATACAAACTTGGTGTAGAGTTTTTTTTGACACTGTTTTCAAGAATAATAAGGTGGAAAATAATTTGGCTGAGTCATTCAACTCTTGGATATTGGAAGCAAGACCCAAACCAATAATTGGGATGCTTGAGGATATAAGAATCGAAGTTATGACCAAGTTTGTTGACAATGAAAATGAAGTGATGACTTGGAAATGTGAATGGAGTCCAACAGCTATTGAAATTTACAATGAATTCTTGAAGATTGCTAATGTGTGAATTAAATTTCAATGGAGATGATGGATTTGAGGTAAGTGAAGGAATTGACAGGCATATTGTCAATTTGGCAACTAAGAAGTGCACCTGTAGGGTATGGGATCTTACTGGAATACCATGTCCCCATTCAATCAAGGCACTCTTTACAAGAATCTTGATCCATTAAAAGAGATTCAAAGGTGGTACTCCAAGGAGGCATATCTTTTGACTTACCATTGTAAGCTACAACCAGTGCCTAGTCAAAAATTCTAGAAAATAGAAGCAGAACAAGCAATGGAACCACCAGAATTAGTAAATTTAGTTGGCAGACCTAGAATGAATAGGAAAAGAGATAAAGATGAAGCACTTAAAAGACAAACAGAGTGGGTTGCACCAAGAAGAGGGAAAAAATGACATGTTCAAACTGTGAGATTCCTGGACACAATGCTAGAGGTTGTCATAAGGTAATACACTTCATTTGTTATGTAATCGGTTATTTGTTAAAGTCTTGTAATTGTGAGGGTCAAAAATATTATCAATTTATCTTGTAATTGTGATACTTCTTTTATTTTATCAATTTAATCAAAATAGTGAAGAAGGCACTTCTAAGACTGGACAGATTAAGAATAACAAGCAAAAGGTAAATACTTTTTGTTCAATAATCACTTATTTTAGAATGTGATGCTTCAGTATTGCTTTAGTATTACATTCATCATAATGTTATCAAATGGATAAGCAATGCCACAAGGGAAAAAGGCAAAAAAAGGAGAGGCATAGGACACTAATTGATGAAGAAGATGTTGAGCCTAGCCCTCCAACATCTCCCTATGCTGCAACAGTGGAGAACTTTCCCTTGACAGCCCCACAGCCTAGTCAAGATTGCGCATCAGATGAAGATTTTGGTTTTGAAGTTGATGATGACATACCCTGGAAGCCAAGAAGTGTCTCAGAGTTGAAGTCTAGAATCCAACAAAGACAGAAACAAGCACAGCCTACAAGATCAAAACAAATCAATTTTCTTGGTGATGGTCTGACTGTACAAGGTGACTATGCACCAAAAGGACCTACATGGAAGGGGAATGCATCTGAAACTGGAAAAATGTTAGAGCAATTAAGAAAGGAAAAGGTATGAAAGCACTGATGTAATTTAGTAACTTATTTTAGAATGTGATGCTTAAGTATTATACTGTAATTGTTTTGCTCTTTTATCAGATGGCTATTCGAGATTGTACATCAGATGAAGATTTTGGTCTTGAAGTTGAGGATGACATACCATGGAAGTCAAAAGATTTTTCAGAGTTGAAGTGTAGAATCCAACAAAGACAGAAACAAGAACAACCTAGTGGATCAAGAGAAATCAACTTCCTTGGTGATGGTCTGAATGCACCAAGTGACTTGTATGCACCAAAAGGGCTTACATGGAAGGGCAATGCATCTATTACTGGAAGAATATTGGAGCAATTAAGAGTGGAAAAAATTAATACAAGGAAGGGTATTGGCAAAGCACAACAGTGACAAGTTTAGTAATGAAGACAATATTTTGTTATTTTGTTACATCTTTTTGAGATACTAATGTCAACACAAACATGTTTATGTGTTTAAAAGCTTTTCGTATTTGCACTAATTTCTTTTGGAATATGTACTGAACTAACTTCTCTATGTTCGAATTAGTTTTTTGTCAATATATATGAAGTGTTCGTCAATATATATGTAATTTTCAGAATCCGTTTCTTTTCAACATTTGATCTTGCAATTTTTTTCAGTTTCTATGACTATGTAAAAGAAAGATCATTAGTGATTAGTACAAATATTAACATTACCACAACGACTAAACATTACTTCATATTACGTCAATGCTTAGGAAATGATCTTTCACAAATCACCCAACTGGATTTCACAACACCAAATTGTCATAACTTCATCAACATCACAAAAGACACTAAACACTAACAATGGAATTCACTACACACTAACTACTTATTTGGAAAGTAAACACTAACAACGAATTCACTTTGTCATTATTGCAACTACAAATCTAACAAAAAGAAAACATGAAATCATAAATTTGTGTTTTATCTTGTGATAGTTGTCTTCAAATGTCCTAACTTTTTCCACTTCCAAATCATTAGTTGCCTCTAATGTAGCAATATTTTCCGACAAATGACCTCCTTCAATCTTTAAATTTTCCATTTCAATCTTCATGTTCTCCATTTCAATCTTCAAATTATCCATTTCAATCTTTACATCTTTCAATGACAACTCCAAATTACGTAGGTAAGCTATTTCGGGAAAAGCTTGGTCTTCCCATTCCCAATATCCACATGAAGAAAATTGTCAATAGCAGTCAAAAATACCGCAATAACAATAATTAAAGACAAAAAAATTGAATAATAGGAAGAAATCAGTTCATATACTTACATCCGGACGAGGACATCTGAAAAATCTTCTTCCTGGATTAGATGTAGTACTCGAGATCAGTGTTTTGACTACCAAACCACAAGCACATTTTCTTTGAGACGAATAACTATTTTGTGACATTAGAAGAACTATCATATGCGAAGGAAGAGAATGGAAGAACGATCAGATGGAAGGAAACTGAAGAACAATCGGAGGAGAAATTAATGGGTAAAGGGGAATGTTATATATGATATAGGTTATTTGATAAAATGGGTTAAAGGGGAATGGGTTATATGTTAAGAGGGGTCGGGGCATGCGTTTAAAATGGGGAACGGGCCGTTTTTAAAGATTTCGGGTTAATTTATGTTGATTTGGGGATTTCCGTCCAAGGAGGGGTACAGATGATGAAATTAGTAACGGCAAGGGTAATAATAACTTACTTTTAACGGTGAGGGCATAGTCAACCAATAAAACAAAGTTGAGGGGTATTTTTGACCCTTTTCCCATAATTCTAATAGGAAGATAATGAATTTTGATGGATAAACATATGTTAGAAAATAGTAAAAAATTAATTTTTATACTTAATTTAATGAGATGAGATTGAATTTGAATCTCTCCTAAAGAAACTTGAATAATAGGTAAGTTAAATATTCTGGGATAAGATTGAATTTAAACTCCATTCATTGTTTTTTCTTTTTATTCTTTTTTTCCACTTGATTTTATTTATTCTTTTTATTTTCTTTTTATTTGATTTCAAATTAAATTTCAAAGATTTTATATTTAAAATAAGTTAATTTTGCACGAATATCAAAATAAATGAAGAAAATCAAATAATACATAAAAAAAAAATTAAAACATTAAAATAAACCCGACGTTAACACGAGCTTGTGATATCCTCTTTCAAAATCAAAGGTGCTCGTGGGGCTTTAAAATGTGTGTCTAGATCTTCTTTTATTTTGATTATCTCTCTTTCATATTTGAGATGGCTAAGATCCTTAGATTACAAATCCGACCTTAACACGAGCTTGTAATAGTGTTGCCCCAGAGGCCATACATCAAAATTCTTGTACTTCATGTCATTTCGTTAAAATTGACTATTCTACGATGTGTTTTCAATGATGTCAAAAGGGAGAAAAATGAGTGATAAGTAATACAACTGTCTTAATTATGTACGCTAAAGTGATGCAGTTTATGTATGTTATATTGGACATATATAACATTAATTAAGTATATATATCAAACATAGTTTCATAACGTATGAAAATACGTGATGTTCACGTCTTTTAAAGTTATAAATGTCTAACTTATATTTTGTCCTTACAGAAAAAGTGAAGTTTCATGCAAAACAAAAATGCAATGGCTATCATTTTTAGCACATTTTTGGCGTATTATTTAATTTTGTCCTCTTTAGCCACCTCATCTCTACCTCGTCCGATCATCTCCTTCGTTCTTTTGATCAGACCACCATGCCATCATTGCCATTGCCACCACTACTTCCTTTATCGAAAAGGGGAAAATTGATGGAAAACACAAGTTCACATTTCTAGAGTTACTAGTTCTCGAACACGTGCGTTGCACGTGTATTCTATGCTAATTAGTACAAATTTCTTAAAACAATAAAAAAGGAGGAAAAAATTGAGCAGATACGAGAAATTCAAAAGAAGACCAAGCAAAATAAATCACGTAATTAATATAAAACAAAATCTGAAGATTGAAGATGCAAGAAATGAACAACATAGAGCAGAAGAGAACAAAAATTATTAAAAGCAAAACAAAGGTCTACACAACTTAAAGAAAAGTTAATTGAAGAAACTAATATATAAAGAATATACCTTTATCCCAGAAAGTGTTGTTCATATACCAAATTTTGAGCATTTTAAATAACAAAGCATTATAATAAATTGACAATGGACCAAAGGCTAAAGCTATTGTTTTTATAAAAGGTAAAAGGATATGAAAAGTTTTTTTAACGGATAGAAGCTAAAAAGAAGTAGAAAACAAAAGAAATTTGTAATGTCAAAACTAAAGAATTAAAGTACAACTCTTAGAATTCAAATTATGTAATTATAATTAAAATATTAGTATTTAATTAGATAATTAACCATTTTAATTAAGTGGAATGGCTAAATGGTAATCCAACTTTGAGGTTAGGAGGTTTCCACTTTTAGGAATACTAGTTCTGGGAACGTGCTTCGCACGTTTATCCCAAAAACTTAATCTAACATATTGCAAATGATAAATTTGGTATAAATTTGGTATAATATTTATTATAATATATATATTATAATAAAATACGAATTGATGTCTATTTCTACACAAATATTGAAGTCTAATAGATTGGTTGGAATCCATAAAATTAAAACATAAAGGACATTATTTTGAATCTTTTTTTTATTATTTCCATTTTTTCCTCAAACACAAACACACAGAATATATATGAAATAAAGTAATTGAAACTCAATTACGAAAACTAAAACTTCTTCAAAAACAAATGACTCTATATATTGTTATTACGTAGATTCCTTCTCAGTATACTTCTTACTCTTGAGATAATTAAGTATCTAATGAATTTAAAGTAAATGTTTTTAGCAGATCCAGTTTTTCTTCTTCAAGTACTTCATCTGCAGATTAAAATGTTGTCCATGCTAGTTAATAACAATATAATATACATATAATAGACATAAAGGAGGATGATTAATTTATAAATTGTTGAAAGAAATTGACATATGGAAAAAAAAATGAAATTAAACAATGTTGAAATTCATTTCCTCTGAATCTTGTACAAAATTTCAAGACACTTGAATTTTTCTATTATCTGCATGATTAAGATGAATCCATATATATGACTGTTCCTAAACTCTAATTTTCTTCTCGGCTCATACTCCAGATGGTGAAAGAGTTGTATCTACTTTTTGAGAATTTACTAATGAATATATAATAGAGATAAATTTATTCTTCATTATATACTGAGTATAATGAGACACTGAAAGTGATTGAACCTACTTTCTCTACATCTATAGAATATGTAACATCTCTAATTTATTTTGAGAACCATCCACTAATGAATTATTTAAGAGCTTTCAAAACCTAATTAATGGAAAAAAAAAAACTTTTCAATATGAAACGGATATCATGTATTGAAAATTTGAAATCATGGGATGCATAATTCAGAAAGTAAAATAAGGAAAAATAGAGAAAAAGGGAAAAAGAAATTAATAAAAAGAAGAAGACAAATATACTCCAAGGTGTAACCTTATTTTTCTATTGCTAATTTAAATACTTCCTTCGTTTCATATATTACTTATCTATTTTTTTTCTTTACACGATTTTTAAAAAATAATATTTAGGATGGTCATTTTTACTAATTTATTGTTCAACTATTTTTAATACATTGTATTTATATGCCTTGATTTTATAAATTGACAAATAATTTTTGCCAAATATTTTAAATAATGTAGACAACTATTATGAAACGGATATAACTGTATGCTACATATCAAAACTTTTCCACAAAAAATATAATGAATTATGAATTTATGTGACTTTTGAACATTTTGACAGAAGACTTAGATATGAGTGAATGACGTCTCTATTCCAATTTCTAATGACGCCATAACTACATAATTTAAGTGCAGTTGTTGCACTTTGATTTTTTTATTATGTAATTAAAATGTCAATATTTAATTATATTTTGATTTAGTGGAGGGGCAAAATGGTAATCCAACTTTGAAGGAAAAAGCTTCCCACTTTTAATATAATAAATGATAAATGATATGATGATTATTGAGTTGAAATAATTTCTAGATTGAAGTGAATAGTTGTGTTGTGAGATTTGTAACAAGAAGTAAGTTTGACTTCTTGGAGAGTAGTTAGAACAGTTATAGTTAACTGTTGAGGTTGAGGTACTAGAGTTAGTCCCTTAGATTATAGAATTGTAATCTGAAACCGCTCTTTGAAATTAGTGAAGGTTGGTTGCCGAAATCCTACACCTTGAAGGTTAGCATAAGTTTTACTAATTATGATTAATCACTTTTGGTACCTTTGTGATAAGTGACAAAAAAATGATAAAGCTCAATGATTTTGTTGATTTAATATAATCTGGTTAATGTACATATGGTTAATCGCTTATTATAGCATCTTATTCCATTTACTTTGAACTTATTGTTATAGGTTGTGCCCTGGAGTGGATGCATATATAGTGCAAATATCTAGGATAAAATGAGAGAAGATCGTTTGAATCCATTAATCCATATTCTAGTGGACATCCGGGAGCACGGAGATCCACAGGAGCAATTATATGATGTTGGAAGATGGTAAGAAGGAACGAGTTTAACCAAATACGTATAACATAGAGTGCTCAAGATATTGCAATCACTTGGAGCCAATGCGGACTTAACTGAGAACAGAAAACAACTGATGCAAAAGAATCTGTACATGTAATACTACTACTAATTACTAGTTAGGATTAAAATTTAGTTGTTACAGTAAGCATTACATTCAGTTTTGGTGAACTGTCTTTTGACTTAAAAAGACAATCTAATATTAGATTGTTAGGACTACTCATAACAAAATTGAAAAGTGAGAGCCATGAATATGGTAAATTTTTTAATAAAGTAGTATTAAATTTGTATAATGTGCTTTACAATTGTGTACTCTTCAATGTCCGTCTCTCTAAAAACTATATTTGAGCTAGCATGTACAAAAAGAATCTTGGCCTAGAATCAATAAACAAGAAGCTGTCGGCTTCCACTTTCTTGGTGCATAGAAGAAAATGAACAGCAACATGAAGGAATCGAGAGGAGCAATGCTTTGTGAAGATCTCCAGCAGCTACACCTTTCTTGATTAGTGAAATGATGTAACACATGAAGGCTGAATCACAGGGTAATGTTATACGGCCACTACTTGGCAGTATAAACTCTTCTTCAGACATGTTTAAAAGTTGTCTAATGACCTCATTTTCGAGGTAAGCTAATGGAACAACAAAGCGGACTTGATCAGCTGTATAGACTACAAAATGGCCTTTCTCAACTATAGAGGATGAGTAAGTACTACAACTGTCTGCATCACTACCATTTCTTGGAAATGAAATCCTCTTCCTCTGCATGGCAGCAAACTTCTGCCATCTCCTGACCATCTTGATGAGTTTCTTAGCGCTGAGCATTGCCATTTTCTTTTTGGAAGATTGAAAATAAGAAAGTAGAAAAGAAATTTAGAGACCTTTGATGGTTGAACTGATAATGCTTGTCCTTGATGATGAAAAACCTCATGATAGAGGGATTATTTATACAAAATGGAGCTGAAGTTCTTGTCACTAACCACTGAAGGCAAAGCCATGTGCCTGTGTCTGTTGGCCAAGTTGGTATGGGACCTAAAATTTGTGGATGAAGCTAGTTTGAAAATATAAGATCATAAGTTTCTTCCTTTCTTCACTTTGATCAACAACCAACTAGGCCTATAAGCTATAATATCAGCTCATAGTTGGTACTTCTCTTCAATGCCAATAATTTAAACCATTAAATGAACAATTGCTGGTGAGAAGCAAAACCATGTTCTTCTCTCTTCATTTTCATTTAGATAGGGGACACTTGACTATCATCTTGGCTAGTTGTTCTAGAAAAACCATTTCATTAAAGTCATCATGTGGCTATTTTGTTATTGTCTCTGTCACCCTATCTTTAAACCAGGTGGTCCAGGACTCCAGGAAAAGTTATCATCTATATATATTCTTGTGGATTTTGTTCTAAGAATGTCCTTTATTACGAATCACAAGTCTTGTTCTTCATCAAATTTGTGGTCTGAATACTATAGAGAGTAAGCAAAACCATGTGAAACTTCATATAGCATTGTCTCTCACTATAGCGGTCACCTATTTCTCCTGACCACCACTAAATATTTTGATATGGAACTTGTCATAAACTTGTATATATATATACTAGTCTCCGGACTTGCAACAAACTTTCACTAGTGTGTTTCTAAAATCCTTCAGTTTTTTTTTTTTTTACAAGGGGGTGCTAGACCTTAGCTTACTATTCCTAATGAGTTAACGAACATGTACTAATTAACAAGCATGTAACAAAGAAAGAAGAACCAGAGAGAACTATATATTCTAGGATCAGGTAAACACAGTAACTATTGCTCTCTTCTTGACTCGATTATCTATCAAGATAGCTGAGAATTGATCCTACTCAGAGACATGCAGTGCAATATCAAACTCTAAATAATTTTAAGCAGTTGTGGACACCTGCATTGTGGTATATTTGTTAAAAACTAAAAGTGATCTGTCTTATTCTTTTCAAAGGTTCATTTGATGACCTTTAGTAGGAGTTTGGACTTGATGGTGTCTCTTACAGTTCTGCAGCAGTAAATTGCAATGGAACAATGAATCGGAGAAGTCCTAATTTTTCAAATCTAAATGAACAAATTTGATAGTTAAGGAATGTGATGCCATCTCCTTGACAATAATTAAGCAAAAACAAAATCATCTCAAAAACTTTATCCAAAAGTCTGAATAATAATAATGTGTTTGAAAACATCTGAAAACGGTGACTTGACTGACTCATCTAACTCGTTTATGAAGCCTCTAATGAACTGAAGATAGGTTTCGGGACAAGATCCCTGGCTTCCTGAATACTCCACAGGCAATGCCTACTAAGTAATGAATAACTAGATAAACTTGAGCCCTTCAAAGAAAAAATGTCTCACCAGATATTGATGGGGAAAGATCCTAGTGAAGTGTTTGCTGCTGATCTTGAAAATCTGAATCTGCATCATTTAATGATGCAGCGCCAAATGGATACAATACATGGAATGTACGATATGTAAAATAACTTAATGAAAGAACCGAATAAACTGACTATACTGAATTGAAAGAGTAAATCTGAAGGTAGACTGTAAATTATTCAACAGAAAAGTAAATCATGCATATGTACTTTAACAACCAAACTTTACAACTGAAAATGTATGTAATAGTAGAAAATCATGAAAATAAAATAATTTACTTTTCTTGAGGAGTTTCTATAACCGACAACCATTACTTTGAGCATCATGATTAGACAACGTCTTGCTCACGTTGCCAGAGCTATCCTTTACTTTGCCAGTTTATAGGATGAACTAAACTAATGGATCTAATATTTGAGCCCTTACTAGGGGCTTTCTGAAGAGTTGCTCGAACCAACTATTCAATCCTATCCTATGTTGGCGGCATAGTTATAGGATTTGGATTATCTAACCTTTACCCTACTCGGTGCTTAATACTACTCCTAAAATAATGCAATAATGCTCAATAACTATATGATGTCCCATTTAGGGAAAATGTCTCACTTTAGGGAAAAACTGATAATCTTTTTCTTGAGTTAATACTCAAAAATGTTTTTTTATAATTGTACTGAACTTGCTTTAAAAGACTATACTTTTATGAAACATTGATTGTACTTTCTCAAAACTAAGATATGCTTTCTTTAAAGCTGAATATGCTTTCTTTAAGAAACTATCTATACTTTCTTTCTGAAAATATGCATCTTGACGCAAAAATATACTTTCTTGAAACTCTTCTATAAAGCAATGTACTTGAAACAAAATATACTTTCTTGAGCTCTTTCTTGAAAGACAGACTTTAAAACTTGAAATGTATTCTACTCATGAAAACAATGCATAAGTAATCAATATGACAAGGTTTTCGAATAACTTTAGCTAAGAAGGGATCATGTGGTAGAATAACATGAACCCTAAATCAATCAAAGATCCTCAACAATGTAGAGTATAATGATTTCAACAATAGAATCAACAATGAGCACATTCAAAATAGAGGAATTCAAAAATCATGGACTTGAAGTTTTGATCTTACTAATTGAAATCATAGATGTAGGGCGTGAGGAAGAACTTAATCTCTCACTATGATGACCTTACATACCTGAAAGAATAAGAGTTCTTGAAGAAAAGCTTTGGGCTTGAACCTTATAACTTGAACTTCGGAAACCCTTTTATGGAGTTCTTAGAGATGAAGTTTGGGGAAGAATCTTGATTCAAAACTCTTGGATTCTTGAAGATAATCTTGAACTTGAAGCCTTTAGATCATGGAAAACTGGGAAAATCCCTTTCTTGATGTTCTTGATCTTTGAGAAAAGGAGAATTAGGAATTTTGGGAGTTAGTATATGCACTAGGATGTTATTAGGCTATAAGATGGAGTTGGGGAAGTTAATTGAGGATAAAAGGTCAAGAATACCCTTCTTGGAACGTGAGAAGAACAGGAAAATCTTATAAAACGACCTTTTAATGAATTCCGTAGGCCAATTCGGCGATTTAGAGGCCCTATCGCCAAAATATCCGGTGGATTGCCAAAGTGTTACAATTTCTGAAGGTTTTCGGACCATTTCGGCGATTCGCCAAATGGATAGACATGTCTCAGTAAAACGACCAAAGCTTCTTACTCCGAACTTCGATTGATGCAAACTTGATGGCGTTGGAAAGAATATGCCTATAATTTGATAGGTTATGAGCTACCTAACTCTTTATATAATGAGAGATATGGTCTTTTGAGGTTGACCCTTACATGAAGTCATACGAAAACTTAGCCGATAGAAATGCTTTGAACTTGACTTGGTGTTTGAGGTCCATTACGACCCTAAACATACATCCGACACACTTACTACACTTAGTAAAGGACGTTACCATATATGCACAACTTAGAATCATCGGGTTCAGGCTTATACGCGTATGGAGAATAGTTCGGACTTTTGCTAGAAGTTGCGGGGTGTTACAATTACATGCTGAATCCTGTCTTTCTCTTTTACATGTCATACTATTTTACAAAATTTGCATTTGTTGAAGAGTTTGCACTAGAATACTACTCATGATCTTCTTAAGCAGGACGTCAGATCAACGAACACATCCTCTTTGCAAGGTATTGTGAGACCACCCATTGCATGATCGAAGCCAAACTCTTCTTCATCTTGAGCTAACAAGCCTTGAAACTAAGGTTGGCTCAAGTATGAAACTGTCACCACGAATCACTTTTTCTGGATCTCTCCTATATATACTGTACAGTCATTTTGATACCGATAGTGAGATACTTTGTAACTTTAAATGATGACACAAACGAAGGATTTTATTTTAGAAATACACAGCAAGTGAAAGTTTGTTTGCACGTCCAGAGACTTGTGTTTTTCTTAAAATGATTTCTATGCATGTGTGTATATATATACAAGTTAGGGGAAAATCTTATATCCAAATTTAATGGTGAGAGACAATGGCACATGAAGCTTCACATGGTTTTGCTTACTCTGTTATTATCAGCTATTTCAAACAACAAATTTGTTGAAGAACAACATTAGTCCCCACTTTAATTCTAAGGACACCCTTAAAATAAAATCCACAAGAATGGAAATCTAAAGGTCACCTATCTACATGACAAAGAAAAGAGTAGAACATGGTTTTGCTTCTTACCAGCAATTGTACATTTAATGGTTTCAAATTATTCGCATTCACAGAAGAAAGGAAGAAACTTATCATCTTTTATTTTCAAACAAACTTCATTCACATATTTTAGGCCCCATATTAACTTGGCCAACAGGCATCGGCACATGGCTTTGCCTTCGGTGGTTAGTGACAAAAACTTCAGCTCCAACACAAGGCCTGTCTATAGACTCCTTATATAAATAATCCCCCATTCATGATCCTTTTTCATCATCAAGCTCAAGCATTATCAATTTAGCCATCAAAGTTCTCTAAATTTCTTTTTTACTTTCTTATTTTCAATCTTTCAAAAAAAGAAAATGGCAATGCTCAGCGCTAAGAAACTCATCAAGATGGCCAGAAGATGGCAGAAGTTTGCAGCCATGCAGAGGAAGAGGATTTCATTTCCAAGAAATGGTAGTGATGCAGACAGTTGCAGTACATCCTCATCCTTTATAGTTGAGAAAGGCCATTTTGTAGTATATACAGCTGATCAAGCCCGCTTTGTCGTTCCATTGGCTTACCTAGAAAATGAGATCATTAGGCAAATTTTAAGCATGTCTGAAGAAGAGTTTGGGTTGCCCAGTGGTGGCCCTATTACATTACCCTGTGATTCAGCCTTCATGAGCTACATCATTTCACTAATCAAGAAAGGTGTAGCTGCTGGAGATCTTCACAGAGCAGTGCTCCTCTCGATTCCTTCATGCTGCTGTTCAAACTCTTCTTTGCACCAAGAAAGTGGAAACCGACAGCTTCTTGTTTGTTGAGTTATGGGCAACATTCTTTTTGTAAATCTAGCTCAAAATAGAGTTTAGAGAAGCGGACATTGAATAGTACACAATTGTAAAGAACATCATACAAATTGAATACTACTTTATTTGAAAATTTACCATATTCATGGCTTTCACTTTTCAATTTGGTTATAAGAAGTCCTAACAATCCAATATTGGAGTTGTTTAAAACTAGTACATTCTCTAAATCTCACTTTTATCCCAGTTTTGGAATACGGACATACACATTTTTAACTAATAAATGGAAAATTGACAAAAACCAGAAGTAATGGTAACTTCCTCTGTCAATCTCCTCTTTCATGGTGCAAAATAATTTGCAGTATGATACCACAAATAATCTTCTTAAGTGGGATATAAGATCAATGACACATCCTCTTCTCAAGGTATTGTGAGACCACCCACTGGATGTTCAAAGGTAAACTCTTCTTCAGCTTGAGCTAACAAGTCTTGAAATAAATTAAAGCTGGCTCAAGTATGATACTGGCATGACAATCTCTTCTTCCGTCTCTCTCTTACATTTATGACACAATGACCTTTTGGATCACCGAGTTTGCGACAAAAATTGGAGACTTAGTTGGGACAAAAATTGGAGCTTGAGCATCAAGTGTGCTACCGATATTATCCACCTGATGTTCTGTCTTCTAAAAAATATAAAATCCTTCATTCTTGCTTCAGGTGTAGGTATAAATTTTAAAGTTACAAAGTATCTCACTATGGCTATCAAATTTTAAAGTTCAAGGTATTAGGATCTTGAGGAGGTTTTCAAATTTTGGAGATGTTCCAAAAGGTCATTGTGCAGTATATGAAGGAGAAAGCTAGAAGAAGAGATTTGTCGAGCCAATATCTTACTTGAGACAGCCTTTATTTCAAGACTCGTTAATTCAAGCTGAAAAACACTTTGGCTGCAATGATTCAATGGGTGGTATCACAATACCTAGCAAAGAGGATGTGTTCATTGATCTCACTTCCTCCTTGAGAGAGAAACTTGCACTGTATAGTTTAAGAATATTCTTCCATGATCAATTTATGAATAGAAACTGTTCTAGTTCAGATTGATCTCTATTTTAGTAATATTTACTAGACAATTCCGTTATACTTTTAGAACTCTTGAGTTCTCTGCATTTCTCAAAATTATTTTTTCTTGTTTTCTCGTAGGTCATTATTTAGAGTAAACTAATTGTCTCTTGAAACAACGGGTATCAAAACGACTCCACTTACTAAGGCTAATCGAATAACATACTTGAGTCCTCCTTTATTTCAAGATTCGTAGTTTTATCTCCTAATTGCTTATGGAAATATCACAAATATAGATGGAAATATAATTTTCCTGGAAGATAGAACTATGTGGAAGTTCAAATGTTGTTGTCCCTCACCTCTGCCACCTTAAAGCAGATATTTCAGCAAAGCCTGATGTGTGATGCCTGCTGGATATGTTGATATGGGGCCTTAAATTTGTGGATGAATCTTGTTTGAAAGGATGAATATAATGAGTTTCTTTCTTTCTTCATTTGGACGACGACTAAACAGTTTGGGTTTGATACGCAGTTGAATGTTGATTGATTGATCTCCTTTGTTTCAAATTTTCATACAGCCTAGTCTTTCTTCAATCAAGGAGGTTCCAAACTCCAACGTTAGATTCTTAGGACTCCTCATAACAAAATTGAAAAGTGAAAGCCGCGAATATGGTAAATTTTCAAATAAAGTAGTATTCAATTTGTATGATGTGCTTTACAAGTGTGTACTCTTCAATGTCCGCTTCTCTAAAAACAACTTCTTAGCTAGCATTTACAAAAACAATGTTGCCCTTGACTCAATAAACAAGAATTTTCTGACTTACACTTTCTTGGTGCAAAGAAGAAGTTGAAGAATAGCATGAAGGAATCGAGAGGAGCACTGCTTTGTGAAGATCTCCAATAGCTACACCTTTCTTGATTATTGAAAAGATGTATCTCATGAAGGCTGAATCACATGGTAATGTAATAGGGCCACCACTTGGCAACCCAAACTCTTCTTCGGACATGCTTAAAAGTTGCCTAATGACCTCATTTTCAAGGTAAGCCAATGGAACGACAAAACGGGCTTGATCAGCTGTATATACTACAAAATGGCCTTTCTCAACTATAGAGGATGAGGAAGTACTGCAACTGTCTACATCACTACCATTTCTTGGAAATGAAATCCTCTTCCTCTGCATGGCTGCAAACTTCTGCCATCTCCTGGCCATCTTGATGAGTTTCTTAGCGCTGAGCATTGCCTTTTTTATTTTTGGAAGATCTAAAATAAGAAAGTAGAAAAGAAATTTAGAGACCTTTGATGGTTGAACTGATAATGCTTGTCTTTGATGATGAAAAGGCTCATGAAAGAGGGATTATTTATACAAAATGGAGTTGAAGTTCTTGTCACTAACAAGGCAAAGCCATGTGCCTATGTCTGTTGGCCAAGTTGGTGTGTGACCTAAAATTTGTGGATGAAGCTAGGCCTATAAGCTATAATATCAGCTCATAGTTGGTACTTCTCACCAATGCCAATAATTTGAAACCATTAAATGAACAATTGCTGGTGAGAAGCAAAGCCATGTTCTTTCCCTTCATTTTCATGTAGATAGGGGACATTTGACTATCATCTTGGCTAGTTGTGCTAGAAAAACCACTTCATCATGTGGCTGTTCTGTTTTGGTCTCTGATACATATCTTCAAACCAGTTGGTCCTGGAATCATCTTTATCTATTCTTGTTGATTTTATCATAAGAGTGTCCTTTTATTACAAGTCATGAGAGGAAGAGGGGCCAAGTCTTGTTCTTCAACAAATTTGTGGATTGAATACTTTGGAGAGTAAGCAAAACCATGTGAAACTTCATATGCCACTGTCTCTCACTATAGTGGTCACCAATTTCTCTTGTCCACCACTAAATATAGGATCGATATGAAACTTGTATATATACACACATATACTCTATATATTTGTGGTGCCAATATTATACATGAGCCAACTTTTATTTCAAGACTTGTTAAGATAAAGCTGAATAAGAGTTTGACTTCGATCGTCCAATGGGTGGTCTCACAATACCTTGCAAAGAGGACGTGTTCGTTGATCTCACGTCCTGCATTTTATCATGAATTTTATCATAGTGCAAATTCTTTTGCACCATGAAGTTTTGTGTAGTAGTAGGACTTAGATATTAGAAAGAAGGAGATTGAGAGGAACTTTTACTGTATAGTTCAGAAAAATCTCCATGATCAATTTATGAATGCAGAAGTTATTTTGGTAATATTCTCTTAAACATTTTCATTAATTCTTTTGGAATTTTTCTGCTGAACAGAGTAATTAAGCAACAACTGCACTGTGTTGTACAAACTAGAACATTCAAGAGTGTCATTTAGTGGAATTAGAATGATATTTGTGATTAGTAACAAGAGATTATGTAGTTAAATGATTTTGTTGTGATAATATAAGGCCATAAGCTACTTTTTGACTTATTTATTCCTAGAATCTATTTTAGGAGATACAAGTGCACATTTGACTAAATTGCTATTTGCATCTTATCCCTTCCGTTTTTAACTTCTTATTCGGTGTTGTAACCTAATTCCAGCAAAGATATAGAGAATTTAATATGCTTCTACTTTTGAAATGAAGTTAGTCTGCAATGAGTTTAAATGGAGAAATATAGCGAGTAATGATTTATATAGCTGACACACCTAATTTGGACTTTGGTGTAGTTGTTATTGTAGTATTATTGGAGGCCGTCGATCCCTAATGTGGGTGCACGTAGCGCAACAATAGATTACAATATGTGGAAGGTCATCTAATACAATCCACTATATAACATGTGGACGTTCAGATGCATAAATCCATAGGTTCAACACAGTATGATGACTGTTGCTGGATGGTGGTAAGAAGGAACGAGTTAGACCATATATCACCCAAACTGCTGGAAATATTAACAATCACTTGGAGCCAATGTGGACTTAACTGGGAACATAAAACAATGGATGCAAAAGAATCCATATACGTAATACTGACTAGTTAGGACTAAAATTTAGTTTTTGTGGTTACACTTACCAAGACATCTGGTTTGTGTCAATATTTTCCTTTTATAAGTTAAAGATTTATATGTCTGTGTTCCAAAATTGGGATAAAAGTGAGATTTAGACAACTCCAAGATTGGATTGTTGGACTTCTCATAACCAAATTGAAAATTGAAATCCACAAATATGGTAAATTTTCAAATAAGTAGTATTAAATTTGTATGATGTGCTTTACAATTGTGTACTCTTCAATGTCCACCTTTCTAAAAACTATTTTGAGCTAGATTTACAAAAAGAATGTTGGCCTTGATTCAACAAACAAGAAGCTGTCGGT
This sequence comes from Solanum appendiculatum, assembly GCA_018342035.1. Lineage (NCBI taxonomy): Eukaryota > Viridiplantae > Streptophyta > Magnoliopsida > Solanales > Solanaceae > Solanum > Solanum appendiculatum. Next base: position 230,185 of record JAGDQO010000292.1, read on the forward strand.
TTCCACTTTCTTGGTGCAAAGAAGAAGTTGAACAGCAGTATGAAGGAATCGAGAGGAGCAATGCTTTGTGAAGATCTCCAGCAGCTACGCCTTTCTTGATTAGCGAAATGATGTAACTCATGAAGGCTGAATCACAGAGTAATGTAATAGGGCCACCACTTGGCAACCCAAACTCCTCTTCAGACATGCTTAAAAGTTGCCTAATGACCTCATTTTCAAGGTAAGCCAATGGAATGACAAAGCGGGCTTGATCAGCTGTATAGACTACAAAATGGCCTTTCTCAACTATAGAGGATGAGGAAGTACTGCAACTGTCTACATCACTACCATTTCTTGGAAATGAAATCCTCTTCCTCTGCATGGCTGCAAACTTCTGCCATCTCCTGGCCATCTTGATGAGTTTCTTAACTTTGAGCATTGCCATTTTTCCTTTGAAGACTGGAAACAAGAACTTGAATGAGAAATTTAGAGACCTTTAATGGCTAAATTGATAATGTTTGTGCTTGATGATGAAAAAGGATCATGAAGGATTATTTATATAAGGAGGCTATACACAGGCCTGGGTTAGAGCTGAAGTTTTTGTCACTAACTACCCAAGGCAAATCCATGTGCCAATGCCTGTTGGCCATGTGGATATGGGGCCTAAAATTTCTGGATGCAGCTTGTTTGAAAATAAAAGATGATAAGTTTCTTCCTTTCTTCTCCTTAATCAACTAGGCCTACTTGGTATTTCTCAGCAATGCCAATAATTTGAGACCATTAAATGAACAATTGCTGGTAAGAAGCAAAACCATGTTCTGCTCTCTTCTTTGTCATGTAGATAGGTGGCCTTTAGATTTCCATCTCGGCATCAACTCATCAATTCTTGTGAATTTTATTTCAAATAAAAGCGGGGCCCAATGTCGTTCTTCTACAAATTTATTGTCTGAATACTTGACAATAATAGAGTAAGCAAAACCATGTGAAGCTTCATGTGCCAATGTCTCTCACAGTGGCCACCAAATCCTCTACACCATTAAACTTGGATATGAAACTTACCACTAACTTTGTATAAATACACATACATAGAAAGTTTTTTATGCAAAACACAAGTCTCAATTTCTGTGTATTCCTCAAAACCTTTCTTTTTTTAAGTCACTCATTTAAAGCTACAAAAGTATATCACTATGGGTATCAAAATGAGTCCCCTTATTCAAGGTACTAGAATCTTGAGGGGGTTTTCAAATTCCGGAGGTGTTCCCAAAGGTCATTGTGCAGTATATGTAGGAGAGAGCCAGAAGAAGAGATTCGTCGTGCCAATATCATACTTGAGCCAGCCTTTATTTCAAGACTTGTTAACTCAAGCTGAAGAACAGTTTGGCTTCGATTATCAGATGGGTGGTCTCACAATACCTAGCAAAGAAGACGTGTTTGTTGATCTCACATACCGCTTGAGACGATGAATTGTATCAAAGTGCAAATTCTCTTGCACATGAAATTTTGTAAAGTAGTAGGACTTACATATTAGAAAGATGAAAATCCACTGTATAGTTCAGAAACATTTAAACCTTGAAAATTTCTTCAATTATCAATTAATGAATAGCAGAAGTGCTGGCTCTGATAATCACTATTTTGGTAGTATTTGCTAAAAAAATTCTGTTATTCATTTAGAATATTTCTTCAAAAAATAATTAAGCCCCTGTATGAAACAGTTGCACTGTGTGGCGCAAACTAGCACATCGAAGAAAGTATCATTTAGCGGAATAAGGCTGTCATTTGAATGCCATAAACTTATATATACACATACACAAAAAGTATTTGAGCAGAACACAGTGCAAAATCTTTCCTTTTCTGTACATTTCTCAAAATTATTTGTTTCTTGTTTGTTCTTAGATCATCATTTAGATTTAAAAATCATAGCTTGAAAGAATGAGAATCAAGATGACTCCACGTAAGGACGTCTTCAGCATCTGCAGTTGTTTTTTCACCTAATTGTTTCTGCACATATTTTGGACATCTTATTATGTTCAACAAGTTTATTTATAATATTCTGACACTAACTTGGAAGACAAAGCCACGCGATACTTCAGCAAAGCCTGATATCTGTTGGATATTAATATGGGGTCTTAAATTTGTTAAAAAGTCTTGCTGTCTTCCTTTCTTTCTTCATTTGGTTGACAACTGAATGGACCTATTGATTAATAACACTTAGGAACTTCTCACAAATAATAATAGTTTGGGACCTTGGAATGAAGAATTGATATCTTAGTGGTGTTAATACATAAGAGGTACTAATCCAGGATTAGATTGTTAAGTCTTCTCATAACCGAATGTAAAAGTGAAAGCTGTAGATATGATAATTCTTCTCTGATAAAATAATATTGAATCTGTATGATGCGCTTTACAATTGTGTTCTTCATTCTATGTCCTATCTAAGCTAGAGTGTAATAAGAAAAAATGTTGATTGTGACTCAACAAACAAGAAGCTGTTGGTTTCCACTTTCTTGGTGCAAAGAAGAAGTCGAACAGCAAGAAGAAGGAATTGATAGGAGCAACGTTTTGTGAAGATCTCCAGCAGCTATGCCTTTTTTTATTAGCGAAATGATGTAGTCCATGAAGGCAGAATCACAAGGTAATGTAATAGGGCCACCACTCGGCAGTCCAAACTCTTCTTCGGACATGTTTAATAGTTGCTCAATGACTTCATTTTCAAGGTAAGCCAAGGGAATGACAAAGCGAACTTGATCAACTGTATATACTACAAAATGTCCTTTTTCAACTGTAGGTGATGAGGATGTACTCCCATTTCTTGGAAATGAAATCCTCTTCCTCTGCATGGCTGCAAACTTCTTCCATTTCCTAACCATTTTGATGAGTTTCTTGGTACTAATCATTGCCATTTTCTTTTCCGGAAGATTGAAAACAAGAAAGTAAATAAGAAATTTAGAGACTTTTGATGGCTGAATTGATAATGCTTGTGCTTGATGATGAAAATGCACAAGGAAGAGGGCTTATTTATACAAGAGGAGCTGATAAGTTTGTTAGGCAAAGCCATGTGCTGATGCCTGTTGACCATGTTAATATGGGGCCTTAAATTTGTGGATGAAGCTAGTTTGAATATAAAAGACAATAAGTTTCTTCATTTCTTCTCACCAATGCCAATAATTTGAGACCATTAAATGAACAATTGCTGATGAGAAGCAAAACCATGTTCTGATCTCTTCTTTGTCATGTAGATTTCCATCTTGGCATTGACTTCATCAATCATTGTCGATTTTATTTTAAGGGTATCCGTAAAATAAAATTGGGGCCTAATGTTGTTTTTCAAGAAATTTATTGTCTGAATACTTGACAATAACAGGGTAAGCAAAACCATGTGAAGCTTCATTTGCAATTGTCTGTCACCAGTGGCCACCAAATTCTCTTCACATTTAAAATTTGTATATGAAACTTACCACTAACTTTGCATATATACACATACATAGAAAGTTTATTTTATGCAAAACACAAGTCTTACTTGTTGTGCATTTCTCAAAATCATTCATTCTTTTTCTTTTCAAGTCATCATTTGAAGTTACAAAGTATCTCACTATGGGTATCAAAATGCGTCCGCTTATTCAAGGTACTAGAATCTTGAGGAGGTATTCAAATTCCGGAGGTGTTCCTAAAGGTCATTGTGCAGTATATGTAGGAGAGAGCCAGAAGAAGAGATTCGTCGTGCCAATATCTTACTTGAGCCAACCTTTATTTCAAGACTTGTTAACTCAAGCTGAAGATCATCAGATGGGTGGTCTCACAATACCTTGCATAGAGGACGTGTTTGTTGATCTCACATCCCGCTTGAGACGATGAATTGTATCAAAGTGCAAATTCTTTTGCACATGAAATTTTATAAAGTAGTAGTAGGACGTAGATATTAGAAAGAGTAAAATCCACTTTATAGTTCAGAAACACAAGAAACTAGAAAATTTCTTCAATGATCAATTTATTAATAGCAAGAGTGCTGGTTCTGATAATCACTATTTTGGTAGTATTTGCTAAAACAATTGTGTTATTCATTTAGAATATTTCTTCTAAGCAAATTATTTAAGCCCCTGCATGCAACAGTTGCACTGTGTGGCACAAACTAGCACATCGAAGAAAGTATCATTTAGCGGAATAAGAATGTCATTTGAGTTGTTTCACACCAGATCCACCCTATTTGTCTCGACTACCAAACTATTGGATGTGAGACTTGCCATAACATGTACAGTGACAAAATATTTCATTTTTTGTGCATTTTTCAAGATTATTTGTTTCTTGTTTATTCTTAGATCATCATTTAGAGTTAAAAATCATAGCTTGAAAGAACAGGAATCAAGATGACTCCACTTAAGGGCGTCTTCAGCATCTGCAGTCGTGGAACTACCTGGACACCTTGAGTTAAATGCCTAACCTTGAAGTGCTAAAGCTGAAATCAGATGCTTGTTGTGGTGAAGAATAGATAACTGAAGGGGTATTTGCTGAATTAGAAGGACAAATTTCAAGTCATGTAAAACCAAAAATGATAATCTCCCTACCCTTGAGCGCCTCGTGTTCAGAGATTGCACTGATCTGGAAGAGATTCCTATCGAGTTGTTACCTAAAAGTCAAGGATTCAAGTAGAATCCGAGGTTTCAGAAGCTTGACAGTAGCTTAGTAGAGAAGGTAGAAGATGAATAAAAGAATTTCAGTAGTAACTTTGTAGTATATACAAATGGGAAAAGTATCTGATTTGCTAACTCCTTCTAACTAATTCAACAGCCGGTAACTAAATGTTGATATGCCAAAGCTAACTAACTTGACCAGCTGATTCATTTTGGCAAATACATAAACATGACCCTTAACTTGGCGTCAACTGGCAACTATGACCTCCAACTTTGGGTGTGCACAAGTAGGCACTTTAACTTGTATAAAATTGAAAAAGTAGACACACATGTCCTACATGGCATAATACACGTAGGACGCCACGTAGGACACAAAATTGCCATGTAAGACGAATGTGTCTATTTGTTCAATTTTATACAAGTTAAAGGGCCTACTTGTGCACACCCAAAGTTAAAGGTCATAGTTGCCAGTTGACGCCAAGTTAAGGGTCATGTTTATGTATTATGCCATTCATTTTTGTGTAACACGAGTTTACAGGATTGTAACCCTCAACTGGTGGACTTGATTTCTCAGAAAGTTACTCTACTAATAGTTATTATCTCATAAAGTCACCCTTCTTCTTGATTAAAGTGTTTTTTCAATAAAGAAAGTGACTTTCTGAGATAATTACTATCAGTTGAGTAACCATCTAAGAAATCAACTGTCAACTGGTGGGTTCTGCTGTCCAAATCCAAGAAGAGCAAGAAAACATTGGAAATAAGCCACTGGATGTTCTTTCCTACAATAATCATGAACTAACTCTCCGTAGTTGCTTTTGAAACTTACATGTATTCATCTTCCATATTACCAAATAATTGTTTTGATTCAACTTAATAAATGAAGTGCTAACAAAATTAGAGAAAACAATACAGATCAAAATGGTGATCGATAGGTGTGTGTTATTTTGCATAGTTGTAGATGAGTATTTGCCTTTGAAGATTTATAATGATTCATAATGCTTGAATTAGAGTTTTGGCTTATATAAAGAAAAAGTATCAATCCAGTATTAGATTGTTAGGACTTCTCCTAACCAAACTGAAAAGTAGAAGTCTTGAATATGGTAAATTTTCTGAAAAAAAAATATTCAATGTGTATGATTTGCTTTACAATTGTGTACTCTTCAATCTTCACCCTGTCTTAAAAACCATTTTTCAGCTAGCATGTACAAAAAATTGTTAACCTTAACTCAATAAACAAGAATTTGCTGAGTTCCACTTTCTTGGTACAAAGAAGAAGTTGAACAGCAGCATGAACAAAGCGAGAGGAGCAGTGCTTTGTGAAGATCTCCAGCAGCTACGCCTCTCTTGATTAGTGAAATGATGTAGCTCATGAAGGCTGAATCACAGGGTAATGTAATAGGTCCACCGCTTGGTAATCCGAACTCTTATTCAGACATGCTTAAAAGTTGTCTAATGACCTCATATTCAAGGTAAGCCAATGGAACGACAAAGCGGGCTTGATCAGCTGTATAGACTACAAAATGGCCTTTCTCAACCATAGAGGATGAAGATGTATTGCAACTGTCTGCATCACTGTCATTTCTTGGAAATGAAATCCTCTTCCTCTGCATGGCTGCAAACTTCTGCCATCTTGATGAGTTTTTTAGCGCTGAGCATTGCCATTTTTTCTTGGAAGACTGGAAAAAAGAAATTAAATGAGAAATTTAGAGATCTTTGATGGCTAAATTGATAATGCTTGTGCTTGATGATGGAAAAGTATCATGAATGGGGCATTATTTATATGAAGGCTATAGACAGGCCTTGGGTTGGAGATGAAGTTTTTGTCACTAACCACCGAAGGCAAAGCCATGAGTCGATGCCTGTTGGCCAAGTTAATATGGGGCCTAAAATATGTGAATGCAGCTAGTTTGAAAATGAAAGATGATAAGTTTCTTGCTTTCTTCTCTCAATGTCAATAATTTGAATCCATTTAATGAACAATTGCTGGTAAGAAGCAAAACCATGTTCCGCTCTTTTCTTTGTCTTGTAGATAGGTGACCTTTAGATTTCCATCAAGGCAATCAACTTCATCATTTCTAGTAGATTTTATTTTAAGGGTGTTCTTAAAATAAAAGTGGGGCCTAATGTTGTTCTTCAACAAATTGTTGTCTGAATCTTCATGTGCCATTGTCTCTCACCATTAAATTTGGATATCAAACTTTCCCCTAACTTATATAAATACACATATACACATCATACTTGAGTCAGCCTTTATTTCAAGACTTGTTGACTCAAGTTGAAGAAGAGTTTGACTTCGATCATCCAATGGGTGATCTCACAATACCCTGCAAAGAGAATGTTTTCCTTGATCTCACGTCCCGCGTGAGATCATGAATGTATCATAGTGCAAAATCGTTTGCACCATAAAATTTTGTAGAGCATTAGAATTTAGATACTAGAAAGAGTAGATAGGGAGAGTAATCACATACACAAAGTAGTTGAGCAGAACACAGTGCAAAAAGCTTTCCTTTTCTGTGCATTTCTCAAAATTATTTCAGCATCAGCATTTGTTCCAATATCATACTTAAGTCTGCCTTTATTTCAAGATATACAATTAGTTCATATTGTTTAATCACCTAATTTCTATTGAAAATACCATAAATATACTTGGACATCTTATTTTCTTCATCAAGTTTATTTTAATATGCTGACACTAACTTGGAAAACAAAGCCATGCGGAACTTCAGATGTCGTTGTCTCTCACCTCTGCCACCTTAATGCAGATGCTTCAGCAAAGCCTGAAACCTGATGGATATGTTGATATGGGTACTTAAATTTGTGGATGAATCTTGTTTGAAAGGATGGAAGACAATGAGTTTCTTTCTTCATTTGGTCGACGACTGAATGGACTGAGACCTTTATGGGAATGAATGGACCTTATTAGAACATAACGCATAAAGTGCTAATTGCATCTTCTCCCATCTATTTTGATCTCCTTAATTTCAAACTTTTCATATCATCAAGACTTTCTTCGATTAAAGAGGTGTCGGAGTTCCAAGTGAAATGCTTGTGCTAAACAAATTGATGTTTATATATAAAGAAATCAATCCAAGATTATATTGTTAGGAGTTCTCGTAACCAAATTGAAATGTAAAAGCCTTGAATATGGTAAATTTTCTGAAAATATAATATTTAATGTGTGTGATTTGCTTTACAATTGTGTACTCTTCAATCTTCACCGTGTCTAAAAACTATTTTTGAGCTAGCATGTACAAAAAAATTGTTAACCTTAACTCAATAAACAAGAATCTGTTGAGTTCCACTTTCTATGTGCAAAGAAGAAGTTGAACAGCAATATGAAGGAATTGAGAGGAGCAACGCTTTATGAAGATCTTCTACAGCTACGCCTTTCTTGATTAGTGAAACGATGTAGTCCATGAAGGCTGAATCACAGGGTAATGTAATAGGGCCACCACTTGACAACCCAAACTCTTCTTCGGACATGCTTAAAAGTTGCCTAATGACCTCATTTTCAAGGTAAGCCAAGGGAACGACAAAACGGGCTTGATCAGTTGTGTATACTACAAAATGGACTTTCTCAACTATAGAGGATGAGGAAGTACTGCAACTGTCTGCATCACTACCCTTTCTTGGAAATGAAATCCTCTTCCTCTGCATGGCTGCAAACTTCTGCCAGTTCCTGGCCATCTTGATGAGTTTCTTAGCGCTGAGCATTGCCATTTTTCCTTTGAAGACTGGAAACAAGAAATTGAATGAGAAATTTAGAGACCTTTGATGGCTAAATTGATAATTCTTGTGCTTGATGATGAAAAAGGATCATGAATGGGGGTTTCTTTATATAAGGAGGCTATAGACAGGCCTTTGGTTGGAGCTGAAGTTTTTGTCACTAACCACCGAAGGCAAAGCCATGTGCCGATGCCTGTTGGCCAAGTTAATATGGGGCCTAAAATTTGTGGATGCAGCTTGTTTGAAAATAAAAGATGATAGGTTTCTTGCTTTCTTCTCTCAATGCCAATAATTTGAAACCATTAAATGAGCAATTGCTGGTAAGAAGCAAAACCATGTTCCACTCTTTTCTTTGTCTTGTAGATAGGTGACCTTTAGATTTCCATCAAGGCAATCAACTTCATCACTTCTTGTAGATTTTATTTTAAGGGTGTTCTTAAAATAAAAGTGGGGCCTAATGTTGTTCTTCAACAAATTTGTTGCCTGAAATAGTTGATAGTAACAAAGTAAGCAAAACCATGTGAAGCTTCATGTGCCATTGTCTCACAAGTATCCACTAAATATTTGATATGAAACTTGTCACAAACTTATATATATATATATTCAGACCCAAACATGTCAGCAAAACACAAGTATCCTGACATTCAAAAAACTTTTATTTTCTGTGCAATTCTCAAATTTCTTGTTCTTTGTTTTCCTTCATCTGTTAGAGTTACATCTTATTTCTTGAGATAATGGGTATCAAAATGAATCCATTTATGCAGGCTAATCGAATTCTAAGGAGGTATTCGACATCTGGAGGTGTTCTAAAAGGACATTGTGCAGTATATTTAGGAGAGAGCCAGAAGAAGCGATTTGTCGTGCCAATATCATACCTGAGCCAGCCTTTATTTCAAAACTTGTTAGCTCAAGCTGAAGAAAAGTTTGGCTTCGATCATCCAATGGGCGGTCTCACAATACCTTGCAAAGAGGGTTTGTTCGTTGAACTCACTTCCCGCTTGAGGGGATTATGAGTAGGAACATGGTGCAAATTCTTTTGCCCGTGAAAAGCAATAGGATTAGAAATGAGAAAAATGAAAGATAGTAGACAGAGAAAGAAAACAATTCCTTATTTTTTTCTTAACCATTTTGTATAGTATATTACTGTATTAGTAAACAAGGATTTTCTGCTTGTAAAGTTGAGTTAAAATGACTAACCCCTTGTCAAATGGATCTAGCAAATATTTACTTAAAGCAAAAAATTTCAAGTCACTTGATTAGAAGACTCAAACTATATCTGTTCATTTTGACGAAACAGGATGGGACATTACTCACATTACTTTAAGGAGAAATGTGAATGATAGGAGAACTCGAAAACGGTAGACTAAGCCCCTGGAACAGAGAGGGGATCACCAAAAGCAGAGAATATAGAACCTAGCATATTGCCAGATCTCGTATCTGCGTACCTAAGTCTGCATAAATAAAAAGATGTTGTGTCCCCATCAAAAAGGACGTGAGTGTATATGGAATAATATTGTATGTAAAATGGCGGAATGAAACATGAAGAACTGAGTGTCTTCCTCCTTTATTTTGTTCAAGGCCTTTGACTTAGCTACCTTGAGCTGACTACTAGCACCTCTTAGCACATGCTTTTTGCTCTGTTACCCTCACCCTTTGATCAAAAGGGACTTCATCTATTGTAAAGAATTTATCTACTTTATATAGCCAAGTTCGCAAATCAAATCTAGAAAATTTAGGAAATTTCAGTCGAGAATATCGAGTATGGTAATTGGGCAGATTGAGTTAAATTTGGGTACATCATAATGGATCAAGACAACAAAAGGTCCACAACTCAACTCAACTTTTCTGGGTCAAAGGGTTGGATCAAAACGGGTCAAGTTATATTTTTTTTCGGGATAGTTTCATAAAATCACATTAAGGGAAAGTGCGAATGAAATAGTATAGTTGATTTTTTGGAATTACCAAAAATCTAGGAAAACTTCTAGAATGACCTATTGTAGTATCTTGGATATTTATCTTAAGATATGTCTAAGAAGTTCTACATTCGTATTAGATAGTTAGAAGGTAAAAGCATGTTAGATTGTTTTTGTAGATTTCTAGAGAATTAGATACTTTCACATATGAGTCGTAGAACGAGTCAAGATCCAACTCAATTCATTTTTTATCAAGTTTAATTGTTTTATTTGTTCTTTTAAAATATTTAAGTATCTAATAAATATTTTTTATTATTATGGCTATATATAACGTATCAAATTTAAAAAAAAAAAAAATTGACAAGATTTTTGAATCAATTTGGCTACATATCGACTGAATGAATAAAACAACAATAAAGAACCTTCGGGGTTGCCTAGTGGTATGTTGGAGGTCTCAAGTTCGAAACCTTATGGGTCGAGTTCGTCAGGGCTTGCCTAGTGCGGGTTACCTCGCGGTGGGTTTCCTTGTCATAAAACAACAATAAAGCCCTCATTTTTTATTCTTTATGGAGAATTTTAAGGTAATTTCTGTAACATCTTCTTTCTCTTTTTAATTTAGTTAAATTATTATAGTTGTTGTCGACTGCAATTATTCTATTCAATTGGAATAGAGTGGCCACCCACCTTCATTGTTATTTCTTAATAATCGCAATCACTATCTATCCACACTTCTTCTTCTTTTTCATGTCAAATTTCAACGAGTTAACTGAATCTATGGCATCATCTTCTTCTTCTTCTTCTTCTGTGAGTAATTCACACTATTGTTGTCGTCGATGGAAGTATGATGTCTTTCTAAGTTTTAGAGGTGAAGATACTAGGAAAACATTTACGGGCCACTTATATGAAGGTTTGAAAAACAGGGGAATATTGACTTTTCAAGATGACAAAAGGATAGAGCATGGTGATTCAATCCCAGAAGAACTCATGAAAGCTATCAAAAAGTCTCAAGTTGCGCTCGTTGTTTTCTCAAAGAATTATGCTACATCGAGATGGTGCTTGAATGAACTAGTGGAGATCATGGAATGCAAGGATGAAAATGGACAAACAGTCATACCGGTCTTCTATGATGTGGATCCATCAGACGTTCGGAATCACAGGGAGAGCTTTGCAGAAACCTTTGCCAAACATGAATCTAACTATAAGGATGATGTTGAGGGAACACAAAAGGTGCAAAGATGGAGGACTGCGCTAACTTCTACCGCAAATTTAAAAGGATATGATATCCGTGATGGGTGAGTTAAAAACACATAATTACTTTTCATGAAAAAAGGATAATGGTAGATTATATATGTTTCTATCAGTAATAAGTCATAGTCCTATCAATTTAATTAGAGAGGATATATACCTAAAAATCCTCATATACTATTCAAATTTTGCAACTTTCATGCTTAAACTATAGACTGTTTAATACCCTCCCGTACATTAACAATATGAAATACGTGCTAATACTTGACTTCCTTACATTTTCCTCAATCGATCTTCTTATTTATGTAGGATTGAATCAGAGAATATTCAAAAGATCATCGACCACATCTCTTCCAAATTATGTAAGAGTGCTTATTCTTTATCTTCTTTGCAAAATGTTGTGGGAATAAATGCTCATTTAGAGAAACTAAAATCCCAACTTCAAGTAGAAGTCAATGATGTTCGAATTGTAGGGATCTGGGGAATAGGCGGAGTTGGTAAAACGACAATAGCAAAAGCCATCTTTGATACTCTATCTTATCAATTTAAATCAGCATGTTTTCTTGAGGATGTTAAAGAAAATGCAAAAAAGAATCAACTGCATTCTTTACAAAATATCCTTCTCTCTAAACTGTTAGGCAAAAAAAAAGAGTACGTCAATAATAAGTACGATGGGAAGGGCATGATTCCGAACAAACTTTGGTCTATGAAGGTGCTAATTGTGCTTGATGACATAGATCATAGTGACCATTTAGAGTATTTAGCAGGTGATGTTTGTTGGTTTGGTAATGGCAGCAGAGTTGTTGTAACAACTAGAAACAGACATTTGATAGAGAAGGATGATGCAATATATGAAGTGCCTACACTACCTATTCATGAAGCTATGCAATTATTCAATCAGTGTGCCTTCCAAAAAAAAAATCCAGATGAGCGTCTTACAAAATTCTCGTTGGAGTTAGTAAATCATGCTAAAGGCCTTCCTTTAGCCCTCAAGGTGTGGGGTTCTTTGCTGCATAAGCGAGGCATAGATGAGTGGAAAAGAACTGTAGACAAAATAAAGAAAAACTCTAGTTTAGAAATTCTTGAAAAACTCAAGATAAGTTATGATGGGTTGGAGCCTGAAGAGCAAAAGATATTTCTAGATTTGGCATGTTTCTTTCGAGGAAGTAGAAGAAACAGAGTCTTGCAAATTCTTGAGAGTTGTGATTTTAGAGCTGAATACGGATTGAATGTCCTAATTGACAAATCTCTTGTGTTCATCTCCGAAAGTTACAGGATTGAAATGCATGACTTGATTCAAGATATGGGTAGATATGTAGTGAAGATGCAAAAAGAATCGGGAGAACCTAGCAGACTGTGGGACGTTGAAGATTTCGAAGAAGTGATGATCAACAATACAGTACGTAGGCTAAACAATGCAGTAATATTCAGTTTCCAGTTTTCATATATCATAATTCGTTTATCTTATGTTATTAAGCCATGAATTTGTCTAGTAGTTGCTTAATATGTTTAATCAAACTTTCATTCTTTGGATTAACTTGAAATTTATATGATATTTTGTACATAATAACTCAATAATGATTTTTTAAGCTAATATTACCCATCAATTTACTCTGAGTAACCTTTTATTAATAAAAATCCTCAATTGGAAAAATTCAAGTTAAGAGGAACAAAACTTAACTTACCAGTTCCCAGTTCGGAATTCACTTGATCATTCACTATTTCTTATTTTTAAAATGACAATTATTGGTATGGTTTCAATTATAATTTTGTTCTATCACAACATGAAAAAAAATCCGACTAGACTCTAAAGAACTCAAAAGATGAATCATAAGAAAATAGAATTATAGAATTAATTGCATAGAGTATCTCTCCTTAGTGACACATTTCTTCAGAAAATCCACCTAACTAATATTGTACCTTAAAACTTTTTGATGGTACTAGCTCTTCAAAAACGGTAAGTGCAATAATAAATAATATAAAACATGACGAAATTTGGCATTGCAAGGAGTTAGAAAGTAGTCGTACTGGCATGCTGCTTTATACAGACATTTAAAGTTATACTTTGTAGACTAATGAACCTTTTACCAGGGGACCAAGGCAATGGAAGCAATCTGGATATATAGAGTTCAAAAACTATGTTTTAGCAAAAAAGCCATGAAAAACATGAAAAGGCTTAGAATATTATACATCAGTGGTTTTGATACACATGATGACTCCATTGAGTACCTGCCCAACAGCTTGCGTTGGTTTGAATGTCATAAGTATCCTTGGAAATCATTGCCAAAAACTTTTGAACCCAAAAGGCTTGTTCATCTTGATCTGCATTTAAGTTTGTTACAGCATTTATGGACTGGAATAAAGGTACAATAGCTTATCTTCAATTTATTTTTTAGTCAAACATATTAACTATTCTAGTGATCGTTGATAAACCTTTTATTGACATAAGTGTGTCTTTTGATTACCCCAATCTGACATGGTAACACATGTGACATACAATAGTTACTTGTTGGGTGGTATATTAACCAGCTCCAAACAATAAAAAGTTAAAAACTGCTCAAAAATACTCTTCTTCTGCGTATTGGATCAAATTTGTCTCTCCTTCCACATGTGACATAAAATAGTGTCTATCTGGTCACTGACTAAATTTGAGTGTCTATCTTACAAAACATGTCAAGTTTAGGGGCTATCCAGGTATTTAGCCTATATACAACGTATTATAAACTCATGAGTTTTCAAAATTAAGATATGTGCAGATTTCAAAACAATTTTATAAAAGAACAAAAATGGCTTAATTTTTCAAGTAATGAATTATGGGTTGGGTTAGAATTTTATGTGGACCAACAAATAATACCACGTGTTTGATTAAAATTTGATTACATGTCATATAATTGTGCGGTGGGGGAAACTTTAAACTTGAAAAAAAACGTTAGGGGCAGATTTTATTCAATAGGTGGGAGCACAACATTTTTGAGTCATTTCTAATACATTATGTGCAAATTTGATCCAATAGGTAGAAGCAAGGCATTTTAAGCCAGTTCTAATTTGACCCTTCGGGGTGGCCCAGTGGTTTGGGCTTGGGACTTTCATGTTGGAGGTCTCAAGTTCGAAACTCCTTGCCAGCGAAAGCAAGGGGTTTGCCTTCTAGGTCGAGCTCGTCGCACCAGGCTTGCCTAGTGCTGGTTACCTCTCCTGTGTGGTTTGCGAGCTATTGCATAGGAGCAGGGGTTTTACCCTGCGCGCACCCAAGCTTGCCTAGTGCGGGTTACCTCTCATGTGTGGTTTGCGAGCTATTTCATAGGAGCGGGGGTTTTACATTGTCGGCTGCGGGTTTCCCTTGTCATCAAAAGAAAGCCATTTCTAATTTGTTAGGGGAATTTTTTACCGTCTTTAGTTTGTAATTACACTCAGTGTTATCGAAGGCGTAATTACACTCAGTGTTATCGAAGGCACGCTTAAGCCCTAGAGCGAGGCTCAAAACATGTAAGGCGCGCTTAAGCCCTAAAGCGAGGCTCAAAACATGAAAGGCGCGCTTAAGCCCTAAAGCGAGGCTCAAAACATGTAGGGCACTTCCCCTCGCTTAATGTGCGTTTCAGTATCTTCATCAAGTTTCTAGGGCATATTTTTCCTTGTCAATGAGCTCTTTCTAAGAGGCGACACTAAACATATATATTTGTATTTTTTTTTCCTTTTCATCATTTTTCATTAAAGCCCACACTTTACTTGCGCTTAAAGCCCCAGTGGACCTTAGAGTTTTTTTGCGTTTTCTGCTTTTGATAACACTGATTACACTTTCACTTAGTTTGTCAACATGCAATTTCCATATAAAAATAAAGTAAAACAATTTCTAATTTCACACAAAATATTGTATTGACTCTCATAATTAGAATGCGGTTACTCATTTTTCGTGTAAGGGAGTAAATTAAACACAAAGGTCATTTGATTCATAGATCGGCCACTAGCCAAATAATCTAAATCCTGGGCAGCACCCTGATTCTCATTCTTTCTGTGTTCTGAATGGCAGCATTTGCCGTCTCTGCGAAAGCTAGATCTCTATCACTCCAAAAGGCTGACGCGAACACCAGATTTCACGGGGATGCCAAATTTGGAGTATTTAGGTTTGGAATGGTGTAGTAATCTTGAAGAGGTTCACAATTCCCTGGAATGTTGTAGAAAACTCATCGAGTTAAATTTGTATAATTGTGAACACCTTAAGAGGTTTCCATGTGTTAATGTGGAATCTCTTGGATCTCTGGATCTACGATATTGCTCTAGTTTAGAGAATTTTCCAGAAATGGTCGGAAGAATGAAGCCGGAGTTAAAGATTAAGATGGAAGGCTCTGGGATAAGGGAACTACCATCATCTATTAGTCATTACCAAGCTTGTGTTACAGAGCTACATTTGATTTATATGGAAAACCTGGTAGCTCTTCCAAGAAGCATTGGCATGTTGAAAGGTTTGGTGAAGCTAGATGTGTCATACTGCTCTAAACTTGAAATCTTGCCAGAAGATATAGGTGATTTAGAAAACTTAGTGAAGCTTCATGCTGCATGCACTCTAATTTCACGACCTCCATCTTCCATCGTCTGCTTGAACAAGCTTAAATTCTTGACTTTTGCAAAACAACAATCAGAAGTGTTCTTTGTGTTCCCTCAGGTGAATGAAGGGTTACGCTCATTAGAAGATCTGTATCTCAGTAACTGCAATTTAATAGATGGAGGTCTTCCAGAAGACATTGGATGCTTATCCTCTTTGAAAAGGTTGTATATCAATGGAAATAATTTTGAGCATTTGCCTCGAAGCATAGCCCAACTTGGTGTTCTTCAATCGTTGGACTTAAAAAACTGCAAGAGGCTCAAAGAGTTGCCTGGTTTCATGGGGATGCCAAACTTGAACACTTTGAATCTGTCATATTGTAAACAGCTTAAGATATTTCCAGCTCTGTGCATCGATTCCCTTAAATATCTTGATCTAGAGGGGTGCTCTAGTTTAGAAAATTTTCCAGAAATCCTCGGAAGCATGAAAGTGGAGTCAGAGATTTACATGCTAGACAGTGTACTGAGAAATCTAAATTCAATGTATATTTCATCCTTGTCTCAGAGGATCATTTCCTTGCAGCATGACATCTCTGCTTCGGATTCCTTGTCACAAAGAGTGTTTAGCATTGAGCATGGTGGGAATAAGATCCCAAGTTGGTTCCACCATCAGGGGATGGATGAAAGTGTATCAGTCAATTTACCTGAGAATTGGTATGTATCGGATAACTTCTTGGGATTTGTTGTATGTTACAATGGCAGGTTAATGAACGTGACAACTCACTTGATTCCCTTATGTGATGATGAGATGTCGTGGATGACCATGAAACTAGACTTATCCTACTTTACAAAATTTGATGCAGAAATAATTGATTATTCGGGATCTGATATAGAATTCTCCAGTTATCCAGTATGGGATACAGAATCCTCCAATTATTCATCATGGGATACAGAAATCTCCAATTATTCGGTACGGGATACAGAATTCTCCAATTATTCGGTACGGAATACAGAATTATCCAACCCTAGTATTCATTTTTTCTTGGTACCTCTTGCTGGCTTATGGGATACATCCAAGGCAAATGGAAAAACACCAAATGACTATAGGTTTATTAAGTTATCTTTCTCTGGAGAAATGAAAGAGTTTGGATTTCGTTTGTTGTATAAAGATGAACCTGATCTTGAGGCCTTGTTGTTACAAATGAGGGAAAATAATGATGAACCAACAGAGCACTCCATTGGGACAAGGGTAAGCAGATATGACGATAATGAAGCCAGTTGCTCGTCTTTAATGAATTTGCATCAACAACCAGTCTCTTCAGAAACTTTGCAGCTCCTTCCCACAAGCCCAGGAATTTAGCTCAAATATAGGTAATATACCTCATGACTTGTTTTCCTTTTCTGGTTGGTAGTCAAATTGTGTTCTCCCTCTTTATCTAACTCTCTTCTATTGGCAGGAGCTCATCAATGGGTGATGCACATATCAACGATGAGTTTTTTTTCAATTGATTCTCCATCTTGTCTCTGCTTGGGTTGAGCCATGATTAACCATGGTGAGGTAAAGGATGTGAACAAGTTTAATCTTTCAATACTCAAGTCAGATCCTGGAATCATGCGATCTTAATTGGTTTAAACACAGTTTTGATGTAAAGAAGGACTAGGCTGTCTCCTAAATAATTACAATAATTATCATATTCGTTTTATGCCTGAATCATTAAGGGTGAGTGCTTAGTTTAATTATGTGTTGCATTAGTTACAATGCTATTTTTCCTCCATGAAGCAAGATTTTGGTGGCGTTTTCAGGCTAGTGCATTTGTTGAGGCGCTTGTGCGGCAGTTCCCACAGTTTGATCAACAGTTGGTTAAGCACGGGCAAGAGTTTGAAGATGTTGAGGAAAAACCAGAAGTTTCTTGGGAATAAAAACAGAAAAGCATTTTTGTGTCAAAAGGTATCATGCTCTCTAACTTTAGCAATACACTTTTGCAGGGGCCATTTTCTTATTTGTACTAAGTTAAACATGGAGGTTCAATCTAGAATAGAGGGAGTAAAAAAACATTTTATATATTTTTCTACTAAAAGTTTCTGCATCAGGAATTTGTCTTTTCAGTTAGAATTTTAATAGCAGAAGTACCATATAAGTCATAGTATGTAGAGCTGTGTGCTTTATCATGATTTGGTCAGATCTCTGAGAGAGAAAAGTGAGAGGGAAAGAAGTCTGTCTGGAGATTTTGTTGCTAACCTCTTCCAAACTTCTCTACTCTTCTTTTGACTTATTAGTTATAATATCATGTCTTCCTATGTGCAATAAAGCATCACCTTCCCTTTACATTATCCAAAATTGCTTAGCTTTTTTGGACTTAAATACCTACTGCTATTATTCATGCAATTGTTTGTAAACTGATAATGGCAAGTTAAAGATTGTCTGACAAATTTACTTAGAAGACAACATTAACAACAAGGAAATTAGATCATCTTGTTGAAATTAGTCTTTGCGGAAGCCCAAAGCTGGTGCATACTTTTGCAATTAAGTCAATAGTCCTATTTTCCTTCTTGTTGGAAAGAATGATTTAATGAAGCTTTTGACATTACGTTCTTTTGAATTGAGTATATCAACTTAACCAGTGATTGTGAAAGCCACAAGCTATATATTTGTAGGTTGACTATTAGAGAGAGAATATGCTATCCGAATTTCCCAAATTATAAAAAGTTAACAGTCTGGAGGTAAGAATATGGAGTTTTGATAAATAACTAGATGTTAATAATATGTACACTTGTTGAGTATCATGTATCCATTACAAAGCTTATCAAAGTTAGTTCAGCACTAGCAATTGAAGGTTTCTTGGTTCTTGTAGGTATGAAGCTGATGAGCATCGACTTGAAGCAGCTGATACAAGCAAAGCATTCTGAAGATCTGCAGCTACACCTCTTTTGATGAGTGACATGATGTAGTTCATGTAGACGGCATCACATGGTAATGTAATAGGTCCATCACTTGGAAGACCAAACTCCTCTTCAGACATGTGCCACAGTTGTCTGGTTACCTTGTGTTGCAGATAAGCAAACGGAACTAAAAATCACTTCTGATCAGTTGTATGGACCACAAAATGCCCTTTGTCAACAATAGAAGATGCTATGCTACAACTTTCTGCACCATGGTAACTTGATCTTGGAAAAGAAATCCTCTTCCTTTGCTTGGCTGCAAATTTATGTCTCACAATACCTTACAAAGAGGATGAGTTCATTGATCTCACTTCCCCCTTGAGGAGATTATAAGTAGAAAAATGGTGCAAATTCTTCTGCCCATGAAATTTTGTAAAGTAACAGGATAGAAATGAGAGAGTAGAAAACAATTCCTTGTTTTTCTTAACCATTTTGTATAGTAGTAGTAAACAAAGATTTAATTTTCTGCTTGTAAAGGATATAGCCAAGTTTTATTTAAGCAAAAAATTTCACGTCACTTGATTAGAAGACTCAAACCTTTGTATTGGTGGATATTAAAATTCCTAATTTTACAAGTTCCAGATACTAGTAAATCTGAACATGCTTCTGTGCAGGTGAACTTCACATCATGTCTAATAAAAGCAAAAAAGAGCTGTGAAATCACGCGATTGTGTGTTCAGCTTAGTTTCAACTTGACCGGAATACCTGAATTAGGGGAATTGCTGAATTCGAGGCATTCTTTTGTTGTGTTATTGTCTCGATTTTAAATTTTAAGCTTCAAATGACTTCTATCAGAGAAGCAAGAGAAATGTATGTTGCACTACAAATATACCAAATTCTGTTTCATTGACCAAATAGGCAGTAGTATAGGTTCTTCATAACTGGTTTAAACTTGAGGCTGCTGTACTCTTTATTTCCACTAAGCATATTGGAGGCCATACTCATGTAACGTCACATAAATGCACGCACTATTCAAAGTATTCTTGAATCATTACAACTTATACTAAATCACTCGATTTCAACAGCCGGTTCGTCTTGCAGTGTGTCTTGATATATAACTTATTTACATTCGAGTTATAAGCTAGGTAAAATTAACACATGTAAATATCTTGATATATTTGTGACTCTAGCCTGATGAAAACTTGTAGGATTCATTTGTTCATATGGATATGAATACCATATTACCAGAAACAAGTATCAAAATAGTGGCCTGATTAGTGCTCCATAAAAGTAACGACTGAGCTTCGTTATTATGTTGTTGTAATTTGCATCTTCCTTTCAATCTAGATTGATCAAGTATAAAATTGAGAGGAGCAATGCTTCATTCATTTTTTCTAACAAACAGGTAAATGGACTTTAAGTTCTGAAAGAAATGTGAAAATCATCATTCCGAATACATTTCTGTTATTTCATTGGTTAAGTATTCGCATTGCTATAGAAAGCAAAGAAATCAGATGGCTCAATAATCACAGAATTAAACATTTTGTTGACAAGAAACTGGAGTATTGATTAATAATGAGATGTTGATATTATGTGCACTTGTTAAGTATCATGCATCAATTACAAAACTTATCGCAGTTAGTTCAAAAAACTAGCATTCGCGAGTTTCTTTGTTCTTGAAGGTATGAATCTGATGAACATCGACTAGAAGTGATTGATACAAGCAAAGCATTCTGAAGATCTGCATTAACACCTCTGTTCATGAGTGATATAATGTGCTGATGTTTAATATGGACCATAAGATTTTTTCTTGATTAAGTACTACTATCACTATTCACATTGCAATAACTATAACAAAAACAGTTTTTAGTGGCAATAAATATACACGTTAACAAAGAGTAATAAAGTATTTACCGACATTAGTTAATTGTCATTGGATCTAGTGTCGATATAATTTGAGTGAGCTTGGTTGTCACTTTATTTATTTTGAGGGTTAGGCAATTTGCCCCCTCTCCTTCATTTTTCTCATCATTTTGCCTCTTTCTTCCAAAGGAGACGAAAGAAAATCGTCAGATCATTTTCGAATGGAATAAATTGGGATGCTATAAATTGGAGTTTTGGGCAATCAAAATTGAACTGCATTTTTGCAGAGATGTTTGGACTTGGTAAAATTGGTGGAAAAAGGCGTTTCATTTCGATGTATTGCATCAAACTCCAACTCTTTTGTTCCTCCACAACTACACCCAATTTAATGCCAGAATTTCTAGTGAATTCACTTGGATTCTCCACAGAGAAAGCCATTTCTGCTAGCTCCAAGGTAACTTGCTTGAAACCCGGAAACAATAAGCCTAATTTAGTTCTCAATTTCTTCAAACAAATCGGTTTAAACAACACCCAGATAAAAATCTTGGTTTCTCCGGCACCCAGCTTGTTGTTTGCTGATATCGGAAAAACCCTTGAACCCAAAGTTAGGGTTCTTCAAGAATTTGGTTTATCTGGGTCGGATTTAGTTAGGGTTATTTCAAAAAGTGGACCTTTTCTTAGAACAGGTCTTGATACTGGTATTCGACCAAATCTTGAATATCTTAGGAAGTTATTGGGTAAAGATGAGACTGTAGCTAAAGTTCTTAAGAGATGTCCTGCATTGCTTCATTATCGTCTTGATAGAGTAATGACACCTAATATATTGTTTTTTCTAAATCATGGATGTTCGAGTTTGGATATTGAGAAGCTTTTTCGTAGGAATCCAAGAATTTTAATTCAAAAGCTTGAGTGGCTTGAGGATATAGTGCAAAGAGTGGAGAAGGATTTTTGCATTTGTAGGGATTCACGGATGTTTATCTATGGAGTGGAAATGCTTTCCTCGCTTAGTAAGTCGAGTTTAGAAATGAAACTTGGAATTTTCAGGAGTTTTGGTTGGTCTGATTCTGATATTATTACAATGGTGCAAAGGCTTCCTTTATGTTTGACTACATCTGAGGTTAAGCTGAGAAATGTATTGAAGTTTTTCATGGAGGAGCTTGGGTATGAATCTAGTTACATAGCGAGTCTTCCCACACTTCTAATGTTCAGTTTGGAGAAGCGGGTCTTGCCCAGGATTAAAATCTGGGAACTTCTAAAGGAGAAACAGGTGATAAAGAAAGTGTGGTGTTTATATACAGTTATCAAGTGTTCTGAGCAGGAGTTTTTAGAAAATTATGTCCTTCCCGTAAGGGACGAGATGCCTGAGGTATATGAGTTTTACATCAAAAGTAGAAACTAAGGTAGTAAGCTTATTGTTTTCTCTCATACATGGATTTCTTGGTTTTCGAACAGTATTCACTGAATGTTTTCCAAGCTAACGGCCAGACCATTACTGTTTTTAGTTTTAATTGTATTTCTGGTTGCTATTGTGCCAACATTTTACATTCATTGTTGAAACTGGTAATTGAGGACATTATCTTTCTGAAATCGTGTCATCTTTTTTTGGTTTGACTACAGAAAAAGTGATAATTCTTTTGATGTTTGGAACATCAATGATGTGATTGCATGTCTTAACGAGGCTGATTCTTGTTTATTACTGATAATGAGGTATAATTGCTCCTTAAGACACTGATACATGAAGCGGTGAAGTTGAGCAAATACTCCAGGTTAGATTGGATCTCGAGATAAATTATCTCTTTATCTAAAAGGAAAAAAAAGGGGAGAGAAAAGCTTGGATGTCAAGATGCTTGATTTATCGCAGCCATGTCACTTTACCCTGCATTTCACAATTTTTAAGTACACTCTTTATGTTTGGTGCCTGCTTGTCTTGGATTTGATGTAATAAGAGAGAGAACCACAATCACAAAAGGAAATATAGATGCAAGTCACCTTAAATTCCCGTGATACCTGAGCGAGAGTGAGAGGAAAAAATGAGAGTAGTTACATTTAGCTACAACAGTGTCAACAAGATGAGATTTAATTTCCTCCTTATTGTGACAGCACTTGTTTCCAAAACATCTTTCTTAGCTTCCTCACAGTCTTTCATGAACCCGGAGAGCATCTACTACATTGAGAAAACTGCATGTAATTTCTTTCACCCGTCTTTTTCTTGGTTAAATACCATTGCATAAACTGACACTGGATATGCACTGTCCAGTTCAGTCACTAGTTAACCCAAAATGCAAAGCACCTTATCGATTGGAAGATGGTGTTTATCTACCTGATATAAAAAGCGAGTGAATGCCTCCTCTGTCATAGATAGAGTTTATTGAACAATTTATTTCTTATGACAAAAGAACACTCTATTACTCCCTCCGTCCAACAATAGTTGTCACTATACTATTTTGGGATGTCCAACAATACTTGTCCACTTTATGAAATCAATGGATAATTTTACACTTAGTTCCTAATTTACCCTTATCATTAATTATAGTCATTTCTCTTTTACATTTTCCAAAACATTGTATTTATTATATTCAAAGGGTAATATAGTAAAATTATCCTTCTATTTATAGTTTCTTAAGAAGTATGCAAAGTCAATAGTGGACAAGTATTGTTAGACAGAGGGAGTATTTATTCTATGAGGCCTAACAGTAGAGCTTCCATTCACCTGCACAAACAAAAAGTGATCATCTGCTTTTCAAAATGTTTCTTTTTCATATATAATTATAAAGCTGCTTAAAGTATTCCCTTGCATATATGATAAGAAGGAAATTATTCTCTAAATGTTGGGTTAGTCTCTGTATTAGCTCTTTGTTATATTTAGTTCAAACCCAATGCCCTATCATAGTTTTTTTTTCTTCTTATAAAGTGTAAGCACAAGTACCAATAAGGAAAAAACATCAGTAGTTACTGCAGAACTGTAACTCGATTGACTTAAGTATTGGATCTTGGATCTCCATCTCCTCTAATGTCATGACACATAGATCTCGCCATCTTATAATCTGCTGTAAGGTTAGCAATCATTCTTAAAATATAGCAGCTTCATTAATTATATTGTTTGTTATTTTGTCCCAGAAGTTTATTTCAGTATTTGCTTCTCCCGTTATTTACTTATGTAGCTATCTTGCGCCTATGTTAGATTATGCATAATCCATATCAGTCAAATAACATCTCATAATTTTCCTTATCTCATTATGAGGAAATTTTTTATCATCATATTCCCTAATGATGCAGTTGACCCTCTGTGTTGTAGGTTCTCAATACTCCTCAAGACCTTCATTTTCTAGGATAACTTCAGTATCGTGTTCATTTCATTATTAGAAGACTTAATTCTTTTCATATGCATAAAGATTCTGTTATGATGGTAACCATAATTTTCATCGGCAGTTTAGGCGTTTCTTGGTTCTTGATTTACTGGGTAGTGCATTTTTGTGGGTTTTTTTTTTGACTCAAAGAGATTACTTATGATGTATTGATTTCTTCACTTTCTGAAATCTTGCCTAAGAGCTTTGAAGATGAGGTAAGGCCCATGGCAAAGGTATATTTGGTTGATTACAAATTTTCTTTCAACATGTGTTGATCATATTGATGTGCTGGAAGGACTGTATTTTGGTTGATTGATTTAAAGGTGCTGAATTTGTGGTTATTAATTTACAATTTGGTAGAAACCTTGAAGGTTTGGAACTAGAATTCTAACTGGGAAAACAAATCACTCTCTTTCGTCTCTTGTCCCCCTAGGGTGGAGGAGAATGCTTATTAGTGTACAGGAAATACTGGTGTATGGTCTCTGTATACATAGCTGAAGTTGACTTGGGATAAGAAATGAAAGTAACAGCTTAAAATAAATGCAGAAAATACGAGTCTGAATTTTATTTTATTTATGTTTTGAGAAACAGGTCACTGTGGGTTGAGATTCGGCCATGGTGAAGGTACTCCATAGCCTCCAAATCTCTTTCATGTTCTATACTTACTGGTTTTCTTCTCCCAATTCATACTAGTGCACTGGTTTCTGTTCCGTGAGGGGTTCCCGGGTACCCAGTAACTTTTGCACGGATCCTATATTTGTCTTGAGAAATCCAGTAAATATATAAGATTTACGAGTTGGGAACTCATAAACAAAATGCATCATTGATGTATTGGCATTTGGCAGAAAAGGAACTCGTTAAGCTCTACTGCCCTCTTGGTTGAGGTTAGAATCCCCCGGTCACCATGTAGGCTTTCGTTGCCTCCTTTTATTTTTTAAATTTGATACTGGTAGAAACTCACAAACTAAAAATCTTGGATCCGCCTCTGCAGTCAAGGCAATCAGTAAAGAAGCAAGCATATACTTGAAGATTGGGCTAATGTTGAGGTTTCTGGAAAACGCTAAACTAAGCGCCCTCTGTCTCACCACCCTTTTGTTCCTTCCCAAGTGAAGTGATGAGTTTATGTCCATTTACTCTTAACAGTTTTGCAGGTTGGCTTTGAGTTCTTGGAAGATGGCGGCAATGAGGTTTTCTTTCCGAATATAAATTCACTTGAACGAAGTGATAAGCGATCTCAGTGAACTTAGTAGAGAGGCATCTTTTTCAATCTATATAACTTGTTGAGTCCTTGAGTTGTTGCACCAGAAAAAAATATATACAAGAATGCTACATCTGTGATTAAAGCTTGTGACTGGAGAATTGGTTTTGCAGGTCATTTACAAAAAATTTTAAAATTATTATTTTATGTCCTTTTTAAAAGAGATTTGAAAAAAACCATTTTTTTTTCTATTTATTTTGTAAGTGGTCTGGAGATCTGAATTTCGGAGCAGTTTTGGAACCGACTTTGTCGCTCTCAAAGAAACAAATTTCCTATCATAATCAAGAACAAAATTGCATGGTTCATTTGGTTTGTCACTTTATTTCTAAGTGATTTTCAATGGGTTTTTTTTATGTCAAATTTTAATGGTTAAACCGGTAATTGTATTGATAATGATCAATAATCGATGAACTGATATTGATAAGTTAATATCTTAATGGTTCTATAATAATTTAACATGTTTACAAATTGATAACGTATAAGTCAAATTAATAAACTTCAAAATCAAATTGAATTGATCGATATGTGGTCCTAATAAGCATCCTCTATCTCTAACTCTAAGATTGTGGGAGGAGTTAAAAATAATAATAGTTTGGCTATTTGATGAGTTGATTACCAAAAATAAGCTATTAGATGTTGTTTGAATCTGAAAAGTGAATGCATTTAATTTAGTTAGTTATGCACAGTATATAATGATCTAATTATTTGTGTTATTAGTTATCGATATAAACGTACCTAAACACTTCCTTATAGACAATGTTTTTATGTATATTTCACTTTTCGAGTATAATTAGAAAATTATTCAAAGAGCAGAGAAATTATCTTTATGGGATAAAATTTAAATTTGACAAAATAATTAAATAAGATGATGACATGTAGCATCTAAGATAAGTCAGGAGAGAGATCCATATTGGAGAAATAGTTTGTCTAGCTTTAGAAATGAGATATCAAATGCAGAATATTGAATGAATGGGATAAATCACGAGATTTTTGTCCATCGTTATTCAATTACAATAATGTAACTTTAGTTGGAGTGCGATTTAATAAGTCTTCGTAGAACATAATTTGTGGACTTTGTCTCTGATAATTTAGCTATATTAAAGTTAAAGATAATGAGTTTATAAAGTTTTGTTATTCTTTAAAATTTGGCGTAAATCAAAATCAGACATACAAATTGAATCAAATCGGACAGTGCCATTGTTGTTGTATGGTTTGCTTACATGCTTGTACTTTCGTCTGGATAAACAATCTCCCTCTCCTTCCTTCTCCAAGCAAAACCCTTTCCAAATTGAGATTGACCTCCATTAGAACAATCCACAGCTTCTCGAGTTTCATAAAAATGGCGGATCTTGGCTCACAATCTCAGCTCATCCCAAACCTCCCAGACGACATAGCCTTACAGTGCTTAGCTAGAGTCCCACGTTCCCATCACCCCATTCTCTCCCTCGTCTCCAAATCTTGGCGTTGCATCCTAAGCTCTACAGCACTCTACTCCACCCGATCAATCCTCCGTACTACCGAAACCTTCCTCTACCTCAATATCCGGGTAAACTCAACTTTCCACTGGTATACTCTCTTCCACAACCTTATTTTCACAAACCCAGAGAAACCCAGAAAGCTTTTTCCACTTTCTTCAATACCCACTAAGCCGATTGGACCGGCTTTTGCAGTTTTGGGCTCGAGAATCTATGTGATTGGTGGGTCTATTGGTGAAATTCCTTCGAATAATGTGTGGGTTTTTGATTGTAGGTTGAATTGTTGGGAAATGGGTCCAAGAATGAGAATTGGTAGGGAGTTTGCAGCGGCTGGTGTTGTGAATGGGAAGATTTATGTAATGGGTGGGTGTGTTGTTGATAATTGGGCGAGGTCGATGAATTGGGCTGAGGTTTTTGATCCGATGACGGGGTTGTGGACTGCGTTGCCGAGTCCGATTGAAGTTAGGGATAAGTGGATGCATGCTAGTGCAGTTGTGGGTGAGAAAATGTATGCGATGGCGGATAGGGGAGGAGTGGTGTATGATGTTGGGGGATGTGAATGGGGGAGTGTGTCGAAAAGGCTTGATTTGGGTTGGAGGGGACGGGCTGCGGTGGTGGGAGGGGTGTTGTATTGTTATGATTATTTGGGTAAGATTAGAGGGTATGATGTGAAGGAAGATGTGTGGAAGGAATTGAAAGGGTTGGATAAGAGGTTGCCTAAGTTTTTGTGCGGTGCCACGATGGTGAATTTTGATGACAGGTTGTGTGTTGTGTGGGAAGGCAAGGGGAGGGGCAAGGAGGTTGACATTATGTGTGCGGAGATCGAAGTCTGGAAGGATGAAGATGGAGGGTTGAGTGGGAACATTTTGTGGTCGGATATGATTCTTGTTGTTCCTAATGGTGCGTCAATTGTGCAGTGCTTGGCAGTTGACTTGTGATGATTACTACAAACAAGGTGCGGTCATTCTCAACCTTTTGTTAAGCATTTTATTGAGCTAGCATGCGATCAATGATAATCTGACTGTTTGTTGTTGTCATTTTATTTATTCTCTTTATCCTTTTCAGTATTTGGTGCTTTTAATAGTTACTCTGAAGCTAATGCTTCTGATATACAAGCTCGTATTTGAGTTGGCTCAGGTGGCGTGTAACAATAATTGACTCTTACGCTTGGCACGTTAATTCACAATGTTTTGAATAATTTGGGATTATTCTTTATCATGTAGCGTTTTCTGTACGTGTATTCTGTTTGAAAGTAAGATAGGTTAGATGGAATTCACAATTCACTTACTAATATGTAGTCTGTAGATTGTGGCTGTCTACTTTGTGTGGTTGATGTGCTTATGGTGTTTGTAGCATGCGAGTGATTGCTCTATCTGTTTTGGTAGTTTCTATATTTATGGACACTAGAGGAAGAAGTGTGTATTAAATCCTAGAGTAAGGAAGAGGTAGAGTGTTTGAAAGAGGAATTACTGTCAATTGCAACAGTGAGCAAAATCATTTGTTTTTTTATATGCAATAAAGATAGATAAATCAAGAACTGATATAGCTTAGCATGTTTTGCTCCAGCACTTTCATGTGCTATACATTGTTTTTCCTCTATCATAAGTACCTTATTTATCTGGAGAGGGGGGGTTGTTCTTAATTAGTTTTGTTAACAGATTTTCCTGTAAAAGTTTGGCTTAACGTGATGGTAGCATCAGTGGTTCTGGACAAGAGATAGACATCTTAGTTGTAATTTTAGCGTTAATTTGAAGTGGCAACTTCATTTTATAAGAAATTTTAATGACTTGGAGGTGGAAGCATTAGGCTTTTGCTCAAATTTTTGCAGCATGTGGTAATAGACAACAACAGGGGAGACACTCAAATCTGAAAACTTTACTCTCAGCAGCTGTTACAAAAGAATTTTTGAAGCAAGTGGGAAGATGGGAGAAAGAACAGCCATGGAAAATTTTTATTACCTTCAAAATAAAATAGAATGACCATGAATAATGTTCGGAAGGCACTTGTTTGGAAAATTGTGGGAAACTTTTTCAACATTTTTAGGAGAAAAACTTTTAACTCTCTGTTTTTGAAGATGAAGATGGATAACAAATCTTGCAAAAAAATTTGGATGGAGATGCTCTTTTGATATTACTCTTTCAAAGATATAGAATATAATTTGTTACCCCAATATTTTTAAGAACTATTGATTATTCTCAATATTTCTACATCCATCTTAGAACCTATCAAATTCACGACTATGAAGTGGGATAAACAAAAACTGCAATTATAATGATTTGAGAAAAGCAATTAACCAACCAAATCTGTGATGGATACATATGGTTAGCCATAATACACAACTTTGGAGAAACCAACCATTTTTCTGTTTGGACATTCAAGCATATACCTCACTAGCTTAGAGAACTTGACGAAAACCTTGTCACAAACAGAAAATGATGCAGCAGTTCTTCGTTAAAGTACTTCAACCATTTCAATTTATATGACATTGTTTGACTTGGCACGGAGTTAAATGAATTCATGTTCATCAACCAACTATCACAACGGTACTAATTTAATCAACTAAGCGTCCAACAATCTATGCATATTTCTCAAGGTTCCCAAAAAAAAAAAAAAAATATATATATATATATATATCAGTTGAAGGAGGCTGACATGCATATACATTTGTGTCCCCAAAAAAATAATTCTTCATTATATGCTGTGACTCTTTGAATGGAAGGCTGATAAGTTTTTATGCAGATTGAAGGTGCTGGCCATGCATGTAATGAGCTTTCTTCTCAGATGCCTGCTTGTTTGGGTTGTATCATTATCCTGCGGTTTTCTCTCTGAGAGTTCAATATATGACTGCACAAATTCAGATACCGGCAGGAAACCTCAAGTCTGAACCCTCAAGTATCAATATTTCCAAGTTGTTGAATGTTTCATAGGCCATTTTCCAGATAGAAGTAAGTGCTTCTGGTTCAACTCTCAGTGCCAGATAGAGCAGTTGTAGATTGTGAGTTGTGTTTCAAACACATTTCTGGAAAGCTGCTGCGTAAATTCTGGGAATAAATTTTAGCATAACGAAGATAATGAGCAAAAGTTTGTATTTGTCGTTGAACTCTGTTAGAAAAGGATCAACAAACTTTTCGACAAGAACCAAACCCCATGGCTGCTTGAGTTTCAAATATTTCAACTACTCTGTGCAATGCAGCTGAGGTTATGAAAAAGCCTAGGTCATCTGCTTGTCAGGATTCCTTGCAGATTCAAGTGCATTTGTAACATCCGTACTGCTGAACATTGCGGACGTGCAAGCTTCAATCATACCTCTAATGACGATGAATTCAGACATGTTTGAAATATTAAGTTATCTTCAACAACTAGTAGACCTCAATCCCAAGTTATATTCCTTGGTGTCCATGTCACTCTATTTATCCCATCTCTGTCCAGAGTAGTCTGTTCTGTTCAAACTGAGAAAATACTACTGTATCTGAATTGTACAAGTCTCCTGTATTATAATGTCTGCTTGCCTAGGATTGATGCAAAACATCAAGGTCTACTTTGGTAGTTCACTTTGACATTTGTAATTTCAATATGAGTTTTCCATTGTATATTTACATATTTCTTTGCGAGATAAATGAATTGCATGAACTAGGCATTATATCACTCGAACTCTTCAAAAATGTCACTGTACGTCACATCCTTCAGAAATGCATAGATTTTACAATTTGGTATACAGACTTCCTTCCCCTTTCCCAATATTTATACCTTGTGGTTTTATTGTCATCTAGAAATGAAATAGTTTCAAATATTCTTGTTTCATCAGACAAATAATGTTTTAAGCAGCATTTAAGACACTCTTTTGACCCCAAACTGAATCTTCATCTTAACTAGACAGCTAATATTAAGTTTGGATGATGATTATGTATTGTTTTATAATGTATTGTATTGTGTTGTATATACTGTATTATTTTAATGAATGCAATGTTTAGATAGATTGTGTTGCTCTCCATCGTTACATAAATATCACACATCTACGATTTGAATAATAAACCTACAAAAAAAGTAAAATATGGATAGAGCTACAATAAAAAGGTTGAGTAAAGGTAACGATGTGATTACACCAAATTGATCGTTACGTAAAATGAGAATTTTTGTCATATTTTACAAACATTGTATTTAAACTAAAGATACCATGGATCAAACAAGGTGCAAGTAGTTAATTGGCATCCATTTCATTAAAATATTCTCACAAATGAAATTTCACTTCCTTTCCACTGCCATGGCTTAAACTAAATGAAAAACAGCTGATCTGTGTGATGTAAATGAGAGCTTGAAATCTGATTCTCTATATATTGGAAATTTGGTCATTTATTTCTGTCACAAACTTTGAAACAACGAAATAATTACTGGGTTTGCATTCTTAGTATACAACAATTGGACATTTAGGATACACTACAGTTCCAAAAATGGTTTTGATTATGTACAATTACATATCCAGTGCATAACAGAAACAAAACATTACCAAAACCTCGAGTGTCTCGAACACCTAAAATTGCACCCTTGTCAAGAGAGCCCAGATCAAGTAGAGCACCAAACCATCCACCTCCACACGATTAGCAGTGAAAAACCTTATAGCACAACTACACTCTTTTGCGTCTTTAAGAAGTTCTCAATTTGTATAAGAACCTGCACACATGTACACAATGAATGTAGTTTAGACCAGAAGTATATTGAATTTGGCCCGACACTTAAGGTCTATTGGCATTGTATAAGACGCAATGAGCACCACAGAGTATCACTGAAAGAGGGTCAAGAAATGCACAGATGCACGTGCACGCGCAGATGGAATTCAAAAGAGAGAATCGCTTTCAAGATGTCAAGAAATATGTATGAGCAATAACACGTGTGCATGCAAAGAAGTGTAGAAGCTGAGAGCCAAGAGAGGGTACGGACCTCTAAAGTAATTTCAGTAGGTGTAATATGGCAGACATCTTTTTCCCTTTTCACTGCAATATCTGCAAAAAAAGGAAACATTTATACATCAGCATACAGGCCACAAAAAGTAGCATTCCGAAGAAGTGTGATGCTTCGTTAAGAAAAATTGATTCTTCAAAAGTACAAACTATGGACTAGAAGAAAGCACAAGGAATTCATACTTTCTAGTGAAACCCTGGCACTTGCATTGGCATAATTTTCACCTCTCTTCCCCATTAAAGTAGTTAACCGGTTCAAAGTCTAACCAAAGACAAAGAAGTACCAACAGTAAGAACACAACATATCTGTTTTGGTGCAAGACATACAAATCAAAACAGGAAATTCTAACAACTGCCTATTGAAAGGAAAAACTACCTTCTCATAAACGTCTCCTGATTCTTCATGTAAAAGGGGGCGAGATTTAGTTCCTTCAGCTGTAATTCTCTTGACCAAAGCTTCTAAAGGAACATCTAACCAAACACTAATACCCTTGTGCATATGTCTCCTGAGAAAATCATTAATTGCAGCCAAATAAGCATATGTCAACAGAAAGCCACAGCACAGGATCGAGGAGTTGCAAAACTTTCATTAATGTAATCTGATTCATGTACCAATTAATGGGACGAACAACTGCACCTCCACCCGTTGAAACAACAAGCCTATGCATCAAAGATAGCTTGTGCAATACCTCCGTCTAAATAAAAGATATAGAATGAAAAGCCATTTAATATCAGGAATGAAGGGAAAACAAACAATCAACTCAATGGTATACTTAGGTGCATCAAATTAAAAAAAAACTAACCACAAAAATCATGAGACGGAGAAAACTTGATTTTGGTTAGCAATTTTCACTTTCATATGTAGCAACAACAAGAAGATAAAGCAAAAGAAGAAATTTGTACAGCTCCTAACCTCATTATCCCTGAAGAAGTTCTCTCCACGAAGCTCAAAGATTTCAGCTACAGTAGTTCCACCAACAGCCTGCTCTATCAGCCTGTCACTGAAGGAAGGAAAAAAGAGAATGACTCACTCTTATTAGAAGAAACAACCACCACAAACTGGAGTAGAGGGTGTCAAAGGATTGTTAATGACAAGATGGAAGCTAGGGTCTCGAGCTTCACTAGTCATGTCATTACTTAGACAGCCCTAATAAACTGTTGAAATGACATTTCTCATGAATCTACCATTTCCAGAGAACAAAATCCAAAAAATATATGTTATTTAAGCTAACCAGTCGAAAAAGGAATATCCCAGTGTTTCTGCCAAAATCCGGCCTACTGTTGTTTTTCCGGAGCCCATCATTCCTGTAATTAGGAAAAAAGCATTTACATAAAAGGCTCATAAATATAAACGAGATCTAACACGATTTGCATGAGTCATGATCTATTTAGAAGAAAACTCATATGTATCTATTTAAGCAGAAAAGTCATAAGTGAACTGACCAACGAGGTATACACATCGTCCATCTAGATATTCTTCAACCTCTTCTGCTTTATTCTGGAATTAAAATGAAACTGAAGCTATCAGAAGCCAGTCCAATACATAAAGAGACATCTTATTTATCCTTTGACTTTCTTTGAAAACAGAAAAGACGGAAAAGGAGGCAATTATATCTTTTTCCTTCGCTTCTTTGGTTAAAGTCAAAGGGGAAAGAAAACGAGAGAGGAAAGTGAATTCAGCAACTTGTTCTCATTCTTTATAGAAACTATATGATAAATTCTCTCCAATTGTCACTTAGTGTTCTCTTTATATATGCTCCCCTTCTTTTTCTTTTCGTTTTGAAAGTTTCCAATTAAGGTAGATCTCCTATTGACAGAGAGATTGAATAGATAGGCAACGTGAAAAATATATGAACAGACATGAGAGTTCGACACAAATGTTAGATTATCTGGGTGAAAAAGGTAAGGATGCAAAAGGACATATTACTATACCTTTAATGTCTCGATCTCATCAGTTGATGCAGAGAAACATCCTGACTCCAGAACTGAAGCTATAAAACAAACATTACAGTTCAATAAGAAATCGATTAGCATATTACTAAGTTTTAGTGTTGAATTTTCTTATCCTGCTCCTTAATTTTGTGTGATTTTTTTTTTCACTTGCCAGCTATTAGGTAGTTTTAGGTGCTTCCAAAAAACACCCACGCATGAAAGGTATAACAATGGGCATACAAATAAACAAAATCCAAATACCCCCGCCCCCTCCTCCCCATCTCTCGCTCTCTCTCTCTTGGTTGTCAAGATTTATCATGGAAGAAAACAAAACGTAAAACGTGCTGACATGCTTTGGTAGACAGGGAAGTGCTGCAATTTGCTGAACAACTATATAGGAGAAACAGAACCAACCACAGGTTTAAGTATGTCATGGAAGGCATCTGGAAGTCTACTCACTTCCTCTTGGCGCATATATAATACAATTTAAGTACAGAAACCCATCAAAAGTATGATATTGAAATTCATGGCCCTTTTTTTAAATAATTACAAGCATGCTTGTAGAGATAAAATCAACCTTGGTGAAATATTTGCTACCCTAGAGGACACTGGAACTTCACAGATATAAAATTATAGAAAAAATAACTCATACTTACTGCCCAGGGAAAAAACAAACAAAACCTAATTGCGAAATTAGCTCCTAATTAAGCAGCTAACCATGTTTGAAATTTATAACTGACAAAACTTGAAAGGTAACATGAAGCTCCCAAAAATCAGATTCGGTACCGGCAAACATGCTTGGCTTCCTATTCAAATATGTAATTTCATGCATTATTCTGCTTTCACGTGGATCAAATTTCAAGTGAAATTCCTAAACATCAATTCTAAGTGCATTGATTTTGAAAAGAAGTATTTGCATTTTTGTCCTTGTTTCTTTGTGATTCCAGAAGGAATAAAGGGCACACATCACATAGAGTATCATAAATTACTAAGTTATTCAACATTCACCCTAAGAATGTCAGCAGGTTGATTTCTAATTTAAAGTTCTAACCTTTAGGTTCATAAAAATTTGTCTACAAACTTTTATTGCAGACTTCTGTGTTCTAATTTTCTAACAGACTACCACCTTGTCATCTGACAACTGAAGTAGACTTAACTGGGTGTTAATTTATTCCTCTGAGTTAAGCATTGGTAGAATTGGTGCAAAGAAACGTTACTTTCACTCAGATGTCAGTAAAATTAAGGTCAAGGCAATTAATAAGTTTTTGGAGATTTAAAAAACTTCATGTGCATCATGATTACTTGTTCAAGCAGAGATGGCAACCACCAATAAATCAGTGTGTCAAGAAGGTGGCAGCACATGAGACTAAAGAAGATCATGAACTGCACAAAGCAAATTACAGCTGAAAAAACAAAGCTTAGTTTCAACGCTCCCAAGTCTGAGGGAGTAAACGACTTGATCTATGTGTGGAGAATAGAAGAAAGTGTTGCACCAATCAAGCTGGCTGCACCTTTTCAAGACGCATGTACTAGGCTACGGTCAAAAGTTCTCTCCCAATTGAAGGAGAGTTTTCAAATAAAATCAGTTGATGCCTTTTGTTGTACTAGCATATAAGTAATCAACATGATCAGCAATTGGGAGCGAACACCAATATCTTTTTTATGTCAATGGTTTTTAACACTAACAAATATGTAATTTTAATTTGTCACCTTCTTGGCCTAATGAGTTGCTGACAGATTTAAATTATTGACAAATCCAGGCAACTTTCCTGAAGCTCCTTAGGATTCAAAGTTTATTTAGGAATATTAAAAGGTTCAGGGGATGAGAAGAAAAGGCATGTTCATTATTACCCCTCCAAAATTCTAATCAGAGGCACTTCAGTTTTAAACAGAAGAAGGAATGATAGATAAGTTCAACATTTTCCTACATGAGGTCAGTTTATATTTCCCTCGTTTTCTTTGGACTAAGAAATTACCAAATGAAATAGGTTTACCATGCCATCTTCTGGTGTGTCAACATTTTTCAGGCGTGAAAGGAAGAAAAGGTCAAATGGATGTACGAATGAGTTGCACATGGTTGCAGAAAAGGGAATATCATCAGTAATAAAGAGCTAGATGTTCAACCGAGTGAAATTTAGTTGTTCAAGGGGAAGTCCTAGATCTAATTATCTTAGCTATCAGATCAACCATCATTCTCATCCAAAGAATAAAAATAAAAATAAAAGAAAGAGACAAAGGGGGATGGGAGCTTAGGATTTCACCAGAAATTTGACACCGAGTAAACTAGTGTTCTCAAATATTTCAACCAGCATTCAAACACATACGTACAACGGGGCACAGGCTCACCTACACGTTATCCACAAAAATGCAAACTACTCGAAGTCTGCAACAATCAATTGCATGATTCAAGCATACCACACACAACTAAAACAACAACTACTACTATGCCTTAGTTCCAAACTAGTTATGGTTGGCTATATGAATCCTCCACATCCATTTCACACCATTTGGTCCCACTTCATTCAACTGAATGTGTGTATGTGTGTGTTTATATATTCACATCTGAATGTTGCAAGCATACAACACACAACTACAATGTCTTGTACTGAATTGAATCATGAATATTTACGGAATACGGGACTGCAAAAACTAGTAAATACCTTGAACATTTTGAGAAGAACATGAAACTTTCAACTGTACCCATCTATCAGAACGTGCAGCTTTTCTAGGCTGTAAATGGCAGGATGCGACTATCCGATGCCTTGGTTTTTCATTCCACTTCTCAGAGAAACGCAACAAACCACTCGGTTTGCTTACTACCTTATCTGAATTTATCCATGAGGACAACTGAAGGCTCTGCGAAACTCTAGCCTCCATAGTCTCTATCCACCAACACCACAAGAAATGTATCTTTTAAAATCACAAAGAGCTGAACAGTGCACTCTATACTGTCACCAAGCTCCTGCTGCCTGCTAAATCCAGATATTCCAAGAACCCACAATTAATTACCTCAAAATCTACCCCAAAAATAGCAATATTAAAACTTTTAAAAGAAAAAAAAAAGTCAATATTTTGTTCTCCCACTTTCTAATAGGCAAAGAAGAGTAAAAATAACAAACGAAAAACGGAAAACATGAAAGCCAAATACTTTGTCTGCGGGTTAATTCTATTGTTATTCCACTATAGTTCCGCTCTGCTTGTTTCTAGTCCTCAAATACTTCTCTGCCCCATCTGGCCTCATTCAGCTATTGTTCCTTTATGGCTATTCCCTTATTGGTGTAGCCGACTTCATGTCTGCCACATTTCTTACCCTTAATCTGAAACACTAAATAACATCGGCTAGCGAAAGGTGGCTCTTCGTTGTGACTACTATCTTCCTGTTGCAACTTACTCTTGCTTTGTTACTGAGCATTTACTTATTCAACGTCCTAGTATAGCTATGAAACTATTGAAATGTGTCTAGGGTCGGTCTGAACATGTCATATTACAGAGAAAGGGCACGGTTCTTCATATCAATTTGACTCCAACTGTGCTTGGTCATTCAAATGGGACTGTATTCATTCATTTTTTACCATACACAATACTCCCTCTATCCCAATTCATATGACATAATTTGAATTTCGAGAGTCTAAAAAGAGATCTTTGACCTCGATTTATTCACATGCACTTTAAATTGTTAATTCTTGCGACTTATAGTAGTTTCCAAAAATATGTAGTTATTTTTCAAAAACCTCAAAGGCTGCATACCCGAATTCATGGTCAAAACAAAAAAGTTCTGACTCTCGAATTTCAAACTATGTAATATAAAATGAGACGGAGGGAGTAATTAGGTCTCACTTTCACCCAAAAAAATAAAGTTTGATACTTTTTGGACAATTAAACAACTGAACAGCTCAATACTCTAAAGCAAACATATAGACCCAATGCATCAAAATTTGAGAAATTTCTTGACTTGCCCACCAAAATTGACTTCTTAAACAGAAAAAGCTTAATTCAAATAATAGAACTCCCACTAATTACCCTAATTCAGCCTCTTTTAACAACCAATTAAGCCCAAAACAAGAACAAAAAAAGGACAATTTTTTACATCTTAAGAGAAAAAAGTAGTGGAATTAACAAAACCCCACACTATTTTCTTAAAAATTAATTTCTTCAACAACCCAAAACAGAGCACTGATAAAAAAAAATCTCAATTAAATCAATCTGTAAATTGAAGGATTAAAAAAAAAGACCATACCTTATTGAGCAGAAGAGCAATGAAAATTGGAACAACAAGATTGAAAAAAAAAAATTGGGATTTTTTTGTGAGATTAGGCAGGTGAAGTGTTTGTTTTAAAATGAATTTTTATATATATAAAGGTATCATGTGTTAGGTGAGATGGATAATAATTTTGTAACCAAAAAAATATATATAGTTTCTTTTTTTTTTTGGTCAAGAAAATTTATAGTATTACTAAAAAGGAACAAAATATTAGATTTCACTAAAAACATCTTTATTAAGCTTTACAAAATAAATTATTGGTAATAATTTGGATTGACAATTCTTTTACTTTTGGTTAGATTTGACTCTCTAAGGGTAAGATCTGCACTGGCCGAGTCAAGATTTTCACTTAGTGGTTTAAAATATGAAGAAGTGGTAGGGAGTTCAATATTTATTATATATACATAAAAATAATTTTAATTATATATAAAAAAAGTAATATTTTGTCAAAAGGTGTTCGGATGAACCCTGAACCCTTACTAGCTTTTCTTCTAAAGGTCTGCGTACATTTTATTCTCCTCGGATTTTATTTTATGAGATTATGTTTATACTAGGTATGTTATTATTGTGGTATAATTTGGTATTGCATTTGCTTAAAGTTAACAATGTCAACTTGGGCAGGTAGGTAAGGGTCAACTTTGAAAACTAGTTTTCTGAGTCAATTTTAGTTAACAAAAAGAAAAAGTTAAGCTTTACGCCAAACAATTTATGGATATTTTTTTATACATATGTTCATCTGATTTACTGTAACAATAAAATAATCTCAACATAAAATTTTACATAAATTATAGTACAACGTTTGATGATTGTACAAAAAATTTTAGTTGTTGCATAACTTAAATACTACAAAGTTTGAGTATAAAGTATTTCACGTTCACGTAGAAACTGAAAAAGACTGTACTTTAAAGGATGTGGTGTAGACAATCTACCTAAACTATTTTCAAACTCGAACTGTGACCTATTATAATTAGCAAACTCCTAATATTTCTATTCACACGAGTGTATATGACTTGGCTTAAAATAATCAAATAGCACTTGCATTTCCTCCCATGTTTTATTAATTTTGCACGAGTCATTTTCCTTACCAACTTCACAATTCATATAGTGGGTAGGTGATAATTTTGGGTGGTTGTTGAGTTTTGCTTCTTAGCTTTGTAGAAGTTGAATGATGTTATACCAACAAAAAAAAAAAGTTGAATTATGTTGTTGACCATTCATACGTGTATTCTCAGGTCATAACACCTCTTAGTACGACAAACTGAAAAGAGACGAGACTCACTTCTCCTGATAAAAACAATCATCTCGCTTATTTTATTCTCAAAAACATATAGATAGAAGGCTGTCTTGTTTTCTCTATGGACTTCCGTTCCATTTCGTTGACCACTAGACGACAACCTTGAGTGCAAAAAGGAACCAAAAGTAGGACATGATACAACAAATTAAAGCTATGATAGCAACTTATCCAACCATCCAGGGTAATGGAAGAGTTGAAAAGAATGACCATTTCTAAGAACATAGCAATGAGCTATAAGTAATGTTACAGTTCAAATGCATAACCAATGGAAGGTTATCGTCCCTCGCTACACGATGCTTGAAGCCATGACTGGAGAGTAATGAGGGAAGACCATTATGACTCCCGGGCTTCCAAACTTCTTTGATTTCTATGTTGATATATATCGTATTCTGGTTTTCTTCATCTTCTGCGTTGGTCTCGATAGGGTCCTTCATCCTCCTGGTCTTTCAAGAGACCTAGGAAAGCAAGAAACCCGAAAAAGAAGAACCCACCTTTCCAATTGCCTCCACCACCCCCACCTCCACCTCCGCCTCCATCATCATCACGAGGGGGAAACCCAGCCCCACCATCATCCAGGTCAGGAGATTTCTCTTTTCCTGCATTCAGCCCAGACATATCAGCATTCAAATGATACTTTACACTGGATCTTTATAAAGTACAAACATAGCTGTTGAGTTTTTGTTGATAAACCTTACTGAACACCATTGGTTGAGTAGAGCTAAAGCTGATGCTATCTATGATCATTTTACAGTGGCAGGACGGAGTGCAGACGCTACTAACCAGAAGTATAACAGTGAAAACAACTAAGTTGCAAAATGTAATATTTCCATTCATTGTTCTACCAGTTACTATTAAGAGCATGAAAGATTACCTTGAACTGGTGCAACTGTAATGGTTGATGATTCCCGTGTAACCGTCTGTGTCTGTCCTTCAGCACATCTCGCATTCTGCAATGATGCAAGAACAAAGGGTCAAACAGAAATGGCTAATAACAATATAGTTTACTTGAATGAGGCAGGGAAAGGAAGCACCAAATGTGGAATGCACGATTGCAAGTAGTAGTAGCAACAGCATCAAGAACAACAATATACATTTTAGTAATCAGTTCCTATTTCGGATTGTCTAGCCTGTAAATCCATGATTTTCATATAGCCTTTCTAGGATCAGGATTGTATTAGGGGGTCTAACCACTTTCAAGTAATAACCAAACATAAATCTCCACATTTTACCTTCTCAAAAAGATATATCTCCAAATGTTATAGATTCATATACCTATTAACAAAAACAAGCAAATAGAGAGCTGATAAACTTGATTTCGGGGTACTTGTTTTAGTAAATGTAGTTGATTTCAATATGCTGAAGGCAGAACCTGCTTGGCATGCGGAACTATATATACAGAGACATAGTCCAATGTGATAACTTATGCTGTAAGCCCATAACCAGCTACTTGCAGTAGCATTCTGAAACTCCGAAGCTTCTCACAGCAAAAATTGCACAAGATTAATATAAAAGATATGACAAGGTACTATTGACCCACTAGGATCACTAGAGGCACGTAATTAGCTAAACAAGGCACTGGCAGTAATTATACGAAAAAAGTACTAAAGAGACAGATACCAGAGCAGAAGAACATATAATTGAAGCACGCTTTTGTTGAACAGGACATATCGATCGTCTTCTATTGTTAATGAGTTGAGACTGCATGCCAAGCGGATGGAGGCCAGCAGGAACTGATGCTATTGGCTTGAATTGCTTCCGGCATTGATCCCCTGCTCTCACTGTGACAACAAAAGCCAATGATTAACAATATAGATAACATGTGCTACAGGTTTGAGCAGCAAATCTTCAAAAGGATTTCGCCAACACTGAATTTTAAAGTATCAAATGTCTTCATGACATTGTTGTCACACCTTAAATGAGAAGTTCTATTAGATTATCAAAAAAATGTAAATATTCTCAATTAGATTACTTCAAAACCTAAACACCATCATATCAAGTTAACTAGAAAATCAAAGAGAAGAACATTTTATTTTCATTTTTTCCTTTTTATCCAAAGAGTTAAAAATAGCACCAAAATTCGAGCAAGTTAGACGATAGATCATAAACCAAAATTTTCACTTCTACAGATCTGCAGTATGAAGGTATTATATATTTGACATGAGCCTAAAATGGAGTAACATGGGCAGAGAGAATTCATATAGTTGACCGCAAGTCGCAACTTGTTTAGGATTAAGGCATAGTTGTTGTTGTAGTTATTATTGTGTAAGGTGTTATATATTTGACAGTGACTAGGTGAATGCCTATTGGTATTTTCATATAGAGACAAACGAAAGCTAATACAGTCTAATAATATATGCAAAACAGCAACTACAATATGACAAGAGGATGATTACTTAATGTGACGGTCTTAACTCCTAGAGGCTACAGCACTTACGCAGCAATTCAGATGCTCTTACATCTAATGTGGCAAAGGCTTCTCAGTGAGCTAACAGCAAGAGATGCTGATCTATTAAAGTTTAACAGGATCAAGAATATGATAGTTTTCCCTGTGTGATCCAAATTGCATGGAAACATGAATTCTAACATCCCTCTTTTCTGAGAAGGTAACATGTATATTCATCGCATCAAGTTAGTACTTGTATCCAATATTTACAATTACAACATGCCTTGTTCATCTTACAAAAATTCAAAACAGCAATTCTAACATTCCTTCATAAGACATGTGGACGTAAGAAAACCAATCAGGGATATACACCCACATACCTATTGGAAAAGTAGCTGCACTCATGGTGGTACTGGCAGTTATCGACATCTCTTAGCAATAAGCTGAGTCTCCCTGGGATTGAACTCCTATTAGAATCCTAAAATCAAAAGGAAGATAGATTCAACATGCAATTCATACAGGATAATAATTGAACATGCAAGACAGTACCATAAAAGAAATTGTTTTTTCACGAAAATGGAAAACCTTCCTCACCTTTGGCACACTACAAGTGTTCTCGGTTGGCAAAATGAACTACCAATGAATGAATGAAAGGATGGTAGTGTCCATTATTCAAACTATGACTTCATTCAGTTATTTGAGTCATGTGTTTGAAAACAAGTGAAGCTTATGCATATATGGAGAATCAGCCAATATTTTTACGGCAAAACTGATATTCTTGAGAAGGTACAGTTAATGCTCACAGTGAGGCAACTAAACTTCTCCATTACCATTCTACAGTTTCTTTCCGAAGGTAACAAAAATACCACTAAATTAGGGAATGAACATAGAGGGCCAACTCTATCTCAACTGCCCACAGCAAACCACATTTTCTCATGTTTCCTTTTTCTATCCATCCCACTCTCTTAATAAGACATTACAAAGTGCAACTTGAGCAGTACAA
Organism: Solanum appendiculatum; assembly: GCA_018342035.1. Lineage (NCBI taxonomy): Eukaryota > Viridiplantae > Streptophyta > Magnoliopsida > Solanales > Solanaceae > Solanum > Solanum appendiculatum. The sequence goes on from JAGDQO010000292.1 coordinate 272,860, forward strand.
AAAGTCAACAAGGCAGAATTAGATGCATACAAGGGAAAAATTAGCAAGCAATTTGTCTTTCTTAGGCCTTTTTCTAATTTGGTCCATAGAAACAACCACCATTCAACCTAAAGTCTCAACTTTGTATGGAAACAAATCAGAATCTAATTGAAAGCCTGAGACAGAAAATCCCTTTTATTCATCAAAGGGTTAATCTCAAGGAGAGATGTCCATTCCATTGAGATACACTACTATCCAGACATTAGCGGCTCCATAGCTCCAAGCCTCCAAGAAAATAGTACTACTATAGTCGAAGTAAAATAACAAACTTAATTGCAAGTTCTTTTCTGAGGAAGGAAACTTAATTACAAGTTATGTTATGATCTTATAAAATTGTAAATAAACCGTCTCTTAGATCAGATGCCACATGTATTCTATTGCATAACCAAATAGAAACCACCCAAGTATTCCTTCTTAAAAGGAGGCCCATAATGGCTCCTATTAGAGCATAGAGTGTACCGTGTTAACTAATCTGGAAGCTAGCAGCTTACACAGGATTTTACACAAGCAGTGTCTATAATTTGGCTTGTAAGTGTGTTTGGGTCTAAGACTTTGTTGGTATTAACGTTTCACTTTCTGTTTTAAATCAAAATTTAAGAAATATATATATATATATATATACAAACGCATGTATAAGAAAATTTTCTGCAATGATTTGTCAGATGACACCCTTTTCTAGAGAATGTCTCCCGCCCTGCTAGACGTAAGACAGGGCAACCTGCACTTGTTACATATGCCTCTAGTTTAAGCTTCAGCCACATTACTTCTGCCTTGACGTACTCATGTGAAAAGGACTTACCTGGCTGCGTACTTCCAACTGAATCATATAAATAATACTTTTTGTTTTTGATAATCCTGGTGTCCAGGCCCAGCTTGCACGCAACTCCACTAATTCGTAATTCTATGGAATATCTACCACCTCCCACCAACAACAGATACCAGGTAACTCTATGTCTCTATCCACCAAGGATAGAGCAAATGGAAAGAAATCACCTAGTGTTTTTCCCTCAACTGAAATTTAAATTTGAGACTTCATGGTGCTCAACCTACTTCATTGACCACCAAGCCACAACCTTGGATTTAGCACCTATAAATCTCTAGTCCGTGCTAAATTATTCCCACGGTTTCACATCCATAGCATGTCAAGAACAAACCTGATCTTCTACCACTCTCCTTATATTGCACAAAAACGAAAGTAGCTATACATACATACCAACAAAGGGTGTCCAAAATGCATCATTACTTCCTGCCAAGAAACTCTAAACTACAATATACATCACCTTTTTCCTATTTAGATTAACTAAAACATACCTTACCCAATTTCTCCTCTAAATAAAGTTGCAATTCCTCCCAAAAACAATAAGACAGACCAATACCACTAAAACCCCAACAAAAAGAATCATCTATATCAACGTAAAAATCCAATCTTTTCACAAAACAAAGTAAACCCAAAATCATAATTCACAAGAATAAAAAAGGAAAAACTGAAAACAACGAGTAGAAGCACGAACCTTTTTCAAATACCCAATAGAAGGAGAGTGAAACGTGACTCTGTCAGTAACCCAGTAATGAAGAAAAATGATACACAGAAGGGAAAATCCTTTGCTTTTCGTTGGATTGCGGATTTCTTGAAGGAGGAAAAAGTTTGAAGCTTTGGATGAAGTTTATCGCCTTACAGAGGATTTGCTACGTCGGTTCGGACTTTCGGGCTATACCAAGACCCGTTTAAGGGAGTTCAGACTTTAGGTAGAAATGAATCGAAACCGATAATTCGAACAAAAAAAATTATTGGTTAGCGGTTTTGATAATGATTTTGATTTTCTTTATTATTGGACTATCAATTTTTAATGGTTGAGTTTTTTCTTAATGGGTTAACCGATAACCTAATAATAAGTTAATAAATTATATTTATACTATTCGGTATATAAATTCCTTGACTTAGGGTTTAGTTTGATGTTTTTATCTTTGACTATCTCAAATTCTTATTATTCTTTATTCTACACTATGTCGGTGTAAGATACAATCTATCAACTCATATGCATGGTTTATTTGTTTTTTCACTTGCTTGTTTCTAAGTGTTTTTTTGTGTATCAAATTTTAACGTTAGCCAATAACCTAATCAATAACGATCATTAATCAAAATCGATACCAATATCTTAATGGTTCTATAACGATTTAGCATGTCTACAAATCAATAACTATTAAGTCAAACTAATAAATTTCAAAATCAGACCGAACCGACCGATAGACAACCCTACTTTAAGGTTTGCTTGGTTGTGGTATAAGGAATAACAATATTAGTATAAAATTTGCAATTATTTTGTTACATAATTGATTTAAGATATTTGTTAATTTTTAAATTATTTTTATTTCACTATTTATATTAAAAATAGTGGTATAGTTATTTTATATAAAAGGTGAATAATATATACAATAACATATTCAATAAAGTTGCATATAATGAGATATGAAAAAAATAAAGTGTACGCATAACTCACCTTGATGAATAGAATAATGTTAGAGATGTACTTATTTATTCCATCCCGTAAATCAAACATTTAATTTTTTTCAATGGAGAAATGACTGTTTTGTCCTTGTGCTATTGATTAATATCAGTTTTGAACTTTATAATGTTTAATAACTAACATATTTAAGTTTTAATTAAATAAAATAAATTATTGTAGTCTTATACTTATGGAACCTTAGGATTTATTTATTTTCATCATTAAGATGACCAAGTTGAATTTACATCTCAATATAAATATTTGAATATTAAATTATTTAAATTATTTATTTTTAATATCTTTATTATACGGAGTATAAAATTGTTGTGAACACAGATGGCCCAAAGGCTGGTCGAACTGTTGGGCCTAGGGCTAAATCACAACGAGGCCCAAGAATTGGACAGTTCAATACTAGATTGGCTTGGCATCTAGGTTGAGTAGAGTTTATATAGTTGTCATCTGCGGTTTTGGAAAATTATGCATATTATGAAGAAATCATATGTTCCTCTCATCTTCTTTTTAGAGTCTAAACTTCTCATCCTCATTCTTTATCTCTTTCCTTAGTTACTTGTTACTTTCATTGTAATTCAAGAGTTTAAGTGTTGCCGTTGTAAATTTGGCTATCTTATGATATAATGTTTGAGTATTTGTGTTGAAAAGTCAAGTTTGTTTCATAATCTTTTTTTAAAAAGAAAATTAATACAATATTATATTAATAAAATATTTCTAAAATTTTATTAAGATTAATAATAGTGCCATTAGTGTTTTCAAAAAAAGTATTACAATTACTATTTGAGAAATACCATTGCTAATACCTTTATTATGTGTCATTTTGTTATTAGATGAAATAAAAATTCCACCTCAACTAAAAAATTTCCCATAATTTATTTAAGTCAAAATAATATACCTCTTGAAAATTCAAATTTCATTTTTTAAAATTTGTTTTGAGATTTTGAACAAATCATGGGGGAAAAAATCTTTAAAAGTCTTTAAAAAAAACTAGTTTGTACGATTTTTATTTCCTATCGATTTCTCCTTCTCCGTCTCCTATTCATGCCTGTTAGTAATGCTTTCAACTAATTATATATGAACTATAAATGAGAGGAACAACAAGTTCTGCACGGGAATATTGGGCAGATCATACACAAACAAAATCTAAAAAAAATATACCTCCATTATCCCAAAAAATAAAATAAAAAAAGTTACACCAAATATAAAAAAAATTAGTAGTTTTCTAAATAAAAATAATTTTTTTCATAATTTATCAAAGTCAAAATAATATCCTTCTTCATAATATCAAAATAATTTATTTTTAAAAAATAATTTAAAAAAACTACAAAAATATAAAAAATTATTAGATTTTTAAGAATATTTTTGTGGGAGTCTTGAAGAGGTTTATTATTTTGGTTTGAATAAATTAAAAAAATTAGTAGTTTTCTAAAAGTTTTTTTAAAAGATTTTTTCCCATAATTTATCCAAGTCAAAATAATATCCTTCTTCATAATCTCAAAATAATTCTTTTATAAGAAAATAATTAAAATACTACAACAAATATAAAAAAATATTAGATTTTTAAAAATATTTTTGTGGGAGTCTTGAAGAGGTATATTATTTTGGTTTGAATAAATTATGGGGGGAAATCTAATAGATGTGAGGTTTTTATTTCACCTAATAAAAAAATGACACATAATAAATATTTAAAATAAATAAAGAGAGAAAGTTGTTAGTTTTAAGGGTATAAGTGAGCCAAAAAGGTGAATGAAAGGGTATTTTTAGACCAAAAAGATGAGTAAAAGGGTATTTTAAGACCAAAAGGTGGATGAGGAATATTTTTAAACCTTTTCCTATAGTTCAGGGATAATTTTGACCCTTTTCCGTAATAATAATAACAATAATCAACCAAGACGACGATACAGAGGAGTTAGACAGAGGCCATGGGGAAAATGGGCTGCTGAAACCAGAGATCCATATAAAGCAGTGCGTGTTTGGCTTAGTACTTTTGACACTGTTGAAGCTGCTGCTAGAGCTTATGATGAAGCCGCTTTTAGATTTAGATTTTAGAGGTAGCAAAGCAAAACTCAATTTCCCCGAAAATGTTAGACTCATCATGCCTTCTACAATTCAACAACCTCCAAATACCCTTTACTCTGTTTCCTCCTCACCCGAGCCAATCGTTCACATTTCTTCTCTGAATCATTTCAATTTTATCACACATGAGCCTATAGTTCCCACTTCTTCTCTGGATTGTTCCAATTTTATTATCGGACTTTCCTCTAGAGATGAGGAGCCAATAGTTCATCGTTCGTCTCTGTGTCGTTCCAATTTTACTATTGGACATTCCTCTAGGGATGTGGAGCCAATAGTTCACATGAATCATTCGGGATGAGGAGCCTATAGTTCACAGTTCTTCTCTGTATCGTTCCAATTTTATTGAACGGACCCCGAGGATTATCCAATAGTTGATCACATGGTGTAGCAGGGGGCATATTTTCCATACTTTCAGGCAGGTAGTACTAGTCAGGGTACAAGTGGAAGTGATTTTCATCAGGCTAAAACTTCTTCTGATTGGTCAAATTATGATCATCCTTCTTCTTCATCTGGATAATTTTATTGTACTACTAGATTAATTTCTTTTTTTATCTTCCTAGAAGATTTTGACTAGCTAGTAGTGAATTTTTTTTGGGTCCATGTTTTGGGATGTATTTAAGTGAGAGGAAGTTGAAAAATAAAATAAAAAGTTGAGAGGAAGAAATATCTTCTCTTTTTTTTTTGTGATTTTTCTTGTTAGAATTACTCATCCTTTTATTAATGATTATGATGCCAATTTTTTGTTCATGATTCACTTATAGCAATGATGCCAATTTTTACTATAATGTTCTATAATAATACTGGCCATGCCAATGTATATTTTTATTTGTTTGATCAAGACATGTTATAAGTAATTTTTTTCGAAAGTTTTTCAAGCTAAAAACATTTGAAACTTTTCACTTGATTCAGTCTTTATTATGAGTGTCATATATACATACGTAAGGCAAATCTAAAATTTTAAGAGGATGAGTGCACTATTATAAAAAACGATCTTAGAATTTATATTTTGAATGATTTGATATTTAGATTCTTACCATTAACTCATTACATTATTAGTTATAGAATTAAGATTAAATTCTTTTAAACAATTTTAAAGATTTCAGCATATATATCATTCTCCATACCTAAACCCGAAAAGTTAATGTTGGAATCAATTGAAGTAGTTGACTATATGTCACATTTTTAACTGCCACTATTTTTAATAAATATATATGATTTAATTACATCAAAGTTTATGGTGATAAAAGTACATTAATTTAATATGTCAAAATTGAGATTTATGTGATCATAAATTATTTCATTAAGGGTAAAAGGAGAATTTTAAAATAAAATTGTTTCTAATTATAGTAAAGTGACATTCTTTTCGAAACAGAATAAAAAGGTGTACCACATAAAATGAAATAGAGGGAGTACTTGATATATATATAGTTTGACTGATTGTAGTCTTACTATTTCTACTTAAAACAAAGCACGTGCCCTAAGTCAACTAAATTCGAATTAATAATATTCTAAAAGATTGAAAAATTCAAAAAAATTCACATACAATATAAGAATCATTATACAACTTCCAAAACTTGAAAGAATATTTCCCCTCAAATTTATTCCATTTCAATTTTGGTGTATTAATAGGGTCTTATGAAGATTCTATTCGGGGAGTCAAGGTTAGCAATTTAAATTTAAGAATAAAATTCCTATGATAGGATAATATTCTTTTCATATAGACCAATAAAATAAACTAAATCTTTTTTGGTACAAATGATAATATTCTTTTCATATCGATCAATAGAATTTTAAAACACCTATGTTATATCAACAAAAAATTTCACATGTACGCATGAGAATAACATGTTTATGTTATGACATGAGAATATATTAAGTTCAGTTAGTTAAGTAGAGGGTGTTTTTAAGACTGTCAATAGTTCGAGGACAAAACTAATAATTTGCGCCAAGTTCAAAGTGTTATCAATACTTCTCTCTAATTTTTTTTATTTAATTGACATATACAAATTGAATAACAATAACAGACTTGGTATAATATATCCTACAACTGAGGTTTGAAAAGAGTAGAATGTAAACATATACCTTATGAAGTAAGAATGTAAACAATGCAAATATTCAATGAAAAATCTATTATAAAATTAGAATAATAAAACATGACTCAGAAATTTGAGAAGTTGATATAATGATATCGAAATAGTGTTGTGTTGAATTTGATAACTTGATATAATGATATTGAAATAGTGTTGACTTGTTGCAATGCTTGAAATTTGAAGAATACACCAAAGAGCAAATTTGATCTTTTTGTTAACAGACGACAATAGATTTTGCATAATACAAAAGGTTTGACCGTTTGAGGGACTTCAAAATATTCAATAATAAGAGAATTGAAATAGTGAAAGAGGAATGAAAAAAGATAAATATAGGAATAGTGATGTGGGTTCATGTTAATTGTCAGAATGTAAATGAAGCAACAAAATGGATAGTCACGTAAGAAAAAAAAATACTATAATTACCGAAAAACTATTTCATTTCTCTTTTCTAATTTGACAATGCCCCCAAAAAATAAGGATCCTAAATCATTACTCTAGTAGCCTTATAATCGAGCTCTGATCTTACTATTTCTACTTACAAAGCATGTGCCCTAAGTCAATTAAATTTGAATTAATAATATTCTACAAGAATGAAATTTTTTTTAAAAAATCACATACAATATAAGAATCATCATACTGATTACATAACCCATACAACTTTCAGAACTTCAAGAATATTTCCCCTCAAGTTTATTCAATTTCAATTTTGGTGTATTAATAGGGCCATATAAAGATTCTATTAGTGGGGTCAAGGTAAGCAACTTATATTTAATAACAAAAGAGAACCCACTCAATTAGGCGCAAAGCTTCATGAAACGCAAGAGAAAAGAGAGTCATTCACAAAACAAGAAACAATCATCAAAGAGTTTCAAGTGTCTACTGAAGGTCTTATTCCCGTTGACCAATAAAAAGACTTCATCAAAGAGGCTAACAATGATAAATCTGAGTCCACGTCCAAGTCTCCTCTCACATATGTAAAGTCGTATTCTCAAAGAATTGACAACCTAAAGATACATGCTGGTTATCAACCTCCTAAGTTGCAGCAATTCGACGGCAATGGAAATCCGAAACAACATGTAGCACACTTTGTCGAAACTTGCAATAATGCTGGAACATATGGTTATTATCTTGTTAAGCAGTTTGTTAGATCTCTTACCGGAATTACTTTCGAATGGTACACAAATCTTGAATCTAGTTCCATCGATAGTTGGGAACAGATGGAGCAATAATTCCTCAAGCGTTTTTATAGCACAAGGCGTGTTGTGAGCATGATCGAGATTGCAAACGCCCGTCAAAGGAATGATGAGCAAGTCATTGACTTCATAAATCGTTGGAGGAGCTTGAGTCTTAACTGCAAAGATCGCCTTAGTGAACTTCTGGGATCGAAATATGCATCCAAGGTATGCATTGGGATCTTCGTTACATATTACAAGGCATAAATCCTAAAACGTTTGAAGAACTAGCAACTCATGCTCATGATATGGAATTGAATATGACTTCAAATGGAGATCAAGAGTTGTTCAACTTTGAACCTTATGAAGAAAATGTAATTGACATTGTGGATGAGGACAAGTTTTCATCCGAAAATGAAATTGAAGAGTCTATGTAAGTCGACATACTCCTTGACGTACGAGCCTAAACTGCAAGTTATAATGCTCATCGATGCACGAACCTAAAATGCATGTCAGGAAGCTCATCAAATTCGAGCTATATTTTCAAGTTCTGAAGTTCCTCAAATTTGAGCTAAGTTTTCAAATCAAAATGCTCCTCGACGTATGAGCCTAAAATGCATGTCATAAAGCTCATCAAATTCGAGCTAAATATTCATGTCGTGAAGCTCGTCAAATTCGAACTAAGTCTTAAGTCATGAAACTTTTCAAATTCAAGTTAAGTCTTCAAATCATGATGCTCCTCAAATTCGAGCAGAATCTTTAAGTTTCAAATCTCATCAAATTCGAGAAAAATTTTCTAGTCTAAATGTTCATTGACACACAAGCCTAAAATGCATGTCATGAAGCTCATCAAATTTGAGCTAAGTTTTCAAGTCACGAAGCTCCCCAAATAAGAGCAAAGCCCTCAAGTTTCAAAGCATATCAAATTTGAGCCCTAAGCGAGCCTCTATCTTTGGCATGGGGGCATATTTTAAAGTCTGATTTGTAAAGTTGATCATGTGACAAGTAGTTTCTCTACAAAAGTAGGATAACTACACCAAAATCTCTTTCTCGCCAAGGTCGAAACTATAGAGGAACAGGCACAAAGTGTGATTTGTCACTAAGCCACAATTTAGAGGAAGATACACTAAGTGTGGTTTTCGCCAAAGTCGCAATTGTAGAAGAAGATGCACCAAGTGTGATTTGTCGTCAAAGCCGCAACTACAAAAGAAGATGTATCATGTGTGGTTCGTCATCAAAGTCGCAACTGTAAAAGAAGATACATCATGTGTGGTTCATCATCAAAACCGCAACTGCAAAAGAAGATGTATCATGTATGGTTCGTCATCAAAGTCGCAACTGCAAAAGAAGATACATCATGTGTGGTTCATCATCAAAACCGCAACTGCAAAAGAAGATGTATCATGTATGGTTCGTCATCAAAATCGCAACTGCAAAAGAAGATGTATCATGTATGGTTCGTCATCAAAATCGCTTTTGCAAAAGAAGATGCACCAAGTGATTTCTCGTCAATTACGGATTACCCCTCACTTTTTTTGGTTTGATTGAAATTGTTTGCGGTCTGTTGACACCCAATTTTGACCATCCTTTCTTAAAATTACATCTTTGAGCTTCTAAGTTAATAAATATTTTTACCATTTATTTCTATAATATTTACAAGTTGCTACTATACTATTGTTATTATTATTCTTATTATTATGAATCTTATGGTCGTCACGTTTTCTTTTAGAATTAGTAATAAAGCTACATTCTAAACTTTCTACTGTCGTCATCTTATCTTAAGTTTTTTGCTTATTAAATTTGTTATAAGTTAATATTTTTTCTAAATCATTAGCGAAAAGTTATAATATTAGTATTTTATTTTCTACATACAAATTATATGTTACGCTAGTTATTAAATTAGAAGCTCGAAAGAATTAAATTAAAGAAGGAAAAGAACAAAGTATCTCAACCAATTGGGCTGCCAAATCTGACTTGCCCAAAGCCATCTAAAATAGTCCAAAATGCAGCCCAATCTACCATGAATAGGCCCAAACATTTAAGTCAAAATTCAGCCCAATTTAACATTCAATTCAGCCTTCCTGATTACCTAAAATATCCCTCTATGTTTCAAATCAATAGGGTTTCAATACCTAAGAGCGGCAGCACTATCTTCTTTTTTTTCAGGCTGTTTTCAGGGAAGCGACAATCTTCACCAGCCATGGACAGACTTTTCGTTCCATTTCCGTGATTTGTGCTTCTCAATCACCTGAAGGCTGCTACATCTAACTACTCCCAACGATCAAAATTCAAACGGGTCTCTTGAATCGATTATGAAGAAATACCGCTCAAACACAATGAGGAACCCTAACTTTTCCCTATAAATACTTACATTCAGAGAGGTTTTGGGGCGGCCTTCTTCACACAAAAAGTTGGATAGTATTTTTTCGTTTTCTCTTAGATCTGTTTTTCTATGTTGGCACTAGCTACAACAGAGATTTTGCATTTTTAATCCACTCGAGCTAGACTCCTTTTTCGTTTGCAAAAGGGTGTAGATCATAGGCTCACCCAAAAGGTCAGTTTTTTTCCTTCCTCTTTTTTTTTTGAATTCTGCCTGGATCTTTAACATATATTCTGATTATATTTATGTGTTTAAGGTGATTTAAATTTTGATTCATTTTTTCTTACATGTTAGATGTAATAAAGATAGGAACTTCATCCTTGCTACTTAGATTAAAGTCATTGCTCTATGTTTGGCATTTTAATTTTGAAAATATGATCTCTGTATAAAAGCATTGTTATAAGAAACCTCTATTAACTTGAAAGTGCTCCTCTGTATGGGTTTCAGTTTAGTAGTTGCTGTCCATTTAATACATGCCATGATTCATTATGAAATTGCCGTTCCGTGCTTTTGTTAAGAGTCATAACTGGAGAAATATTTTTGATCTATGCAATTCTATGAGATACCATGTTCTAAGTGACAAGTGACTGTCCATTATAAAACCGTATATATGTGGAAATTGTGTAAAATGCCTTTGTCATCATAGGCATTTAGACTCTCAAATAGTGTTGGGCTGTCTTGGTTAATCTTAGTGCTATTGATTCTTGCTCTAGTTCACATGTCAGGTGATTCTGTTATACCTTGAGTCTCATGTCATTGAATTACATTTTACATCATTAGTCTCTAACTCTTTTCTCTCTTTATTCTTTACATATACACTTTGGTGGAGCAATGGAGTCTTGATTCGGGACTCTATCATTTATCGAGTCTCATAGACTCAACATTATCATCATACCCGCATATGGAGTCACTACGACATCTTAGATTATCCGAATAGCAAGCAAAACAAGTGATCTTCGTCTTGAGTCATTCATGACCACTTGTATTCTTTTTAGCATTTATTTGTTTGCGTGTTTTTCTTTATATGTTATACTTGCTTGTGTGATTTAGATATATTCTAGTTTGGATTCATAATAGTTGACATGAGATAGATGATTGAGTTTGGGGATCTTTATCCTAGTTATTAACAAAATTTCTTCCATTGTATTAGCTCTACTTCTTCTTTTTTTTAAAAAAAAAAGGAACTTCTTAAAATAAAAGAATCAACCTTTTTATTTAAGCTCAAATTTGTGTTGAAATGCTTTTTTTAAAAACTATGTTTAATACTTTAACAAAATTTAGATCTTAAATTACTTTTGAATATGTACCTTAGATTTTTAAAATTGTTTTAATAAAGTTAGCATTTTTAAGATTTACTTCTAAGCAAAGCAAGTCTAACTTTAGCAATAAAAAAATGCTCGCTCTATTTTCAAGTTTTAAGTGTCATCTATTTCAAAATTAAAATGTTTTCTTACTTATAACTCTTCAATCTTCTTTTTAATTTTCTTAGCACTTTTTAGCTCTAACTAATTATTCTAAGTTTGGCCGGTAATCATTTTTCAACAGATTTTAAAGGATGCTTGATCTCTTCCCTTTAGGATAACTAGAACCCTTACCTAAAATCTTAAGTTAGTAGACCTTTATATGAAGTTAACTTTAGCATCACCTTAGTTAATTATTTAGGTGTCCTAATTAACTTTTAGAAATAATTAGGTGGCGACTTTTTAAGTTAGTTAATAATTTGGAAATCACCAAAATGTTATACACTATTTGACGCGAGTTAAAATGGGGTATAACATGGTCCATCGTAAATCTGCGAAAAAATGATGTGTCTCACAGTGCCAATTGCGCGAAACTTCAAATCGGCATGATGAAAATTGTGGCATATGCCCTCGCACTCGTCATGATGAATATGGTCCTATTGTCGTAAGAGTTTTGTGTTCTCTCTCCATGTAGATGATGACAAAGTTCTCAATCAATACGGAAATTAATATGCGACTTTTTGGTGAAGATGCAGAGAAGTGAACTCACGAATGTTGTTCAAAGTCAATTGGATTGTTAACTTTTTTTAAAAAAAAAATTTGGTCAATCTATGAGAACTTTGGCTTTGATTTTTGGATATTGTAGACTTAATAGTCTAGTTTCTATAGAATCAAGTCAATCTCCATTCAAGCTCTCCTACGCCAAGATACATATGTTTTGGTGAGACTCCACAAATCTGCAAAACAATAATGGCAGAATTGAAGACCAATTTCAAAAATTAATTCTCGTCAATCCATGAGGAGTTTTACCTTGATTTTGGATATGTTGTAGAACTTGATGTCTAGTTTCTATAGAATCAAGTCGCTCGTCATTCAGAAGCTCCTACACCAAGATAGAGACGTTTTGGTGAGACTGCATAGAACTGTATAAAAAAAGAAGAAGACAGATTTGATAGCAAACTTCAAAAATTAATTTCCATCAATTGAGAAGGGTTTTGATTTTGAATTTCGGATATATCGTAACTTTGCGAGTCTAGTTTCCAGAAAATCAAACGGATCATGATTTCGACGTTTCTACAACAGGTTATGAATTTTCTATCGCAAGTGTGCTGAGCTGAAAAAAAGTGATAAAAATTGAGTTTGATATGCCACAAGTTCACAATCAACCATTGTAAGAGAATGAATATTTATAGAAATCAAAAGTACATAGATTGTGTTCCTACAAATTATGGAAAAATCATATTTGAAACAAAATTATGATAAATTTTCCTAGGAACCAAATTATGGTAAGTTTCTATAGGAATCAAGTTATGGAAAATTCCATTGGAATCAAGTTATGAAAAATTTCCATTCGAATCAAATATGGAAAGTTTTGAAAAACTCCAAAAAAAAAATTCACTTCACGAATACTTCAAGTCTTGTCTTTAAAGGTTCGACAAGTTGAACACCGCAATAAGCCTCGAAGTAGGGGGCATTTGTAGACAGTGAAATTTTATTGATAAATCCATATTAAATTTTGGATTAATCCATAAATTCATGATATATTAACCAATTCAAATTACTGGTTCATAAAGTCGAATTAATATATAAGTCAAAATATATGACTTAAATAAAGTCCAAATTACATTTGGGTCTGTCCATTAAGTTGACAAGACGAACCCAATTCATGTTCTTCAAGCCCAAGATCCTCTAAAATTGCTTAGACCAAAATACCCCTAAAACCCTAGCTCACAACTATATAAAGGGGTCTTCAGCAAAAAAAAAATAGAGGAAAAAGGAGAAGAGAAATACATAGAGAATCATTATTCTTCAGCGGTGATCTGCAAGTCTTCCACATACCAAGAAGTCTCCGCTCCAAGTATTGAGCCGCAAGTATTTCATCAAATCAAAGTCTTCGCTCCAAGGGTTGAGCCGCAAGTATTCCATCAAATCAAGAACAATCGTGAAGAGAAGAATCAGGGGATTACATATCTTTTTCTTAAAGATTTCATAAAGATTGTAACCTTCACATAAATTCAAATTCAAATACTGTTGTTTGCTTGCTATTTTCCTTTCTTGATTGTTATGTTTCAGGATCGAAACTTTAGACGCATACAAGCGCACAATGAATAGTTATAGCTAAGTATTGCCACTTATATTTGAGAAAACAGATATACTGCGTAAAATACATTCTATTAATTTGAGGTTTTAAAACCAATGTTACTAATTTGATTTAACTTTTATATTGTTCGATAAATTTAATAGATTTTTTCCTCGATATTAATTTCTTTCTTGAATAATTATAGATTTTATTTTTATAGTAATAGAATAGTATTGTTAAGAATATAATTAACTAATAAAAGTGGGCTCTCTCTAACAATTTAAGCTTTTAGATGAGATGGTCACACACTTTAATTTGGTATCAGATAGCCAGAAATCCATCTAATTTCTTCTATTGAGTTGAAACGCCAACTCACTATCCTGCGAAAGGATGATAATATGAGTATTGATCAGTATCTTCGTAATGCCAAACAAATAGCTGATTCTCTTGCAATAATTAATTCACCCGTCCCTTTTCAAGATTTAATTGATCATAAATTACTCGGTCTTGGAAAAGAGTATGACACCTTGATTGGCATCATTACACATTTTCCTGGTCAATTATCGCTTGAAGAGCTTCGCACCAACCTCTTACTTCATGAGCAAGTTGCAGCGTTTCAAGGAACTTGACTCGCCAATTATGCATCAAGCTTTTGCTGCGCATTCTGTTTCTACAACTACTCAAGACTCAGGCTCTCAATATGGTATTAGAGCCAGGCAAAGGTCCTGAGATCGAATCTCACCGCCACCCGAATGAAAAAGAATTTTCACGTGCTTGGCCCATGAAAAAGAATCAGGCCTACATGTGAGGGGGCGTGTTGAGAATATAATTAACTAATAAAAGTGGGCTCTCTCTAAAAGCTTAAGCTTTTAGATGAGACGGCCACACACTTTAATAAGTATGTCACTGTTTAAATTGCCCAATTGTTTCTTGGCATATCGTCATATGATTATTTATGAGAGAAGTATTGAAAACGCTTTTGAACTTGGCACAAATTATTAGTTTCATCCTCAAACTATTGACAGCCTTAAAAACATTATTCTACTTGACTAACTAAACTTAGGTACATTCCTGATACACCCTGATCTGCCACATGACGTAGCAAGTGGTCTCAAATTCTTGTACGAGCATAGGTCTCTTAATAAAAACCAAGAGAAGTGTTGACAACAATCCTAAACTTGATAAGAATTTAGGGATGTATTTCGCTCGTGTTGCAAGATTGGGGTGCATTTAAGTTCAGTTAGTCAAGTAAATGAGTATTTTTAAGATTGTCAATAATTCGAGAATGAAACTAATAATTCACATTAAATTTAAGAATGTTTTCAATACTTTTCCCAATACTTATAAAGAGGCTTGTGCTATGCTAATCTAATTACATCTGTCCATTTTTCAATTTTAATGATCAATAATCATTTAACTGAAATACCACCTAAACCACGGTTAAAGCCATTAATTTTCTATTAATATTCTTTCTTTTTGGTGACATATATTAAAATATTTTTAAAAATTATAATTAAAGACCAATTTAAAAATATATTTCATATAAATTAAAACAGAAAAAGCACCAAATACTCATACAAAAAATATAAAGTGAATATTAATTGATCGATTAAAATAAAGCGGCTCATGAAATTTAGTGTAAATTGGAGTATCTCATGAGTCAGACACACGTGTCATTCATCTAACAAATGTTTCCAATTTTTGTAACATTATATTTATTAAAACTTTAAAGTATACACCCCCCACCCCCCCAAAAAAAAAAAAAAAACCAACACCATATAGAGACATTGTGTAGAAATAAGAAGAAGATAGACTAGTCATCATCATCCAAAAAAAAAAAAAGGGAGAAAATCCTTGCAATATTTTTGAAAGATTAATTAAATCCACACTAAACTTTTTTGGGTATGGTAATAACCACATCTCCAACTTTGTTGTCTCCACATATTCTCACAAACAACAACAAGAGGAAGAAATAACATCCATGGTATTTAATCTCGATCAGACGAATTCAAGATTTATATTTAAATTTTTTCATATCAAAATATTGAGTTCAGATGAACGCGTCTTTCATATAATATTAATTATTGATGTAGGAAAATATAGAGTACATGACAACAAGGTCTATAGGTGTGAGAAACTCAAGTAGAGGAAGAAGCCCTCCAAGGCCACCAGTGCAATCTGGAGGAGGTGGTCAAACAAACTATACTTCTTACTAATTATTAGTTTTTTTTTTAGTTCTTTTTAATTTTTGTTTAGTTTTCTGGATAATATATATTTTTGTTATTTTAGCAAACAATATAATCGATTTGGGTTATTTTTGTTAAATATTTCTAGTCTAAGAGGGATGTTTTTATATATCCTCTCATGCATCTTATTTAGAGTTAATTATTAATTTAAGGGAAAAGACTCAAATATACTATCGAACTTTGAGAAAAGGCTCATCTATGTTATCTGTTAAAAGTTAGGCTCATCTATGATATTTCCGTTTGTGAAAAGGTATTGCATGTCATTATTTGTTAACTGAAATGGCATAGATGAGCCAAACTTTTAATGGATAGTATAGATGAGTCTTTTCTCAAAATTTGATGGCATATTTGAGCCTTTTTTCACTTAAAAAAATGATTTCATTAATGGCGTGGTCGAATCATAATTGACCATGTAATTACATGTAAAAAAAATAACTACCATTTGTTTTTGAAACAAAATCAGTTGTTAACCTAATTTACCACTTGATTGATTAAGTTGTAGTGTAGACTGGGTCTGGGGTGTTATTCATTTTGGAATAAATTAAAAATGTGTGTGTTTTGGGACAATGTAAAAAAAAGGTCTGTTGTGTCACATGAATGGTGACAATTAAAGTAATTAAATAGAAAAATATGTCATTTAAGACTTTGTCTAAGTATGTATGATTCTATTTTTTGAGAATATTGTGATGATTTAGAAGCTTATATATAGGTCAACCTCTAGACTGCAGAAAATTTCTTAAACACTTTGTTGGGAAGCTGTTACATATTGTTTGTATCATATTCATAATATATATCATATTATATGGTATTGTGTTATATTATATCGTATTATATTGTTTTAATGAATACAATTCGGTCTTACACAATGGATTTTTTCGTCGTTATCTAACAATTGATTTAAATGATACAATGCAATAGAATTTAAGTATCAATCAAAATAAACATCGTAATTGAATTAAAAATGCAATACAATATGATTGGTAACAACGATCCAAATAAGGTGTAAAGGATCGGTATAAAACTTATATTATTGTATATATAATATTTAGTTCAATATATTTACATCCAGGATCCGTGGCGCAATGGTAGCGCGTCTGACTCCAGATCAGAAGGTTGCGTGTTCGATTCACGTCGGGTTCAAAATCCCCGAAATACTGGATCCAATTTTTTTTGGTTTACTCATATTTTTTAGACAAATATTTATGAATAATTCAATTAGAAGGGATAATCCTAAATCGACATGAAACAATTTGTAAGCATTTATAAATATAGTTTACTTCTTATGTGGAAAGAAAAATGTTCATTTTTATGGCTAAGAGATCTGAAAATAGTAACATGAGATAGGTGTAGTTATTTTTTTCTATTCAAAATTTGAAGATCTATAACCCTTTGCTACCTTTCGGCTGTGCACAAAAGAGAGGTAAGTCACTCCGTGCGCTGAGCTCGAGCGAAAAAGTATGTTGATGGGTTCAAACATGAGACATTCATGATTTACCGCTCAACCAACTTGACCACTCTTGCATGTTGAAGATCTATGTTTATAGATTTCGTCACATTAAACAGTCCTTCGTTATGCGTCAAAATCGTACCGACATTATCATCTTTACCTTGATTTTCACATTTCGTATTCCAACAACAACAATAACATAACTAGTGAAATCCCACGATTAGGTTTGGTGAGGGTAGAATATAAGCAAACCTTACCACTTCCTTGTGAAAGTAGAAAGATTGTTTCCGAAAGATCCTCGACTAAAGTGCAGCAAATCCAAGTACGAAGAAGAAAATAACAATGAAGAATACATAACAACTATTAAAGGAAACAGTGGAAAGGCTATAAGAAAGGAACAAGAACAACAACAAACACTAACAAAGCCTAACTTCTCTATGCTTTGTAGTCCTCCCCACTTTTGCTCTCATAAAATGCACATATTTCACAACTTGAGAAAACAAGCACAAGCCAAAGTTAAGCGACGGGTAAAAACAAAAGAAGATTGAGCAGAAGAAAAAGTTTTTCTTCAACTTGACATCTCATATATTCACAAAACAATGTCCTTGCCTCTGATACTACGTCCAATAAAACCAACACCTTATTATATCAATCAATATATTCTATAGTCTATGATTCTATTAGCTAATAAATAGTGCAAACTTAGATGTATTCACCACATCATCATACTTTTTATATTGTCATTATTTGACTCCTTAAGGATTGAGTAGTGCAGTTGATTTGAATATGAACTATTATTATTAGGGAAACTTACATAAATCCCACTAGTTTAGGAGCTAATTACTTAGATACACCCTAATTTACAATATTGTGTATCTTACCAGATTTTGATGCGTCCAGATACGTTCAAATACGTCCAAATATATGTATCTCGGGATACATGAGGTCAAAATTAGGTGTAATTTGTTCTAGATACAATGTATTCAATTTGATTCGTATATATCTCTGATACATAACAAATCTTGTTCGCCTTCCTCGCCTCTCTCCTATGTATCTGGTATCCCGATACATGCACGCGAATCACACCAAATACATACATATACATGTATCTAGTGTGATTCGCATGTATACAAATCTTGCTTGCCTCTCTCCCCATCTCACTCGCCTCTCTCCCTATTTTAATGTATCTGGTAGCAAAAAACATGTATTTAAGTATATCTTCCTCAATATATGATAGAAAACTCTTAATTAATGGTAATTAAGATATGTAATATTTTGAAAGTATAGATACTAATAGTAAATATGATAGTGAAGACGGTCTATTTGTCTAATTATCTAGTTTCTCCCTATTAGTATGATATATCTGGCTAGACTTGATCGTTTAGATTAGGATTTTATAATGATTCAAGTGTTTGGTATATTCTTGTAGTGGAAAAACTTGACGGCAGCCTATATGAAGGAAAGTGACTGGTTGAATGCTGGTTACATTCCAAAATGTGATGAATATATGAAAAATGCAGTAATAACAGCTACATGTATGCTTTATGTAACAAATTCTTTGGTTGGCATGGATGAATTATATATGACCAAAGAGAATATTGAGTGGCTAACAAATGGGCTTTTGGTTGCACGTTCTGCTGGAGCAATCTGTCGATGTATGGATGATATTTCTGAATTCTGATCATGAAGTATAACAAAACATACAAAATAATGCCTTCTATTCTAGTTGTAAAGCCTAATAATAACTTAACTGAAAGTATTCGCCTTTTACAACGATCTTTCTTGCATTTCTATGGGACTTGTCGAGATCTAAATTCACAGCTCAGAGCCCTCAGCTGACAACCGAGTACTAGCCTATGTCTAACCACTGTTTTCATTCACCAATCACCAGGAAAAAAGAGAAAGGCGACCCCCAGTTCAACTTAACTCTTCCAAGTTTGAGAGATGTCCTTGATCTGCATTTGCATCAATCTTGAGAACTTCTAAAACGGTTGCATTGCAAAAGAAGCATCTCTCGCAGTTCAGAAGGTGTCTTGAAATGCAGCCGAAGCAAGAAACGTGCTAACAGGGGACAAATTGAGCATTTTCTTGACTCGTATAACAGATGCAGCAGATGCTGTCATCATAATCTGTTTCACCTCCATATGCTATTCTCTCAACTTCCGCTACCTCTGACTGACAGATAAGCAGACCTGAAAATATCTACAGTTGCCTGATTTTTTCCAGATAATCATCTCCCCTGAATAATATTATACTGGGAACATCTAGCAGCTCTCCACTGATTTATATCAGCAACATTTTATTTTTCACAATGTTAACCTTCTTGACTAGTTTCAAAAAAAATAATGTTAACCTTCTTTACTATTTTAGTGCCAAAGGTGTAAACAAATTTCCCACCATCAGCAAGAGCCAGAACAAGGATCTAAACTATCATGAACCAGTTCTGAATCAACAAAGTTAGCAGCCTATGTTTTTCACAAGCACAAAGTTATATTGCTGCAAGGCACAGAGAGACCCCAAGACTTACAGTGGCCCTCGGCCTTTGCACTTAGGTTTAGACCACATTCACTTAATAATAGCAGGACCTCTCCAAATACCACCAAAGATTAGGTAAAACATGTAGCTATTGTTGTACACAACACTTTAAACAAATTTTAAATTAGGAAAATCAATTTTTTAAACACATCTGAATATCGAGGCACAATAAGACAGCCAGTTTCTATAAATTAAACACACACCTGAATATCGAGGCACAATAAGACAGCCAGTCTCTTCAAGGTTATTCTTGAGTAGTATTTTGAGACGACAAGGATGTTCTACAAGGAAAATAGTACTTAAAAGTGAAACCACAATTCAAGAGGAAAATGGACTGCAGATACCATTATGACAAATCATCCAACAAGAGAACTAAAAGTGAGCCCTCAGATATTACATGCTCTATAACTCTCAGTTTGTGATCTTCGGCAGCCTTGTCCCCCAAAGTGCCGCCAGGCATATTCTTCGGCAGCATTGTCCCCCAATGTGTTCCATAAAGCAGTCCACTGAATGACCTCCATGGTAATCAATTGCTTCAGAAGCAGCCTAAAGCAAAAACAGGAAGATACCAAAATAATCAATTAGCCTGAAGTTGGTTTCCCACTAGTGTAGAGGGTGGAAAAAAATTGTGAAGTTTTTTTACAAAATAACAGTTGTTGGATAAAAAAATAAGAAATATTTCCTTCTGACATGCAAAATTCCACATTTATTGAAACATAAGAGAGACTAGAAAAGAGAGTCAAGTAGTAGAATAAGGTTATATACACACTCGTTACTTGATATTCATTTAAGAGTTTCAATTTTGAAATGCAAGAAACATATCGAATAAGTAAACATTGATTTAGCAATTAGAAGTTTCATGCAGGAGTAAATTGATTTAGTTGTCACCTAATTTTAAAGTTATGCAACAGTGACATATCTGTTTCAACAGAGTAATAATTCCCAATCCATTTTACTTTAGTCAGAATCAGTACCTTATATTGGTAAATCAATTTAGGTGTCACGTTATTTTGAATAATTTTTTTTTTTTATGAAGTGAAATATCATTCAAGGCATCCAGGGAACTCATATTATGCAGCAAAATAATTATTGTCATATTTTTCTGTAAAAAATTGTGCTTATTAACCAACAATACATTTCATAGCTGACTACTTTAAAAATTCAAAACTGATTGCCCATCGGATAATACCACAATCAACATCTCGAAAGTGTAAATTATGTAGAATGTGAGTATGCAACAAAGGGACCACTTACTGGTACCCACTGTGCTGGGTCTTCTTTCACGGAAGGGATCGCATATATAGCCTTGTAACAACGACATATTTCTAGGTAATCATTGCTATGTGAGTAATACCTGCAACAGAAGTAGAACAAATGGCTCTCTAGTTTAAGATACAAAAATGCGAAAAAAGATCTTCAACTGAAGCCATTCATTCAACTAGATCTAGATCACTCTAAATAAGTAAGCATCTCAGGCCTTAGGATTGATGACCTGCCAAATCAACAGTTAAGAAAATCATGCAAGGTCACTCCAACCTAAAATTCTGGAGAAGTGGCAAGAACTAGTCTACCATAAATAAAACAAACTTCTATTCATATTTGATAGGTGATTCAACTTTGAAAACCCAGTATCAGCTTAGGTGACTCAAATTTATAGGGTGTAGATGAGCATAACCATGTCATTGAACTGTCATGTATTCTGAAGACAACTTTAGATACTTCTTATCATCTTGAAAGGAAGTGCAAAGTATGAACTACAATTGTCTTTGAAAGTTTAGTCCCCCGCTACCAATGAAATACCCCAAAGGTTTCTCTTTTGTGTCTCTCTAAAATTTCAAGAATGAAAGTCCATTCACAAATAAACCAAAGCAGAGAGAGCAAAATATGAAACTATCTCAAACATGCAGCTCGCAAAACTTGCTTTTGTCTCTATTTATTCAACGACAATGGATGCACCAAGGTGTATTATCTCTTTGGATAAAAATATGAAGCTTTCTCGAAAAAAGGAATGTTTCAGACAAAGCGCAGATAGCATTCCCTTTAGTCCTATGTTGATTGGGGGGAGGGGGATAAAACTCTCATAGACAGTAAACATGTATAAAATGAAGACGACCAGAATTTTTATTCAGAAAACATGTCTAATCCATACTCAAATGCAAACAAGGTATAGACAAACTGCCAGCATTGAAAATGAGCAAAGAAGCAAGATATGTGTCTTAGATACTAATATCTTCAGTCCAAATACTGAACAAATCACCAAAACTAAGTACAAAAGTTGCAAGCTTTAAGTATGGCTACATTAACTATTCCAAGTTTTTATAAGAAAATAAATTATCTTCAAATCATACTCAGCTTGCATGAATGTACTGAATGCTTGATAGCAAGAAGGGTGTAGCAACCTTCCCCGCGAGCCCCCACCCCAGCGAGGCCCCACCCATGTGAGGCTCCGCCCCAGCGAGGCCTCGCCCCAGCGAGGCCCCGCCCATATGAGGCCTCGCCCCTGCAGAGCCCCGCCCCCGCGAGGCCTCCCCCCTACGAGGCCCCCCCGCCCCCGCGAGGCCCCTCCCCTGCGAGGCCGTGCTGGGACAGGCCCTGCCACTGCGAGGCCTCGATAGGGGCCTCGCCAGGGCGAGGCCCTTCCCCCGCAAGGACCTGCCCCCGAGAGGTGGGGCCTCGCGAGGCCTCCCCCCCCGCCTGCAAGGCGCCGACCCCCCGAGGCCCTGCCCCTCGCGGGGCCTCGTCCCCGCAAGGCCCACCTCCTCATCGAGGCCTCCACAAGCCTCAAGGCCCGCCCTTCCTTTAGGCCCCGCTCCTGAGGCCCTGTCCTAAGGCCCCGCCCGCCTCTATGCCCGCGCGCCTTGAGGCCTTCGAGGCCCGCCCACCCTGAGTCCTTGCCTGCCCCGAGGCGCATCCCGCCCGCCCTCCTCAAGGCCCTGCCCGCCTCGAGGCCACGCCCGTTTCGAGGCCCCGCCCTTCTCAATATGATTTTTATGGGGTTTCAATAAGAATAAATCCAAGTACCATTGGAGATCACGGAAGAACTTATGTATTTCCAAAAGATGAAAGTGGCGTGGGCATTAGAAGTATGACTTATATTTCTAAAACATTGGCCATTAAAAGGTGGTGGAGGTTTAGAACTCAGCCATCTCTATGGGCAGAGTTTTTGATGGCTAAGTACTTCTTCACAATCCACCCTGTATCTAAATTTTGGATTCGGGGTAATTCGTAAGCTTGGAAATCTTTACTTAAAGCTAGAGATGATGCAGAACACAACATATTGGGATGCGAGCTTCATCCATGAAAAACTCAAGAGCTGGCATAGGAGGAATCATTAGGGATGCTACTGGTAACCTTATCATGGCATTCTCAGTCCCTGCTCAATGCAAGACCAACAATCAAGCTGGAGCTATGGCAGCATTATATGTTACCAGATGGTGAAAGCAAGCTGGCTATAACAAATATGACTTGGTTATGCACTTGATTTGTTAATGAAGATTCACTTGATTTGTTTTAGACCATCAATTCAGAATAAGAATTATATACAGAAAAATTATATGGAAAGCACAACTATACTCAGGATGAAGCACAATCACTGTGATGTGCATAATTACAATTGCCAACTATCTGTAGGAAAGAGTTACACTAAAGAGCATAACACAAGACGGTGTCAGGGGTCTTCGCTTGACACTCTTTACTCTTAGTGCACCTATACTGCAAAACAAAAGAGGGGCTTTTAATCAAACAATGAACTCGGATACTAACGACCATGAACGAAATTATACAAAATCCCTAGATAATCATATCTAAATTCAAATGACAAAAGCAGAATCCACCTAGGTCAATTCTTGACTGAAACAAGAAAATTTAGTCTTCTCTTAGTTGTCCACATGCCATGGAAATAACCACTTTTACTTTTATTAGCGCAATCAAAATCTTAGCAGGTCATGACTTGCCCCGCCCCATAAACATCCCAAAATATAAAGGAAATGTGAAATACCTGCAACTGTAATCCTTGAATCGGTGGATTTCAATATCAAGTTGCTTAAGATCCACCACCTGCTGCTGCCTTTATAAACAATCTGATTCAGCCAACGATTATGATGACTATGAGAGAGACTCTCCTGTCCGGAAGGGAGGAGCTTGCATTCCTCCACCTCTGAACCTTCAAGTTGACCCTGAAACAGAGACTTAACCTGATGGAAGTATTCCGCAGAAACCTGGATTGAATAGCTCAGGACGATTAGGACTTGGAGACACAGCCAATCCAAATGAACCAAATCAATATGATGATGTTTACACTTCTTACAGGAAAGATAGAAGCACCAATTGTCATACATCAATGAGTGCAAGAACTGCTACGAGGTGATTTAGGCGATAAATGTTAGACCCATCCTTTTCCCTTTGATGTACTGTTGAGTGTACTAAGACCCATCCTCTTCACACGACTAGATTCTCTGTCTCTCTCACTATCTCTCTCGGCTGGATTAAATGGCAAATTTTGAACTTACAGACTCTACAAGTACACTATTTCACATCAAAATCCAAAAAGCAATTTGAATCGCTGAAAAGACAATAAGAAAACGCTAAATTTTGAACTTATGGGCACTACAAGTACATCATTTCACATCCAAATCGAAAAAATAATTTGAATCGCTGAAAAACACAATAGAAAACCCCTACATTTTGAACTTATGAGCACTACAAGTATACTATTTCACATCGAACTCCAAAAAATAACTTAAATCACTGAAAAATACAATAGGAAATGTCATCCTATTGTATAACTTAAATCACATTTTTAGGTTCTTTAACCATAAACGGCCAAACCGAAAGAAAAAAATTTAGCTTGAATCACAAAAAGATACATCAAAAAACCTGAAATTCGCCATGAATGAAGTCTCTCAAACACCAAAAACAGAGAATTTAATTTGATTTTTAGAAGTGTAATTCTCCAAAAAATAGCTTGAATCAGTAAAAGCTCTTGAATAAACTCAGCCGATAACTATAAACAGCAAACAGAGACAAACCCAGACCCCAAAGCTAGCAAATAATTGAAAACAAAAATGGGAGAGTAGTAAAGTTGAATCTGAAAAACCTGTGTGCTGTCCATTCAAATTCAAAGAAACCCAGAATTGCCCACTCTAATTCTCCAAGTTTTTGGAGCTTTACATCAATGGACTCTCACCCTATAACGGCTAGAAATTATCATAACAAAAAGTGCTTCGAATCCTCTATAGGTTTTCATTTTAATATTCAATTATTTCAAACATAAATTAAGTTTTCTTTAGAGTATAAATTTCATATATATGCACTAGCTACTAGTTGACAAGCACGTTGTAGAGCCAGGGAATTTTACCCAAATATTTTTAATGAAAAACTATACTACATATATATAATCAAACTTAGTTTTATAATAATACAATCATACAAATGATCATCTACATAACAATAAATTTAACCATACGATATAAAAAAATTAAAGAATAATTATAAAATAAATTTTATATTTAAATTAACAAAATACCACACAATACAATAGGTAACCGCTAACAACCATCCAAACAAGTTGTATAGATCTTTAAGGAATTTTTATTGTACCTTCAACAATTTCAGTAGAGAAAGCTTGCGTGAATACTCAATTAACGTGTGTTATTTAATTTGTACTAATAAATACTTATAATAATAACTTTGTAAACAAACATAAACAATAAAGTTTAAAGCATGTACTCAAAAACAGCAATTAATAACATAAGCATAAATTATTGACGGTAAAAAAACATACAGGATCTGTAACAATGAAGTCATAATTATGTAAAAACGTAAATGAGATAGTCACACACTTCAATAAACAATCAGATTAATCTTATAGGAAACATGGATCGATCGGAGTAAATCCAAATTAGTCCTTTTTAGACTAATTCAAATTCATGTTGCACACAGGGGCGGAGCTACGCCTAAGCGAGGTTGGTCAGATGAACAACCTTGCCGGAAAAATTTCATGAGGGTATATATTACAATCGATAATTTCGGATATATACTAATGGTTGAACACCCTTCACGAAGTAAAAGGAGATAGTGAGATGATAAAGGTTGTGCAAATTTGCCCCAATGGCCAGGGTTTGAGCCCAAGCTTAGGCGTTTTGTTTTTAATTTTTTTGTTGATCCTTTTTTTTTCTCTTAAAAAAGCAAGACTTAAGCTTTTGTGGCCTAGGTTCGAGCCCAGGCTTACGCGTTTTTTTTTTTGTTCCATTTTCTCTTTAAAAAGGCAAGAATTAGGCTTTTTGTTCAATTTCTTTTTTGTTCCTTTTTTTTCTCTTTAAAAAGAGAACAAAAGTGACCTTTTTTAAGTTAAAGAAAACAAAAGTCCTCTTTTGACTTTTCTTAATTTAAAAAAGGAATAGATTTATAATTATTAAATAAAACCTTTAACCTTTTAGTTTTTGTCTTCTCCTTCTCCCAAAAACCCTTTATAACTTTACTCTTTATCTTTCTCTCTTCTCAATTTTCATACATATTTGCAAGTTTTAAGAAATTGAAAGCTTTATTCATTGTTATATTTCTTCCTCAACCGCCATTGAAGTGTGAAAAGGTATTTCTTAATTCTTTTTTTACTTTGGTTTAGTTTTTTCTAATCATGTGTTGAAAGACTTGTATATCTTGATTTTTATTTGAAAGCTACTTTATTTATTCGAGTATGGATCAAATGGTTGGTGTATTGTGGATTGATTTTTAATAAGTGTGGTACACTTGATTGCTATTTCAGTTTGGAGTTAATGAGCTTGAAGAAATATTTTCCTAGAGTACCCAAAAACAGTTTGGCATCTCAAAATCAAAATCAATTACGCTGAGATGAAAATGTCGACCAAATAGAAACACCATCTCACTCTTCTCAAAGACAAGAATTTGATGTAAATGATTTAAAGGCTGATCCGGCGAAAAGGACTCTAATTTTGAATTATCATTCAAATCTTCGTGATGAGATAAGGAGGGCATACATCATAAAAGGTCCCTGTCAACCTCGAACTCATCAGTTCCCTCAAACTGATTTTTTTGGAACACCACGTCATTTTGTTTATACGTGGTTTGATGAATATCGTGATTGGTTGGAATACAGTATTAGTGCTGATGTTGCTTATTGTTTACCTTGTTATTTATTTCAAGGAGAACATTAATCAAGGTGGTGGTAATGTATTTTCGACTAAAGGATTTACAAATTGGTATAGAAAGGATAGCTTTGCTACACATATTGGTCCACCGAATAGCATTCATAATCAATCCAAAAGAAAGTGTGAAGATCTCATGCGAGAACAACAATCCATTCAGGCCGCATTTTACAAGTCGGATGATAAAAGTAAGCATGAATATCGGGTTCGCTTAAACGCATCAATCGATGTGGTAAGACTTCTCTTGAATCAAGATTTTGCATTCCGTGGTCATGATGAGAGTGAATCGTCATTGAACAAGGGTAATTTTCTTGAAGTTCTTTCTTGGTATGCTGCTAGGTGTGAAGCAATTAAACCTTTTATGTTAGAAAAAGCTCCAAAAAATAATAAAATGACTTCTCATGACATCCAGAAAAATATTGTGACTGCGTGTAAGATTAAAACAATTAAGGCTATAATTGAGGATATAAATAGTGACTACTTTGCTTTATTGGTTGATGAATCTAGAGATGTGTCACGCAAAGAGCAAATGGCTATTTGCCTAAGATATGTTGACAAAAGGGGGTTTGTGATGGAGGCATTTATTGGACTTGTTCATATTAAAGATACTAGTGCTTTATCTCTAAAGGAAGCAATTGTAGATGTACTTGCTCACCACTCTTTGACTTTATCTTATGTACGTGGGCAATGTTACGATGGGGCAAGCAATATGCAAGGTGAGCTAGGTGGTCTTAAAACGTTAATTAGACAAGAAAGTAGATCGGTTCATTCTGTTCATTGTTTTGCTCATCAACTTCAACTGACTCTTGTTGCGGTTTCTAAAAAGTGTGTTCAAGTTGGTGAACTTGTATTATTAATTTCAAATATTTTAAATGTGTTGGGAACTTCTTTAAACGTGTGGATAATTTTCGAGAATCTCAAAAAAAATATCTCCGCGAGGCATTGGATATGGATGAACTAGAAATGGGTAGAGGGTTGAATCAAGACCTTGGTCTTATTAAAGCCGGTGATACTCGTTGGGGATCTCACTAGAAGTCATTTGGAAACTTTATTAGTAGCTTTGACTCTACTGTTGATGTACTTGATACTCTTGTTGTAAATGCAAGTACTTTGGAAGAAAGAGCAAGCGCATCGGGATTTCTTAGAAGTTGTCAAACGCTTGAGACTGTTTTCTTGTTGCATTTGATGACTGATATTTTAGGAATCACAAATGATCTTAATGTTTCATTACAGGAAAAAAAGCAAGATATTGCAAATGCCATGATTCTTGTAAGGTAGCAAAGAGAAGGTTGCAAGCTTTAAGGGATAATGAATGGGATCCTCTCTTAAAAAAAATATTGGATGGGATTCACTTAAAGAAAAGGTAGAAGCATTTTGTATCAAGCATGACATTCCATTACCCAATTTTGATGATCCATATGCTAATTCTGGGAGATCACGGAGTAAAGTAGTAATATGTACTACTTTGCATCATTATCGTGTGGATGTTTTTTATAAAATCATTGATTGGCAGCTACAAGAACTTAATGACCGTTTCAATGAGGTGACAAGTGATTTGCTTAATGGAGTATCTTGCTTAAATCCAATTGATTCATTTTCTAGTTTTGACATAAAGAAGATAATGAGAATGGCTGAATTATATCCCGATGACTTTGATGGATCCAACATGAGAGCTCTTGAGAATCAACTTGTTAATTACATTATTGATGTTCATGATATTGATGAAAGATTCTTCAATTTGGGTGGACTTGGGGAACTTTCAAGAAAGTTGGTTGAGACAAAGAAGCATTTAAACTATTCTCTCGTATTTCTTTTAGTGAAGTTTGCTTTGCTTCTACCTGTTGCCACTGCTACAGTTGAAAGATCTTTTTCAGCAATGAAGATTATCAAGAATGACTTGCGAAATCGAATGGATGATGAATTCTTAGATGGTTGCATAGTGTCTTATGTAGAAAAAAAGTATTTAAAGATGTTTCTAATGAGTGTATTATGAAAACATTTCAAGAGATGAAGTGTCATCGAGTGCAATTGTAGTTACCACTTTCATATTTTGATGTGTATGAAACTATTAGTCAATATATTTTTCCTACTTCATCTTCTTTAGTTTATCCATTGATATTTTGTAAGTTTCCGTTTTGAGATTTTTCATTTTGGATAGTTGTATATTTTGATATTGAACAAGTAAAGAGCATGAACAACTTGGAGCACTATGTAGAGATCAATAATTGCAAGGTTTATTTTTTTACTTGTCCTAAAGTATGAACTACCTTGACGAAAATCCTGGCTCCACCACTGGTTGCACAGACCCCGAGCTCCCAACCAGAAAATCTCAAAATCTTTTTCTTCTTAACGACATAGTAGACTATGTTTTAATGTTAACATATATGATAACAAATGAAGAATTATATTTCTTGGTATTCTATGAAGAAGGATATTATTTTGCTTTTTTTCTTAGTAATAAATTATAAAATTGAATATACATGAGACTACGCTCGGTAGATCCATAAAACTT
The DNA here is from genome assembly GCA_018342035.1 of Solanum appendiculatum. NCBI lineage: Eukaryota > Viridiplantae > Streptophyta > Magnoliopsida > Solanales > Solanaceae > Solanum > Solanum appendiculatum. The sequence goes on from JAGDQO010000292.1 coordinate 302,576, forward strand.
ACGCCCCGTGTCTCGGGGCTTACGTCTCGTCCTGTACGACATAAAACGTCTCGCCTAATGCCCCTGCCTTTTAAAACACCGAGTGCCATTAAGCCTAAAGTATTTCTGGCTAAGATTTCTTCATTCTCAAATTCCATCCAATTTTTTTAATTAAATATGAAATTCCAATCACCCCCCATAATATTTGGAGGTAAATTGTTTAAATATTTTCAATTTATCGCAAAAAATACACGCTAAAGTTTGGGGTTATTACAAACTGAACCATCCCATTATTTACTAACATAGTTATAATATGAGAAGAAATGTAGAATGAATGATAATTATATTTGCTGATTTAATTTTTCTAATTTTGGAGTAATTGTGAGGGAAAAAAAAGTATTTTTGAGCTATTTTACTAATTAGAGAATGTTTTTGTATGGAAAAACATAGTTTTGAAATAATAAACGCAATGAAGATAAATAAATAAGATTATACAAAAGTAAAAAAAATAAATTAAGGAGCAGTCGCAAAACCTTAAAAAACTCCTAATTCTCAGCGCTGTCTTTCTGCCCCTTTCTTCCGGCGAAACTCTCCGGCGTTCGAATCAGCAACAATGGCGACCGTCATGCAGAAAATCAAAGATATCGAAGATGAGGTAACAAAAATACACCCGATTTATTACTTTTTGTTTCACGGAAATACAAAAAGAATAATTTTTTAAAAAGTAAAAATTCCTATTCGATTACTCAGATGTTTGGATGTTAGTCTGGAATGAAACTATCTTATCAATTTTGTCAATCACTGTAGTAGTTTCCTGCTTCCTGATACTTTTTTCAGTCTTCAAAAAATTAACCTTTTTAATTAATTTTTTTAGCTATGATATTTTTAAAAAGATGATTTTTTTTGTGAAACTCTGTTGAAGAATGAATGGAAAGTTGAAGTTTTAAAGTAGAGTGTCTAGGCTTGTTGTATGTATCTGAATAACTTAAATCTTTTGGGAAAAAAAGTTGGAATGAAATTTAATTGATTGCCCGAATGATATCAGAGAGAGTATTACTTGGTTGTGAATTGAGAAAAGGAAAGGAAAGAATGAGAAAATTGAACTGGAAGGACAAGAATATACTTTTCTGTTGGAATTTCAGAAATAAAGGAAAATGGTAGGGAAAAGATCTCAGTTTGATTCCGTAAGTTGATAACTATTAGTACTAAAATAGCAAGGTTTGATTAAACTTATATGGCTTTGTGTGATTTTTTGTCTCGTTTAGTTCCCGTTCCGAGAATTTTTCAAATTGGTAGTTTATTATGTTGTATAAAGCATAGTGGATTACTTCAAATGAAGTTTCAGGTGTGTGAAAACCAATAAGTTTGAAACCTTAGAAGTAGGTTGGACCTTTTATGTCCATCTGTAGATGGAGCTAGCTTAACATATCTTGTGGGTCTAAATCCATTTGTCCACTCTCTGATGTCCTAACTAACCTGAAAACAAATTCAGCTGTGTTGTAAGTGGTTTTCTTGACCAATTATTAAATTTGCTTAATTTTTCTTCATTATCAAGAATTAGAACTTTGAACATGTTGTGTAGACTGTAGTCGCTGGCCAGTTGTGGAATTTGTTCCTGAGACTTAAAAACATCTCCTGGTCCATGCCTGGGAGAATTTCAGAGGCTCTATATAGATGGGAAGAAGCAGGGACACAAGCAAAAAACAGAAGTAACTGGAGAATAGTCTCTGCCACTATTTGGTGGGCAATATGGAAAAAGAGGAACCTAATAGTTTTTGAGAATAGGGAGAGTAGTATGCAACAAGTCAAACTGAATTGCATTTTGACTCTGTGTTTTTGGTGTAATCATAATAACTCTAATGATACTGTCTCTATCATTGATGCCTTAGACTCATTATAGGGATAGGTCAGTATTATTAGAGTTCCTTATGTAAATATGGTTTTTAGTACAACCTTTGTACTGTTCTACAGAAATAGAAACAATTACCAGTTTCAAAAAATAAAAAAAATTGTATAAGTAGTTCAATTCAGTTTTTCTTCTATGAATCTATGTATTTGAAATATGTCTATTAGAGCCCTTTTTAAATTTCTTTGATCAGTTTGTATTCACTCAATTATGCCTCTGGCAGGCAGTGCCCCCAGGGCTTTGGTCTAGTGGTAGGAGCATAGCACGTTATCTATGAGTTAGGCACATGTCATGACTCATGAGTATAAACTCTGCCACAGACAAAAGTCTGGTATCTACATTGAGAAGGGTAAAAGGGGGTGGGGTGTTATTCACAGAGTTCCGAACCTTGCATCATTGGCCTTTGGGAATTTTTCGGTTGTAAAATAATTTGCCCTAGCAGTATGACACCCTTTATTTCTGGGCGCTGAATAGGTATACTGTTGACTAAGAAAATGTGAATTTTTCTCTTTGATTGCAGATGGCTAAGACCCAAAAGAACAAAGCGACTGCTCATCATCTCGGTTTGTTAAAGGTAGCACATTCACAAGCATTTTCTTGGATAATTTATGAGGTTACATGAAATTTATTTTACGAGGTCATTGATATGCAATTGGGTTGCTTATGTTCTACAGTCATATAATGTTGACAGTATCACTCTAAAGCTATATTTGGACTTTGGAGGTTGCTTTTTATTTTAATCACAATCAGCTTTATAAGCAAGAATCTTAACCATTGCCAGTTGATATTTTTTTTATCACAATCAGGTTTATAATCAAGACTATTTAAGTCTTAATCATACATAAAACATAACCAACAACTGGCAAATCTTTTGTTACCAAAATTTATTTTATTATTTTGCTTATCATGCTTTCTAGTACAATGTTCATACTCTATCGGCGATGCTAGTGAATGTCTGTAATGTCTTTCTGCTGTCCAAATGAAATGACAGGTTGAGAAACTGCACCTATGAAATCTTCCAATGCTTTGAGTTGTTTCCTCTAGTTTAGATATTGTTTGATCTGAGAAATATCTGTTTTATATACTTTATCAGAAAAAAATGAAATATTTCTGTTATAAGTGATTTTGATTTCTTTTAACATTTAAGGAGATATTTAGGTAAAGCGTGAAAATAAACACTGGTTTAGATCTTAACTTCTTGAATTATTTTCAGCGTACTTCATACCTCTGTCATTTACTATAATGCGAGATGCTTTAAAGGGACCAGCAACTATCCTAATCTTGAATGCTAGACTTCAAACCTTTTTTTCCTTGGTGTAACAACTAAAATGCTAATGATATTTATCAGTTTTGGATTTCCTTCGCTGCTTATGTTTTGTATAGAAGCCATACTTTTGGTAAATTGTTTCTTCTGGATATTATTAATAATATAATCATTATTTCATAAAACGACAACTCTTCTATTATTCTTCCCCATCTATTAGAAGAAAAATCCCACTTACTATTTTCATCGAATTATGTTTTAATCCATTACTCCTTTTGCTCTTATTGCTTGACTAGTTCATTTCATTTCCATTAGCCGCAGCATTTTCCATCTAGAGCTACTTGAATTAGCATAGGATAATAGTGTTATATAACTGATGCTGTGGTTTGACATCATTGTAACACTTCTTAAACTCCAAAACTTGATTTTCTTTATGAACTCCATTTTGTATAGTATCAGAATTTCTGCTATTAGTTTTTTGTTGGTCATAGTCTCTGAGACTTTAACATGCTAAAAAACTAACCAGGTAAATTCAGTTTCTATGATTATTTTATTGACACTTAGTTTTTCATACTACAAAGTAATAGTCTTGTGTGGTTATCAAAAAAACAAAGTAATAGTTTTGTGATGCAATGCATGATTAGGTAAAACTGGCAAAATTTCGAAAGCAGCTGTAATAGCTTTTCAAATTAGCATAGGATAATACTGTTATGTATGACTGTTGGTGTGGTTTCACATCATTATAATACATTTCTAAATCCAAAACCTGATGTTTTTAATCCTCTTCCAGAATTCTAGTTGGTATAGTATCAGAATTTCTGCATTAGTTTTTGTTAGTCATAGATGCAGTAACATGGGATAAATCGAGTATTCTTCTCTGATATCTTAACATGTGTAAAGATATGGCACCTGGGTCTAACTCAACCCCAAAAGATAGCTCATGAGGGGAGGATTGCCCAAGTCCGTATAAGGAGACCACTAGTCCATTCCCCAACCAATGTGAGACTTTTACCCACTCTAACACCCCCTCATGCCCAAACCCGACTGGCGCGTGGACCAGGAGCCCAAACGGGGATGGACCTGGCTCTGATACCATGTAAAGATATGGCACTGGAGCCTAACTCAACCCCAAAAGCTAGCTCATGAGGAGAGGATTGCCCAAGTCCATATAAGGAGACCACTAGTCCATTCCCCAACCAATGTGAGACTTTTACCCACTCTAACATGTATAAAATTAACTAGGTAAATCTACAATCAATTTGAAGAAATTTGACTTGCTATGGTTATTTTATGTACAGTAGATATTTCGTACTACAAACTAAAGTCTTGTGATGCAATGCATGGCTAGGCAAAACTGGCAAAACTTCGAAGGGAGCTTCTCACACCTACGTCAAAAGGTGGTGGTGGAGCTGGAGAAGGTTTTGATGTAACAAAAAGTGGTGATGCAAGAGTTGGTTTAGTGGGCTTTCCTTCAGTTGGAAAATCGACACTCTTGAACAAACTGACCGGAACTTTTTCTGAGGTTTGTTACTATCCAGTGATGTTTAAGATTGTTATCTAATACTTTGATTGTCTTAGTGGTATTGTATTTTGACTAGTGCAGGTGTACCATAGGAGGTAAAGTTTTGTCATTTTTGTAATTATTATGAAAAAGGGTCTTGCATTAGCTTTTCAGAAGTTTGAATTTTGAGTATCAAATAGCATATGGAAAACTTATCAGCTGAAGGTCAGTTTTTCTAAAGAATAATCTGGAGGAAGTGATGACAACTCTTTTGTAGCAGAGGAAGTACCATGAAGGAAACCCACCCAGATATATTTCAGCGGTATCATGTATCAGATGCAGTCTTTTATGAGAAGCATGTGTAAAGTATATTTGAAAAAACATTCTAATTAAAATTTGGCTGGATTCGAGATGGGGTTGTTCAAGTGAAAGAGACCTCCACCTCGAACCATGAGGCTGGATGTTCAACTTACCAAGGGGAAAATCTGGACAAAGCCAACATGGCCCCTTGTTTGGGGGTGGTGGTGGTCAGTGAGTGTTGCCATATTAAAAGAAGCTTAGATTTTATGAACTTTGTAGATTTGTTGAATGTGCCCTTTTTAGAGTTGTATTTTGTGTCAGCCCCCTTTTAAAGGAAATGAGTTTGATCTCCCTGGCTCATATGCTGTGGAGGAGGATAAGTATTGGCAGATACAATTTCAAATGCTTGTGGATTGAAAGTTCATATGCGTTTGGAAGGAAGACAGATTTCCAATGGTCTATGAGTAATGAACTTTACATTGATCAGAAAGTAGTACAATGATGCAAAATGATGTTTGTCTTTCAGATAAGGAGTTGTACTCTTCACAAATGGTTAACCTGACTGCAGAAAGAAAGTAAGAGCAAAAAAACAAAAAGGAGAAGACATATAATTCTTCTAGGAAATGCAGTTTCTTATGAAGTACATGAAATGTATTCTCTGACCGTAACTGAAAAATTTAATGATGAATGTATTAGAGAAAAATGGGAAATAATCTAGAATAGGAGAACATGTGGGCAACAAATTAAACACTTTTGCTCGAAAGATGTACGAAGATGCTTTCTTGAATTTTTCTTTCTTTTTAGCATTTGCGGCTGATAACATTCAACAATAAAGAATTGGTTTAAGTCTTTCTCAGTAGGTTAAGCTGTTATGGACGATGGATAAATTTCCTACCTGCAAAAATATAATCGCCAGATCTGGATCTTCTTTACAGTTTACTGCAGTAGGATTGCCATGCCTAGAGTCTGAAAATAGATGGATCTATGCAGGAAACATAGAATTTGTTTGAATATAATGTTGGACCAGTTTACACATATAAGTTATCTTTTTAATGTCAAATTCTGATTCTATCGCTTGTTTAATGGCTTCGGTAGCTAATGAGTTTATTCTTTTTGAGCTTCTTAAGATAAAGATCACAGAACAGGGAAGTTGAAGCGACACTGTTTATGTAACAAACCCCTAATCAGGGTACCTAACTTGGTCATGCATGTGCTGTTAGCTTTAAATCTCCTTGAAATATAGTAGCACAAGTTGCTCAAGCTTGTATTTCTGGAAACTTAACGTTGTTCTTATATAATGTTTTTCCTTATCTATTATTTTGTGTTTTTGTTTCTTTTTTCCCTCTTTTATGGATGGGAGGGGACTAGAGTTCTACTTTTCACTATACTGTCTATTTTGGAAGTTAGATCTAATTTCTTATCACAAGGTTTAGCTGGTGATCTGCCAATCAGAGACATATTCACTTGATTTTTATTCTTGTCAGTCAAAAAATACACAAATCAGTAATACTAGAGCTAGCAAACCAAACTATTTTTGCTTCTACTTTTGTAACTAATTTGCATCTTCTTGTTGCCTTTAATGAAATATTTACTTCATCAAAAAGAATAATAATACACAAATCAGTAATTTCTCAGAGTTTTGTTTTTTCTGCTGCAACTTTTGGGGACCACCAAAAGAACTTCAAAAGTAGTGGCAAGAAAAGGTATGGGTAGTTATTGATCATGAATTGGATCCGTATCTTTACACCAAAGTAAGCTCTTTTCTAAGTAGGAATGGCCTATGATTATGAGTCATGCATGCTACTACAATCTGTTCTCCATGGAAATATAATCTATTTTGTTAGGTTTTGGTTGCTACTTCTAGCAACAGTATGATGAAACTACAAGCTGCAGTAAGAGTAAGGTTTCTGTACGTTTTTTCCCCTAACAGCCCCTCTTCTGTGGTTGACAGGTTGCTTCATACGAATTTACCACCTTAACTTGCATTCCTGGTGTCATCATGTATCGAGGAGCTAAAATTCAGGTATCCGACACCTTTATGATTTTTTAGAACCTGGAACTTACAGACTCTTCAGATAGAGTTTGCTACCTATGCAAATAAAACTGTCAACTTGAAAAAGTATTGCTCTTTTGAGGAATATAAGAATTGATTTCTTTGGATATGATACTAATTTCATCCACCTGTTTCCAAAAATATTTGAAAACAGATTCTTGTAATAGTATAGAGAATAGTATGCAACAGATTAAGCTTAATTGCATCTTGCGACTGTGTTTTTGGTGTAATCAGTTACTCTTAAATGATCCTGTCTCTATTATTGATGTTTTAGACTCATTATACACATAGGATCATAGAATCATAGATGTAGGTAGTACTTTGTAAATATGGGGCTACTACAACTCTTATAAGATTCGAATTCTAACATATATAGACAAAGTTACCAGTTTCAAAAAAAAAATAAATTAAAAAATGAAAATCTGAAAATAGTTTAAACTACTTACTCTGCAATGAGATTTCTTCCTTGAAATGCGGTTCTAGATTAATTAGCCACTCCTAATCTCTTAGCTTCAATTATATAATCTAGATAATCAGAGGAGAGTGAACTCTGAAAGGCAGTCACCTAACTTTTTTGTCTCTTGAAGTGTACTTTTTCTCAGTTTCAGGGGAGAGTATGTTCAATATTGTTTATGTTGATATCACACTACATTATAAGACGTGGTTTCACTTGTCAAAATATAGAAAATAGAAGAAAAAAAATGCGGTTTCATCTGTGTATTGTTTTTCTTATATATCAGATTCACTTGTTAAATGTTGTGACTGTTTCCTTCTATAAGAGAAAAGGAATTATTGCTGTTCTCTGCTAGAATGAGTATTATAAATTTGACTAGAAGAACCTGCGCTGCTTGCAATTTTATTCGTGACATCCCATATTACAAGAGCTTTTCCTCCCATTAATATTCTTTTATTGTTCATTTGTTCACGGACTAATTTTGCTAAGATTATAATGCAAGTATTTTCTTACGGTGATAATAATGTAAGGATTGATTACTTTGAAGGGATTTCTTGATTTTATTTATTCTTATCCATGTATGTATTTTTCTTCAACATTCTATCTTGCATAAAAGAATAGATCGGTTCTCGCATAACTTATGCATGTGTTAACAATACGGAGTTCAGTAACACCAACCGAATGCTGTATTGAGTTATGCGGCATTTATTTTTTCTTGTACAACCAAGATATAACTTTAGTAGAATCTTATGCTGAGATTTTCTATTAGCGAGGTAAACCAAATGAGCCCTTAGTTAGAGCATTATTGGAGCCAAGTGAGCTAAGCTGGCCTGAATGTTGAAGCTCTGGCCTTGAGAAGCAAAATGGTCAAAACAAGTGGACGTGAAGTATATGAAACCACTATAGCACTAAGTTTTCCTAATTCACGGAATTCTTTTATCTACTTTCTATTATTGTTATTAAGTAGGATACATGGTGAAACTATTTAGCTTTTACACTCAATATCTTTATTTATTCGTTTTTCTTTGATGTGTGTGGTTGACGTCTTAAGAGATTATCCATCTCACAAGCATCATAATGTTAATTCTAGAGTTTTGCTTATAAAACTCTCTTGCTCATCCCTTTTGCCAATTTGTTTGGCAGTTGTTGGACCTCCCAGGAATTATTGAGGGTGCCAAGGATGGAAAGGGTAGAGGAAGGCAGGTAAAGTATTGCGTTTGCAACTTCGATATCTCGTGATTTCTTTAGCACCATATATTTTATCATAAGAAAAGGGTGATTTAATTCATAAGGAATCTGTATCCAAGACAACGAGTAGATACATTTGATACCTAAGAAAGTGGTACCTAAAATGAATTGCTCTCCAGTCATGATGAACGTCAGTCAAGAAGATACCAGAAAGTATCTTTGTATCTTCTCCTCATTGAGTATGCCCTCTGTTTTTCCTCTTTTTTTTTGTTGTCACAAAATGAGTATGACATTTCTGTATTTACTTATTTAGGAACTAGTTAAACTGTACAATCCTAATTTTCCATTGACATGAGTTGTTGTACACCCAAGTGAATATAAAAACAAACATCAAAGGGTATTTTGGTAACTGATGCATATTAAGCTTATTTATCAAGAGTCTTTCTTACTTAAAATTCTTGTCCAATCAAACAGTTCCAAATAATTTGGAATAGAGGGGATGCACTGATAAAAAAATTGGAATGAAGTATATGAAACCACTAAAGCACACCTCTTATAGCAAATACACCACACTGATGATAAAGTCATTCACATCTGTCATTCCCTTCCTAACTGTACTTTTAGTGAATACTGAATAGCTATGCTATGTGTTACAGATCAGTCAAGGGTATATTAGTGAAAACAAGGACCCAAGCATTTTAGCTATATTTAAGACGTGAAAGTTATTGTAAAATTACAGAAAGAAAGGAGAACGTTTTGGTGTAACATACTTACTAAATACGCCATATTATGGCCAACAAAGTCCCATTCCCTCAAATTCCTCTGTTCCTCTTTACTCTAGTAAGTAGGTCTAAATGAAATGCTGTGTGATTGTGACTATTGCTGTATGACATAAAACCTCGAGTCTTCCACCTTCATCTTTTGTCTTATTAAGAACTAGCTGGTGAGCGTAATATGGTTTACCTTGTGATTGATGACAAAAACAGGTTATCAGTACTGCCAGGACATGCAATTGTATACTTATTGTCCTCGATGCTATAAAGCCAATCACTCACAAACGCCTCATAGAGAAGGAGCTCGAGGGATTTGGCATTAGGTAATAGACTGTTATGTTTGTGTACGCCTTGAGTAGTCTGCTTTTCCCTCCCAATCGATTCACGATTTTTGGCGCTCTTCCCTTTATTAGGTTGAACAAGGAACCACCTAATATGACATTCAGGAAGAAAGAGAAGGGTGGGATTAATTTGACATCAACAGTGACCAATACCCATTTGGACCTCGACACTGTGAAGGCAATATGCAGCGAATACAGAATACATAATGCTGATGTTCATCTTAGGTATGATGCAACTGCTGATGACCTTATTGATGTCATTGAAGGCAGTAGAGTATACACGCCTTGCATCTATGTTGTGAACAAAATTGATCAGATCACTATGGAAGAGCTGGAGATTCTGGATAAACTTCCGCACTATTGTCCAATCAGGTAGTTATCCATTCTTTTGAATTTCTTTTTTTCCCCCTTTGATCCATTATTTACAGAAGCTTCATGGCTAACAACATATAGAGACCCTATGATAAAGTTGAATTAAAGTCACGACGGCCTAATAGAATGTGCACTTTAATATTTTTCGATGAATTCTATCAGAAATATGCACTTCTTTAATAGAACTTAGAGATTCTTGAAGACAAACATACATCAGTGATCAGACTCCATTATATTGGTAAAATCCTGAATAGTGCTGTGTATGCCACTTTATTCCCTCCATTAGCATTTGAGCTTCACATGGTTTTTACCACTATTTCAAGTCAATTTTTTATTCTTTTCAAGTTTCTAGTATGGGCAGACTTAGATCTCGTTTGGTTGGTAAACATCATGTTACAATCACAAGTATTCAATAAGAGAACACATTATTGTAGTCATGTGTGTAGTTGAACCAGTTGTTCTACTAAACATTGGTTCAACTGCACCGTCCGGTAAAGAGGCAAGTAGGTGTTTAGCTGTGGCTAGATCTTTTCATTAGATTGGATTGGTATCATCACACAATGTAGGTTTGGCGATTGAACCTCATGAATTCAGGGTTAAGGATTGCTTACAGAAGTTATGGATTGATATGAGTGCTCTATATGTTTCCTGCTTGTGTTTCACAACCATATCTCTTTTTTACATTTACGTCTCTGTGAGGTTACTCTGACTCTCTCATCACATATGTCGAAATTCAGAAGGATTAATGGAATTATATTTCATTATATTTTTAGACTTTCGACACATGTAGATTCTTTGAACTTTAGTAAGAGGATAATCGATCATGTTATTTTGTATTTTTCCAGTAGAAAATTGCTTGATTACACTGGGTATGGTGTTGTTCTAGTAGTAGAAGATTACTAACTCTGGTAGTAAAGAACAACTACTTACCATACATATATATAACTAAGACTCTCATATAAGAAGCTGTTATTATATATTGTTACAAGTTACACTCAATTCAAAATAAGTTCTCTGACTTTTTTTACATGGTATCCGAGCTTTTACGGTCTTAGTAGAAATCTAGCCATGACTGTTCCAACAATATTGTTTCTTTCTTGCTTAAAGACATGGAAATTTAAGATTCTACTCAAATTGTTTGGTTTAGAATGTAGTACCTGCTGGAATTATTTTAGTTCATGACTTCTCTTTTCCCTCGAGAACATACTGATATTATTGTAAAATGCTTTTTGTATGATTTCCAGTGCTCATTTGGAATGGAATCTTGATGGCCTGCTGGAGAAGATTTGGGAATATCTTAGTCTAACCCGCATATACACAAAGCCAAAAGGAATGAATCCAGACTATGAGGATCCAGTTATTTTATCATCAAAGCGGAGGACAGTGGAGGACTTCTGCGACAGAATCCACAAGGATATGGTTAAACAATTCAAATAGTATGTTTTCCTTGAAAAACTCTCCTACAATTTTCTCATAATGGAATGAAAAGTACCTTTTATATGTGTTGTCAAGAGGATGGATTTAACTTTTAAGTTTGGCATCCTTCTTCACAAAGAAGGGAAAGAGACTCCCAAGTGAGACATGAGGAGAGCATAGTAAGTATGTCAAGGGACAATTGTGCATAAATTTGAGGAAAAAGTGTGAGCTTTCGTTTGTGAACCACGTCCTTGAAAGATAAGGACCTTCTCTCCCATGGCCCAAAGATGGCAATAAAGTGGAGAATGGAGTGACGGGGGATGGGGATGGGTGCTTGGAATTCCATGTAGTTACTGAAACTCCGAAGGAACAGGATATTGCAAACTCTTGACACCTTGGTTAACATTCTTTAAAAAATTGAACTTGAAATACTGCTAAAATGCTTCTTGGACTAGGAACAGGATATTGCTAACCAGATAGATGCGTATTGAGCTTGTGGGCTGTAACTCTCATTTCCATTCCCCTTCCATGTTTGGTTTTCTGTAATGATGAGAAACTGGACTACATCTGTCAAATATTAGTGAAGCATAATTGATATTTCCTCGAAGTTTGTTTTCAGATATAACAATAATTGGATGAAGGTTAAATAGAAAGAATTTCAGTCATGAGTTCTAAAATAGCTTGTGTGCGCTCTCCTGGTCATTTGGTTGAAGTTTTTATTATCAGTGTCTGCACCTGGGAGCTGGGTATCAAGCATTTGAGCTTTAGTGTTATACTAACTTGCATGCTTAATGTTCTGTCTTTGAGGACCTTTTTCCATTGGCTTCATATCATTGATTTCTTTAAGTTTGTGATAGAATGTGAACTTTTAGGTTTGGTATCATTTGGCTGGTATTATCCGTCTCTTTTAACAAACATTTGCGTTGGTTGCTGCAGTGCCCTGGTTTGGGGTTCAAGTGCGAAACACAAGCCTCAGAGGGTGGGCAAGGTAAATTCTTCTGAACTGCTTGGACTATACATCCTATCATATGGTTTCTTTGTCCCTTAGTTTTCTGCAATTAGGATGCTGGTCTTTACTCCATGCTCTGTACCAGGAACATGAACTAGAAGATGAAGACGTCGTCCAAATCATCAAGAAGGTGTGATTGCAGAAATTATATCTTGATTGCTGCAGTTGATGCATATCTATAAGCACTAAAGCTTTTCATCACATGTTGAGGTTTGTCCTAGCTTGTGAAGCTTGGTTTTGTTGTTCTTTTTCCGGTAGGTAGAACTAGTTTGAACAAAGAACAGCTTGATGTGTATGTTGTCACGGTCAAGCTATATCGAGTATCTGCACACATGCTGGCTAAATCATCCTATGTATCATCTAAATTTTTTCCATGAGAACTTAATAACGTTTTTTGAAGATTTTGTGTTGAATCTTTCTATTAAATCTGTGTTACCTAAACTAGGACTTTCCATACATTTTCTTATTTGGTGCAACCTGGATCTAAAAATAACCAATGTTTCTTTCTTTTTTCTAACATAAAATATTTTGGAACAACTTTATTTTGTCAAAAAAAATACATATTGGAACTAGAAGGAGCAATTGCTGTCATGGTGCAAATCCAAAATACTGACATCCTCTAGCATTGTAGTCCAAAAATTGGACAACACCTATTAGAATTGTCAGCTCACTTTGGCCCTACTCCTTTTTGATAATTGAATACTATTCCCTCTGTCCCATTTAACTGTGTGTTTTAATTTTTTTTAAAAATATTTTTCTAATAAATGTTGAAAAGGCCAAAATGGCAGCTACGAAGAAAATAGTTAAAAATATATGTTCATTTTTTTCAAATAAAATAAAGGAACAAATCAGTTTTTTCTTTGGCAATTAGTTGCAATGCTTTGACCTTTTTTTTTTCCACAATCAATGTTCATAATATGTAAAACTCTTATCATTTAAACTACTCGGTAAGGACAATTTCAAGATTAAGGTACCATATTTATGAAGTTTTCTACCTAATAAATGAGAAGATATTTAAATTTTTAAACAATTTTCGTGTGAGATTTTTTTTTATGGTATTGTGCACTTGCAATTCTGTTCAATCAAGGGTAAAATTCAGATTTTGAACAATCTGCAAAATCTTCTGAACATTATTTGCCTAGTACGAACGAAATTTATAACTTTTTTAACACTTTCGAAAAATGTTATAAGCTGATTTTAAAAGCTTGACCAAACAAGCTATAAAGTTCGAATGGTTAACAATTTGCAACATCTAACATTATTTGCCTAGTTCTTTTCTGAAAAACACTTCTGAAAATTGTTAAAAGTTGATTTTAGAAACTTGACCAAATAAATTTTATAAAGTTCGGATTGTTAACAATCTGCAACATCTTTTAAACATTATTTGCCTAGTAAGAACGAAATTTTCGAGTTGGAAGAAAAAGAGGACCAGAAGGATATACTCATCATGAACATTCACAATTTGTTGATCAATCTTCAAAAGCCAGAATAAGTTGCTATTTCTTAGAAGAGTTTCCATAAAGTCACCTTGAAACATTATCATTACAGAAAAGTTAGAAAAATACACAAAAATCAATCCCAATCAACTTCAAGCTTTCACACAGCAGTTGAAGTAGCTGAAAATGCTTCTTCTTGTCTGTCAAAAAAAGACCAAAAAAGGAATGAATATCATAGAAATATTATCATTACAGAAAGCAGTTACTTGAAGAATCACAAAACTTCACTTCAACTAAGAGACATTATATCAGCAATACGACGATTTTTCAAGGCATTCAGACAAGGGGCCACAGGAAAATTGGAGTTATATGAGACTCAATAATGGATACGGCTTATGACCAAACATGATTTCTAGAACTAATTTAAGATTTCTTATCTTTTTTCGGTCACATTGTGGCCTAGGCAAGGTGAGGAGGAAGGGAACGGGGAGGCTGGTGGTGTTTGGTCCCTACACGCCATGAGTATGGGCCGTTTCCACCACCAACCTCACTTCGCACATCAAAGGTTACTGCTAAGATGTGTAAAATCAAGATCACTAAAGAAAAGAATTGTGTTTTGAAGACCAAATTTATTCCACTAGGAAATTCGGAAGAGGTTGTATTCAAATATGAACCGAGTGTTTCCACAACAAGGCCAACATTCGTAGACTTGCAACAGCCAAATGCATTTGCCATGGTAAAAACAGGAATGCTTGCTAAAAGAACTTTTCTGGATAAGAAATATTGGTTACCCAATTAGGAAAACATCACTTTCTTGCAACTTGTTTACAGTTTTCATGTGATTTGGCCCTATTGACAGGACCACTTTCCATCACCCATTAATGAGTGGAACACCACATGGGAACAGCACTTGTGCCCAGTCTATAACAACAAACGTGTAATCCCACAACTGGGGTCTGGGAAGAGTAAGATGTACGCAGGCCTTACCTCTACCTTTGCGGGGCAGAGAGGCTGTTTCCGATAAAGAGACCCCCGGCTTAAAAAATGAGCCTTTTGCTTTCTGCATCAACTAAGAGTTCAAATGGTTTCAAGTTTGCAAGATTAGAACTTCTAATGCATCAACAATCATATTGGAAATTGGTTAAAATGCATACACCCTATTAAAAAGAATATAGCCTCAACTTTTCCTACACCAAGCCTTACCAAAGGGGAAAAAAGGCAAAACAAAAGGCCAACATCTCTATCCTTTTGAGCCAAGGGTCTATTCGAAACCACCTCTCTACCCCATAAAGTTAAGGGTAAGGTCTCGGTACATTTTACCCTCCCCAGACCCCACTTGTGGAACTACATTGGATATGTTGTTATATTCCTGTGTCATAGCTCCATAAGAATTACAATTAAATATTTGGTAGTACAATAATTGTCATTCCATTTGTCTGAAGATACACATGAGCTGGTATTATTTTAGTAAATTACTTGTTAATAAGAGAATATATGGTTGTCTATAATTACACCTACTGATCAGCAACACAATGACCCCACCACATGTATCCAACTAAATATTATTTGTCACACCCTTTATTTAATAACTGCCAACTACTTGTCTGATCCATGTATTCAATACTATATTTCCCCAGAAATTATCAGACACTTACCTGTAACTCTATCAGCATTTAAACTAAAATATGAAAGTACAAATATAAGAAAAGAAAACTAGCATTCTAAAAGCCAAAAGCAACATTGCTATGACTCTTCAAAAATGTCCACGTACGCATGTCGGATCCTTCAAAAGCAGTGCATTTTATGAAGGATCAGACACGGGTTGCGGCAACATTATTGGAGAGTCCGAACAACATACGCCAAAAGAACTTACAGTTGATGGGTGGGTTTGATGGAATTGGAGATCATCACTGTGGGCTGAGTGAACTGTATTTGACTTGCTATTAACTGTGGAAATAAGTTCTTCCTCATTTCCAAGACTAGCTCTTGATTTGTTCTGTTTCCTATTCTCCCTTATCTTTGAGAAATCCATTGAGTAGTCTGGCATCACACCCTTTTGATCCCAGTCTCCAAATTGTGGCACTGATAGCCATGGTGCAGTCTTCTGTTAGTGAAAAACAAGATTCACAGTCAATTCAATAATAACAATATGTATAAAAATTCTCCTAATTTCTTCTTTACTTGGTAAGTTCAAGAATATAGTTGTTTGCAACCCCACACAATACAATCTTACCAAACGAGTAAACCATAGTTCATAAATAAGATATCGGGATATCTTAAGGCACCGCATTGATAAATCACAAATCACCATGATCCATAATTTCATAAAGATCCATTAGTCAACAATAGTAGCATGAGTCTTTTTATGCAAAACTAATTTGAAATCATGATTTCATATCACATGTCCAAACGTCTGCCAAGTACTAAACTTAAACACAATCTCGAGTATTTACAGAGATCTTCCATATACTATTTTGCGTATCTAAGAGGAAGTGACTTCATACTCAACTAAGGCATTCAAATTTATTTCTACAAAAAGTGACAACAGAACTTTGATTAAGTCACTTACTTTCCTTCAACCAGGTACACACTTGTAGATCCACAAAATGAACACTCAACATAAATAAAAATCCATATACTGGACCAACTGGAAGATATCAACTGTTAGGTACACAATTATTTTGGCTTCTACTGACCTAACATTTTCAAATAACTAGTGCTCAAGTTCAACAATGACAGCTGAAATTCATAAAGATTAACTAATCTTAAAGTTCAAAAAATAGCTCCACCAATCATACCACTCAATGAATAGTATGAAATGAAGAATAATTAAGAATTTTGACTAATTTCCCACATCTTTTACCCAATTATGTTTAAGTTAAGCTGATTAAAGTTGACCAAAATGATAAATTCTTGACCACAACAGTAAATTGTTCAAACAGTTGAATTCACCAACAGATAGATATTCAAGCAGACTAATACATTCAAGATTCAAAAAGACAACAACAACAACAAAAGAAGAAGAAGCTCAAATCCACAGATTCATGCATTTATACATAATTCAATAGAGAAGCAAAACAAGCTCAAACTTCAGATTCATTTACTTTAATACTCCAAAAGGGTATCCAAAAACATGAAAACAAGACAGTTCAGACCACAACCCCCCTTCACCCCCCCAAAAAAAAAAACTGTAAAAATTTGAACTTTGCGAAAGGGGTAGCCTTGTTTCATGTAAAATCCAACATATGGAAGCAAAGATCATATTTTGAACTTCAAAAAACTGTTTCCCAACTTTGAATTCTCAACAAAATCAAGAAAGTAAAATCAGCAAACAAAAAAAAGAAAAGAAAAGTGAGTAAAGATTTAAACTTTTTTGTTTTCTTACCTCTTTGCGATCATCCATTATGCAGAAAATGAAGGAAAAACAAAAAATTGTTTCAAAAAATTGGATTTTTGGAGATAAGAAAAGCAAGCTAATAGGTAGGAGAAAGTTTGTGGGTGAATAGTGAAATTTTGGAAGAATTGAGGGGCTTATATGCGTATTGTATTGTTTATCGTAATCGAAAAAAGATATTAATACAGTATATAAAGAGATTTTAGGAAACAAATAGGGCCTGTAGTTGTAGTTAACTACGGAATTGCCATTGAGCTTTCACACGGTTTTTACACCTTTTTAAAAAGAAACTTTCCCTACTGTATATGAAAAGCTCAATGCTAGCTGTGAACACATTGACACGTTTTATGAGTATTAGTTATTCTCTCCGTTTCAAAATAAGTGTTCAAAAATTAAGTTTATTAAGGGTATAATTAGAAAAATAGAGTGTAAGGGTATTAGAAAGATAGAGTATAAGGGTATAATTGAAAAAATATTTTTTGAATTTCTAAGGTAATACTTTTGGATGAATGAAGTATTTTTTTAATCGATATAATTATAAGGGACGTTTGATAGCTAGTTAAGATATAATTTATTCATGTATTAATTTCTGTATAAGTTATAAAAAGTTTGATAGGTGGTTAAGAAATAAGTTAGAGAGAAGTGTTAAAAACACTTCTAAACTTGGCGAAATTTATTAGTTTCATCCCCGAAGTATTGACAACTTTAAAAACATCCTTCTATTTGACTAACTAAACTTAGATACACCTCCGATTACTCCCGGTCTGCCACATGACATAGCAAGTGGTCTCAAACTCTTGTAAGGGCATGTGGTTCTTAATAAATAGCAAAGAGAAATCTTGAAAATACTCTTAAAAGTATTTCACTCATGTTGCAAGATCGAAGGTGTATTTAAGTTCAGTTAGTCAAGTAAAGGGATATTTTTAAGGCTGTCAATAGTTCGGGAATGAAACTAATAATTCAATCTTAGTTTAGTGGTGTTTTTAATACTTCTCTCAATAAGTTATTCATGTATAAAATTAAAGAAAATGACCAAAATGGTCCTTAATGTATGTGGAGTGTTTTATTTTGATTCTTAATATAATTCACTTAGTTTGATTGAAATGTCGTTAATATAGAATAAAGATGTTCATTTTAACCCTTAATATATTTCACTTGATTGACATGATCCTTAATATATAAGAAAAGCCGTTAATTTTGATCCTTTAGTTTAAACTTTCTCTTACCTTTGGAAATGAAAATCTGTCTTTTCACAAAGTTTCAACATTTAACTATATGAAAATTTAAACAATTAACTTTGGCTTAGAATATTATAATGTTCGACTAATTCTTTCATTTGAATCTCCATATATAAATCATGTGTTTTTCTCCTTTGAATCTTAAACCATTCAACGTACATCGTAATCCCATTCAACAAATTATCATATCTTATATTATTCTTAGACGGATAATCAGATCATTTAATTTGTCATGTTACGTTGTTATTGTTTCTTTTTTCTCATTAGTTTAATTTCTTCACTATTTTACTTTCTTATTTTAATATGTTTTACTTGAATCAAAGATCTAATAAAAATGTTCTCTCGTTCTTTATAAGATAGGGACAGAAAAAACTTTTAGTTAAACATTAATTGATCATGTATTATCAAATGATATGTACATGGATCTACGATGTAATGTCATTAAAAATAAAGACATTGTCTATGAGTTACATATACACATCACCTTTCTTAGACTTTATTTTGTAATTACATTTAATATATTATTATTATCGTAGTAGACAAATAAGAGAGACGAATGATATACTTTATTATTATTATTATCTAATTATATATAATTATTATGAAAAAATAATCCAACAAATACTTGATATAGAGGGAGTCAAAAGAAAAAGGGCGTTAAAGAGAAATTATCATAAATGGAAAGAGAAGTTTGTTTGTGATAAAATAACATAAAGATATATAATGATTAAAAGAATCAAAGTAAGATTAAGCTAATTATGATTGATATTCCATATTTTTTTATTTATTTTTTAATATCTCAATTAACGTCACACGATACATGAAAGTTCATATCAATAATATGTATCAGATGGTTTTGTCCGTCAAAATTAGAATAGATGTGAACTTAATTCTTCTTCTTGAACTAATATAATATGTGAAGAGAGACAAGACAATAAATACTCTCTTTTTTCTAGGTATTTGTATTGAGGTTCGATTAAATTTAGATCGCATTGCAAGGCTTATTTCTTAGAGCAACACTCTCAACATAATTCTTTCTATTTTTAGAATCTTAAACTCAAGGAAAGAAGAATTTCAACCATCCTATCATAATTCATATTAATTAAGCAGGAGTAAAATTATGGGGCATGCAGTACATATAGATTTAAAATATTATTGTTCATTATCATAGAGAATGTTGAAGAAGATTAAACAAACCTAAACATAACTTAGAATACATGTCAGCAATATTTTAATTTTACTTCTTAATTAAGAGAATAATAATCTTTGGACCACCAAAATGCTGTAACTTAATAAAATAGGCAAATTATTGATTTCGATTGTAGCAATTAAATAATGAACTATTCTTAGAACGAACATTCCCCAAAATATTAAACTAAGAATTTGCTACTATTCACTAATTATATATTTAGTTAATCCCATTACATGGTACTCTACAAGTTCTTTACAATTAAAAAAAAAGAAAAGATAAGTGTGGGCATAATTTTTTGGATCTAACAACACTTCTCTTACATCCATTGCTTTTGATTGCCTATTCTATTTTTTAATTTGACTTTAAATTGCATGTCCAAACAAATTTTTAATTTTAAATTAATCTAACTTCTAGTCGTAATTTTATATCACATTTTCAAACGGATCGTACTATAAGTTTGAGAGATCTGAATTCATTTGTGTGGTGGATGCCATATAAGTGGAGAAATAATTTTTAGTTTATTGATTCTAAATTACTAATTATTTATATACGTTAAATAATTTTTTTAATATAAATTAAAATTTCTAATTATATCAAACTCTTAATTATAAAGATGATTTCGCCCTTGATGCCAAATGCAAGGATAACACAAAATAAATATGACACTAATTTTAAAGATACAGGATTTACTGTTCGATCATAAAAAATATTATTATTTTTTGAATTAATTTTTCATTTTATTTGAAAATTATTTTGTGATCATAAAATTTTAAATTCAACTTAAATTTGTATTTCAAATTTAGAAAACTGTTTATAACCGGTTTTTTTAATTCCTTAAATACATTCAAACATAAATATTATTTCAAATATTTTTTACAAAAAATACAACTAAACACAATTTTATTTTTTACTTCAACTTTTTATTTTATTTTAAAAAATAAAAAATATTTGAAATTTACGATCAAACGCGGTTATAATCTTGGAGAGAAGAAAAGTGACTATCAATGACATTGAAAATTGTACGGTGGATATTGGGCAGGCAGATCCACTTTACGATCGTTTTAATTCTTTCATGACATTAAAAATTATTTTATATTGTACTAGAGAAAATGGTCTAAAACCCCTTCAATTTATACCCGAAATTTCAACTACACACTCCAACTTCACGGGTGTTCTATCACCCCCTTTGAATATTTTAAAAGTAAAATATATACCCCCTTAAAAAGTCATTCCCAGATTTATGTTAAGGAGTGATATACATTCGCCTGCCACATAATATTATATTATTTTTTTAATAAAAATGTTATTATTCTTCGTCTTTATTTTATGTTTTCCTTTTATATTTTCCTTTCTCTTTTTCTCTTTTGTTTTTAATCATCTTTTGACTTTTCTTTTCCTTTTCTTTAATAGTAACTCCATTGATATAAAACTCAGAAGCACAGTACCTTCTTCTTTCTTTCTATTCTTTCTATATTTTTTTATTTTATTTTCTTTTTCATAATTTTAGTGAGGTGTCATTCAACTGATAATGATAATATTGTTGAATCGAATTTGAGGCTGCCAACCGGAGAATTAGAAGACGACATATTTGATAAGTTCATGTGGTCAGTTAGTTTTCGAAAAGTGGGTGACATATTGAAGTTGGTGATGATAGCAAAATCCGAAGTGAATTTGTGATTTGAAGTATAGAAAATTGTTTTTGCTATTTTTAATATGGTTGCCATGGTCACTGTCTACGAAAGGTGTTTTTTAGTGTTTTAGCACGAAACTAATCTATCCATCTCACTTTTAAATATTTCTCAATCTACTATTACTCAAAATTATGATAGTCAGAGGGTTTTTAGATATGAAAATAGAAGGTGGAAATGGTGACATGGCAGCTGCAAAATTGGTGGTGTGAAATTGAATAATTGAAGTTCATGATTAAAACTTAAAGAAGGGGAGTCGATTTCTTCTGAAAAAAAGAGAGAGGAAAGAGATAGCATTAGTGATAATTGAATAGTGAAGTAAGTTCATGACATTTTCCGGTGACTTAAATCCTGCGAAGTGTTAAAGAGAAAAAAAAAAGACAAAGAAAATTTAAAAAAAAGATAAATAGAAGTAAAAGATAACATAATTTTAAAAAAAATAAATCAGAAACTTAATATGAAAAAGGGAAATTACTTGCAAAGTTAAAATTTTAATAAAAAGAATCGTCTCTCACTCTCTTTGAGAAAGTGAATACACTTTCTTTGCCACCTCAGCATATAGGGTGAGATTAATTCCATTTTAAAAAAGTTCAAGGGGGTAATAGAATTCCCGTAAAGTATAGGTGTGTAGTTGGGAATCCAGCTATAGATTGGGGGGGATTTTGGCCATTTTCTCTATTGTACTATAGTATATACTAGTACTCATTATGTCTTATTTTATGTCATTATAATATAAAATATTTTTTAGCAGAAATAAATATGCATATTATTGAAGAGTGCTAAAATATTTATCGGCATTAGTTTATTGACATTGGATCCAATGTCGCTATAGGCTAAACGTGCTAATTACTGCTAAAAACATATTTAGCGGCAATTAAACTATTGCTGTTAATTAATTACCGTTGAAGATTATTTTTGATGTAGTGTATGATCGTATATATATATAAAGAAAAAAAACTTAATTGTTAAGATTGTAAGATTATTAAAGATGAATAAAATGTCGATTGTTTTCATTTGTATTTCTTAATTTTAAAAAAAGTCAATTGTTTTGACAATACCAATAACATTTACTCCTATATTTATTGGAGTGGAATTAATGGGTTCTAGTGGACCTATTCTATCCCCAACCCTAAACTTGGTTATGACAACAAAAAGAAAATCTCTATGATAACAAAAAAATAATTAGTATATGGCAAATTTCAACATTTCATGCCCCAATAGTCCTATCTATATAACAAAGTATTTGATGAAATAATTAAAATGTGCGCGTAAAAAAGCATAAACATTAGACAAGCTAGTTGGAGTTGGAGATTTCTTTCTTTAACATATATATATTCTTGATAAAGTTATTATATTTAACTACATAACTTAGCTCAACTCATGTTTAATTCACCCAATTTCAACTCAATTCGTTCATTTATCATCACTAGACATACGTATTATGAAAGAGATTTGTCTAGTACATCTTCCAGTTGATGATTTTCTTTATACGACATTACTCAATGAGACAAAAGTGACAGAGGGAAATATCATCAATTATCAAATGTTCAAATAAGAGTCTAAGGGGAGAAATCAACTAATTGAAAGAACTAGTTGGGAACAACTACATAAAATTAATGTTGTTTACACATTCCAGATTAACTGATAGATACTCATGTTTGAATAATTGTGTTAGAGTGATAACATTATAGTTGAATATCAATTCACGTTGAAAAAGTATAATGTGAAATTGAAAGGCAACGTCTATGGTCTATGAGAGGATGAGTAGTGCACCACATGTAATGTTATCAATCAACTTTATGATGCTCACATTCTAATAAATGACTATCATTAGTAGCAGATTTAGAATTTGGATGATATAGGTTTTTATGTCGATTTCAAATTATAACAATAGTAATATTCTATATTCAGTGAAATCTCATAAGTGATTGATTTGGAGATCATAATAGAATATATGCAGATCTTACCACTATCTTGTGGAGATAGAGAGATTGTTTTCAAAATACTCTCGACTCAAATATAATAAATTCTGGTATAAAGAAGAAGAAGATATTGAAGAGAACATAATTACAAATAATAAGAAATTGTGCAATACTAGAATAATAGATTATTAAAAGAATAAAAATAAACAATGATAAAAATAAAAAACAAGAACTACAATAATACTAGTTATACAATCACAAACACCGGCCACCCTAAGTAAGACAACATTACACTACCTATTATCCTTCTACCTTAATACGTGTCCTTCACACCATTCTATCTAAGGTCATCATGTCATCAATTAGTAACTTGAACTTGCGTCATATCATGTCTTAATATTGCCTCTCCCTAATACTTCTTCGACCTACCTTTACCTCTCCTCGTACTCTCTATAACCAACCTCTCTCACCTTTTGAATAATGTGTGTGCATTCATTGTCTATTAAATAGTTAAGTTAGCCACATAAAATATGACATCTCCTTTAATTATACACATCTACTTCAAAAAGATAATGAAGTTATGACTTATAATTGAGGTGAATGCATATAGTTAAATGAAATATCATATTTTATATGGTCAACGACTTAGCTACCTAATAAACAAATGAGAAGACATACAATTTTTTTTAAAATTTAGACCAAAAATATCTAATTAAACATTTAATTATAAGTTAAAGTGTTCCTAGGGGGATTGGACAAATATTCACTCTCTTCTTTTGTAAGCATGATCAATGCACATGTTGGGGTCATGCCTAAACCCCTTCATCACATATGAATTTGAAAAATAAAAGTGTTTAACTGAAACAAAAACTTAGTTCAAATATCAAAATGAAATATCTGAAAAGCTTAAGATATTGGTTGGAGTACTTATTAAGCCTTTAAAAAAAATTTAAAATTAGGCAACTAGGGGAATTAATTATGCACCGCTTCATTTATTATTAATTAATCGATCATTCATGATTATTATCTTTAATTTTGGTGTATTAATGCATGCATGGAATACTAGAAGACAAGAATGCCAACAATGCACAAAATTAAAATATCTGAGAATTATTTAATGTCATTGAAGAAATCATACTCATCTTAATTAATTGAATTATTAATGAAGTGTTGTTTTATTGTTGTCTTGATCCTTTTTGTGTCACGTACTCCTACAACTAATCAATTTATAAAAGCATTTGAAGTTAGTTAAAATAATATTAACTCATATTCTTTTTAGCAGTACTTTGTTACTACTCCCTCCGTCCACTTTTAATTGTCATTATTTCCTTTTTTAGAGTCAAACGATTAGAGCTTTGACTAACATTTTACGATGTATTTTTTCATCATATTGATATGTAAAAAATAGCAATTTGTAGTACTTTTTGTATAGTTTTTGAATATCTAAATTTTTGTTTAAACTATCGAATTAATGTAATCTAATTTAACTTTGAAAATTAGTCAAATTGACTTTCGAAAAGTTCAACATGACAATTAAAAGTGGACGGGAGAAGTATTTCTGAAAGGGAGAGGATAAATAAAGAAAAAAAAACAATAGAAAAGAAGAAGAGTAACTCGTAATTTATAGTTGATGAACATACATTTACTCTGAAATCTGAATATATTGTAAATATATTTTTTTCTAAATAAGTATGAAACGTAATATATTTTTTTAAAAATGAACAATTTTGAGTAATAGTTATGATTGCATGAATATTCCCCATAATTTTCCCACAAATAATCATACTTATTGGATTATCTTCTGACCAAGTGCAAACTCATGTATTATATAGTCACTTATTTTGAATCTAAATAAGTCTTACACAATATAGTAGCTCATTTTGACAGTTATCAAGGGCGGAGCTAGAAGCACGGGTGTGGATTTGGACAAATTTATTAGTTTTTGTTCAAATAATATATTTATATTAAAAAATTTATTATATATATAAATATTAAATTTAGAATTCAATTATTAACACTTGAAAGTTAAAAAAGCCATTTTAAAAATTCAAAAATCATAAAATTGAAATTCTGACTCCGCCTCTTATTATCATTCTATTATTTTGATTGAAGACAAAGAGGAGTGATTCATAATTTGAGCAAACTCACGCAAAGAGAATCGAAACAAAAAGATCAAAAACATGAAATAAAATAGAAAGAGAGAAAACTTTGATCGATAACTATTCATGTTATTATAAGTTAGCATGAACAAATGTGCAAATACACTACATTAAAAATTATCTTTAGCGGCAATTAATAAATGACGATAGCTTAATTGTCGCTAAATATGTATTTTTAGATGCAATTAACACTCTTTGTAAATGTCCCTAAAATCTATAGTGACACTGGATCCAATGACAATTAACTAATGTCGTTAAAGGTTTTAAACACTCATTGAGTATATTTATTGCCACTAAAACTTATTTTTATTGTAATGATAATTACTTTTTGAGCCGCTAATTAAGTTTTAGTTGGTATTTCATTATCACATATTTTCATAAATGCAACGTGAGATGTGTATACACATTGTGTATCGTGCATATCACAGTCAATTTTTCATGAATATATGCTGATATAGATGATATACAAGCATACAATGTGATGTAGATGGAGTCATCTTAAATTTCGCGTTTTCAATTTGATTATAAGCTGAAATTTGCCTACAGTTATCTCCAAATACATTCAAAAGTGATATTCAATTTCCTTAAGATGTTTCCAACAAAAATCAATAACACCTGATTGAGACAAATCACAAACATACGTCTCACAGAAAAATGGAACCAAGCTTCAATAATCTTTATTAGTGGTGTTTTTAGGTCTTTATCTTCAAAATATCAATAGAGAACTCGAAAAATGAATGAATATTCCAAATCAATAATAAAAAGATGATGAATCTGAAAACTGTGAGATTATTATTTTAAATTAGTGTCAAAATCGATGAAGAACCCAAAGTGAGCTATTTTATGCCAATTAGTGGGCCAAAGTTGATATGTCATGCCAATTTCTCTAATTTTTCGTGTTAAAAGCCAAGCATGAAACATCAATGGGCTGTTAACATCTCCATTTGCGTTGGGCATCAATTTGCTGTCTACCCCAATATATATCAATGTGCAAAACTTGCTTAACATATTCATACCAACTTGACTTGGATTTTAGGATAAATTATCTAATTACACGAATATTTCTATTATATTTACTAATACTTTCTAAAGTGAAATAATTACATTTTATCTCATTAATTAATAATTTCATATCAGATTTCAAGTCAGATACACCAAATATATGTTATTTGCTATCAGATACACCGAAATAGGGAGAGAGGTGAGCAAGAACAAGAGGGAGGCGAACGAGATTTGTCTATGTATATCTAGTGCGATTCACATGTATTTTGGATACCAAAAACGCGGAAAGTGGCAGCGAGATGGCAGGGAGGTGAGCGAGATTTGTCTATGTATACATGCGAATCCACTTGGATACATTGTATCTAAAACAAATTACACCTAAGTTTGACTCCATGTATCCCAAGATACATGTATCTAGACCTATCCAGACTTACTAAAATCTTGTAAGATGCGTAATATTGCAAACTATCGTATAACTAAGTAATTAGCTCCAAAACTTGTGAGATTTCTATAAGTTACCCTAGATTTTACTTTTGATAAGCTTTGATAAGAATAAAGACAAAACATACTTTCAATTAATAGTTTAATCTAAAAATATCTCAGTCGTCAATAATTTGATCCAATGTCCTCCATTGATAAGCTTTGACTTATTATAAAACCCAAAAAATGAGGCAATGTGGGAAAATATTAAATGGCCATGAACCACACACTTGTGATGTTCTCATTCTCATGTGTTGCCAAAAACATTGATGTCTTATTAGTCTCATATCTATAACTGCGTGGTTGATGCACAATCTTGCATTTTCCCCTCCACGTGGCACAAAATGACAGGATGAAATCATTGTCTTTGGCTTTGGAGAATAGTCTCTATGTGTTTATATGCCACAAATTCCTTTCTTCCAAAATCCAAATTATCTCCTCCCACACCTTTATGTTTTTTTCTCCTTATAGACCACACATTTATTTATTATTTGTATATAAAAAATTATGTCAATTTGTACCCCTTTCGTGTTTCATTTTTTCTTAATTTCATTTTATTTAAGACGATATCGTAAAATTAATTTGATATCTTTTAATATTGACAGAATTTTAAAACCGTGTTTGGATGAGCTAACTTATGACTTCAACAAAAAATCTTATTTAACATTGACCTCTTTTTATATAGATGAAAAATCTCATTTAGCATTAACCTCTTTATTTGGATGAGTTAACTTATAAGTTATTTAGTATTAATCTCCCTTTGTATTTAATGAACAAAGTTGATAAAGTTTATTTTAGAAGTAGACTCACTCCAATGAAAAATCTCAAAAATTATCGCAAAGGAGAAGGAAGGTTCAAATTCTAATCACACAAAAAATCAAAGATAAGGTCAGAGTGATAGACAAACTTGAAACTTCATCATTTTGAATGGTAATTTCATTTTTAATAATGACATGAAAATTTAAATTTTCCACATATAAATAAAGTTGTTCGAAGCAAGCACGATTAAGAAAAAACATATAAGTACCAATTTTAAACTTAGAAAATTTGAATTCAAATTTTTTTTTCTAATTACCTAACTTGATCACCCTTATTGGTACATTTTAAATGGTAACAAAACAATAATATTACATAAAAAAAAGAAGAAAGGAACAAATACTCGAGAGGGAACTGTGTAGTGAATGGGTTTACTCCTTCCTTAATCAGAAATTTCATGTTCAAGCCTTAAATCAGAATACAATGCAAATCTAAGAATTAGGATAATCGAGTTCCAATGCTAATATCGGACATCCATGAGGACCGTGAAAAATAAAAAAGAAAGGAAAAAAATATTTTTGTTAAATTTTATTTAAATATCCTCTCCACAAGCTTTTTTATTCTTCCTCTTCTTCATCTTCTTCATCTTCATGGGCTGATAAGAGAAAGGTAGTTTTGTACAGAGTGAAGACTCTCTCTTCTCTTCCCCCATTTTCTTCACACTTCGTATAGAAGAGAAATCTCATTCACCCACAAACCAATTTCACCCAAATTCTTCATAACAACCCTAAAGTTTCTTTCTTTTTCAAATTTACCCATATAATTTTCTTGAATTATCCTTAACAATGGACCTTGCTACAAAGCTCCAAGTAATTCACCTTCGTTCGGATTTTCTCACAGGAAGAGCCAATCTTCTTTGTCCTGGTGGTGTGAAAACCACTGCAGTTACGGTTTTCAATAACCCCAGAAGAAGAAAAGTTCTTAGAATTTCATCAAAATTGCAAGCTGTAGCGGTTGAAACTGCTGAAACAGAGGTAAAAGAAGATGTAGAGTCGTTGTTTTCGAGTAATTCTAGTGATGAATTTGATTATTCCAGAAGGGGTAGTAAGCAATCGGGTAATGGGGCTTCGAGTATTTCATCTGGGGTTAGGCTAGAGAATGTTAGCAAGAGTTATAAAGGTGTTACGGTGTTGAAAGATGTGAGTTGGGAGGTGAAAAAAGGTGAAAAAGTTGGTTTAGTAGGTGTAAATGGTGCAGGGAAAACGACCCAAATGAGGATTATATCTGGTTTGGAAGAACCAGATTCTGGGAATGTGATTAAGGCTAAACCCAACATGAAGATTGCATTTTTAAGCCAAGAATTTGAGGTTGAGTCGACAAGAACTGTGAAGGAGGAGTTTATGAGTGCATTTAAGGAGGAAATGGAAGTTGCTGAGAGACTTGAGAAAGTTCAGAAGGCGATTGAGAAATCTGTTGATGATTTGGAGCTGATGGGGAGGCTGTTGGATGAGTTTGATTTGCTGCAGAGGAGGGCACAAGCTGTGGATTTGGATGTTGTGGATGTTAAGATTAACAAGATGATGCCCGAGTTAGGATTTGCTCCAGAGGATGCAGATAGGCTTGTGGCATCATTTAGTGGTGGCTGGCAAATGAGGATGTCTCTGGGCAAGATCTTGCTGCAGGTATCAGATATTAGATTTTTTCGTTTAATGTGTGGTTAATGTTGCCGGGCAAGTAATTAACGGGGAAATGGTACCTTGAGTTATGTTTTGTTCATGTGTCTCTTGGAATTGTAATGCTTTAACATACCTACTTTGATAGTTTATTATGATTACTGAGTCAAAGATCATGTCTTTATAAAAAAAAAAGAGTCAAAGATCATGTTTAGTGTCTATAAGCAAAGAACAGTGTGTGTGGAATGATCAATGGTAGATCTTGAGTAATTTGCTTTCTAAGAAGGGGGATATTTTGATTTTTGGTAGCTACTGCAGAACCTAATTTATTGATGAATCAAGGACATGTATATCTCAAATTACATGTTGCATATTGCTCTTCAAAGCATATTAGTCCACTTATCCTATGATACATCTTTGGTACTGATTGGTCTTAGACTTGGCATCTATTTTGTTTAGTTGTCATTTTTTCTAGGCGAATAACATGTTTGATTTTGCAGGACCCAGATTTGTTATTACTGGATGAACCGACTAATCATCTTGATCTGGATACGATTGAGTGGCTTGAGGGTTATCTTAATAAGCAAGAAGTTCCGATGGTCATTATATCTCATGACCGAGCTTTCCTTGACCAGTTGTGTACAAAAATTGTGGAGACTGATATGGGTGTATCTAGGACATATGAAGGAAATTATTCGGATTATATTATTTCAAGGGCTGAATGGATTGAAACACAGAATGCTGCATGGGAAAAGCAACAGAAGGAAATTGAGCAAACGAGAGATTTGATTAGTAGATTAAGTGCAGGAGCAAACTCAGGTCGTGCATCTACAGCTGAAAAGGTAAACAAAGATGTCTCCATTATTGATCTGTAACTGCAGTATGTTGACTTTTGCACATGAGTGCATCATTTTGTGTATGTGCTTGTGGAGAAAAACGTTGCTCTTGCGCTGAATGACATAGGTGTGATGACTTTAGCAAATCAGCTACCGGATAGCTGATGAATACAGAGTGTAATTTTTATCTTCCAACTGTCTAAGCCCATAGGTGCTTAAAGGACATATCTCTTTCTTGGTGCCAAGGTATATGTTGGCAGGCGGCAGCATGTCAAATCCCATCACTCTGCCTCTTTTATTGTGTTAGTTGTTGTGTAGTGATTAATTAAGCTAGTGAAATTTAAGAAAAGGAGGGGCACACCTGATCAATTTGGCCAACTTTTGTCATATCCATATTTGTTAACTATGTTGTACCTTTTCTTTCAGACTCTGGGATACTGATTTCATTCTCCTTTCTTTTTGGTGATAACAGAAGCTGGAGAAACTTCAGGACCAAGAACAAGTTGATAAGCCATTCATTAGGAAACAAATGAAGATTAGGTTCCCCGAACGTGAAAGAAGCGGGAGAACAGTTGTGAATGTTAAAAATCTGGAATTTTCTTTTGAGGATAAGGTCAAACAAAAAACATTGACGTTAAGATTTCAATTTGCGTCTTGTTTTGTGGATATTTTAATGATAACTAGTACCATTGCTTCTTATGTTTTTGGGTTGGCTTTTATCTTACATGCTTGTTTTTCTGGCAGGTTCTTTTCAAGAATGCAAACTTGACAATTGAGAGAGGAGAAAAAATTGCCATTATTGGTCCTAATGGGTGTGGAAAGAGCACCTTTCTTAAACTGATTATGGGTTTACTGAAGCCAACACGAGGTGAAGTTGTGCTTGGGGAGCACAACGTCTTACCAAATTACTTTGAGCAGAATCAGGTGTGTCGAGCCTTTCCAGTTTTCTTTTGGGTCTTTGGCTGCTGTTTTTATCCTGTTTTTACATGTGATAACATGACCAAGATTGTGTTTATCTCTGTTCTTTTTTCTTTTGATTAAGGCTGAGGCACTCGATTTGGAAAAAACTGTCCTTGAAACTGTAGCAGAAGCTGCTGAGGATTGGAGACTAGATGATATAAAAGGACTCCTTGGACGTTGTAATTTTAAAGCTGACATGCTCGACAGGAAGGTTTCCTTTTTGAGTGGCGGTGAGAAGGTAAGAAAATAAACAGATCTTCTCTGCATATTGTTGAGAAAGATAGTGGTTCTCCTTTGTCTATTTTTGTGTTTTTCTTGGTTATTTGATCTTTATCTGTGATAATTGCTTTTTCTACTATTCCTTTCTCAAATTTAAAGTCACATGATCATTAACCCTTTCACAGATTACCATTTGCATCTGTTAACTTGTTCTATAAATTGTTTTAGCTGCAAACATGACTCGGCATCAATACAGGCAATATCTGCTGTTGCTAATTTAGCTTTATGGAAATGTTAAGTATTACCTTCTTATCTATGAGCTATCTCGCACAAGTCGCTATTGCATGTGATTACCTTATGATTGTACTTTCAAGCTTATTTTGGTTTTGTGAGCTTTAGTTTAAAGATGTACTATCGTGGTGTTTAGCTGTCTATAATTCCAAGATTACTTTAACTTTTGACCGACAGACTTGGCGTCGGGGAAGAAAAGCCATTTTTTCATTTTTCGAGGCTTCCGAATAAGAATCTTAACTGATAATTTATCTAGGCATCTGATAAGAGTGTCTGTTAGTTGTGGCCTTTCACCATCTAACATTAACCATTTTAACTTTCATTGTCAGCAAAAACTTATGTGTGCTAAATTGATGTGTAAATGGTTTGTCTCAGTTGTGATACCATTAGTTCTTACTAATATTTCTACTCAATTATCCTCTGCTTAAGGCCTACTCTTGGATTATTCTCTTGTTCTTGTTTTGAACTTGTGTGCCAACCTTATTTCTTTAGGCACGTCTGTCCTTCTGTAAGTTCATGGTGACCCCTTCAACTTTGCTAGTACTAGACGAGCCAACCAATCATTTGGACATACCAACAAAAGAGATGCTTGAGGTACTTTTTTCTTCTCATCAGTTCCTACCAGTATTTCGTGTTACCGCATACATGTTTTATTGTGGGAAACTTATTGACCCTCAAGTTTCTTTCTAAATTTTCTGAAGGAGGCAATTACGGAGTATAAAGGCACCGTGATAACTGTTTCTCATGATCGGTACTTCATAAAACAAATTGTTAACAGAGTATTGGAAGTACAAGATGGCACTTTACATGATTATGAAGGAGATTACGATGTAAGTTCTTAAACCTTGCATCTTATGACCATTATTAGCTTTATCCCCAGTGTTGTGATCGCGGTTAAAATTTTTGTAAACAATGATTAATGCTGGTAAATTGTCACACATGTAACAGACATAATCGTTTGCTTTCATATTATGTATCGTTAAGCTGCATCTATCCTTTACATATTAAATTTTGAAGTTTCAAACGGTGCTTTTAATATTTTACTTTTGTGGAAACGTCTTCATTGGGGGTCTGATTGTGAAAAAAGATTTGACTTAGTAATTAGCAGTAACATTAAACGCTTATTACTAAACTGTGTTTTCTGATTCTCTTTATTTCGAATAATGATTCATTTACATCTTGTGTACAGTATTATTTGGAGAAAAACCTTGAGGCCAGGGAAAGAGAGCTTGAACGAGAGGCAGAGATCGAGGATAAGTCTCCAAAAGCTAAAGCCAAATCCAAGATGTCAAAGGTAACAATTTTGGATTTCCTCTGCTAGATCACTCAAAACGATAGCACGAAATATACATTTAGGGGGCTTTAATGTTCTGCCCGATCGATGAATTCCTCGTAGTGATGAATTGTAAATTATCAATAGCATATTCTGAGAATGATCAACATAAATATTGTTGTTGTGACTGGCAGGCGGAAAAGGAAGCTCGGAAGAAACAGAAAATGCAGGCATTCCAAGCAGCAAAACAGAAGTCGAAGAAATCAAAAAACTCCAAGAGATGGAACTGAAATGGTTTTTTTAGATGCTCCCCATTCAGCTCCTTTGCTCTCTGTACAAAGCTCTAGTGAGCTACATTATCCATCATCTTATTGTATATAATAACAAATAGATAAATATAGTACTAGTTGATTATTCTTGTCAAACAAGCAGTCTAATTCATAGTTCTCATGATCTATCCTATTTTATGGAAAATCAGACCTCAAGTAATTTATGTTTTTTTCTTCTGTGCTGGGCCTAAAGTTGATATGAGAAAAGAGAAAATTACTTGAAAGAGCAAACATATGCTCTGTATTTATCCGAAATAGCAAGAGTTCAAGAAAATTACATTACATAGCGAGAGTTTGAATTTTATCTGTTCTGCTCCTAACCTTTGGTTATTGTTTTTCCTTCCACTTTTTCTGGTTTCTCAAACTTTTGGTCTTTCCCCACTCGTAATTGTATCTTCTCCAATTATTCCATATATGGTGCGAGTAACTAATAATGAAGAAAAAACTCGAAGGATAGTTGGTATGTGAGTGATAGTCTAATTGACTAGTGATATTGTCTGCTCTAGATTTAAGTTGTCACGATTTTAAAAAAAAGTTGCATGGTATGAAACATGGGGGAAAATATTTACCCAACATGGCCAACAAATTGAGTAGTCAATGCAAACTCCTTGTATGAATCATGTTCAATGCTAGTTGTAAGATGGATGGCATGTGAGCTCTAATGGTTAGTATTGTTATCATTCAAATATTTCCGCTAATTATGCTCATTTCCTAATGTTCTTTCACATTCTATTAAGCAAGAGCAAAAATCAAGGTGGTGGAGGTTTTCATTAGTACAATTATCTATAAGAAAATGGGTAAATTAAGAAGATTGTTAATTAATCTAATTTAAATGCTAGCCGAATTTAGTAAATTAATTAAATTTGATTACGTTCTTAATTAGAATTGACCATAAATGAAACTATCCTAATTTGAAATGTAACCCTTTTATTGTCAACGTTCAGAATATTCCAACGTTCACAATTCAAATTCCAACAATACATTTACCGCGTCTATATCATTCAACATACTATAGTTCAACAACGATACGATACGCCGGCGAACAACCAGACGCGTACCTTGGTCGTCTTCTTCCCAGCGACCTCCACAACCCAGAGGCGAGAAGAGGCTAGGTGGAGGTCAAGATCAGACGGCAATCCGTTCATCAATCTCTGGTATATTCTTTGTCCTTGAAAAGAAATTCAAATTTCGAATTGGGAATTGGGAATTTGCCCTATCCTTATCCGATTATATTCCCCCAATTCGTACCCCTTTTCATTCCCAAGAAAGGTTGGAGAGACAGCAATATTTGAATTACTCTGCCCAGCTCAATTTTGTTCTTGTCTTTTTTTGTTATGAATCTGTTGTAATCTATATCCTTATGTTTAAATTAAATATATGAATCAAAGCGTTAAGTTGTTAATGTCGAATTCTGTCTTCAAGTAGGCGTAGGAGTTTTAGGGTCGATTATCATAATGGTTGAGTAACATCTGTTATTCTTTTCGCTTGAGTTTTGTTTATTTTTAGTATGAATGTCTAAATGGGTTGCATCTCTTATTTCAAAAATGTCAATTCCTTGTCAGTTGTTTGGAGTTGCTACGAACAAAAGGTTACAATTGTTTATTCCTTGTTGTTATTGTGTATTGCTTTTTTGTAAAAGGAATTGCTAAATGAGAATATCGTGGGGTTTAAGGCTTTTGGTCTTGCTAGTGCCTGGATTTTCAAAAGTAATTGAAAAAAACTGTTTGTTGAGGGATTGGTCCATCACGTCCTCTTTGTTTGTCCTATTTCTATATGCTGTTTCGGTAGGGTGGTTTAAAACTTTGAGATATCGTTGCTGAACTTTTCCATAGTATACTATGACATACAACTAGACTTTCTCCTCCTTTGGCTGGGGTGTTACCTTCAATGGGGGTTTCCATGTAAATCTTGGTGTGGTTTTATCTAACTCTATAATATTCGCGTTCATCTGCTAACATTTTTTGAAAATGTTTGGGGGCAAGGAGAGGGGAGGTGGTTAGTAACTATAACAGTTTAAAGTTTGATTTGTTCAGATTCTGGCACCCGTGTGTATGAGCTATAGTTGTTCTTTCATTTTCCCTAGCAATGTGGTAAATTGAGGAGAATAGGAGCACAATGGCCCGAGGTGGATCCCGGGTTTGAAGTTTATGGGGTCCTACAATGACTTCAAGTTAATACTATAATAATAATTGGGTTCACAATCAATTATTTATAGGTTTAGAGCAACATAGAATAGCTAAAGAATTTCATCTTGGAACGACTTTCTTCTGGATCCTCTTCATCATGATAACTGATCAGCTCCTAGTGTGGCTAGTGCTGGTTCTATAGAACCACTCCCAAGAGCTAGCAGGTATATCGATAAATAGAACATAGCAACCTCGACTTGTGATTGAGGTTTACATAGCTCTCCCAACTTGCCACAGCCTTCAGGTTCAAGCATGAATGCTTGAGTTAACAGAGACAATACCACCAAACCCTGCAAAAAGCAAGTTGAGGGTCGGCTATATGAATCCTTACTGTTCAAAAACGCCAATTATTAAAAAAAGAAGTGTGGGGCCAGAGGGGTTTATGGAAAAAGCTAACTTACAATATTCATAACAGCTAGAGAGACAACAGAAGTAAGATATCTTCCAAGATAAGAATCACTTAGGAAAGCTCCAAGTAAAGAGAAAATATAAAGTGTTCCCATCCATTTGCTGAACATGGTTGCTGCTTCAGCATTTGACTGCCTTAAGACAGTCTTTGAGAAAAGAACCATTTTCACTTCCACTCCAGTAAATGCAACTGCAGCTAATCCTTCACTGACTGCATCAATCAAAGAACATCAATCTAATTAATCTAAATAGCTGTCCATCCAACTAATTGAACTAAAAATACCTGATGGATGCATTATATATGCATAATTCATGTATAATAATAGTCAATGTATAATCTATGTATAAAATGTATAAATCACTTGATAAATGTATTATCCTTCACACTTCAGCCAAAGACCACAAAACAACAGCAAGTCAACATCGCCATCTCCGGCGAAGCTTCGAGCCATGGCTATGACGACGAAAAGCAAATAACAAGAAAGCAGCCACGAGCTCCACCCACAACAACCACATCGCTGCTAAATGCGAATTCCGATGAAACTCTCAAACTCCGACAAACTTCGCTTCCTGATCTGCTCGGAAAAGCAACACTCGGGTGACCCTTTCAATTTTGTGTTTTTTATATCTATATGTGTCTATTTTTCAGCTTCTTATTGTTATTGCTTTTGATAAATATTTTCGATGTTACTGTTTGCTTCACCATTTTCACACTAACGGTTATTGCCCAATATTATTGGGTTGTTCTTGTTTGTTTTGGTTTCAATGCTACAATATTTTTCAACTACTGTTATTGTATTGTTATTATTATTATTATTATATTATTATTCAACTGCTATTG
Organism: Solanum appendiculatum; assembly: GCA_018342035.1. Lineage (NCBI taxonomy): Eukaryota > Viridiplantae > Streptophyta > Magnoliopsida > Solanales > Solanaceae > Solanum > Solanum appendiculatum. The sequence goes on from JAGDQO010000292.1 coordinate 339,415, forward strand.
CTGTGTTGTCCAATATTTTTGCTGTCTATTAGTGTTTGTGGACTGATTTTGCACAATTTATTTTATTGGTAGTTGTTATCTCTTTTAGTTGGTATCGTTTATTATTTCATTTGTGACTATTTCCATTGTTATTTTGCACTACTTTTACATTACTTTTTGCTGGGTTTGTATTGATTTTGTTCAAAAAATTGCATCAGTAAAATTTATATTACTCTCTGGTTATGGTTTGTTTTATTTGTTCTCTGCTAAAACTTACTTAACATAGATTGCACTGTTGAATTGTTTGCCAATGTTTTATTGTCACATATTTTATGGACTGTTCTATTTTACTTTTTTAAAATAATTTTTCACTAAGGCCTTGCCTCGGGGGAGGACGCCTCGAAGCCGGGCGGGGAGCCTCGCATCGGGGCAGGACGCCTCGAGGCCAGGCGGGGGGGGGGGGGCCTCGCATCGGGGCAGGAAGCATCGAGGTCGGGCGGGGGACTCGCCTCGGAGCAGGACGCCTCGAGGCCGGGTGGGGAGGGGGGGATCGCCTCGGAGCAGGACGCCTTGAGGACGGGGGGGGCTCGCCTCGGGACAGGCCGCCTCGAGGCCAGGTGGGTGGGGCCTCGCCTTGGGGCAGGACGCCTCGAGGCCAGGGTGGGCGAGGGCCACGCATCGGGGAACGAAGCCTCGAGGCCGGGCGGGGTGGTGGAACAATGGCCTCGCCTCGGGGCAGGTCGCTTCGCTTCGGGGCAGGTTACCTCGCCTCGGGGCAGGTTGCCTTGAGGCCAGGGGGTGGGGCCTCGCCTAGGGGCAGGACGCCTCGAGGTCGGGGTGGGCAGGGGGCCTCGCATCAGGGTAGGAAGCCTCGAGGCCGGGTGGGGGAGCCTCGCCTCGGGGCAAGACGCCTTGAGGCCGGGTGGGTGGGGCCTCGCCTCGGGGCAGGACGCCTCGAGGCCCAGGTGGGCGGGGGCCTCGCATCGGGGAACGAAGACTCGAGGCCGGGCGGGGTGGTAGAACAGGGGCCTCGCCTCGGGGCAGGTCGCCTCGCTTCGGGGCAGGTTGCCTCGCCTCGGGGCAGGTCGCCTTGAGGCCAGGGGGTGGGGCCTCGCTTAGGGGCAGGACGCCTCGAGGCCGGGGTGGGCAGGGGGCCTCGCATTAGGGTAGGAAACCTCGAGGCCGGGTGGGGGGACCTCGCCTCGGGGCAAGACGCCTCGAGGCCGGGCGATGGAGGTGGGCGGGGCCTCGCCTCGGGGTACGACGCCTCGAGGACAGGCGGAGGGCGGGTGGCCTCGACTCGAGGAAGGACGCCTCGAGGCCGGGCGAAGGGCGGGTGGCGTCGCTTCAGGGCAGGACGCCTCGAGGCCTGGCGGGGGAACTCGCCTCGGGGCAAGACGCCTTGAGGCCGGGCGAGGGGCCTCACCTCGGGGCAAGACGCCTCGAGGTCGGGCATGGGGTTGGGGCCTTGCCTCGGGGCAAGACGCCTCGAGGCCAGGCAGGGGGTAGGTCCTCGCCTCGGGGAAGGACGCCTCGAGGCCGGGCCGGGGGGGATGGGACTAGCCTCGGGGCAGGGGAGGGGTGGGCCTCGCCTCGGGGCAGGAAGCCTCGAGGCTAGGAAGGGGGGATGGGTGGGCCTCGCCTCGGGAAAGGGCGCCTCGAAGCCGAGAGAGGGGGGTGGGCCTCGCCTCGGGGCTGGACACCTCGAGGCCGGGCCGGGGGGTGGGACTCGCCACGGGGCATGACGCCTCGAGGCCGGGCAAGGGGCTCGCCTCTTGGCAGGACGCCTCGAGGTCAGGCGGGAGGGGGGGCTCGCCTCAAGGCCGGACGCCTCGAGGCCGGGCGGGGGATGGGGCCTCGTCTCTCGGGGCCGGACGCCTCGAGGCCGGGTGGGGGTGGGTCTCCCCTCTGGGCAGGACAGCTCGAGGCTAGGTGGGAGGCGGGGGGCGTGGGCTCGCCTCGGGCAGATCGCCTCGAGGGGCGTGGGGGAGGGCCTCGGGGGTAGGGCTCTCGAGGCCGAGGGAGGGGGGGCTCGCTCGGGGCTTGACGCCTCGAGGCCGGGCGTGGGGGAGGGCCTCGCCTTGGGGCAGGACGCGAGGGGGGCTCGCTTTGGGGCAGGACGCCTCGAGGCCAGGTGTGGGGGAGGGCCTCGCCTCGGGGCTTGACGCCTCGAGGCCGGGGGGGCTCGCCTTGGGGTCAGGATCGCCAGGACGAGGCCGGGCGGTGGGTGGGCGGGGGCGGGGTGTTTTCAGTCAGTTTGTAAAAGTTTTATATTGAAACAAATTTTTGGATTTAATTCTTGTTTTATTAAGGCATCACACTCTCTTTTTTATTTTTGTGAAATTCTGCATTCCCAGTTTGAAGTCGAGAGAGGTAAGGGTTCTTCTATCTAGGTGTTAGAGTATGTGGCCACATGACCCGGTAGGTTTAATTGTGATAATAAGTATAGACGTCTCTCTATACCAACAAAGTATAAGGTCACTTTGATGACCTATTTACTCAAACAAAGGTGTTAGGTATTCAAACTCACCCAATCACCAGTCCCATTTGTTTTCTTCATTGATCAACGGCTTTATGTGCTTTCTTGTTGTACTTTGCCTTGCAACTCACCCTTTGAGATGCTTTCAACTTATGATATTGGAATGTGTATCACTTGTAGTCATTCAGCATGCACCAGTCCCCCAGATTATTACACTGTTATGTAATTGTATTGTGTCCAATTATTAGAAGCTACTCATTTGTTGTTTTTTGCCTCAGGTGAAGTCAAAGATGATTGAATTGGTAGTAACAGTTGTGCATTTGAAGTTATGCTGGAGAAGGCGATTGTGGATGCCTTCCACACCTTTAGGGAAAACTAATGAATTTGGTACAAAGATTAATAACGCAGGGATTAGTAAAGCAGAGATTAGTAATGCAGGGTTTATTTTTATTCAGTGTTTGGTTCATTATTTCTCACTTCATCTTGTGTTTGGATTAAAACTCTATAAAAAACTTCTTTCCAATATACCCTTGAATTATTATGTAATTTGGGTCAAGGTAGATAATTGCAAATTTTTTTTTTTTTATGGCCTTCTAGCTATGAGAAAAATATTTTTGTTGCCATGTTTGCTATTTTTTCACTAATTATTTGAGGATAAATAATTGTCACCTTAATAAATTGACTACTCACAAAATGTCAATTTTCAATTTTAAAAAAGATAAATCATCTACTTTTAAAATAAAAAAGACGATAAACAATAGTAATTTGTCGTCTAATAATACATTCAACTAAGATCACAAACGTCATGTGGTAATATATTTACCTTTTTAATTAGTAAATGTTAAACAACTCACATTTCAAATATTGTATTGATTAGTATTAGAATTATTTAGTATCAAACAACTCTCTCTAAATAATTTGTAAGCTAATTTATTTAAATAAATTTACTAGTACAAATATAAAACATAAAATCAAGAAAATAAAAAAAATAATTAAAATGATTTGAGGGATATATTTGTCTTTACTTCCACGGCATTATATCCCATGTATTACTAATACCTCCAAATGGAAGGTATTAGTAATACATCCTATAATACCATGTAGGGTGTATAACTAATCCATGGATTAGTTATATATAGGCTCAAAATCCTACTAAACATAGTACTAAATAATTTAACAAGTCTCTTAATTGTTGAAAAACAAATTAGGAAAAAATTCACCAACTTTGATAAGAGAATTTTTATCTTCAATCCACTAATTTTAGTTGTTCATTTATATCATCACTTTAATTATACTTTTTAATTTCTTTTTGATATAATTTTAATTTTATTTATAAATTTAATAAAATGAAATCATGAATATTCTTAATAGAAAATACAAAATACCCAAAAAAAACTCGAAATAATCTCTAAAAATTTGATATTAAAAAAAAACAATTCAGATCATGTTTTTTAAAATTACTTTTAACATATAACATAAAAAAAATGAAATCTTGTAAATTACCTTTGATAGGAAAAAGAATAATAAATTATTAGTTGAGTAATTAAAAGATAAGTATCTGGTAAATAAAATTATGCCAGAAATTTGAAAAAAAAAATGGTGAGGAAAGAAGATATTGTAGTATTATAGTACTTGTAAAATGTGAGAATAATTTATGTCTAAAAATAAAGTTGGTCTCTTTTTTTTCTTGTTATTTTGCTGCTTTTTTTTTTGTCAGATATAAAAATAGAACGAAGAATATTCTTATATTTAAATTACGGAAATGATATTAATGGAGATGTAAAATATATATCACGAAAATAATGATATTAATGAGTAGCCAAAATTAGTGAAAGATGAAATTTTTCTTACTAAAGTTGGAGAGTACTTTTCCTAATTTATTTTTTAATTATGGTTAAGAGGCTTGTTAAATTAATCTAAACCTTTAAATTTTAAATATGACAAGTGTCACTCATCTAAATATGCACTTGAGGAAATGGAGAGAAGGTGTAATGGAGATGAGCCAAATTCATTCCGGATGGTTGAGCGTTACGTAGATCTGTCAAAGGGCCAATGCATGTATTTACCTATTGTAAAAAAAAAGTGAGAAAAATGAAATAAATAATCCCTCTTATGTGGAGATTGGTTTAAAACTGATCCTGTAAAAGTCATTCTAAAAAAAATGATCCTTTAAATTTATGCCTGAGTGGTTTTGGTTCTTTATGCTTACTAAAATTAAGCACTTTTGATGAAATTGGCTCGTGAAAGCATGTGAGTCGTTTAAATGAAAGCACATGAGTCATATTTAAAGGGTTACTTTAAACCAACTCCAAACACAAGGGACTAATTTGTCATTTTCTCTAAAAGAAGTCATTGAGTTACGAGAAGTTGACAGCTTACAAAAGTTTAGTTCTTCATAGCTTTTAGCTTTCTCCTATACTTGGATGACTAATAGTCTATACTTGCTCACAGGTTAGCCTATAACCTTCTAAGCCAAAACCATCACTTTTTAGTTGATGTATCATGAAAAGTGAGTGGGGGGGGGGGGGGGGGACCTATTGCATGAAAAATGAGCTGGGGTAGAATCACGAACTCGAAAGGGAGGCTCTTCTGTGTTGCTTGTTGCATATTACTTCAGCTTTTATCTTGTTGAAATGCACATCTTAAAGGGAGGCTCTTCTCTGTTACTTGCTGCATATTACTTCAGCTTTTCACTTGTTGAAATGCGCGTCTTCCGTGGGACAGTTTTGTGCAAGTTTGAGTTAAATCACTTTCCTCTTGTTTCTTTTCTTTGTGAAGCTGAAATTTTACTTCTTGAACTATTTATTTCTTTTGTTAATCGTGGACGATACTGCTCTCTATTTTCCTAGTTCTTGTTTTCTCAGGCTTAGTTAACCTCATTGTCTATTTCATTTTCAGAACTGTCAAACTATAACTCTTGCGATGATGGCTGGATTGTGGCTGAGGAAGCTGTTATTGTACAATATGAATAGCATCGATTAAGTTAACCTATGCTGTTTTGTAAGATTTTGTGATCTTAGGGTATATTTTCGTCATAAGTTTTGTTGTTTTTAAGAAGTCGATTAGTAGCATGGTTGCACAGACTCACAGTCAATTAAGTTAACATTGTTTTCAAGTTTGCCGTTACTTTGCCAGCCTTCCTTATTTGTTTCTTTGTTGAGGAAAATGGCAAAAAAATATATTCTACAATAGAAGTTGGAAATACCAAATTCTTCTAAACGATGTAAACATAGTATGCATTTTTTTTAGCTAAGACATTTTTTCAAACACTTGAAGGTAAATGTCAGAAATCTTTTAACAGAAAAATCACATATGCATGCTACATTAAATCTTGTTAAAAATAAAAAAGTAAAATTTGAAGAATGATTGTGCCCTTAATTGTCTTGAATCTTGATACTTGGATCTTGGGGGTAAATTTATTTTAAAAAAAATACAAAATGTATAAAATAGATTAAAATTTTTAACCCAAGAAAGAAAAAAGAAGGAAGAAGAGATCGAAACAGAAAAAGAATGAAAAAAAAGAAAAAAAAAGAAGTAAAAGTATAAACAAATAAATAGGAAAAAAAATAACTTTTTAGATTCATTTATTTATCAAAATACAAATTATGATATAATATCAAGCTTCCTTTAATTCTTTAGGTTTGGAGGGGAATTTTGTCTAAGATTATTTTTTAAAAAGCTAATAAGATCCTAAAGAGTCATTTTTATATATAAAAATTTAAAGAGTACATATGACAAGTTGAAGGACTAAAATCACACAGATTGATTAGTTGAAGGTAAAATAAGCTTAACCAAATATTACGAGGACTAAAGTAAGAATAATGTAGTAACACGAGGACTAAAAATGTTATTTCCCCTAAAATAAAATTTCAATGGGTAATCCGTCTCAAAAAAAAGGAAGAACCCTTTGGAATCTTCTAGACATCTTTTATCCTCCTTGACTAAAAAGTGAATGTTTGGTTTGTATCTCGGCTCTAAGGTGACTGGAGAGTAACCTGGTTCACCGACAAGCTGTCGAGAATTACTCTGTTTTCATCGGTAAGTTTCTATATCTGTAATCTTGTTCGAGCTTCTATTCTCATTCTTCTCATTTTTTTCCTCTCTCTAGTTTTATGTGCAACAAGATATATCTGAATCTCTCAATATGTATCCCTTATGCATTCAAAAAAATGTTGCTTCATCTTGACTTCAGGTAGATTCTGATCTCGTTGTAGCTTATTAAAATTTAAGGTTAAAAGTTGGTCATTTATAATTCTAGATCTTTAAATAAAAATTGTTCTTAGAGTGTTGAGTCTGAAATTTCCAATTGTAGTTAATCTCAAATCTGAGAATCTTGTGTAAGTTAACAGTGGTTGGAATAGTTGATAACTTAGAAATGGTGCGATTGTTTCCTTAAAAAATGTGCGGACGGTAGATTTCGTTGCTGCAAATATGAATGTCATGTGATGTTGTTATTCTCTCTGTTCCTATCTCTCTAGCTTGAATTATTTTCTTGGTCTTGATTTTTAGATTAGATATTTGGTGCTTGACTAGGTTGAGTAACTTTCTTGGATTACTATTTAACTCTTTGGAAGAATTAAATTCTAGCATACATGTTGGATTTGAATTTTACACAGCTATACTATGTACCATATATCCTCCACTATTAGAACAATGTTTCACAGAAATTCTCACACCGTAGTTAAGACCTTAAGGAGCACTAGAGAGTCCATTTTCCATAAAGCGCGAGTTAAAACAACTGTTACATAGTAAGCAAGTGCATCCTTTATTGCAATAGCCGTAGCCTCAATGTTTGTTCCTTTCTAGGTTTCAGCTCCCTAAGCATAGATAAGGTCTCCTGCTTGATTTCTCAAATCACGTTTCATTTATACAATTTGCAAAGTCCTCCATCTCTTGATTACAAGTTGCATACATAAGTGTGAATAAAAATTCCTTTCCTCCAATTTTAATGTATTACTCTTACAGTAAGTTGTTGTATCGTAACTGCCAAAATATGGATATGGAGTTCTTATCTACAATATAACCAAGTCTTACTAGAACAATTAGCTACAACAGTGTGATGGCCTAGGGCTCTCCTATAGGTATCAATGTTTTTTTTTGTTCAGATTAGTCAATCTCTCAAAAGCTTGTTGAGTATTGACTGATATAATATTCCAAAATAGTATATTATTCATCGTTTTCGAGTTTTCTTTAAGGCAAATCTTTGTGATAAAGGTGTGATAGGAATTGCCCAGCCAATGTTTGTTTTCTCTCCTTTCTTGTTTGAGTTGTTTCCTTTAAGTAGGTCTACCTGTCTTGCTAAATGATCAACCTCTATTTCCATAAGATGTATATTGTTAATTATTTCCTCCCCTGTAATTGCATATGTGTTCTCATGCTCATGAGCACATGCAAACTTCGAAGTGTCAATGTTGAGTTGAGGGACTGTACTTACATCACAATTTTTTATTGTTTGCTAATCAGACCCTGATTTCTGATTAGCTCTTGATATATCTACCACACCCTATAAAGTATTTTCCATCTCTTCTTCAGTTGGAGGTTCAAGATTATCTATTGCGACTTGACCTTCAATTAGTTGGTCCTCGCTCATTGATTGAATGTTGTTCTCTCTATCTTCTAAGGGGTTAGTCATTTTAACTCAACTTCACAAGCAGAAAAGAAATTCGTGTCTTCTTTGCTTCTGTGTCTATGTTGGTTTTTGATAGCTGATTAGGAGGTCGCACAACTTTGCCACTTGATAAAATTATCTCTCCTTCCTCTGATGATGATCTTTACTTTTGTTCTTTACCTGCACTTTCTTTGCTCTCAATTCAAGACGTAGTACCAAAACACGCTATCTCATTGTGTCCTTGAAGCTTACATATCTCGCAATACTTAGGCATATATTCATACCTGACTTTTATCCAAGTTGAGATTACTTCTCTAGTACTAACATTCTTGATCCCAACATCAATCATCTTGGAAAATCTCTCAACAAATCAACTTCAACTTTTACTTTGTCATAACTAGGTCTAAATTTGTTTTTGGTGGTCATATCTATATGTACAGGCTTACCCACTAACTTGGCCATCGTAAATAAGGATTCCTTGATAGAAAGTTTTTGAAATAATGTAGGAAAGGATATCCAAGCAAGTGCAGTAGTAGTTCCTCTTTCGGATTGAACCAGGGTTCTCATTTAAGGGGTCTTATATGATAATAACTATTCTTTTCTTGAAGAAAAGTAAGCAGGTTTTGACATCACGTGTACATAGTTCTTTATGATGGTGATGCGTATTAACACATGTCTATCACACAAAAATTAAATCTTACATTATGTTTTTATTTCACGTGGTATGGGGAAAAATTTCATCTAATTCAGACCAACTATAGGAGAACTTTCTTATGATGGCAAACTGAAGATCTTCTTGTATTATCATGTTATTCACTTCTTTTTCATTCCAAAGCACTGTTGGTTTACGAGGAACACATGTAATATCATTGATAGGAATAGAATTAGGCTTTGGTATTTCTAGGGTTAAAGAATTCAAGTAAGAGGGTATTATAGGTGATGGTGGTGGCGGCTCCCCATTGGAAAGAGGTGACCAACCATTGCTGGCGATGGCCACGGAAATGGCCATTTTTGTAAGCTTTTTCTAATGGGGATAGAATATCAATACCAACTCAGGTAAGGATCATCTATTTAGCCCAGAAATATCGAGTAAGGTTTTGGGCCTAATGTGATATAAAAATTGAAACGAAAGATAACTTAAATTGGCTTCAAATCTTCCAATTTCTTTTTCATTAATAAATTAAAAATGTTTCATTCATCCTTATTAATTCACCGAAATGTGTATATATATAAATTATAATATAAGTTATTTAGTATATGTATGGATTAATTTAGTATACGTATATAAGTAATTTAGTATATGTATGGAGTAAGTTTCACCTATAATACTATTCCAATCATGCTATTAACTAATTTAAATTTTTATTGGTGTTAATGCATGCAAAGTTTTTATAATGTAATGAAGTTCAAAAAAAGAATTGTACATTCAATTTCTTTTAATAATGTTATAAGGTTAACTAATGTCTACTTGAACTTAATGAATTTCAATAAACACATTTAATACATATCCTATAGTGCAAGTGGAGAATCCGATTTGATAGTTATAAATATTTTGTAAGAATTTCAGTACGCACATTTATATATTTTCCTTTTTAAGATAAATTTTTGATTTATTTATTTTGTGCAATCGAGATTTATAAGGCACAAATGTTTCTTCAAATTATATTTATACTTGATAATTAAAATATGGTAAATTAAGTAAGTATATTAAAACATTTCCGTTTTTAACTCCAAACTTCAAATTTCACTAATGTTATTGAGTGCATATCATTTTTAAGTCTTTAATAAATTTATTTTTATAGTTATATTTTTATTCAAGCTACTTTCCATTTATAATAAGGTAAGAAATTTAATAGATTTCTATTGTGGGGGAGAATTTATGTGTATAAATATCATGGTATTCCATCTCTTACAAGTATCATTTCTTGAAATTAGTTCATCATCAAAGTTTATTTTATTCTAGTAATGGAGGGTAAAAAGACTGCCGGACGTCAAAAAATTCCCATGGAAAAAATAGAAAACGAAGCCGCCCGATATGCCTCCTTTTCAAAACGTCGTTTGAGTCTATATAAATTAGCTGGTGAACTTGTTCAACGACACGATGTTGACATAGGAATAGTTCTTTCTTCTCCAACAAATAAGCCTTATTCATTTTTCCATCCTACTGTTGAAGCAGTTGCTCAACGTTTTTTGAATCCAAATGTAGAATTAAGTGAAACCACAAAAAATGTTGCGACATATGTTCGAAACAACGTGAATGAAATCGAACATAAACTTGCAGAGTTTAAAATTAGAGAAGATGTTGCAAGCAAGGAAACCGTTATACTTGACCAAGCCAAAGAGATGAGAGAAATTGGTTGGTGGGAGGATATTGAAAAACTCAAAATTGATGAGTTAACTCAATTTGAAGCTTGGCTAAATGTTGCTGATTTAAGCATGAAGTATCGTCTGAAACAATTGGAAAATGAAGTTACATCTAATGCTTCATAAATATAATATCTTTACTTTAATTTTTTGAATTTATTATTGGTTCTGTTTTTTTTTTTGGGTTTTTTTTTTTATAATTTTATATTGATGATATTTACAAGGATATTTATTATGAAATATTATTTCCATTAATATTAATATATCTTTTCTCTTACATGTTTGATTTCCTGTTTTTTTATTTTATGATTTTAAGTATTTTATGTAAGGTATTACCTAATTTATCGTGTTCTCGCACGATTTTTTGTGATATTTAAATAAAAAGAAATGGTAAGCTCAATTCTTATAGTCACTCATTGATAGAAGATTCAGATGATTTGATACTTATAAAAATATAAATAAATAAAACTAAACAATTAGACTTTATATGTGACAACAATTCATATGATTATATGATGTTATCACCAAAAAAAAATATTAATTACTTTAAAGAAAAACTATGTAGCTTCTGAGTGAAAAATATTCTTACAGTCCTTTATGGTTTTAGCAAAGTCAATGCTCATGCATTTCTTTAGCCTAGATGTTGAGTTACATGATATCAGTTTATAGACATTCATATTCTTAAATGTAGTTTTATTATTGTGAGACTTATTTTTTCCTTTATCCTTTCTTTTATTTTGATTTCTACCTGTTAATTGAGGGGCTCTGTGTCATGCAGGTAAGAAAAAAGAGTAGATAAGCGAGAACTGAAGGAGATGGCAGCAAAAACGCTTTGCCCTTCTAAAAAGTTAAATGGTATAACATTTACATATTTAGTTTGTAATTCATTTGATATCCTTTTCTCATAACTGCTCATCATCCCATGCATGTATTCACTGCTCAGTTCCTTCCTCCTACTTTCTTATTTGATGTATACTACATATGAGCAAATGCAGGAAAAGAACCAAAAATAACAGAGAAAGATGGTCAAGGTTACCATGAGGCTGAAATTGGTAATAACAAAGCTATAGAAACATTGAGGACAACGGCTGATCGATTACTTTGTCAGTAAACAAAATGTTTGAAAGGAATAAAAGATATGATTGCAAGCCAATTTCACTAATATCATGTATATTATACAAAAGGAGGACATCAGGAAATCACTACCAATTTCACTAATATCAGTGCATGACTTTATTCATCCAGTGTTTTATCTGTGAATGCTATGTTGATACTTTCTTTTAGCGTCATCATCATCATACATTGAAGCAAATAAAGGGATCAAAGTTGTAGATTTGCAATGCACCCTTTTCTTTTTAATTAGAAACACAGCAGTTAAAAAAAGTAGTTCTGTCCGGCTGAACCCGTGCCACTAGTACTCATTGTGAGTGCCGGGGAGGTCAGAGCTGGCTATGCACCACTTGCAGGTGCCAACACATTTATATTTCAGTATGGGATAAGTAGTCAACCTCTCCAATTGTGAATGCCGCCAAGGCTAAGGATAGACTTGTTGTCACCACTCTTGCTAGTGTCATTGTTTGTCCTTATATTTCATGATTCTGTTTCAGCTTATAAAATTCAGTGTTGATAAATTAATTGCTTATTATATGTTACTGCATTTCATCATCTTAGCTTTTACTTGTATTTTCATGGGATAGCATTTTGAAAAGGTGATGTTTGATTTTTGATTCCATCGATTGAAGTTATTACGCTGGCGTTTCTACTCCGGGTGGAAAGTACAGATAGAAAGGCAAGCTAATTGTCAAATAATGCTATCCTTGCGCAAGACAAGACTGAGATAGAAGTTGAATCTTGAACCGATCGATTGATGGGGAGGGGGTTCTTGGCTGGTAGCAATAGATAAATCTACTAGTAAGATAAGCAAATACGGTTTGTCCATTGGTTAGGTTTGTTTATCCTTCTATTTTCAAGGGCTCGACAAGATAGAAAGTATATAGTACATCGAATTTGACTTCAATCCTATTGCCTTTCAACTCCCAATTATACCCAGGAATGAAATCAATTTGACTTCCACAGAAGTTAGATACGATGGGAGTTTGCGTGTCTCGGTAGAAAATATATTATCGAACTACAACACAAGTAACTGTTTCAAATTGGAAATCTCCACTAAATTTTATTGCATGATGATTATTGAGACAAATCTTAATTGCCCCTGGTCTCAGAATATTTTTTTCTTCACATAGTTGGTTTCTCAAAATCAATTAATGTAGTTCTTTTGCTTCCTTATCCACTAACATATTAAAAAAGAAAGGGTGCTTCAAATCATTTTAAAATCCCACAAAGATATGGATAACATAGGAATATTTTCTGCCAAAGTTTATTAATTGTAATGACTCCATAAGTAATAACTTCAGGATATCTTGCCATTGTCTCTTTAGATTCAGTTTGATTCTCACTTATGACATTTTTGTATCTTTTATAATTATAGAATTCTGTGAACATTTTGAAAATTGCCCTTTTTAAAAATTTTGGTTCGATTTTCAACTGTGACATTTAAACATTTTTTTATCCACCATGTCTCTATTTCTGCCTTAACATTTTTTGATCCACCCTATCTCTATTTCTGCCTCTCTGACCCTGCTACTTGTTCTACTTCGACCATAGTTTGAGTATAAACTTCACAGTAAAACAATAAAATGTTTTTTTTTAAATAAAAAAGGATAATTTCAGGGACCTCCCATCCTGTTTCGCTCTATAGTGCTCACCTCTCATGTGATGATATTACTCCTATCTCCCTTAGTTTGGTTTTTTATTCAAAGTGGAAGCAGATTGGAGGGCCGAATTTGGGGGTTGGGGGTGGGGGGGGGGTGTTTAAGGTTCAATCAAATTTCATTGATGGCATCAAGAAGATGCTGTCAGTACATGTAACTGATGTTTTTTGTCATGTCGCATTGGCCATGTACTTAGTAAAGCATGTAAACTAACCTATCACACTCATCATATGATTCCGTTCCTTAGCTACTTGTAAAAGTTCTCTCTTCAAATTTCTCAATACCAACTGTAAAAATGACTTGTTTAATGTAATCAACTCATTTTGCATTTTCTTTACAATTTGACTGAAAAAGAACAAGGTTTAACACATATGCAGGAAGAATTTGATCTTTCTTCTAATACAATATGAAGTGTAAAGTTAGTGCTAATTACATTCAGTCAGTCTATAACTTCTGTGAATGAATAAAGGGTTTAGGTTAACCATGGGAGTAAATTGCTTGCTTTCCTCTTCCTTGATTGTATATATCTGCAAAAATTAAATACATGTATAGATTATTTTAGTACCAAGACCATTACCATATTAGTAAGTTCACAGTTAATGTTCATAACTTGTTGCACATGGAGATTAAAATGCAACTATGGAATAAATACTTGTTTGGTTCTTTTGAATTCAGCCGGTATGTAAGTTGCAGCACACATTTTAAGACACGCAACATAAGTTCAGTTAAGTATATTAAAAACACATGCCAGCTGCAGAGCAGTAGATGAGATGACGCCAGGGAATAGCTCGGAGAGAGACTTCTATGAATGATAAAGAGATAAGTCTTGTAAGAGTCATTCCAATTGAATAGATGAGAAGTATCTTTCAAGAAAGATCTTTTACCACGCCTAACTAAATGAAAGAAAGTAAAAGACAGAGTGGCCGCCTATTTCTTAAATGAAAATAAAGGACTTCCTTATCCTAAGGCTGTTATTGAATGGCTTTACTTTACTCTTTGAGGTAATTGAATCTTGCTTTTTACGATGTTAATAGAACATATTCTTCGACTATATCAAATATGCACAATTCTCAATTTGTAATAACTTCCGAAAGCACTACTAAGGAAATCGTACCTATTTTCTTCGAGGACTTCCCCTTGTAAGCTGCTCACTCTGTGGTATTGGGAAATTTATTTAATAAACACATGATTCCGAAATGTATGAACAAAAGCTGAATTTATCCTCTATAAAACAAGCTACAATAAATAAGAACTCCATCATGTTGCATACTTTTTCCAAATTTGGGCTGAAAACAGAAAAATGAACTTTAGCATAACATGGAACGAAAAACGTAACCTTTGGATGTCATAAATAAGTATATAAAACAAGAACAATGAAGAAGTTACCTCTATTAGTCAGACTATATTAGTATATTCCTTGTTTATTTGATAGAAAAAATTTGAGACTGTATTGTGTGTTTTCATGTTTACACTGTAGGTGGCTGAAATTTCAACTATACATACACATACTCGAGAAAACTTACTATTATGCCTATGTAAGCCGACTGACGGAATCTTTTTGAGTTACCTCCTATCTTTAAGATAGGCCCCACCAGAAAGCATAAAAGCTGAAGATCCTTCACTTTGATACCACATATCTGTGACGCATAATTACTCATTTTCTTTTGCATAATTCCTCGTGTTCTCTTAAACATCTTTGAAATTTTGCTACTTCTCCTCCAATTTCCACATACTAAGGCTCAGGGAGCAATTAAGCTTCTTCTCCATTACCTTTTTTTATACCAAAGCTCCTTCTTTGTTTCTTAGGTACCGATAGGGGCTCTATATATAGTACACGATTTACCTTGCTTGAACCTTTTACATTTAACAAACTTTCCTACTATTGATTTGGGAGATCTCATTAATCTACATTTATCTATAAGAAAATGGATTGATTAAGAGGCTTGTTAATTATTCTAATTTAAATGCTAGCCGAATTTAGTAAATTAATTCAATTTAATCACGTTCTTAATTATAATTGACCATAATTGAAACTCCTGTGGCCATATCCTAATTTGAAATCTAACCCCTTTTATTGCCAACGTTCAGAATATTCCAACGTTCAGAATATCATTCAACATACTATAGTTCAACAGCGATACAATACATCGGCGAACAACCAGACGCGTACCTTGGTCGTCTTCTTCCCAGCGACCCCTACAACCCAGAAGTGAGAACAGGCTAGGTGGAGGCCAAGATCAGACGGCAATCCGTTCATCAATCTCTGGTATATTCTTTGTCCTTGAAAAGAAATTCAAATTTTGAATTGGGAATTGGGAATTGGGAATTTGCCCTATCCTTATCCGATTATATTCCCCCAATTCGTACCCCTTTTCATTCCCAAGAAAGGTTGGAGAGACAGCAATATTTGAATTACTCTGCCCAGCTCAATTTTGTTCTTGTCTTTTTTTGTTATGAATCTGTTGTTATCTATATCCTTATGTTTAAATTAAATATATGAATCAAAGCGTTAAGTTGTTTAAGTGCATTTTTGTTGAATCTTGAATCTGTGTTGCCCTCTGTACCAAGTCTTTCATTTGTTTGTTAATGTCGATTCTGTCTTCAAGTAGGCGTAGGAGTTTTAGGGTCGATTATCATAATGGTTGAGTAACATCTGTTATTCTTTTCGCTTGAGTTTTGTTTATTTTTAGTATGAATGTCTAAATGGGTTGCATCTCTTATTTCAAAAATGTCAATTCCTTGTCAGTTGTTTGGAGTTGCTACGAACAAAAGGTTACAATTGTTTATACCTTGTTGTTATTGTGTATTGCTTTTTTGTAAAAGGAATTGCTAAATGAGAATATCGTGGGGTTTAAGGCTTTTGGTCTTGCTAGTGCCTGGATTTTCAAAAGTAATTTACCCCCCCTTGTTCATTTTCCTTTTGACACTGGTTGCAACAACAACTTGTTTTCTAAAAAAATAGTCTCCGTACTGAAGTTTTCCTCTATGGATTGCTTTAATTAGGGCTATTTAGATGGTATAAATCTATTTAGGATTGAGCTTAAGCTAAATTAATTCTGTTCTTCAAGTGACCAACGTATTATGGATATTATGACCTATTCTAGCATTTTGTGGCATTATCTTTTTATGACCAAAGTAAACTTGCTTGTTTGGTGCTCCGTCACTGTTATTATCAGTTAAAAACATTTACACTTCTTGTTTTTATGTTGTTTAATTACTCTCAAACTCTCAGCTGATTACATCTTCCCTCTTGCATTTTACTAGGAGGTGTCTCGCAGATGGAAATCTTCTGTAGGTACCATTTTAGCTCTCTTTCTATTTAAGTGCTGTAAAAATGTTGAGCCACTTTTGGTGGAAACACCACACTTGAAATGATGAATGCATAACTGAAAGGTTCATTTGTCAATGAGGGTAATTAGGGGGTTGACTTGTTCGTCTTTATGAACACGTTCAATACATGGAGTTCTGATCTGCACTAGGTCACATAATGAACTTAAATTAAAATAAGGTACCGAAACTATTCTGTGGTCTATGGTGTTGTTAGCTATACTTGTTATCATCTACACTAGTGATTACTTGTTGAACAATTGAAAAAAACTGTTTGTTGAGGGATTGGTCCATCACGACCTCTTTGTTTGTCCTATTTCTATATGCTGTTTCGGTAGGGTGGTTTAAAACTTTGAGATATCATTGCTGAACTTTTCCATATTATACTATGACATACAACTAGACTTTCTCCTCCTTTCGCTGGGGTGTTACCTTCAATGGGGGTTTCCATGTAAATCTTGGTGTGGTTTTATCTAACTCTATAATATTCGCGTTCGTTTACCAAAATTTTTTGAAAATGTTTGGGGGCAAGGAGAGGGGAGGTGGTTAGTAACTATAACAATTTAAAGTTTGATTTGTTCAGATTCTGGAACCCGTGTGTATGAGCTATAGTTGTTCTTTCATTTTCCCTAGCAATGTGGTAAATTGAGGAGAATAGGAGCACAATGGCCCGAGGTGGATCCCAGGTTTGAAGTTTATGGGGTCCTACAATGACTTCAAGTTAATACTATAATAATAATTGGGTTCACAATCAATTATTTATAGGTTTAGAGCAACATAGAAATAGCTAAAGAATTTCGTCTTGTAACGACTTTCTTCTGGATCCTCTTCATCATGATAACTGATCAGCTCCTAATGTGGCTAGTGCTGGTTCTATAGAACCACTCCCAAGAGCTAGCAGGTATATCGATAAATAGAACATAGCAACCTCGACTTGTGATTGAGGTTTACATAGCTCTCCCAACTTGCCACAGCCTTCAGGTTCAAGCATGAATGCTTGAGTTAACAGAGACAATACCACCAAACCCTGAAAAAAGCAAGTTGAGGGTCGGCTATATGAATCCTTACTGTTCAAAAACGCCAATTATTAAAAAAAGAAGTGTGGGGCCAGGGGGGTTTATGGAAAAAGCTAACTTACAATATTCATAACAGCTAGAGAGACAACAGAAGTAAGATATCTTCCAAGATAAGAATCACTTAGGAAAGCTCCAAGTAAAGAGAAAATATAAAGTGTTCCCATCCATTTGCTGAACATGGTTGCTGCTTCAGCATTTAACTGCCTTAAGACAGTCTTTGAGAAAAGAACCATTTTCACTTCCACTCCAGTAAATGCAACTGCAGCTACTTCACTGACTGCATCAATCAAAGAACATCAAGCTAATTAATCTAAATAGCTGTCCATCCAACTAATTGAACTAAAAATACCTGATGGATGCATTATATATGCATAATTCATGTATAATATTAGTCAATGTATAATCTATGTATAAAATGTATAAATCACTTGTTAAATGTATTATCCTTCACACTTCAGCCAAAGACCACAAAACAACAGCAAGTCAACATCGCCATCTCCGGCGAAGCTTTGAGCCATGGCTATGGTGACGAAAAGAAAATAACAAGAAAGCAGCCACAAGCTCCACCCACAACAACCAAATCGCTGCTAAATGCGAACTCTGATGAAACTCTCAAACTCCGACAAACTTCGCTTCCTGATCTGCTCGGAAAAGCAACACTCGGGTGACCCTTTCAATTTTGTGTTTTTTATATCTATATGTGTCTATTTTTCTGCTTCTTATTATTATTGCTTTTGATAAATATTTTCGATGTTACTGTTTGCTTCACCATTTTCACACTGACGGTTATTGTCCAATATTATTGGGTTGTTCTTGTTTGTTTTGGTTTCAATGCTACAATATTTTTATACTACTGTTATTGTATTGTGATTAATATTATATTATTCAACTACTATTGTTATGTTGTCCAATATTTTTGCTGTCTATTAATGTTTGTGGACTGATTTTGCACAATTTATTTTATCGGCAGTTGTTATCTGTTTTAGTTGGTATCATTTATTATTTCATTTGTGACTATTTCCATTGTTATTTTGCACTACTTTGAAATTTCTTTTTGCTGGGTTTGTATTGATTTTGTTCAAAAAATTGCATCAGTAAAATTTATATTACTCTCTGTTAATGGTTTGTTTTATTTGTTCTCCGCTAAAACTTACTTGATATAGATTGCACTGTTGAATTGTTTGCCAATGTTTTATTGTCACATATTTTATGGACTGTTCTATTTTACTTTTTTAAAATAATTTTTCACTATGGCCTTGCCTCGGGGGAGGACGCCTCGAAGACGGGCTGGGGGCCTCGCATCGGGGCAGGAAGCATCGAGGCCGGGCGGGGGGCCTCGCCTCGGAGCAGGACGCCTCGAGGCCGAGCGGTGTGGTGGGCGGAGGGGGGGGGGCTCGCCTCGGAGCAGAACGCCTTGATGATGGAGGAGGGGGGAGGCTCGCCTCGGGACAGGCCGCCTCGAGGCCAGGTGGGTGGGGCCTAGCCTCGGGGCAGGACTCCTCGAGGCCGGGGTGGGCGGGAGCCTCGCATCAGGGAAAGAAGCCTCGAGGCCGGGCTGGGGGGTGGGACAGGGGCCTCGCCTAGGGGCAGGTCGCCTTGCTTTGGGGGGGCTCGCCTCGGGACAGGCCGCCTCGAGGCTAGGTGGGCGGGGCCTCGCCTCGGGGCAGGACGCCTCGAGGCCGGGGTGGGCGGGGGCTTCGCATCGGGGGGGGTTGCATCGGGGCAGGAAGCATCGAGGCCAGGCGGGGGGCCTCGCCTCGGAGAAGGACGCCTCGAGGCCGGGCGGTGTAGTGGGCGGAGGGGGGGGGGCCTCGCCTCGGAGCAGGACGCCTTGAGGATAGGGGAGGGGGGGCTCACCTCGGGACAGGCCGCCTCGAGGCTAGGTGGGTGGGACCTCGCCTCGGGCAGGACAACTCGAGGCCGGGGTGGGCGGGGGCCTCGCATCGGGGAAGGAAGCCTCGAGGCCGGGCGAGGGGGTGGGACGGGGGCCTCGCCTCGCTTCGGGGGGGCTCGCCTCGGGACAGGCCGCCTCGAGGCCAGGTGGGTGGGGCCTCGCCTCGGGGCAGGACGCCTTGAGGCCGGTGTGGGCGGGGGCCTCGCATTGGGGAATGACGCCTCGAGGCCGGGGTGGGAGGGGCCTCGCTTTTGGGAAGGGCGCCTCGAGGCCGGGCATGGGGGTGGGACGGGCCTCGCCTCGGGGCAGGTCGCCTCGCTTCGGGGGAGGTTGCCTCACCTCGGGGCAGGTCGCCTCGAGGCCAGGGGGTGGGGCCTCGCCTCGGGGCAGGACGCCTCGAGGCCGGGGTGGGCAGGGGGCCTCGCATCAGGGTAGGAAACCTCGAGGTCGGGTGGGGGGGCCTCGCCTCGGGGCAAGACGCCTCGAGGCCGGGCGAGGGGCCTCGCCTCGGGGTATGACGCCTCAAGGACATGCAGAGGGCGGGTGGCCACGTCTCGAGGAAGGACGCCTCTAGGCTAGGTGGCGTCGCCTCGGGGAAGGACGCCTCGAGGCCCGGCAGGGGGCCTCCAGGACGGGCGAGGGGTGGGCGGGGGGCCTCACCTCGGGGTAGGACACCTCGAGGCCGGGCATGGGGTTGCGGCCCCGCCTCGGGGAAGGACGCCTCGAGGCCAGACATGGGGGGAGGTTGCGCCTCGCCTCGGAGGCCTCGAGGCCAGGCAGGGGGAGGGGTTGGGACTCGCCTCGAGGCAGGATGCCTCGAGGCCGGGCAGGGGAGGGGTTGGCCTCGCATCGGGGCAAGAAACCTCGAGGCTGGGTGGGCCTCGCCTCGGGGCAGGGTGCCTCGAAACCGAACCGGGGGGGTGGGCCTCGCTTCGTGGCAAGACGCCTCGAGGTCGGGCGGGGGGGTTCGGGGGGGCTTACCACTTGGCAAGACGCCTTGAGATCAGGCGGGAGGGGGGCCTCGCCTCAAGGCCGTTCGCCTCGAGGCCGGGCCGGGGGGTGGGCCTCGCCTCGGGGCCGGACACCTCGAGGCTGGGTGGGGGGTGGGTCTCCCCTCTGGGCAGGACAGCTCGAGGCCGGGGGGGGCTCGCCTCTGGGCAGGACGCCTCGAGGCCAGGCGTGGGGGAGGGCCTTGCCTCGGGATAAGACCTATCGAGGCCAGAGGGGGCTCGCCTCGGGGCTTAACGCCTCGAGGCCGGGCGTGTGGTAGGGTCTCGCCTCGGGGCAGGACGCGCGGGGTGGGGGGCTCGCCTCGGGGCTGACGCCTCGAGGCCGGCGTGTGGTCAGGGCTCGCCTCGGGGTAAGGACGCGCGGGCGCGTGGGGGCTCGCTCGGGGCTTGACGCCTCGAGGCCGGCGTGTGGTAGGGCCTCGCCCGGGGCAGATCACGCGGGGGTGGAGGGGCTGCGCTCCGGGGCTTTGAAGCCTCGATGGCCGGCGTGTGGAAGGGCCTCGCCTCGGGCCAGGACGCGCGGGGGTGGGGGGCTGCCTTGGGGCAGGACGCCTCGAGGCCGAGCGTGGGTTAGGTTCTCGCCTCGGGGCAGGACGGGCGGGGGTGGGGGGCTCGCCTTGGGGCAGGACGCCTCGAGGCCGAGCGTGGGGTAGGTTCTCGCCTCGGGGAAGGACACCTCGAGGTCGAGCGGGGGCCCTCGACTTGAGGCTTGACGCCTCGAGGCCGGGCGTGGGGGAGGACCTCGCCTATGGGCAGGACGGCTCGAGGCTGAGTGGGAGAGCTCGCCTAAGGGTAGAACTCTTCGAGGCCGGGCGTGGGGGGGCTTTCCTCGGGGCATGACGCCTTGAGGTAGGGTGGGGGGCTGCGATTCGGGGTAGGACGCCTCGAGGTCGGACGGGAGAGGGGGGCTATCCTCCGGGCAGGACGCCTCGAGGCTAGGCGGGGGGGTCCTCGCCTAGGGGCGAGATGCCTCGAGGCCGGGCGGAGGGGTCGCCTCAGGGCCGGACGCCTCGAGGCTGGGGTGGGGGGTGGGCCTCGCCTCGGGGCAGGACGCCTCGAGGCCGAGCGGCGGGGCTGAGGGGTCGCCTCAGGGCCGTATGCCTCGTGGTCAGGCGGCGTGGGGGTGAGCCTCGCCTCTAGGCAAGACGCCTTGAGGCCGGGCGGGGGGTGGACGCCTCACCTCAGGGTAGGACGCCTCGAGGCCGGTGGGAGGCCTCACCTCTGGGTAGGACGCCTCAAGGGTGCCCTCTCCTCGGGGCTTGGCGCCTCAAGGCCGGGGGGGGCTCGCCTCGGGGCAGGACGCCTCGTGGCCGGTCGGGGAGGGGGGGCTCGCCTAGGGTCATGACGCCTTGATGCCGGGCGTGGGGGCGGGGGCCCTCGCCTCGGGTCCTGACGCCTTGAGGCCGGGCGGGAGGCCTCTCCTCGGGGCAGGACGCCTCGAGGCCGTGTTGAGGGGAATGGGGCATCGCCTCGGGGTAGGACGCCTCGAGGCCGTGTTGAGGGGAATGGGGCATCGCCTCGGGGTAGGACGCCTCGAGGCCGGCGGGGAGGAGGGGCTCACCTCGGGCAGGTCGCCCCATGGCGGAGCGGGGGTGCTCACCTTGGGCAGGTCGCCTCGTGGCGGGGCAGGAGGGCTCGCCTTGGGCATATCGCGGGGCGGGGCCTCGCGTCGGGGTAGGACGATTCGAGGCCGGGCGGAGGGGCCTCGCGTCGGGGCAGGACGCCTCAAGGCTGGGGGGGCTCGCCTCGGGGCAGGATGCCTCGAGGCCGAGCGGGGGGGGGGACGCTCGGGGCAGGACGGGGGGCGGGGGGTCCTCGCCTCGGGGAAGGACTCCTCGAGGCTGGGCTTTGGGTGGGTGGGGGCGGGGGTGGGGCCTCACCTTGGGGCAGGACGCCGCGAGGCCGGGCGGTGGGTGGGTGGGGGGGATATTTCAGTCAGTTTGTAAAAGTTTTATATTGAAGTCGAGAGAGGTAAGGGTTCAAATCTAGGTGTTAGAGTAGGTGGCCACACGACCCGGTAGGTTTAATTGTGATAAGTATAGACGTCTCTCCATACCAACAATGTATAAGGTCACTTTGATGACCTATTTACTCAAACAAAGGTGTTAGGTATTCAAACTCACCCAATCACCAGTCCCATTCGTTTTCTTCATTTATCAACGGCTTTATGTGCTTTCTTGTTGTACTTTGCCTTGCAACTCACCCTTTGAGATGCTTTCAACTTATGATATTGGAATGTGTATCACTTGTAGTCATTCAGCATGCACCAGTCCCCCAGATTATTACACTGTTATGTAATTGTATTGTGTCCAATTATTAGAAGCTACTCATTTGTTGTTTTTTGCCTCAGGTGAAGTCAAAGATGATTGAATTGGTAGTAACAGTTGTGCATTTGAAGTTATGCTGGAGAAGGCGATTGTGGATGCCTTCCACACCTTTAGGGAAAACTAATGAATTTGGTACAAAGATTAATAACGCAGGGATTAGTAAAGCAGAGATTAGTAATGCAGGGTTTATTTTTATTCAGTGTTTAGTTCATTATTTCTCACTTCATCTTGTGTTTGGATTAAAAGTCTATAAAAAACTTCTTTCCAATATACCCTTGAATTATTATGTAATTTGGGTCAAGGTAGATAATTGCAAATTTTTTTTTTTTATGGCCTTCTAGCTATGAGAAAAATATTTTTGTTGCCATGTTTGCTATTTTTTCACTAATTATTTGAGGATAAATAATTGTCACCTTAATAAATTGACT
This sequence comes from Solanum appendiculatum, assembly GCA_018342035.1. Classification (NCBI taxonomy): domain Eukaryota; kingdom Viridiplantae; phylum Streptophyta; class Magnoliopsida; order Solanales; family Solanaceae; genus Solanum; species Solanum appendiculatum. The sequence goes on from JAGDQO010000292.1 coordinate 362,678, forward strand.
ACTCACAAAATGTCAATTTTCAATTTTAAAAAAGATAAATCATCTACTTTTAAAATAAAAAAGACGATAAACAATAGTAATTTATCGTCTAATAATACATTCAACTAAGATCACAAACGTTATGTGGATTTACCTTTTTAATTAGTAAATGTTAAACAACTCACATTTTAAATATCGTATTGATTTGTATTAGAATTATTTAGTATCAAACAACTCTCACTAAATAATTTGTAAGCTAATTTATTTAAATAAATTTACTAGTACATAAAACATAAAATCAAGAAAATAAACAAAATAATTAAAATGATTTGAGGGATATATATGTCTTTACATAGACTTATTCCACAGCATTATATCCTATGTATTACTAATACCTCCAAATTGGAGGTATTAGTAATACATCCTATAATACTATGTAGGGTGTATAGTTAATCCATGGATTAGTTATATATAGGCTCAAAATCCTACTAAACATAGTGCTAAATAATATCATACATAATACATGGACTATTTCTTCTAATACTCCCTACCAAACGACCCCTAAGTGATTGTGAACTGTTTACTCGGACGATCAACCCCCCCCGACACACACATAAATTTCACGAATTCGAGTCACGGGAATAGACCCACCATTGATTCATTCAATTCCAGCTGCTGATTCAACAAGTTCGGATGGTAGGACTAAGGATTGATTTTCCTTGTCGTAGTTCATATTCATATTCAGGAAAAATTCAGGTTTTTCTTCTTATTGTGGAAATGGATGTGATCTGTTGGTTGCATTCCTTTTGTGGGAGGAAATTGGTGCTAATTCCTTGGAATTGGCTCATCTTCATTACACCTTCCCTCTATTTTCTCAAGTGCATATTTAGAGAGTGACACTTGTCATATTTAAAATTTTAAAGGTCTAGATTAAATTTAATTTAACAAGTCTCTTAATTGTTGAAAAACAAATTAGGAAAAAATTCACCAACTTTGATAAGAGAATTTTTATCTTCAATCCACTAATTTTAGTTGTTCATTTATATCATCACTTTAATTATACTTTTTAATTTCTTTTTGATATAATTTTAATTTTATTTATAAATTTAATAAAATGAAATCATGAATATTCTTAATAAAAAATACAAAATACCCAAATAAAACTCGAAATAATCTCTAAAAATTTGATATTAAAAAAAAACAATTCAGATCATGTTTTTTAAAATTACTTTTAACATATAACATAAAAAAAATGAAATCTTTTAAATTACCTTTGATAGGAAAAAGAATAATAAATTTTTAGTTGAGTAATTAAAAGATAAGTATCTGGTAAATAAAATTATGCCAGAAATTTGAAAAAAAAAATGGTGAGGAAAGAAGATATTGTAGTATTATAGTACTTGTAAAATGTGAGAATAATTTATGTCTAAAAATAAAGTTGGTCTCTTTTTTTTCTTGTTATTTTGCTGCTTTTTTTTTTGTCAGATATAAAAATAGAACGAAGAATATTCTTATATTTAAATTACGGAAATGATATTAATGGAGATGTAAAATATATATCACGAAAATAATGATATTAATGAGTAGCCAAAATTAGTGAAAGATGAAATTTTTCTTACTAAAGTTGGAGAGTACTTTTCCTAATTTATTTTTTAATTATGGTTAAGAGGCTTGTTAAATTAATCTAAACCTTTAAATTTTAAATATGACAAGTGTCACTCATCTAAATATGCACTTGAGGAAATGGAGAGAAGGTGTAATGGAGATGAGCCAAATTCATTCCGGATGGTTGAGCGTTATGTATATCTGTCAAAGGGCCAATGCATGTATTTACCTATTGTAAAAAAAAGTGAGAAAAATGAAATAAATAATCCCTCTTATGTGGAGATTGGTTTAAAACTGATCCTGTAAAAGTCATTCTAAAAAAAATGATCCTTTAAATTTACGCCTGAGTGGTTTTGGTTCTTTATGCTTACTAAAATTGAGCACTTTTGATAAAATTGGCTCGTGAAAGCATGTGAGTCATTTAAATGAAAGCACATGAGTCATATTTAAAGGGTTACTTTAAACCAACTCCAAACACAAGGGACTAATTTGTCATTTTCTCTAAAAGAAGTCATTGAGTTACGAGAAGTTGACAGCTTACAAAAGTTTAGTTCTTCATAGCTTTTAGCTTTCTCCTATACTTGGATGACTAATAGTCTATACTTGCTCACAGGTTAGCCTATAACCTTCTAAGCCAAAACCATCACTTTTTAGTTGATGTATCATGAAAAGTGAGTGGGGGGGGGGGGGGGGGACCTATTGCATGAAAAATGAGCTGGGGTAGAATCACGAACTCGAAAGGGAGGCTCTTCTGTGTTGCTTGTTGCATATTACTTCAGCTTTTATCTTGTTGAAATGCACATCTTAAAGGGAGGCTCTTCTCTGTTACTTGCTGCATATTACTTCAGCTTTTCACTTGTTGAAATGCGCGTCTTCCGTGGGACAGTTTTGTGCAAGTTTGAGTTAAATCACTTTCCTCTTGTTTCTTTTCTTTGTGAAGCTGAAATTTTACTTCTTGAACTATTTATTTCTTTTGTTAATCGTGGACGATACTGCTCTCTATTTTCCTAGTTCTCGTTTTCTCAGGCTTAGTTAACCTCATTGTCTATTTCATTTTCAGAACTGTCAAACAATAACTCTTGCGATGATGGCTGGATTGTGGCTGAGGAAACTGTTATTGTACAATATGAATAGCATCAATTAAGTTAACCTATGCTGTTTTGTAAGATTTTGTGATCTTAGGGTATATTTTCGTCATAAGCTTTGTTGTTTTTAAGAAGTCGATTAGTAGCAGGGTTGCACAGACTCACAGTCAATTAAGTTAACATTGTTTTCAAGTTTGCTGTTACTTTGCAAGCCTTCCTTATTTGTTTCTTTGTTGAGGAAAATGGCAAAAAAATATATTCTACAATTGAAGTTGGAAATACCAAATTCTGCTAAACGATACATAGTATGAATTTTTTTTAGCTAAGACATTTTTTCAAACACTTGAAGGTAAACGCAAGAAATCTTTTAACAGAAAAATCACATATGCATGCTACATTAAATCTTGTTAAAAATAAAAAAGTAAAATTTGAAGAATGATTGTGCCCTTAATTGTCTTGAATCTTGATACTTGGATCTTGGGGGTAAATTTATTTTTTTTAAAATACAAAATGTATAAAATAGATTAAAAATTTTAACCCAAGAAAGAAAAAAGAAGGAAGAAAAGATCGAAACAGAAAAAGAATGAAAAAAAGAGAAAAAAAAAAGAAGTAAAAGAATGAACAAATAAATAGGAAAAAAAATAACTTTTTAGATTCATTTATTTATCAAAATACAAATTATGATATAATATCAAGCTTCCTTTAATTCTTTAGGTTTGGAGGGGAATTTTGTCTAAGATTATTTTTTTAAAAGCTAATAAGACCCTAAAGAGTCATTTTTATATATAAAAATTTAAAGAGTACATATGACAGTTTAAAAGTTGAAGGACTAAAATCACACAAATTGATTAGTTGAAAGTAAAATATGCTTAACCAAATATTACGAGGACTAAAATAGGAATAACGTAGTAACACGAGGACTAAAAATGTTATTTCCCCTAAAATAAAATTTCAATGGGTAATCCGTCTCAAATAAAAGGAAGAACCCTTTGGAATCTTCTAGACATCTTTTATCCTCATTGACTAAAAAGTGAATGTTTGGTTTGTATCTCGGCTCTAAGGTGACTAGAGAGTCACCTGGTTCACCGACAAGCTGCCGAGAATTACTCGTTTTCATCGGTAAGTTTCTATATCTGTAATCTTGTTCGAGCTTCTATTTTCATTCTTCTCATTTTTTTCCTCTCTATAGTTTTATGTGCAACAAGATATATCTGAATCTCTCAATATGTATCCCTCATATACTCAAAAAAATGTTGCTTCATCTTGACTTCAGGTAGATTCTGATCTCGTTGTAGCTTATTAAAATTTAAGGTTAAAAGTTAGCCATTTATAATTCTAGATCTTGAAATAAAAATTGTACTTAGAGTGTTGAGTCTGAAATTTCCAATTGTAGTTAATCTCAAATCTGAGAATCTGGTGTAAGTTAACAGTGGTTGGAATAGTTGATAACTTAGAAATGGTGCGATTGTTTCCTTAAAAAACGTGCGAACGGTAGATCTCGTTGCTGCAAATATGAATGTCATGTGATGTATGTTATTCTCTCTGTTCCTATCTCTCTAGCTTGAATTATTTTCTTGGTTTTGATTTTTAGATTAGATATTAGGTGCTTGACTAGGTTGAGTAGCTTTCTTGGATTACTGTTTAACTCTTTGGAAGAATTAAATTCTAGCATACATGTTGGATTTGAATTTTACACAGCAATACTATGTACCATATATCCTCCACTATTAGAACAATGTTTCACAGAACTTCCCACACCGTAGTTAAGACCTTAAGAAGCACTAGAGAGTCCATTTTCTATAAAGCGCGAGTTAAAACAACTGTTACATAGTTAGCAAGTGCATCCTTTATTGCAATAGCCATAGCCTCAATGTTTGTTCCTTTCTAGGTTTCCGCTCCCTAAGCACATATAAGGTCTCCTACTTGTTTTCTCAAATCACGTTTCATTTATACAATTTGCAAAGTCCTCCTTCTCTTGATTACAAGTTGCATACATAAGTGTGAATAAAAATTCCTTTCCTCCAATTTTAATGTATTACTCTTACAGTAAGTTGTTGTATTGTAACTGCCAAAATATGGATATGGAGTTCTTATCTAGAAAATAACCAAGTCTTACTAGAAGAATTAGCTACAACAGTGTGATGGCCTAGGGCTCTCCTATAGGTATCAATGTTTTTTTTTGTGTTCAGATTAGTCAATCTCTCAAAAGCTTGTTGAGTATTGACTGATATAATATTCCAAAATAGTATATTATTCATCGTTTTCGAGTTTTCTTTAAGGCAAATCTTTGTGATAAAGGTGTGATAGGAACTGCCTAGCCAATGATTGTTTTCTCTCCTTTCTTGTTTGAGGTATTTCCTTTAAGTAGGTCTACCTGTCTTGCTAAATGATCAACCTCTATTTCCATAAGATGTATATTGTTAATTATTTCCTCCCCTGTAATTGCATATGTATTCTCATGCTCATGAGCACATGCAAACTTCGAAGTGTCAATGTTGAGTTGAGGGACTGTACTTACATCACAATTTTTTATTGTTTGCTAATCAGACCCTGATTTCTGATTAGCTCTTGATATATCTACCACACCCTATAAAGTATTTTCCATCTCTTCTTCAGTTGGAGGTTCAAGATTATCTATTGCGACTTGACCTTCAATTAGTTGGTCCTCGCTCATTGATTGAATGTTGTTCTCTCTATCTTCTAAGGGGTTAGTCATTTTAACTCAACTTCACAAGCAGAAAAAGGAATTTGTGTCTTCTTTGCTTCTGTGTCTATGTTGGTTTTGATAGCTGATTAGGATGTCGTACAACTTTGCCACTTGATAAAATTATCTCTCCTTCCTCAGATTGATGATCTCTACTTTTGTTCTTTACCTCCACTTTCTTTGCTCTCAATTCAAGACGTAGTACCAAAACACGCTATCTCATTGTGTCCTTGAAGCTTACATATCTTGCAATACTTAGGCATATAGTCATACCTGACTTTTATCCAAGTTGAGATTACTTCTCTAGTACTAACATTCTTGATCCCAACATCAATCATCTATGGAAATCTCTCAACAAATCAACTTCAACTTTTACTTTGTCATAACTAGGTCTAAATTTGTTTTTGGTGGTCATATCTATATGTACAGGCTTACCCACTAACTTGGCCATCGTAAATAAGGATTCCTTGATAGAAAGTTTTTGAAATAATGTAGGAAAGGATATCAAAGCAAGTGCAGTAGTAGTTCCTCTTTCGGATTGAACCAGGATTCTCATTTAAGGGGTCTTATATGATAATAACTATTCTTTGCTTGAAGAAAAGTAAGCAGGTTTTGACATCACGTGTACATAGTTCTTTATGATGGTGATGCGTATTAACACATGTCTATCACACAAAAATTAAATCTTACATTATGTTTTTATTTCACGTGGTATGGGGAAATTTTTGCGAATTTCATCTAATTAATGTGTATAAATATCATGGTATTCCATCTCTTACAAGTATCATTTCTTGAAATTAGTTCATCGTCAAAGTTTATTTTATTCTAGTAATGGAGGGTAAAAAGACTGCCGGACGTCAAAAAATTCCCATGGAAAAAATAGAAAACGAAGCCGCTCGATATGCCTCCTTTTCAAAACGTCGATTGAGTCTATATAAATTAGCTGGTGAACTTGTTCTACAACACGATGTTGACATAGGAATAGTTCTTTCTTCTCCAACAACTAAGCCTTATTCATTTTTCCATCCAACTGTTGAAGCAGTTGCTCATCGTTTTTTGAATCCAAATGTAGAATTAAGTGAAACCACAAAAAATGTTGCGACATATGTTCGAAACAACGTGAATGAAATCGAACATAAACTTGCAGAGTTTAAAATTTAGACAAGATGTTGCAAGCAAGGAAACTGTTATACTTGAGCAAGCCAAAGAGATGAGAGAAATTGGTTAGTGGGAGGTTATTGAAAAACTCAAAATTGATGAGTTAACTCAATTTGAAGCTTGGCTAAATGTTGCTGATTTTAGCATGAAGTATCGTCTGAAACAATTGTAAAATGAAGTTACATCTAATGCTTCATAAATATATTATATTTACTTTAATTTTTTTAAATTTTATTATTGGTTCTGTTTTTTTTTTTTTTGGTTTTTATTTTGTAACTTTATATTGATGATGCTAGCTATTACATGTACTCTACAAGGATATTTATTATGAAATATTATTTCCATTAATATTAATATATCTTTTCTCTTACATGTCTGATTTCCTGTTTTTTTATTATGATTTTAAGTATTTTATGTAAGGTATTACCTAATTTATCGTGTTCTCGCACAATTTTTTATGATATTTAAATAAAAAGAAATGGTAAGCTCAATTCTTATAGCCAGTCATTGATAAAAGATTTAGATGATTTGATACTTATAAAAAATATAAATAAATAAATAAAACTAAACAATTAGACTTTATATGTGACAACAATTCATATGATTATATGATGTTATTACCAAAAAAAAATATTAATTACTTTAAAGAAAAACTATGTAGCTTCTGAGTGAAAAATATTCTTACAGTCCTTTATGATTTTAGCAAAGTCAATGCTCATGCATTTCTTTAGCCTAGATGTTGAGTTACATGATATCAGTTTATAGACATGCATATTCTTAAATGTAGTTTTATTATTGTGAGACTTATTTTTTCCTTTATCCTTTCTTTTATTTTGATTTCTACTTGTTAATTGAGGGGCTCTGTGTCATGCAGGTAAGAAAAAAGAGTAGATAAGTGAGAACTGAAGGAGATGGCAGCAAAAACGCTTTTCCCTTCTAAAAAGTTAAATGGTATAACATTTACATATTTAGTTTATAATTCATTTGATATCCTTTTCTCATAACTGCTCATCATCCCATGCATGTATTCACTGCTCAGTTCCTTCCTGCTACTTTCTTATTTGATGTATACTGCATATGAGCAAATGCAGGAAAAGAACCAAAAATAACAGAGAAAGATGGTCAAGGTTACCATGAGGCTGAAATTGGTAATAACAAAGCTATAAAAACATTGAGGACAACGGCTGATCGATTACTTTGTCAGTAAACAAAATGTTTGAAAGGAATAAAAGATATGATTGCAAGCCAATTTCACTAATATAAGTGCATGTATATTTATACAAAAGGAGGATATCAGGAAATCACCACCAATTTCACTAATATCAGTGCATTACTTTATTCATCCAGTGTTTTATCTGTGAATGCTATGTTGATACTTTCTTTTAGCGTCATCATCATCATACATTGAAGCAAATAAAGGGATCAAAGTTGTAGATTTGCAATGCACCCTTTTCTTTTTAATTAGAAACACAAAAGTTAAAAAAAGTAGTTCTGTCCGGCTGAACCCGTGCCACTAGTACTCATCATCTTAGCTTTTACTTGTATTTTCTTTGGATGGCATTTTGAAAAGGTGATGTTTGATTTTTGATTCCATCGATTGAAGTTATTACGCTGGCGTTGCTACTCCGGGTGGAAAGTACAGATAGAAAGGCAAGCTAACTGTCAAATAATGCTATCCTTGAGCAAGACAAGACTGAGATAGAAGTTGTATCTTGAACCGATCGATTGATGGAGAGGGGGTTCTTGGCTGGCAGCAATAGATAGATCTACTAGTAAGATAAGCAAAGACGGTTTGTCCATTGGGTAGGTTTGTTTATCCTTCTATTTTCGAGGGCTCGACAAGATAGAAAGTATATTGTACATCGAATTTGACTTCAATCCTATTGGCTTTCAACTCCCAATTATACCTAGGAATGAAATCAATTTGACTTCCACAGAAGTTAGACACGATGGGAGTTTGCGTATCTCGGTAGAAAAGATATTATCGAACTACAGCACAAGTAACTGTTTCAAATTGGGAATCTCCACTAGATTTTATTGCATGATGGTTATTGAGACAAATCTTAATTCCCCCTGGTCTCAGAATATTTTTTTTCTTCACATAATTGGTTTCTCAATATCAATCAATGTAGTTCTTTTGCTTCCTTATCCACCAACATATTAAAAAAGAAAGTGTGCTTCAAATCATTTTAAAATCTCACAAAGATATGGATAGCATAGGAATATTTTCTGCCAAAGTTTATTAATTGTAATGACTCCATAAGTCATAACTTCAGGATATCTTGCCATTGTCTCTTTAGATTTCAGTTTGATTCTCACTTATAACATTTTTGTATCTTTTATAATTATAGAATTCTATGAACATTTGGAAAATTGCCCTTTTTAAAATTTTTGGTTCAACTGTGACATTTAAACATTTTTTTATCCACCTTGTCTATATTTCTGCCTTAACATTTTTTGATCCACCCTGTCTCTATTTCTGCCTCTTTGACACTGCTACTTGTTCTACATCGACCATAGTTTGAGTATAAACTTCACAGTAAAACAATTAAATGTTTTTTTAAAAATAAAAAAGGATAATTTCAGGGACCTCCCTTCCTGTTTCGCTCTATAGTACTCACCTCTCATGTGATTTACAATATTACGCGTATCTCCCTTAGTTGGTTTTTTATTCAAAGTGGAAGCAGATTGGAGGGCCGAATTTGGGGGTTGGGGGTTGGGGGTGGGGGGGGGTGTTTAAGGTTCAATCAAATTTCATTGATGGCATCAAGAAGAAGCTGTCAGTACTTGTAACTGATGTTTTTTGTCATGTCGCATTGGCCATGTACTTAGTACAGCATGTAAACTAACCTATCACACTCATCATATGACTCCGTTCCTTAGCTACTTGTAAAATTTCTCTCTTCAAATTTCTCAATACCAACTGTAAAAATGACTTGTTTAATGTAATCAACTCATTTTGTATTTTCTTTTCAATTTGTCTGAAAAAGAACAAGGTTTAACACATATGCAGGAAGAATTTGATCTTTCTTCTAATACAATATGAAGTGTAAAGTTAGTGATAATTACATTCAGTCAGTCTATAGCTTCTGTGAATGAATAAAGGGTTTAGGTGAACATGGGAGTAAATTGCTTGCTTTCCTCTTCCTTGATTGTATATATCTGCAAAAATTAAATACATGTTTAGATTATTTTAGTACCAAGACCATTACCATATCAGTAAGTTCTCAGTTCATGTTCATAAGTTATTGCACATGGAGATTAAAATGCAACTATGGAATAAATACTTGTTTGGTTCTTTCGAATTCAGCCGGTATGTAAGTTGCAGCACACATTTTAAGACACGCAACATAAGTTCAGTTAAGTATATTAGAAACACAAGACAGCTGCAGAGCAGTAGATGAGATGACGCTAGGGAATAGCTCGGAGAGGGACTTCTATGAATAATAAAGAGATAAGTCTTGTCAGAGTCATTCCAGTTGAATAGATGAGAAGTATCTTTCAAGAAAGATCTTTTACCACGCCTAACTAAATGAAAGAAAGTAAAAGACAGAGTGGCCGCCTATTTCTTAAATGAATATAAATGACTTCCTTATCCTAAGGCTGTTATTGAATGGCTTTACTTTACTCTTTGAGGTAATTGAATCTTGCTTTTTACGATGTTAATAGAACATATTCTTCGACTATATCTAATATGCACAATTCTCAATTTGTAATAACTTCCCAAAGTACTACTAAGGAAATCGTACCTATTTTCTTCGAGGACTTCCCCTTGTAAGCTGCAACAATCCTTGTCACAATGTCACTTTGTGGTATTGGGAAATTTATTTAATTAACACATGATTCCGAAATGTATGAACAAAAGCTGAATTTATCCTCTATAAAACAAGCTACAATAAATAAGAACTCCATCAAGTTGCATACTTTTTCCAAATTTGGGCTGAAAACAAAAAAATGAACTTTAGCATAACATGGAACGGAAAACGTAACCTTTGGATGTCATAACTAAGTATATAAAACAAGAACAGTGAAGAAGTTACCTCTATTAGTCAGACTATATTAGTATATTCCTTGTTTATTTGATAGAAAAAATTTGAGACTGTATTGTGTGTTTTCATGTTTACACTGTAGGTAGCTGAAATTTCAACTATACATACACATACTCGAGAAAAACTTACTATTATGCCTATGTAAGCCGACTGACGGAATCTTTTTGAGTTACCTCCTATCTTTAAGATAGGCCCCACCAGAAAGCATAAAAGCTGAAGATCCTTCACTTTGATACCACATATCTGTGACGCATAATTACTCATTTTCTTTTGCATAATTCCACGTGTTCTCTTAAACATATTTGAAATTTAGCTACTTCTCCTCCAATTTCCACATACTAAGGCTTAGGGAGCAATTAAGCTTCTTCTCCATTACCTTTTTAATACCAAAGCTCCTTCTTTGTTTCTTAGGTACCGATAGGGGCTCTATATATAGTACACGATTTACCTTGCTTAAACCTTTTACATATAAACAAAGTTTCCTACTATTGATTTGGGAGATCTTATAAATCTACAATTATCTATAAGAAAATGGGTAGATTAAGAAGCTTGTTAATTAATCTAATTTAAATGCTAGCCGAATTTAGTAAATTAATTAAATTTGATTACGTTCTTAATTAGAATTGACCATAATTGAAACTATCCTAATTTGAAATGTAACCCTTTTATTGTCAACGTTCATAATATTCCAACGTTCACAATTCACATTCCAACAATACATTTACCGCGTCTATATCATTCAACATACTATAGTTCAACAACGATAAGATACGCCGGCGAACAACCAGACGCGTACCTTGGTCGTCTTCTTCCCAGCGACCCCAACAACCCAGAAGCGAGAAGAGGCAAGGTGGAGGCCAAGACCAGACGGCAATCAATTCATCAATCTATGGTATATTCTTTCTTGAAAAGAAATTAAAATTTCAAATTGGGAATTGGGAATTTGCCCTATCCTTATCCGATTATATTCCCCCAATTCGTACCCCTTTTCATTCCCAAGAAAGGTTGGAGAGACAACAATATTTGAATTACTCTGCCCAGCTCAATTTTGTTCTTGTCTTTTTTTGTTATGAATATGTTGTTATCTATATCCTTTTGTTTAAATTAAATATATGAATCAAAGCGTTAAGTTGTTTAAGTGCATTTTTGTTGAATCTTGAATCGATGTTGCCCTCTGTACCAAGTCTTTCATTTGTTTGTTAATGTCGATTCTGTCTTCAAGAAGGCGTAGGAGTTTTAGGGTCGATTATCATAATAGATGAGTAACATCTGTTATTCTTTTCGCTTGAGTTTTGTTTATTTTTAGTATGAATGTCTAAATGGGTTGCATCTCTTCTTTCAAAAATGTCAATTCCTTGTCATTACAGTCTGAATAAGTTGTTCGGAGTTGCTACGCACAAAAGGTTACAATTGTTTATTCCTTCTTGTTATTGTGTATTGCTTTTTTGTAAAAGGAATTGCCAAATGAGAATATCGTGGGGTTTAAGGCTTTTGGTCTTGCTAGTGCCTAATTTACCCCTTTGTTCATTTTCCTATTGACACTGGTAGCAACAACAACTTGTTTGCTAAAAAAATAGTCTCCGTACTGAAGTTTTCCTCTATGGATTTCTTTAATTAGGGCTATTAAGATGGTATAAATCTATTTAGGATTGAGCTTAAGCTAACTTAATTCTGTTCTTCAAGTGACCAACGCATAATGGATATTATGACCTATTCTAGCATTTTCGTAGTATACTGTGACATACAACTAGACTTTCTCCTCCTTTGGCTGGGGTGTTACCTTCAATCCATGTAAATCTTGGTGTGGTTTTATCTAACTCTATAATATTCGCGTTCATCTGCTAACATTTTTTGAAAATGTTTGGGGGCAAGGAGAGGGGAGGTGGTTAGTAACTATAACAGTTTAAAGTTTGATTTGTTCAGATTCTGGCACTCGTGTGTATGAGCTATAGTTGTTCTTTCATTTTCCCTAGCAATGTGGTAAATTGAGGAGAATAGGAGCACAATGGCCCGAGGTGGATCCCGGGTTTGAAGTTTATGGGGTCCTACAATGACTTCAAGTTAATACTATAATAATAATTGGGTTAACGATAATCAATTATTTATAGGTTTAGAGCAGCATAGAAATAGCTAAAGAATTTCGTCTTGGAACGACTTTCTTCTGGATCCTCTTCAACTACTATTGTTGTGTTGTCCAATATTTTTGCTGTCTATTAATGTTTGTGGACTGATTTTGCACAATTTATTTATTGGCAGTTGTTATCTGTTTTTGTCGGTATCGTTTATTATTTAATTTGTGACTATTTCCATTGTTATTTTGCACTACTTTTACATTTCTTTTTGCTGGGTTTGTATTGATTTTGTTAAAAAAATTGCATCAGTAAAATTTATATTACTCTCTGGTTATGGTTTGTTTTATTAGTTCTCTGCTAAAACTTACTTGATATAGATTGCACTGTTGAATTGTTTGCCAATGTTTTATTGGCACATATTTTATGGACTGTTCTATTTTACTTTTTAAAAATAATTTTTCATTAAGGCCTTGCTTCGGGGCAAAACGCTTCGAAGACGGGCGGGGGGCCTCGAGACCAAGGGGTGGGGCCTCGCCTAGGGGCAGGACGCCTCGAGGCCGGGGTGGGCGGGGGGCCTCGCATCGGGGAAGGAGGCTTCGTGGCCGGGCAGGGGGGTTGGCAGGGGGCCAAGCCTCGGGGCAGGATGCCTCTAAGCTGGGCGAGGGTGTGGGCGGGGGGGCTCGCCTCGGGGCAGGACGCCTAGAGTCCGGGCAGAGGGCGGACCTTGCCTCGAGGCTAGATGTCTCGAGGCTGGGTGGGGTCGCCTCGGTGCAGGACACCTCGAAGCTATGCGGGGGGTCTCGCCTCGGGGCAGGACGCCTCGAGGCAGGGCGGAGGCCTCACCTCAGGGCAAAGCGCCTCTAGGTCGGGCGGGGGGTGGGGGCCTCGCCTCAAGGAAATGTGCCTCGAGGCCGGGCTGGGGGGGGTGGGGGCCTCGCCTCAGGGCATGACGCCTTGATGCCAGGCAGGCGGTGGGGGCCTCTCCTCAGGGCATGACGCCTTGGGGCAGGACGCCTCGAGGCCGGGCGAGGGGGGTGGCCTCGCCTCAGGGCAGGACGCTTGGAGGCTGGGTGGGGGGGTTGGGCCTCGCCTCGGGGCAATACGCCTCAAGGCCTGGCTGGGGGGAGGGGAGACCTCTCCTCGGGGCAAGACGCCTCTAGGCCGGGCAAGGGGGTGGGCCTCGCCTCGGGGCGGGACACCTCGAGTCTAGGTCGGGGGGTGGGGGGGCGGGAGGGCTTCGCCTCGGGGCGGGACACCTCGAGGCAAGGCGGGGCTTCGCCTCGGGGCAAGACGCCTCGAGTCCAGCTTAGGGGGTGGGGCCTCGCTTCAAGGCAAAACGCCTCGAGGCCGGGCGAGGGGGGTCTTCTCTGGGCAGGACGCCTTGAGGCCAGGCGGGGGGTGGCGGCTCCCCTCTGGGCACGACGCCTCGAGGCTGGGCGGGGGGGGGGGGCTCGCCTCTGGGAAGGACGCCTTGAGGCCGGGCGGAGGGGTGGCCTTGCCTCTTGGAAGGACACCTCTAGGCCGGGCCGGGTGGGGTGGGCGGCTCGCCTCTTGGCAGTATGCCTCGAGGCTGAGCGGGAGGGTCTCGCCTTGGGGCTGGACGCCTTAAGGCAGGGGGGTCGCCTCTACGCAGAACCCTTCGAGGCTGGGCGAGAGGGCCTCGCCTTGCTGCAGGATGCCTCTAGGCTAGGCAGGAGAGCCTCGCCTCGGGGCAGGATGCCTCAAGGCAAGGCGTGGGAGGGGGGTGAGAGGGCCTCGCCTCGGGGCAGGACGCCCCGAGCCTGGGCGGGGGGCCTCACCTCGGGGTAGGACGCCTCGAGACTGGGCGCGGGGGGGTGGCCTCGACTCAGAGCAGGACACCTCGTAGCTGGGCGGGGGGGCTAGCCTCGGGGCAGGACGCCTCGCCTTAGGGAAAGACTCCTCGAAGACGGGCTGGAGGGCCTCGCCTCGGGGCAGGACGCCTTAAGGTCGGGCAGGTGGGAGGCTCGCCTCGGGGCAGGACGCCTCTAGGCCGGGCGGGGGGGCAGGGGCCCTTTCCTCGGGCTTGGACGCCTCGAGGTTTGGTGGGGCCTATCCTCGGGCATGACTCCTCGAGGCCGGGCGGGAGGGCCTCGCCTCAGGGCAAGACTCCTCGAGGTCGGGCGGGGGAGGGAGTGGGGGGGCCTCACCTCTGGGCAGGACGCCTCGAGGCCGGGCGGGGGGGGGGTGTTTCTGTCAGTTTGTAAAAGTTTTATGTTGAAACAAATTTTGGGAATTAATTCTGGTTTTATTAAGGCATCACACTCTCTTTTTTATTTTTATGAAATTCTGCATTTCCAGTTTGATGTCAACAGGTAAGGGTTCTTCTATCTAGGTGTTAGAGTAGGTGGCCACATGATCCGGTAGGTTTAATTGTGACAAGTATAGACATCTCTCCATACCAACAAAGTATAAGGTCACTTTTATAGAAAGGTGTTATGTATTCAAACTCACCCAATCACCCGTCCCATTTGTTTTCTTCATTGTTCAACGGCTTTATATGCTTTCTTGTTGTAGGCCTTGCAACTCACCCTTTGAGATGCTTTCAACTTATGAGTATTGGAATGTGTATCACTTGTACTCATTCAGCATGCACCAGTCCCCAGATTATTACAAACTATTATGTAATTGTACTGTGTCCAATTATTAGAAGCTACTTATTTGTTGTTTTTTTTTGCCTTAGATGAAGTCAAAGATGATTGAATTGGTAGTAACAATTGTGCATTTGAAGTTATGCTGGAGAAGGCGAATGTGGGTGCCGGAGATCAGGCACACCTTTAGGGAAAACTAATGCAGTTTCAGAGAATTTGGTACAAAGATTAATAACGGAGGGATTAGAAAAACACAGATTAGTAATGCAGGGTTTATTTTTATCCACTGTTTGGTTCATTATTTCTCACTTCATCTTGTGATTGGATGACTAATAGTCTATACTTGCTCACATGTTAGCCTTTAACTGTATATACTTTTTCTAAGCCAAAACCATCACTTTTTAGCTAATGTATCATGAAAAGTTGGGGGGGGGGGGTGGACCTATTTCATGAAACACTGTACATCAAATGAGCTGGGGTAGAATCACGAACTCGAAAGGGAGGCTCTTCTGTGTTGCTTGTTGCATATTACTTCAGCTTTTCACTTGTTGAAATGCGCGTCTTAAAGGGAGGCTCTTCTGTGTTACTTGTTGCATATTACTTCAGCTTTTCACTTGTTGAAATACGCGTCTTCCGTGGGACAGTTTTGTGCAAGTTTGAGTTAAATCACTTTCCTCTTGTTTCTTTTCTTTGTGAAGCTGAAATTTTACTTCTTGAACTATTTATTTCTTTTGTTAATCGTGGACGATACTGCTCTCTATTTTCCTAGTCTTGTTTTCTCAGGCTTAGTTAACCTCATTGTCTATTGCATTTTCAGAACTGTCAAACGATAACTCTTGCGATGATGGCTGGATTGTGGCTGAGGAAGCTGTTGTTGTACAATATGAATAGCATTGATTAAGTTAACCTATGCTGTTTTGTAAGATTTTGTGATCTTAGGGTATATTTTCGTCATAATTTTTGTTGTTTTTAAGAAGTCGATTAGTAGCATGGTTGCACAGACTCACAGTCAATTAAGTTAACATTGTTTTCAAGTTTGCTATTACTTTGCCAGCTTTCCTTATTTGTTTCTTTTTTGAGGAAAATGGCAAAAAAAATAATTCTACAACAGAAGTTGGAAATACCAAATTTTGCTGAACGTTGTAAACAAAGTATGAATTTTTTTTAGCTAAGACATTTTTTCAAACACTTGAAGGCATACATCAAAAATCTTTTAATAGAAAAATCACATATGCATGCTACATTAAATCTTGCTAAAAATAAAAAAGTAAAATTTGAAGAATGATTGTGCCCTTAATTGTCTTGAATCTTGATACTTGGATCTTGGGGGTAAATTTTTTTTTTTTTAAAATACAAAATGTATAAAATAGATTAAAAATTTTAACCAAAGAAAGAAAAAAGAAGGAAGAAAAGATCGAAACAAAAAAAGAATGAAAAAAAAAGAAGTAAAAGACTGAACAAATATATAGGAAAAAAATAACTTTTTAGATTCATTTATTTATCAAAATACAAATTATGATATAATATCAAGCTTCCTTTAATTCTTTAGGTTTGGAGGGCAATTTTGTCTAAGATTATTTTTTAAAAAGCTAATAAGACCCTAAAGAGTCATTTTTATATATGAAAATTTAAAGAGTACATATGACAAGTTGAAGGACTAAAATCACACAGATTGATTAGTTGAAGGTAAACTACGCTTAACCAAATATTACGAGAACTTAAATAGGAATTATGTAGTAACACGAGGACTAAAAATGTTATTTCCCCTAAAATAAAATTTCAATGGAGTTTTCTAGACATCTTTTATCCTCCTTGACTAAAAAGTGAATGTTTGATTTGTATCTCGGCTCTAAGGTGACTGGAGAGTCACCTGGTTCACCGACAAGCTGCCGAGAATTACTCTGTTGTCATTGGTAAGTTTCTATATCTGTAATCTTGTTCGAGCTTCTATTCTTATTCTTCTCATTTTATTCCTCTCTCTAGTTTTATGTGCAACAAGATATATCTGGATCTCTAAATATGTATCCCTTATGCGCTCAAAAAAATGTTGCTTCATCTTGACTTCAGGTAGATTCTGATTTCGTTGTAGCTTATTAAAATTTAAGGTTAAAAGCTGGTCATTTATAATTCTAGATCTAGAAATAAAAATTGTTCTTAGAGTGTTGAGTCTGAAATTTCCAATTGTAGTTAATCTCAAATCTGAGAATCTGGTGTGAGTTAACAGTGGTTGGAATAGTTGATAACTTAGAAATGGTGCGATTGTTTCCTTAAAAAATGTGAGGACGGTAGATCTCGTTGCTGCAAATATGAATGCCATATGATGTATGTTATTCTCTCTGTTCCGATCGCTCTAGCTTGAATTATTTTCTTGGTCTTGATTTTTAGATTAGATATTTGGTGCTTGACTAGGTTGAGTAGCTTCTTGGATTACTGTTTAACTCTTTGGAAGAATTAAATTCTAGCATACATGTTGGATTTGAATTTTACACAGCTATACTATGTACCATATATCCTCCACTATTAGAACAATGTTTCACAGAACTTCCCACACCGTAGTTAAGACCTTAAGGAGCACTAGAGAGTCCATTTTCTATAAAGCGCGAGTTATATCAACGGTTACATAGTAAGCAAGTGCATCCTTTATTGCAATAGCCTTAGGCTCAATGTTTGTTCCTTTCTAGGTTTCCGCTCCCTAAGCATAGATAAGGTCTCCTGCTTGATTTCTCAAATCACGTTTCATTTATACAATTTGTAAAGTCCTCCATCTCTTGATTACAAGTTGCATACATAAGTGTGAATAAAAATTCCTTTCCTCCAATTTTAATGTATTACTCTTACAGTAAGTTGTTGTATTGTAACTGCCAAAATATGGATATGAAGTTCTTCTCTAGAAAATAACCAAGTCTCACTAGAACAATTAGTTACAACAGTATGATGGCCTAGGGCTCTCCTATAGGTATCAATGTTTTTTTTTTGTTCAGATTAGTCAATCTCTCAAAAGCCTGTTGAGTATTGACTGATATAATATTCCAAAATAGTATATTGCTCATCATTTTAGAGTTTTCTTTAAGGCAAACCTTTGTGATAAAGGTGTGATAGGAACTGCCTAGTCAATGATTGTTTTCTCTCCTTTCTTGTTTGAATTGTTTCCTTTAAGTAGGTCTACCTGTCTTGGTAAATGATCAACCTCTTTTTCCATCAGATGTTTATTGTTAATGATTTCCTCCCCTGTAATTGCATATGTGTTCTCATGCTCATGAGCACATGCAAACTTCGAAGTTTCAATGTTGAGTTGAGGGACTATACTTACATCACAATTTTTTATTGTTTACTAATGCATTGTTTGCTATATCTATTGCGACTTGACCTTCAATTAGTTAGTCCTCGCTCATTGATTGAATGTTATTCTCTCTATCTTCCAAGGTTGCAAATGAGTTAATGGTTTGTACCTATATTTCCTTATCATCCAACTTTTCAATTTGAGGTTTTTCCCTTTGTTGGGAGTAAAAACCGTTTTATCCTTTATTACATTTCAAATCTGTTTTGATTGCTTTCTCTGCTGTCTACCCTTTTCTTGAAAAGGAATTTGTGTCTTCTTTGCTTCTGTGTCTATGTTGGTTTTTGATAGCTGATTAGGAGTTCGTACAACTTTGCCACTTGAAAAAATTATCTCTCCTTCCTCATGATGATGATCTCTACTTTTGTTCTTTACCTCCACTTTCTTTGCTCTCAATTCAGGACGTAGTACAAAACACGCTATCTCATTGTGTCCTTGAAGTTTACATATCTTGCAATAATTAGGCATATATTCATACTTGATTTTTATCCAAGTTGAGATTACTTCTCTAGCACTAACATTCTTGATCCCAACATCAATCATCTTGGGAAATTTCTCAACAAATCAACTTCAACTTTTACTTTGTCATAACTAGGTCTAAATTTGTTTTTGGTGGTCATATCTATATGTACAGGCTTACCCACTAACTTGGCCGTCGTAAATAAGGATTCCTTGACAGAAATTTTTTGAAATAATGTAGGAAAGGATATCCAAGCAACTGCAGTAGTAGTTCCTCTTTCGGATTGAACCAGGGTTCTCATTTAAGGGGTCTTATATGATAATAAATATTCTTTGCTTGAAGAAAAGTAAGCTGGTTTTGACATCACGTGTACATAGTTCTTTATGATGGTGATGTGTATTAACACATGTCTATCACACAAAAATTAAATCTTACATTATGTTTTTATTTCACGTGGTGTGAGGAAAATTTTGCTAATTTCATCTAATTCAGACCAACTATAGGAGAACTTTCTTATGATGGCAAACTGAAGATCTTCTTGTATTACCATGTTATTCACTTCTTTTTCTTTCCAAAGCACTGTTGGTTTACGAGGAACATACGTAATATCATTGATAGGAATAGAGTTAGGCTTTGGTATTTCTAGGGTTAAAGAATTCAAGTAAGAGGGTATTATAGGTGATGGTGGTGGTGGCTCCCCACTGGGAAGAGGCGACCAACCATTGCTGGCGATGGCTATGGAACGGGCCAGTCATGCTATGGGGGGGGGGGGTAGTAGGTTTTCTCTACATTAAAAGAATGGATGTTATTTTTGTAAGCTTTTTCTAATGGGGATAGAATATCAAAACCAACTCAGGTATGGATCATTTATTTAACCCAGAAATATTGAGTAAGGTTTTGGGCCTAATGTAATATAAAAATTGAAACGAAAGGTAACTTAAATTGGCTTCAAATCTTCCATTTTCTTTTTCATTAATAAATTAAAAATGCTTCATTCATCCTTATTAATTCACCGAAATGTGTATATATATAAATTGTAATATAAGTTATTTAGTATATGTATGGATTAATTTAGTATGCGTATATAAGTAATTTAGTATATGTATGGAGTAAGTTTCACCTATAATACTATTCCAATCATTCTATTAGCTAATTAAAAATTTTATTGGTGTTAATGCATGCAAATTGTTTATAATGTTATGAAGTTCAAAAAAAGAATTATATATGCAATTTCTTTTAATAATGTTATAAGGTTAACTAATGTCTACTTGAACTTAATGAATTTCAATAAAAACATTTAATACATATCCTATAGTGCAAGTGGAGAATACGATTTGATAGTTATAAATATTTTGTAAGAATTTCAGTACGCACATTTATATATTTTCCTTTTTGAGATAAATTTTTGATTTATTTATTTTGTGCAATCGAGATTTATAAGACACAAATGTTTCTTCAAATTATATTTATACTTGATAATTAAAATATGGTAAATTAAGTAAGTATATTAAAACATTTCCGTTTTTACTCGAAACATCAAATTTCACTAATGTTATTGAGTGCATATCATTTTCAAGTCTTTAATAAATATATTTTTATAGTTATATTTTTATTCATGCTACTTTCCATATATAATAAGGTAAGAAATTTAATAAATTTCTTTTGGGGGGAGAATTTATGTGTATAAATATCATGGTATTCCATCTCTTACAAGTATCATTTCTTGAAATTAGTTCATCATCAAGGTTTATTTTATTCTAGTAATGGAGGGTAAAAAGACTGCCGGACGTCAAAAAATTCCCATGGAAAAAATAGAAAACGAAGCCGCTCGATATGCCTCCTTTTCAAAACGTCGATTGAGTCTATATAAATTAGCTGGTGAACTTGTTCAACGACACGATGTTGACATAGGAATAGTTCTTTCTTCTCCAACAAATAAGCCTTATTCATTTTTCCATCCAACTGTTGAAGCAGTTGCTCAACGTTTTTTGAATCCAAATATAGAATTAAGTGAAACCACAAAAAATGTTGCGACATATGTTCGAAACAACGTGAATGAAATCGAACATAAACTTGCAGAGTTTAAAATTAGAGAAGATGTTGCAAGCAAGGAAACTTTTATACTTGACCAAGCCAAAGAGATGAGAGAAATTGGTTGGTGGGAGGATATTGAAAAACTCAAAATTGATGAGTTAACTCAATTTGAAGCTTGGCTAAATGTTGCTGATTTTAGCATGAAGTATCGTCTGAAACAATTGGAAAATGAAGTTACATCTAATGCTTCATAAATATATTATCTTTACTTTAATTTTTGAAATTTTATTATTGGTTCTGTTTTTTTTTTTTTTTGGTTTTTGTTTTGTAATTTTATATTGATGATCTAGCTATTACATGTACTCTACAATGATATTTATCATGAAATACTATTTCCATTAATATTAATATATCTTTTGTCTTACATGTTTGATCTCCTGTTTTTTTTTTATGCTTTTAAGTATTTTATGTAAGCTATTACTTAATTTATCGTGTTCTTGCACATTTTTTTGTTATATTTAAATAAAAAGAAATGGTAAGTTCAATTCTTATAGTCACTCATTAAATAAAAAGAAATGGTAAGTTCAATTCTTATAGTCACTCATTGATAAAAGATTCACTTGATTTGATACTTATAAAAATATAAATAAATAAATAAATAAAACTAAACAATTAGACTTTATATGTAACAACAATTCAATTTAGTAACTTGGGATAGTGTAAGTATAAGAGTTATAAATCTGTAAAATGTGGAGGTTGATGGAGACAATAGGCACACCTTTATGGAATTGGTCGGTTCGGTTTTATTTTATATATTATCAACTCATTTAATCGATTTTTGATTTTTAAATACGTAAAATTAAAAATCAAATCAATAAATTATAATTTTATCATTTTCAATTTATCGATTTCGATTCTTAACGATTCAATTTTTG
This sequence comes from Solanum appendiculatum, assembly GCA_018342035.1. NCBI lineage: Eukaryota > Viridiplantae > Streptophyta > Magnoliopsida > Solanales > Solanaceae > Solanum > Solanum appendiculatum. The sequence continues at coordinate 384,705 of JAGDQO010000292.1, forward strand.
GTTTAACCAATAAGAAAATGCTCATAAAATAAATATCAGTTGTTGGATCAGAAGGGGAGGCAGCAAGAGTTAGAAGAAGTGGTGGATAATTATCCCATCTTGTATATGTTGGTCGATATGGAAAGAGAGAAAGAATAGATGTTTTGAAGATAGCTTTAGTTACATTCATAAGATTTAGTGGAATTGTATTATAACCTTTAACTTCCCTAATTGATATTTTATGCAATTTAAATTGAGCACATGAAAGGACAGAGTTGGTCTAAAATTTCTGGATTTTTTTGGATAGCTAAATGCTCAATGTACAATTCAAACACTTCCAATGGTGTAGTGCGTAAATTATTTCTTTACCCTAGATATTGAGTTACATATCAGCTTATAGACATTCATATTCTTAAGTACAAACTTTTCACTTGATTGATCTGTTCCCTTCCTCTTCCTCATTTTCCATGCAAATTTGTGATTAAATTTGATTTGCTCCAGTATAGATTTTCAACAACACAAAGATATGATTCATTAGGCAGTCATTTGGCGTGTTTATATTAAGCATATTCTTGTTCTGCTGTCTTAAATGTAGTTTTATTATTTTGTGACTTATTTGTGAGACTAGATTTTTCCCGTATCCTTTCTTTTATTTTGACTTGAAAGTATTGTGACTTTTCCTAAGGGTTGTGACTTTTTCGAAGAGTTGTGACTTTTCCAAAGGGTTTTGACTTTTCCGATGAACAATGACTTTTTCAAAGCGTTGTGACTTTTCTGATAAGGCACAATTACTACCTATTCATAGTACCATTTCTTAGCTATAAATAGAGGGGTTTCCTCTCATTTTTACACTATAATTTTTTAAGGTTTCCACTCTTCTTCTCTTAAAAAATGTCATATGTGCAGTTGAATAAGTTCGATGTTCAACTTCTTGTGCACACGAATAGGTTTCACTAATATGAGTGCATGTATATTTATACAAAAGGAGGATATCAGGAAATCACTGCCAAGTTCATAGTAAATTATTATGTTAATTTTGATTGCAAACACCACTCTGATGGTAAAATTTTATATTCTCTTTAATTGAAAAATTAATGAGAATTCTTTGTGATTGAAATGACAATCTATACATACTGATTTTTCAGGCCAGCAACGATCCTCATCCTTGAAACACACTCAAATATTGGAGTACTCTTTGGCCCAACTTAAGGCCAGCATTAACAATTGTAAGTTCCCACCACCTGAATTGTTGCCTTTAAAATATCATGGACATGACACTCATTAAATAAGTGGATTCACCAAATTTACGGACTGTTATTTTGTGAGATGGAGTTCTGGAAGTGCCCAACCTTTTTCCTTCTCATTCTATCCCCTATATATCGTTCCACTATTCTTACGTTTCCAGAAATTCAAACTTTTGCTACTTCTCACAGGTTATAATATACGCCACTCTCAACATAACCCTTTATACTGTAAATTGCTTCGTATGTACCACTAAATTATAAAAATTGCTTGCAGCATTCTCTACTTGGTCTTATAATACTGCTTTAATCTACATTATGCTTCCTTTGATTTTAACTCCAACAAAAAATTTTCTTTAATACAACAATCTTAAAAAATTAAATGACTCTGTGATTTAAAATACGTTAATTTGCACCTTTGATTTTTGAACAGTCATTAAACTACCGAATGTTCCCGATGATTAGATGCACCCAGACATTGCCCAAAAGTGGAGTCAACATCTAGCGAATAAACAACAACAACAGGGAGTTTATATGCACCGGTGCTAGATCCAACATCCAAAGAATGAACAGATCTCTATTGCAAAACTGAGAAAAACCATGTAATATTGTGTCAGATATTTGAATTAGAGTTACCACCCTCTTAACTCTGTCCCAAATGTTCAACATTTAACCTCGCCCCGAGTTCGCTCCCAGAACTATAGACATCGGTCTAAGAATTGAGTTTTACAATTAATGGCAGTGAGAATAATTTTAAAAAAGGACAATTAAATGCTATTTGGTTTGATAAACTCAACACAAGTGGAATCCAAAGCGCTTACAATCAGGCCGAACAAAGGCAACTACTAAAGTAGCAGAAACCAACTTATTGTGTTCATATTGTTGCATGTTGTATAAATAATAACCCAATGAACTATGTAACAGATCGTGAGGGACAACACTATAGTAAAATTTGTCTATGGTAATTCCACTTGACCATTTATATGGCCTTTATGGTTATAAACAATTTAGGAAAAAACTAATAAGTTACTTTAAAAACACCATTCTACAATTAATGCGCGCAGCCCCAAAAAACACCTTGAAAAAGAAGCAATTACTCGAGCGTAAGGTAGTATTATTTAGGAATCTATAATTGGAGACCCACAAATATTGGTTACGAGTATGGAAAAAGTCATCTACAATAAAAACAATATATTGTGACAAATATAGTATGAATACATTTTCATAGTTGTATCAATCTCAAGACAAGGCAACCACGTGCAACGCACGTGCGGTGAATCTAGTTTACTGAAGTTTATGGCCTAAAAACTGGAGATGAATGTCTATTCCAACTTTCAAATCTGTTAGAGTGCATGTTTACTGTGAAGGTTACCCACAAGGTAGATGTCACTCAAACTACTTTGAGCTGATTATCGTGGGGTAGTTGTGAGAACAATGCAATGGGAGCTATGGCGAGATTTTACTTGATTTAAGCAAATCTGTAGTGGATAATGCTGGGTTCGAAAGTGATTATGGTGTCATGCGGAAGCTTACAATTGCAAATTATATGATTGATAAATTAGATAACAAAGAAAAACATACTAAAAACATATTGTTATTGTGATTTGGTCAAAAGAAAAATATAAATATATAGGAGAAAATCTCCCCATAAACAAAAGTCTCTAAACGACTACATTGTGGATGCTATTGTGTTCTTGATATGAGAAGAAGGGTATTCAATTTATAGGATTCCAAACTTTTTCTCTAAGAAAAGAATAACCAAATATGGAAGAGAAATATATTTTTCCTTTCAGAAAAAGTTCAAGTATTTATGGTAATACTTTGACTTTTCTTTAAGGAAAAAATAAACTTCAAATAAGGTAAGAAAATCAGGGCAAAACCCTAACAGATAATGACTTTATTCATCCTGCGTTTTATCTGTGAATGCTATGTTGATACTTTCTTTTAGCGTCATCATCATCATACATTGAAGCAAATAAAGGGATCAAAGTTGTAGATTTGCAATGCACCCTTTTCTTTTTAATTAGAAACACAACAGTTAAAAAAAGTAGTTCTGTCCCGCTGAACCCGTGCCACTAGTACTCATTGTGAGTGCTGGGGAGGTGAGAGCTGGCTATGCACCACTTGCAGGTGCCAACACATTTATATTTCAGTATGGGATAAGTAGTCAACCTCTCATATTGTGAATGCCGCCAAGGCTAAGGGTAGGCTTGTTGTCACCACTCTTGCTAGTGTCATTGTTTGTCCTTATATTTCATGATTCTGTTTCAGCTTATAAAATTCAGTGTTGATAAATTAATTGCTTATAATATGTTACTGCATTTCATCATCTTAGCTTTTACTTGTATTTTCATGGGATGGCATTTTGAAAAGGTGATGTTTGATTTTTGATTCCATCGATTGAAGTTATTACGCTTGTGTTTCTACTCCGGGTGGAAAGTACAGATAGAAAGGCAAGCTAATTGTCAAATAATGCTATCCTTGCGCAAGACAAGACTGAGATAGAAGTTGTATCTTGAACCGATCGATTGATGGGGAGGGGGTTCTTGGCTGGTAGCAATAGATAGATCTACTAGTAAGATAAGCAAAGACGGTTTGTCCATTGGGTAGGTTTGTTTATCCTTCTATTTTCAAGGGCTCGACAAGATAGAAAGTATATAGTACATCGAATTTGACTTCAATCCTATTGGCTTTCAACTCCCAATTATACCTAGGAATGAAATCAATTTGACTTCCACAGAAGTTAGACACGATGGGAGTTTGCGTGTCTCGGTAGAAAATATATTATCGAACTATAGCACAAGTAACTGTTTCAAATTGGGAATCTCCACTAGATTTTATTGCAAGATGGTTATTGAGACAAATCTTAATTTCCCCTGGTCTCAGAATATTTTTTTTTCCACATAGTTGGTTTCTCAAAATCAATCAATGTAGTTCTTTTGCTTCCTTATCCACCAACATATTAAAAAAGAAAGTGTGCTTCAAATCATTTTAAAATCCCACAAAGATATGGATAGCATAGGAATATTTTCTGCCAAAGTTTATTAATTGTAATGACTCCATAAGTCATAACTTCAGGATATATTGCCATTGTCTCTTTAGATTTCAGTTTGATTCTCACTTATGACATTTTTGTATCTTTTATAACTATGGAAAACATTTTGAAAATTGCCCTTTTTAAAAATTTTGGTTCAACTGTGACATTTAAACATTTTTTTATCCACCTTGTCTCTATTTCTGCCTTAACATTTTTTGATCCACCCTGTCTCTATTTCTGCCTCTCTAACCCTGCTACTTGTTCTACTTCGACCATAGTTTGAGTATAAACTTCACAGTAAAACAATAAAATGTTTTTTTTTAAAATAAAAAAGGATAATTTCGGGGACCTCCCTTCTCGTTTCGCTCTATAGTACTCACCTCTTATGTGATGATATTACGCCTATGACCCTTAGTTTGGTTTTTATTCAAAGTGGAAGCAGATTGGAGGGCCGAATTTGGGGGTTGGGGGTGGGAGGGAGGGTTGTTTAAGGTTCAATCAAATTTCATTGATGGCATCAAGAAGATGTTGTCAGTACATGTAACTGATGTTTTTTGTCATGTCGCATTGGCCATGTACTTAGTAAAGCATGTAAACTAACCTATCACACTCATCATATGATTCTGTTCCTTAGTTACTTGTAAAAGCTCTCTCTTCAAATTTCTCAATACCAACTGTAAAAATGACTTGTTTAATGTAATCAACTCATTTTGCATTTTCTTTACAATTTGTCTGAAAAAGAACAAGGTTTAACACATATGCAGGAAGAATTTGATCTTTCTTCTAATACAATATGAAGTGTAAAGTTAGTGCTAATTACATTCAGTAAGTCTATAGCTTCTGTGAATGAATAAAGGGTTTAGGTGAATCATGGGAGTAAATTGCTTGCTTTCCTCTTCCTTGATTATATATATCTGCAAAAATTAAATACATGTTTAGATTATTTTAGTACCAAAACCATTACCATATCAGTAAGTTCACAGTTCATGTTCATAAGTTGTTGCACATGGAGATTAAAATGCAACGATGGAATAAATACTTGTTTGGTTCTTTCGAATCCAGCTGGTATGTAAGTTGCAACACACATTTTAAGACACGCAACATAAGTTCAGTTAAGTATATTAAAAACACAAGATAGCTGCAGAGCAGTAGATGAGATGACGCCAGGGAATAGCTCGGAGAGGGACTTCTATGAATAATAAAGAGATAAGTCTTGTGAGAGTCATTCCAGTTGAATAGATGAGAAGTATCTTTCAAGAAAGATCTTTTACCACGCCTAACTAAATGAAAGAAAGTAAAAGACAGAGTGGCCGCCTATTTCTTAAATGAAAATAAAGGACTTCCTTATCCTAAGGCTGTTATTGAATGGCTTTACTTTACTCTTTGAGGTAATTGAATCTTGCTTTTTACGATGTTAATAGAGCATATTCTTCGACTATATCTAATATGCACAATTCTCAATTTGTAATAACTTCCAAAAGCACTACTAAGGAAATCGTACCTATTTTCTTCGAGGACTTCCCCTTGTAAGCTGCAACAACCCTTGTCACAATGTCACTTTGTGCTATTGGGAAATTTATTTAATAAACACATGATTCCGAAATGTCTGAACAAAAGCTAAATTTATCCTCTATAAAACAAGCTACAATAAATAAGAACTCCATCAAGTTGCATACTTTTTCCAAATTTGGGCTGAAAACAAAAAAATGAACTTTAGCATAACATGGAATGGAAAACGTTACCTTTGGATGTCATAACTAAGTATATAAAACAAGAACAGTGAAGAAGTTACCTCTATTAGTCAGACTATATTAGTATATTCCTTGTTTATTTGATAGAAAAACTTTGAGACTGTATTGTGTGTTTTCATGTTTACACATTAGATAGCTGGAATTTCAACTACATACACATACTCGAGAAAAACTTACTACTATGCCTATGTAAGCCGACTGACGGAATCTTTTTGAGTTATCTCTATCTTTAAGATAGGCCCCACCAGAAAGCATAAAAGCTGAAGATCCTTCACTTTGATAACACATATCTGTGACGCATAATTACTCATTTTCTTTTGCATAATTCCACGTGTTCTCTTAAACATCTTTGAAATTTAGCTACTTCTCCTCCAATTTCCACATACTAAGGCTCAGGGAGCAATTAAGCTTCTTCTCCATCACATTTTTTATACCAAAGCTCCTTCTTTGTTTCTTAGGTATCGATAGGGGCTATATAAATAATACACGATTTACCTTGCTTGAACCTTTTACATTTAAACAAAGTTTCCTACTATTGATTTGGGAGATCTTATTAATCTACAATTATCTATAAGAAAATGGATAGATTAAGAAGCTTGTTAATTAGTCTAATTTAAATACTAGCCGAATTTAGTAAATTAATTCAATTTAATTACATTCTTAATTATAATTGACCATAATTGAAACTCATGTGGCCATATCCTAATTTGAAATCTAACCCCTTTTATTGCCAACGTTCAGAATATTCCAACGTTCAGAATATCATTCAACATACTATAGTTCAACAGCGCTACGATACACCGGCGAACAACCAGACGCGTACCTTGGTCGTCTTCTTCCTAGCGACCCCTACAACCCAGAAGCGAGAACAGGCTAGGTGGAGGCCAAGATCAGACGGCAATCCGTTCATCAATCTCTGGTATATTCTTTGTCCTTGAAAAGAAATTCAAATTTTGAATTGGGAATTGGGAATTTGCCCTATCCTTATCCGATTATATTCCCCCAATTCGTACCCCTTTTCATTCCCAAGAAAGGTTGGAGAGACAGCAATATTTGAATTACTCTGCCCAGCTCAATTTTGTTCTTGTCTTTTTTTGTTATGAATCTGTTGTAATCTATATCCTTACGTTTAAATTAAATATATGAATCAAAGCGTTAAGTTGTTTAAGTGCATTTTTGTTGAATCTTGAATCTGTGTTGAGTCTTTCATTTGTTTGTTAATCTCGATTCTGTCTTCTAGTAGGCGTAGGAGTTTTAGGGTCGATTATCATAATAGTTGAGTAACATCTGTTATTCTTTTCGCTTGAGTTTTGTTTATTTTTAGTATGAATGTCTAAATGGGTTGCATCTCTTATTTCAAAAATGTCAATTCCTTGTCAGTTGTTTGGAGTTGCTACGAACAAAAGGCTACAATTGTTTATTCCTTGTTGTTATTGTGTATTGCTTTTTTGTAAAAGGAATTGCTAAATGCGAATATCGTGGGGTTTAAGGCTTTTGGTCTTGCTAGTGCCTGGATTTTCAAAAATAATTTACCCCCCCTTGTTCATTTTCCTTTTGACACTGGTTACAACAGCAACTTGTTTTCTAAAAAAATAGTCTCCGTATTGAAGTTTTCCTCTATGGATTGCTTTATTTTGGGCTATTTAGATGGTATAAATCTATTTAGGATTGAGCTTAAGCTAAATTAATTCTGTTCTTCAAGTGACCAACGTATAATGGATATTATGACCTATTCTAGCATTTTGTGGCATTATCTTTTTATGACCAAAGTAAACTTGCTTGTTTGGTGCTCCATCACTGTTATTATCAGTTAAAAACATTTACACTTCTTGTTTTTATGTTGTTTAATTACTCTCAAACTCTCAGCTGATTACATCTTCCCTCTTGCATTTTACTAGGAGGTGTCTCGCGGATGGAAATCTTCTGTAAGTACCATTTTAGCTCTCTTTCTATTTAAGTGCTGTAAAAATGTTGAGCCACTTTTGGTGGAAACACCACACTTGAAATGATGAATGCATAACTGAATGGTTCATTTGTCAATGAGGGTAATTAGGGGGTTGACTTGTTCGTCTTTATGAACACGTTCAATACATGGAGTTCTGATCTGCACTAGGTTACATAATGAACTTAAATTAAAATAAGGTACCCAAACTATTCAGTGGTCTATGGTGTTGTTAGCTATACTTGTTATCATCTACACTAGTGATTACTTGTTGAACAATTGAAAAAAACTGTTTGTTGAAGGATTGGTCCATCACGACCTCTTTGTTTGTCCTATTTCTTTATGCTGTTTCGGTAGGGTGGTTTAAAACTTTGAGATATCGTTGCTGAACTTTTCCATAGTATACTATGACATACAACTAGACTTTCTCCTCCTTTGGCTGGGGTGTTACCTTCAATGGGGGTTTCCATGTAAATCTTGGTGTGGTTTTATCTAACTCTATAATATTCGCATTCATCTGCTAAAATTTTTTGAAAATGTTTGGGGGCAAGGAGAGGGGAGGTGGTTAGTAACTATAACAGTTTAAAGTTTGATTTGTTCAGATTCTGGAACCCGTGTGTATGAGCTATAGTTGTTCTTTCATTTTCCCTAGCAATGTGGTAAATTGAGGAGAATAGGAGCACAAGGGCCCGAGGTGGATCCCGGGTTTGAAGTTTATGGGGTCCTACAATGACTTCAAGTTAATACTATAATAATAATTGGGTTCACAATCAATTATTTATAGGTTTAGAGCAACATAGAAATAGCTAAAGAATTTCGTCTTGGAACGACTTTCTTCTGGATCCTCTTCATCATGATAACTGATCAGCTCCTAGTGTGGCTAGTGCTGGTTCTACAGAACCACTCCCAAGAGCTAGCAGGTATATCGATAAATAGAACATAGCAACCTCGACTTGTCATTGAGGTTTACATAGCTCTCCCAACTTGCCACAGCCTTCAGGTTCAAGCATGAATGCTTGAGTTAACAGAGACAATACCACCAAACCCTGCAAAAAGCAAGTTGAGGGTCGGCTTACTGTTCAAAAACGCCTATTATTAAAAAAAGAAATGTGGGGCCAGAGGGGTTTATGGAAAAAGCTAACTTACAATATTCATAACAGCTAGAGAGACAACAGAAGTAAGATATCTTCCAAGATAAGAATCACTTAGGAAAGCTCCAAGTAAAGAGAAAATATAAAGTGTTCCCATCCATTTGCTGAACATGGTTGCTGCTTCAGCATTTGACTGCCTTAAGACAGTCTTTGAGAAAAGAACCATTTTCACTTCCACTCCAGTAAATGCAACTGCAGCTACTTCACTGACTGCATCAATCAAAGAACATCAAGCTAATTAATCTAAATAGCTGTCCATCCAACTAATTGAACTAAAAATACCTGATGGATGCATTATATATGCATAATTCATGTATAATATTAGTCAATGTATAATCTATGTATAAAATGTATAAATCACTTGTTAAATGTATTATCCTTCACACTTCAGCCAATGACCACAAAACAACAGCAAGTCAACATCGACATCTCCGGCGAAGCTTCGAGCCATGGCTATGATGACGAAAAGCAAATAATAAGAAAGCAGCCACGAGCTCCGCCCACAACAACCACATCGCTGCTAAATGCGAACTCCGATGAAACTCTCAAACTCCGACAAACTTCGCTTCCTGATCTGCTCGGAAAAGCAACACTCGGGTGACCCTTTCAATTTTATGTTTTTTATATCTATATGTGTCTATTTTTCAGCTTCTTATTGTTATTGCTTTTGATAAATATTTTCGATGTTACTGTTTGCTTCACCATTTTCACACTGACGGTTATTGTCAAATATTATTGGGTTGTTCTTGTTTGTTTTGGTTTCAATGCTACAATATTTTTCAACTACTGTTATTGTATTGTTATTATTATTATATTATTCAACTACTATTGTTATGTTGTCCAATATTTTTGCTGTCTATTAATGTTTGTGGACTGATTTTGCACAATTTATTTTATCGGCAGTTGTTATTTGTTTTAGTTGGTATCGTTTATTATTTCATTTGTGACTATTTCCATTGTTATTTTGCACTACTTTGAAATTTCTTTTTGCTGGGTTTGTATTGATTTTGTACAAAAAATTGCATCAGTAAAATTTATATTACTCTCTGGTTATGGTTTGTTTTATTTGTTCTCCGCTAAAACTTACTTAATATAGATTGCATTGTTGAATTGTTTGCCAATGTTTTATTGTCACATATTTTATGAACTGTTCTATTTTACTTTTTTAAAATAAATTTTCACTATGGCCTTGCCTCGGGGGAGGACGCCTCGAAGACGGGCTGGGGGCCTCGCATCGGGGCAGGAAGCATCGAGGCCGGGCTGGGGGCCTCGCCTCGGAGCAGGAAGCCTCGAGGCCGGGCGGTGTGGTGGGCGGAGGGGGGGCCTCGCATCGAGGCAGGAAGCATCGAGGCCGGGCGGGGGTGTGGGCGAGGGGCCTCGCCTCGGAGCAGGACGCCTCGAGGCTGGGCGGTGTGGTGGGCGGAGGGGGGGAGGCCTCGCCTCAGAGCAGGACGCCTTGAGGATGGGGGAGGGGGGGGGGGCTCGCCTCGAAACAGGCCGCCTCGAAGCCAGGTGGGAGGGGGCCTCGCATCGGGGAAGGAAGCCTCGAGGCCGGGCGGAGGTGGGAAGGGGGCCTCGCCCCGGGGCAGGTCGCCTCGGGACAGGCGCCTCGAGGCCAGGTGGGTGGGGCCTTGCCTCGGGGCAGGACGCCTCGAGGCCGGGGTGGGCGGGGGCCTCGCATCGGGGAAGGACGCTTCGAGGCCGGGCGGGGGGGTGGGACGGGCCTCGCCTCGGGGCAAGTCGCCTCGCTTCGGGGCAGGTCACCTCACTTCAGGGCAGGTTGCCTCGCCTCGGGGGCAGGACGCCTCGAGGCCGGGGTGGGCAGGGGGCCTCGTATCAGGGTAGGAAACCTCGAGGCTGGGTGGGGGGCGTCGCCTCGGTGCAAGACGCCTCGAGGCCGGGCGAAGGGGTGGGCGAGGGGCCTCGCCTCGAGGTCAGGCAGAGGGCGGGTGGCCTCATCTCGAGGAAGGACGCCTCGAGGCCGGGTGGCGTCGCCTCGAGGCAGGACGCCTCCAGGACGGGCGAGGGGTGGGCGGGGGGCCTCACCTCGGGGTAGGACACCTCGAGGCCGGGCATGGGGTTGCGGCCCCGCCTCGGGGAAGGACGCCTCGAGGCCGGCCATGGGGGGAGGTTGCGCCTCGCCTCGGAGCGATGCCTCGAGGCCAGGCAGGGGAGGGGTTGGCCTCGCCTCGGGGCAAGACGCCTCGAGGCTGGGTAGGGGGTGGGTGGGCCTCGCCTCGGGGCAGGGTGCCTCGAAACCTAGTCGGGGGGGTGGGCCTCGTCGTTGGGCAGGACGCCTCGCCTTTAAGACCCTCGACTCCAGGGGGGGCTTGACGCCTCAAGGCCGGGCATATGGGAGGGCCTCGCCTCGGAACAGGACGTGCGGGGGTGGGGGGCTCGCCTCGGGGCTTGACGCCTCGAGGCCGGGAGTGTGGGAGGGCCTCGCCTCAAGGCAGGACGCGCGGAGTGGGGGGCTCGCCTTTAGGCTGGACGCCTCGAGGCCGGCCGTGGGGTAGGGCCTCGCCTTGAGGTCAGGCGGGAGAGGGGGCTCGCCTCAAGACCGTCCGCCTTGAGGCCGGGCAGGGGGTGGGCCTCTCCACGGGGCCGGACGCCTCGAGGCTGGTTGGGGGGTGGGTCTCCACTCTGGGCAGGACAGGTCGAGGCCGGGGAGGGTGGTCGCCTCTGGGCAGGACGCCTCGAGGCCGGGCGTGGGGGAGGGCCTCACCTCTAAGACCCCTCTAGGCCAGGGGGGCTAGACGCTTCGAGGCCGGGCGTGTGGGAGGGCCTCGCCTCGGAGCAGGACGCGCGGGGGTGGGGGGCTCGCCTCAGAGCAGGAACGCCGGGGGTGGGGAGCCTCGCCTAGGGAGCCAGGACGCGCGAGGTGGGGGGCTCGCCTTTGGGCTTGGCCGCCTCGAGGCCGGGCGTGTGGGTGGGCCTAACCTCGGAGCAGGACAGCGCGCGGTGGGGGGCTCGCCAGAGGGCTTGAACGCCTCGAGGCCGGCGTGTGGGTGGCCTAACCTCGAGCAGGACGCGCGGGGGTGGGGGCTCGCCTTGGGGCTTGACGCTCGAAGGCCGGGCGTGTGGGAGGGCCTCTCCCTCCGAAGCAGGACGCGCAAGGGGTGGGGGCTCGCCTTTGGGCTTGACGCCTCGAGGCCGGGCGTGTAAGAAGGGCCTCGCCTCGGAGCAGGATGCGCGGGGTGGAGGGCTCGCCTCGGAGCAGGACGCCCAGGGGTGGGGGTTTCGCCTTGGGCTTGACGCCTCGAGGCCGGGTGTGTGGAAGGGCCTCGCCTCAGGGCAGGACGCGCGGGGGTAGGGGGCTCGCCTTGGGGCTGGACGCCTCGAGGCCGGGCGTGGGGTAGGGCCTCGCCTCGAGGTCGAGCGGGGGCCCTCCCCTCGAGGCCCGGCAAGGGGGAGGGCCTCGCCTATGGGCAGGACGCCTCAAGGCCGAGTGGGAGGGCTCACCTCGGGGCAGGACTCTTCGAGGCCGGGCGTGGGGGGGCTTTCCTCGGGGTATGACGCCTTGATGTAGGGTGGGGGGCTGAGATTCGGGGTAGGACGCCCCGAGGCCGGTCGGGGGGTCCTCGCCTCTGGGCGGGACGCCTCGGGGCTGGGCGGAGGGGTCGCCTCAGAGCCGGATGCCTCGAGGCCCGGAAGGGGGGGTGGCCTTTGCCTTTAAGCAGGACTCCTCTAGGTCGGGCGTGGGGGCAGGCCTCGCCTCTTGGATTGGACGCCTCGAGGCTGGGCGAGGGGGGGTTGCGCCTCGCCTCGGTGCAGGGTGCCTCGAAACTGAGCCAGAGGGTGGGCCTCGCCTCGGGGCAGGGTGCCTCGAAAGGGCAGGACGCCTCGAGGTCGGGGAGGGGGGGGTTCGGGATGGCTTACCTCTTGGCAAGACGCCTTGAGGTCAGGCGGGACGGGGGGCTCGCCTCAAGACCACCCGCCTAGAGGCCAGGCTGGGGGGTGGGCCTCGCCTCGGTGCCGGACGCCTCGAGGCTGGTTGGGGAGTGGGTCTCCCCTCTCGGCAGGACGCCTCGAGGCCGGAGGTTCTGGGGGGGCTGTTCGGGGGGGCTTACCTCTTGGCAAGACGGCTTGAGGTCAGGCGGAAGGGGGGGCTAGCCTCAAGACCGTCCGCCTTGAGGCCGGGCCGGGGGGTGGTTCTCCCTTCTGGGCAGAACGCTTCGAGGCCGGGCGTGGGGGAGGGCCTCGACTCTAAGACCCCTCAAGGCCAGGGGGGCTCGTCTCGGGGCTTGACGCCTCGAGGCCGGGCGTGTGGGAGGGCCTTGCCTCGGAGCAGGACGCGCGGGGGGGGGGGGCTCGCCTCTGGGCAGGACGCCTCGAGGCCGGGCGTGAGGAAGGGCCTCGCCTCTAAGACCCCTCAGGCCATGTGGAAGGGCCTCGCCTCGGGGCAGGACGCGCGGGGGTGGGGGGCTCGCCTCTAGACAGGACACCTCGAGGCCGGGCGTGGGGGAGAGCCTCGCCTCTAAGACCCCTCAAGGCAAGGGGGGCTCGCCTCGGGGCTTGACGCCTCGAGGCTAGGCGTGTGGGAGGGCCTCGCCTCGGAGCAGGACGCGCGGGGGTGGGAGGCTCGCCTCTTGGCAGGACGCCTCGAGGCCGGGCGTGGGTGAGGGCCTCGCCTCTAAGACCCCTCAAGGCCATGTGGGAGGGCCTCGCCACGGAGCATGACGCGCATGGGTGGGGGGATCGCCTCTGGGCCGGGCGTGGCGGAAGGCCTCGCCTCTAAGACCCCTCAAGGCCAGGGGGGCTCGCCTAGGGGCTTGACGCCTCGAGGCTGGGCGTGTGGGACGGCCTCGCCTCGGAGCAGGATGCGCGGGGGTGGGGGGATCGCCTCTGGGAAGGACGCCTCGAGGCCGGGCGTGGGGGAGGGCCTCGCCTCTAAGATCCCTCAAGGCCAGGAGGGGCTCGCCTCGGGGCTTGACGCCTCAAGGCCGGGCATATGGGAGGGCCTCGCCTCGGAACAGGACGTGCGGGGGTGGGGGGCTCGCCTCGGGGCTTGACGCCTCGAGGCCGGGCGTGTGGGCGGGCCTCACCTCAGAGCAGGACGCGCGGGGGTGGGGGGCTCTCCTCGAGGTCGAGCGGGGGCCCTCGCCTCGAGGCTTGACGCCTCAAGGCCGGGCGTGGGGAGGGACTCGCCTATGGGCAGGACGCCTCAAGGCCGAGTGGGAGGGCTTGCCTCGGGGCAGGACTCTTCGAGACCCGGCGTGGGGGGGCTTTCCTCGGGGCATGACGCCTTAAGGTAGGGTGGGGGGCTGCGATTCAGGGTAGGACGCCTCGAGGCCGGGCGGGGGGGTTCTCGCCTCGGGGTTGAGCTGAGGGGTCGCCTCAGGGCCGGACGCCTCGAGGCCTGGAAGGGGGGGTGGGACTCGCCTCTAAGCAGGACTCTTCTAGGTCGGGCGTGGGGGGAGGCCTCTCCTATTGGATTGGACGCCTTGAGGCTGGGCGAGGGCCCTCGCCTCGGGACTTGGAGCCTCAAGGCGGGGGGGAGGGGGGAGGGGCGGCTTACCTCTTGGCAAGACGCCTTGAGGTCAGGCGGGAGGGGGGGCTCGCCTCAAGACCGTTCGCCTTGAGGCCGGGCCGGGGGGAGGGCCTCGCCTCGGGGTCGGACGCCTCGAGGCTGGTTGGGGGGTGGGTCTCCCCTCTGGGCAGGACGCCTCGAGGCCGGTAGGGGGGGGCTCCCCTCTGGGCAGGACGCCTCGAGGCCGGGCGTGGGGGAGGGCCTCGCCTCTAAGACCATTCAAGGCCAGGGGGGCTCGCCTCGGGGCTTGACGCCTCGAGGCCGGCGTGTGGGAGGCCTCGCCTCGGAGCAGGACGCACGGGTGTGGGGGGCTCGCCTCGGGGCATGACGCCTCGAGGCCGGGCGTGTGGGAGGGCCTCGCCTAGGAGCAGGACGCGCAGAGGTGGGGGGCTCGCCTCGGGGCTTGACGCCTCGAGGTCGGGCGTGTGGGAGGGCATCGCCTATAGGCAGGACGCGCGGGGGTGGGGGGATCGCCTCTGGGAAGGACGCCTCGAGGCCGGGCGTGGGGGAGGGCCTCGCCTCTAAGATCCCTCAAGGCCAGGAGGGGCTCGCCTCGGGGCTTGACGCCTCAAGGCCGGGCATATGGGAGGGCCTCGCCTCGGAACAGGACGTGCGGGGGTGGGGGGCTCGCCTCGGGGCTTGACGCCTCGAGGCCGGGCGTGTGGGAGGGCCTCGCCTCAGGGCAGGACGCGCGGGGGTGGGGGGCTCGCCTCGAGGTCGAGCGGGGTCCCTCGCCTCGAGGCTTGACGCCTCAAGGCCGGGGGTGGGGGAGGGCCTCGCCTATGGGCAGGACGCCTCAAGGCCGAGTGGAAGGTCTCGCCTATGTTAACATTGTTTTCAAGTTTGCTGTTACTTTGGAAGCCTTCCTTATTTGTTTCTTTGTTGAGGAAAATGGCAAAAAAAAATATTCTACAATAGAAGTTGGAAATACCAAATTCTGCTAAACGATGTAAACATAGTATGAATTTTTTTTAGCTAAGACATTTTTTCAAACACTTGAAGGTAAATATGCCAAAAATCTTTTAACAGAAAAATCACATATGCATGCTACATTAAATCTTGTTAAAAATAAAAAAGTAAAATTTGAAGAATGATTGTGCCCTTAATTGTCTTGAATCTTGATACTTGGATCTTGGGGGTAAATTTATTTTTAAAAAAATACAAAATGTATAAAATAGATTAAAAATTTTAACCCAAGAAAGAAAAAAGAAGGAAGAAAAGATCGAAACAGAAAAAGAATGAAAAAAAGAGAAAAAAAAAAGAAGTAAAAGAATGAACAAATAAATAGGAAAAAAAATAACTTTTTAGATTCATTTATTTATCAAAATACAAATTATGATATAATATCAAGCTTCCTTTAATTCTTTAGGTTTGGAGGGGAATTTTGTCTAAGATTATTTTTTTAAAAGCTAATAAGACCCTAAAGAGTCATTTTTATATATAAAAATTTAAAGAGTACATATGACAGTTTAAAAGTTGAAGGACTAAAATCACACAGATTGATTAGTTGAAAGTAAAATATGCTTAACCAAATATTACGAGGACTAAAATAGGAATAATGTAGTAACACGAGGACTAAAAATGTTATTTCCCCTAAAATAAAATTTCAATGGGTGACCGTCTCAAATAAAAGGAAGAACCCTTTGGAATCTTCTAGACATCTTTTATCCTCATTGACTAAAAAGTGAATGTTTGGTTTGTATCTCGGCCCTAAGGTGACTAGAGAGTCACCTGGTTCACCGACAAGCTGCCGAGAATTACTCTGTTTTCATCGGTAAGTTTCTATATCTGTAATCTTGTTCGAGCTTCTATTTTCATTCTTCTCATTTTTTTCCTCTCTCTAGTTTTATGTGCAACAAGATATATCTGAATCTCTCAATATGTATCCCTTATGCACTCAAAAAAATGGTCCTTCATCTTGACTTCAGGTAGATTCTGATCTCGTTGTAGCTTATTAAAATTTAAGGTTAAAAGCTGGTCATTTATAATTCTAGATCTTGAAATAAAAATTGTACTTAGAGTGTTGAGTCTGAAATTTCCAATTGTAGTTAATCTCAAATATGAGAATCTGGTGTAAGTTAACAGTGGTTGGAATAGTTGATAACTTAGAAATGGTGCGATTGTTTCCGTAAAAAACGTGCGAACGGTAGATCTCGTTGCTGCAAATATGAATGTCATGTGATGTATGTTATTCTCTCTGTTCCTATCTCTCTAGCTTGAATTATTTTCTTGGTTTTGATTTTTAGATTAGATATTAGGTGCTTGACTAGGTTGAGTAGCTTCTTGGATTACTGTTTAACTCTTTGGAAGAATTAAATTCTAGCATACATGTTGGATTTGAATTTTACACAGCTATACTATGTACCATATATCCTCCACTATTTGAACTTCCCACACCGTAGTTAAGACCTTAAGGAGCATTAGAGAGTCCATTTTCTATAAAGTTATATCAACGGTTACATAGTAAGCAAGTGCATCCTTTATTGCAATAGCCTTAGGCTCAATGTTTGTTCCTTTCTAGGGTTCCGCTCCCTAAGCATAGATAAGGTCTCCTGCTTGATTTCTCAAATCACGTTTCATTTATACAATTTGCAAAGTCCTCCATCTCTTGATTACAAGTTGCATACATAAGTGTGAATAAAAATTCCTTTCCTCCAATTTTAATGTATTACTCTTACAGTAAGTTGTTGTATTGTAACTGCCAAAATATGGATATGAAGTTCTTCTCTAGAAAATAACCAAGTCTTACTAGAACAATTAGCTACAACAGTGTGATGGCCTAGGGCTCTCCTATAGGTATCAATGTTTTTTTTTGTTCAGATTAGTCAATCTCTCAAAAGCTTGTTGAGTATTGACTGATATAATATTCCAAAATAGTATATTATTCATCATTTTAGAGTTTTCTTTAAGGCAAATCTTTGTGATAAAGGTGTGATAGGAACTGCCTAGCCAATGATTGTTTTCTCTCCTTTCTTGTTTGAGTTGTTTCCTTTAAGTAGGTCTACCTGTCTTGGTAAATGATCAACCTCTATTTCCATAAGATGTATATTGTTAATTATTTCCTCCCCTGTAATTGCATATGTGTTCTCATGCTCATGAGCACATGCAAACTTCGAAGTGTCAATGTTGAGTTGAGGGACTGTACTTACATCTCAATTTTTTATTGTTTGCTAATCAGACCCTGATTTCTGATTAGTTCTTGATATATCTACCACACCCTATAAAGTATTTTCCATCTCCTCTTCAGTTGGAGGTTCAAGATTATCTATTGCGACTTGACCTTCAATTAGTTGGTCCTCGCTCATTGATTGAATGTTGTTCTCTCTATCTTCCAAGGGGTTAGTCATTTTAACTCAACTTCACAAGCAGAAAAAGGAATTTGTGTCTTCTTTGCTTCTGTGTCTATGTTGGTTTTTGATGGCTGATTAGGATGTCGCACAACTTTGCCGCTTGATAAAATTATCTCTCCTTCCTCATGATGATAATCTCTACTTTTGTTCTTTATCTCCACTTTCTTTGCTCTGAATTCAAGACGTAGTTCCAAAACACGCTATCTCATTGTGTCCTTGAAGCTTACATATCTTGCAATACTTAGGCATATATTCATACCTGACTTTTATCCAAGTTGAGATTACTTCTCTAGTACTAACATTCTTGATCCCAACATCAATCATATATGGAAATCTCTCAACAAATCAACTTCAACTTTTACTTTGTCATAACTAGGTCTAAATTTGTTTTTGGTGGTCATATCTATATGTACAGGCTTACCCACTAACTTGGCCATCGTAAATAAGGATTCCTTGATAGAAAGTTTTTGAAATAATGTAGGAAAGGATATCAAAGCAAGTGCAGTAGTAGTTCCTCTTTCGGATTGAACCAGGGTTCTCATTTAAGGGGTCTTATATGATAATAACTGTTCTTTTCTTGAAGAAAAGTAAGCAGGTTTTGACATCACGTGTACATAGTTCTTTATGATGGTGATGCGTATTAACACATGTCTATCACACAAAAATTAAATCTTACATTATGTTTTTATTTCACGTGGTATGGGGAAAATTTTGCGAATTTCATCTAATTCAAACCAACTATAGGAGAACTTTCTTATGATGGCAAACTGAAGATCTTCTTTTATTATCATGTTATTCACTTCTTTTTCATTCCAAAGCACTGTTGGTTTACGAGGAACATATGTAATATCATTGATAGGAATAGAGTTAGGCTTTGGTATTTCTAGGGTTAAAGAATTCAAGTAAGAGGGTATTATAGGTGATGGTGGTGGTGGCTCCCCACTGGAAAGAGGTGACCAACCATTGCTGGCGATGGCCATGGAAATGACCATTTTTGTAAGCTTTTTTCTAATGGGGATAGAGTATCAAGACCAACTCAGGTAAGGATCATCTATTTAGCCCAGAAATATCGAGTAAGGTTTTGGGCCTAATGTGATATAAAAATTGAAACGAAAGATAACTTAAATTGGCTTCAAATCTTCCATTTTCTTTTTAATTAATAAATTAAAAATATTTCATTCATCCTTATTAATTCACCGAAATGTGTATATATATAAATTATAATATAAGTTATTTAGTATATGTATGGATTAATTTAGTATACGTATATAAGTAATTTATTATACGTATGGAGTAAGTTTCACCTATAATACTATTCCAATCATGCTATTAACTAATTTAAATTTTTATTGGTGTTAATGCATGCAAATTTTTTATAATGTAATGAAGTTCAAAAAAAGAATTATATATGCAATTTCTTTTAATAATGTTATAAGGTTATGTCTACTTGAACTTAATGAATTTCAATAAACACATTTAATACATATCCTATAGTGCAAGTGGAGAATCCGATTTGATAGTTATAAATATTTTGTAAGAATTTCAGTACGCACATTTATATATTTTCCTTTTTAAGGTAAATTTTTGATTTATTTATTTTGTGCAATCGAGATTTATAAGACACAAATGTTTCTTCAAATTATATTTATACTTGATAATTAAAATATGGTAAATTAAGTAAGTATATTAAAACATTTCCGTTTTTAACTCCAAACTTCAAATTTCACTAATGTTATTGAGTGCATATCATTTTAAAGTCTTTAATAAATTTATTTTTATAGTTATATTTTTATTCATGCTACTTTCCATATATAATAAGGTAAGAAATTTAATAAATTTCTATTGGGGGAGAATTAATGTGTATAAATATCATGGTATTCCATCTCTTACAAGTATCATTTCTTGAAATTAGTTCATCATCAAAGTTTATTTTATTCTAGTAATGGAGGGTAAAAAGACTGCCGGACGTCAAAAAATTCCCATTAAAAAATAGAAAATGAAGCCACTCGATATGCCTCCTTTTCAAAACGTCGATTGAGTCTATATAAATTAGCTGGTGAACTTGTTCTACAACACGATGTTGACATAGGAATAGTTTTTTCTTCTCCAACAAATAAGCCTTATTCATTTTTCCATCCAACTGTTGAAGCAGTTGCTCAACGTTTTTTGAATCCAAATGTAGAATTAAGTGAAACCACAAAAAATGTTGTGACATATGTTCGAAACAACGTGAATGAAATCGAACATAAACTTGCAGAGTTTAAAATTTAGAAAAGATGTTGCATGCAAGGAAACTGTTATACTTGACCAAGCCAAAGAGATGAGAGAAATTGGTTGGGGGGAGGATATTGAAAAACTCAAAATTGATGAGTTAACTCAATTTGAAGCTTGGCTAAATGTTGCTGATTTTAGCATGAAGTATCGTCTGAAACAATTGGAAAATGAAGTTACATCTAATGCTTCATAAATATATTATCTTTACTTTAATTTTTTGAAATTTTATTAATGGTTCTGTTTTTTTATTTTTTGGGTTTTTATTTTGTAACTTTATATTGATGATGCTAGCTATTACATGTACTCTACAAGGATATTTATTATGAAATATTATTTCCATTAATATGAATATATCTTTTCTCTTACATGTCTGATTTCCTGTTTTTTTATTATGATTTTAAGTATTTTATGTAAGGTATTACCTAATTTATCGTGTTCTCGCACAATTTTTTATGATATTTAAATAAAAAGAAATGGTAAGCTCAATTCTTATAGCCAGTCATTGATAAAAGATTCAGATGATTTGATACTTATAAAAAATATAAATAAATAAATAAAACTAAACAATTAGACTTTATATGTGACAACAATTCATATGATTATATGATGTTATTACCAAAAAAAAATATTAATTACTTTAAAGAAAAACTATGTAGCTTCTGAGTGAAAAATATTCTTACAGTCCTTTATGATTTTAGCAAAATCTATGCTCATGCATTTCTTTAGCCTAGATGTTGAGTTACATGATATTAGTTTATAGACATTCATATTCTTAAATGTAGTTTTATTATTGTGAGACTTATTTTTTCCTTTATCCTTTCTTTTATTTTGATTTCTAACTGTTAATTGAGGGGCTCTGTGTTATGCAGGTAAGAAAACAAGAGTAGATAAGTGAGAACTGAAGGAGATGGCAGCAAAAACGCTTTTCCCTTCTAAAAATTTAAATGGTATAACATTTACATATTTAGTTTATAATTCATTTGATATCCTTTTCTCATAACTGCTCATCATCCCATGCATGTATTCACTGCTCAGTTCCTTCCTGCATAAGAGCAAATGCAGGAAAAGAACCAAAAATAACAGAGAAAGATGGTCAAGATTACCATGAGGCTGAAATTGGTAATAACAAAGCTATAGAAACATTGAGGACAACGGCTGATCGATTACTTTGTCAGTAAACAAAATGTTTGAAAGGAATAAAAGATATGATTGCAAGCCAATTTCACTAATATAAGTGCATGTATATTATACAATAGGAGGATTTCAGGAAATCACCACCAATTTTCACTAATATCAGTGCATGACTTTATTCATCCAGTGTTTTATCTGTGAATGCTATGTTGATACTTTCTTTTAGCGTCATCATCATCATACATTGAAGCAAATAAAGGGATCAAAGTTGTAGATTTGCAATGCACCCTTTTCTTTTTAATTAGAAACACAGCAGTTAAAAAAAGTAGTTATGTCCGGCTGAACCCGTGCCACTAGTACTCATCATCTTAGCTTTTACTTGTATTTTCATGGGATGGCATTTTGAAAAGGTGATGTTTGATTTTTGATTCCATCGATTGAAGTTATTACGCTGGCGTTGCTACTCCGGGTGGAAAGTACAGATAGAAAGGCAAGCTAATTGTCAAATAATGCTATCCTTGCGCAAGACAAGACTGAGATAGAAGTTGTATCTTGAACCGATCGATTGATGGGGAGGGGGTTCTTGGCTAGCAGCAATAGATTGATCTACTAGTAAGATAAGCAAAGACGGTTTGTCCATTGGGTAGGTTTGTTTATCCTTCTATTTTCGAGGGCTCGACAAGATAGAAAGTATATAGTACATCGAATTTGACTTCAATCCTATTGGCTTTCAACTCCCAATTATACCTAGGAATGAAATCAATTTGACTTCCACAGAAGTTAGACACGATGGGAGTTTGCGTGTCTCGGTAGAAAAGATATTATTGAACTACAGCACAAGTAACTGTTTCAAATTGGGAATCTCCACTAGATTTTATTGCATGATGGTTATTGAGACAAATCTTAATTGCCCCTGGTCTCAAAATATTTTTTTCTTCACATAATTGGTTTCTCAAAATCAATCAATGTAGTTCTTTTGCTTCCTTATCCACCAACATATTAAAAAAGAAAGTGTGCTTCAAATCATTTTAAAATCTCACAAAGATATGGATAGCATAGGAATATTTTCTGCCAAAGTTTATTAATTGTAATGACTCCATAAGTCATAACTTCAGGATATCTTGCCATTGTCTCTTTAGATTTCAGTTTGATTCTCACTTATAACATTTTTGTATCTTTTATAATTATAGAATTCTGTGAACATTTTGAAAATTTCCCTTTTTAAAATTTTTGGTTCAACTGTGACATTTAAACATTTTTTTATCCACCTTGTCTCTATTTCTGCCTTAACATTTTTTGATCCACCCTGTCTCTATTTCTGCCTCTCTGACCCTGCTATTTGTTCTACTTCGACCATAGTTTGAGTATAAACTTCACAGTAAAACAATAAAATGTTTTTTTTTAAATAAAAAAGGATAATTTCAGGGACCTCCCTTCCTGTTTCGCTCTATAGTACTCACCTCTCATGTGATTTACGATATTACACGTATCTCCCTTAGTTTGGTTTTTTATTCAAAGTGGAAGCAGATTGGAGGGCCGAATTTGGGGGGTGGGGGTGGGGGGGGGGTGTTTAAGGTTTAATCAAATTTCATTGATGGCATCAAGAAGAAGCTGTCAGTACTTGTAACTGATGTTTTTTGTCATGTCGCATTGGCCATGTACTTAGTATAGCATGTAAACTAACCTATCACACTCATCATATGATTCCATTCCTTAGCTACTTGTAAAAGTTCTCTCTTCAAATTTCTCAATACCAACTGTAAAAATGACTTGTTTAATGTAATCAACTCATTTTGTATTTTCTTTTCAATTTGTCTGAAAAAGAACAAGGTTTAACACATATGCAGGAAGAATTTGATCTTTCTTCTAATACAATATGAAGTGTAAAGTCAGTGCTAATTACATTCAGTCAGTCTATAGCTTCTGTGAATGAATAAAGGGTTTAGGTGAACCATGGGAGTAAATTGCTTGCTTTCCTCTTCCTTGATTGTATATATCTGCAAAAATTAAATAGATGTTTAGATTATTTTAGTACCAAGACCATTACCATATCAGTAAGTTCACAGTTCATGTTCATAAGTTATTGCACATGGAGATTAAAATGCAACTATGGAATAAATACTTGTTTGGTTCTTTCGAATTCAACCGGTATGTAAGTTGAAGCACACATTTTAAGACATGCAACATAAGTTCAGTTAAGTATATTAAAAACACAAGACAGCTGCAGAGCAGTAGATGAGATGACGCCAGGGAATAGCTCGGAGAGGGACTTCTATGAATAATAAAGAGATAAGTCTTGTAAGAGTCATTCCAGTTGAATAGATGAGAAGCATCTTTCAAGAAAGATCTTTTACCATGCCTAACTAAATGAAAGAAAGTAAAAGACAGAGTGGCCGCCTATTTCTTAAATGAA
Source organism: Solanum appendiculatum (assembly GCA_018342035.1). Classification (NCBI taxonomy): domain Eukaryota; kingdom Viridiplantae; phylum Streptophyta; class Magnoliopsida; order Solanales; family Solanaceae; genus Solanum; species Solanum appendiculatum. Next base: position 408,504 of record JAGDQO010000292.1, read on the forward strand.
AATAAAGGACTTCCTTATCCTAAGGTTGTTATTGAATGGCTTTACTTTACTCTTTGAGGTAATTGAATCTTGCTTTTTACGATGTTAATAGAACATATTCTTCGACTATATCTAATATGCACAATTCTCAATTTGTAATAACTTCCAAAAGTACTACTAAGGAAATCGTACCTATTTTCTTCGAGGACTTCCCCTTGTAAGCTGCAACAACCCTTGTCACAATGTCACTTTGTGGTATTGGGAAATTTATTTAATAAACACACGATTCCGAAATGTATGAACAAAAGCTGAATTTATCCTCTATAAAACAAGCTACAATAAATAAGAACTCCATCAAGTTGCATACTTTTTCCAAATTTGGACTAAAAACAAAAAAATGAACTTTAGCATAACATGGAACGGAAAACGTAACCTTTGGATGTCATAACTAAGTATATAAAACAAGAACAGTGAAGAAGTTACCTCTATTAGTCAGACTATATTAGTATATTCCTTGTTTATTTGATAGAAAAAATTTGAGACTGTATTGTGTGTTTTCATGTTTACACATTAGATAGCTGAAATTTCAACTACATACACATACTCGAGAAAAACTTACTATTATGCCTATGTAAGCCGACTGACGGAATCTTTTTGAGTTACCTCCTATCTTTAAGATAGGCCCACCAGAAAGCATAAAAGCTGAAGATCCTTCACTTTGATACCACATATCTGTGACGCATAATTACTCATTTTCTTTTGCATAATTCCACGTGTTCTCTTAAACATATTTGAAATTTAGCTACTTCTCCTCCAATTTCCACATACTAAGGCTCAGGGAGCAATTAAGCTTCTTCTCCATTACCTTTTTTATACCAAAGCTCCTTCTTTGTTTCTTAGGTACCGATAGGGGCTCTATATATAGTACACGATTTACCTTGCTTGAACCTTTTACATATAAACAAAGTTTCCTACTATTGATTTGGGAGATCTTATAAATCTACAATTATCTATAAGAAAATGGGTAGATTAAGAAGCTTGTTAATTAATCTAATTTAAATGCTAGCCGAATTTAGTAAATTAATTAAATTTGATTACGTTCTTAATTAGAATTGACCATAATTGAAACTATCCTAATTTGAAATGTAACCCTTTTATTGTCAACGTTCATAATATTCCAACGTTCACAATTCACATTCCAACAATACATTTACCACGTCTATATCATTCAACATACTATAGTTCAAAAGCGATACGATACGCCGGCGAACAACCAGACGCGTACCTTGGTCATCTTCTTCCCAGCGACCCCGACAACCCAGAAGCGCGAAGAGGCAAGGTGGAGGCCAAGATCAGACGGCAATCCATTCATCAATCTCTGGTATATTCTTTGTCCTTGAAAAGAAATTCAAATTTCAAATTGGGAATTGGGAATTTGCCCTATCCTTATCCGATTATATTCCCCCAATTTGTACCCCTTTTCATTCCCAAGAAAGGTTGGAGAGACAACAATATTTGAATTACTCTGCCCAGCTCAATTTTGTTCTTGTCTTTTTTTGTTATGAATCTGTTGTTATCTATATCCTTATGTTTAAATTAAATATATGAATCAAAGCGTTAAGTTGTTTAAGTGCATTTTTGTTGAATCTTGAATCTATGTTGCCCTCTGTACCAAGTCTTTCATTTGTTTGTTAATGTCGATTCTGTCTTCAAGTAGGCGTAGGAGTTTTAGGGTCGATTATCATAATAGTTGAGTAACATCTGTTATTCTTTTCCTTGATTTTTGTTTATTTTTAGTATGAATGTCTAAATGGGTTGCATCTCTTCTATCAAAAATGTCGATTCCTTGTCATTACAGTCTGAATAAGTTGTTTGGAGTTGCTACGAACAAAAGGTTACAATTGTTTATTCCTTGTTGTTATTGTGTATTGCTTTTTTGTAAAAGGAATTGCCAAATGAGAATATCGTGGGGTTTAAGGCTTTTGGTCTTGCTAGTGCCTAATTTACCCCTTTGTTCATTTTCCTATTGACACTGGTAGCAACAGCAACTTGTTTTCTAAAAAATAGTCTCCGTACTGAAGTTTTCCTCTATGGATTTCTTTAATTAGGGCTATTAAGATGGTATAAATCTATTTAGGATTGAGCTTAAGCTAATTTAATTCTGTTCTTCAAGTGACCAACGTATAATGGATATTATGACCTATTCTAGTATTTCCGTAGTATACTGTGACATACAACTAGACTTTCTCCTCCTTTGGCTGGGGTGTTACCTTCAATGGGGGTTTCCATGTAAATCTTGGTGTGGTTTTATCTAACTCTATAATATTCACGTTCATTTGCTAACATTTTTTGAAAATGTTTGGGGGCAAGGAGAGGGGAGGTGGTTAGTAACTATAACAGTTTAAAGTTTGATTTGTTCAAATTCTGGCGCTCGTGTGTATGAGCTATAGTTGTTCTTTCATTTTCCCTAGCAATGTGGTAAATTGAGGAGAATAGGAGCACAATGGCCAGAGGTGGATCCCGGGTTTGAAGTTTATGGGGTCCTACAATGACTTCAAGTTAATACTATAATAATAATTGGGTTCACAATCAATTATTTATAGGTTTAGAGCAACATAGAAATAGCTAAAGAATTTCGTCTTGGAACGACTTTCTTCTGGATCCTCTACATCATGATAACTGATCAGCTCCTAGTGTGGCTAGTGCTGGTTCTATAGAACCACTCCCAAGAGCTAGCAGGTATATCGATAAATAGAACATAGCAACCTCGACTTGTCATTGAGGTTTACATAGCTCTCCCAACTTGCCACAGCCTTCAGGTTCAAGCATGAATGCTTGAGTTAACAGAGACAATACCACCAAACCCTGCAAAAAGCAAGTTGAGGGTCGGCTATATGAATCCTTACTGTTCAAAAACGCCAATTATTAAAAAAAGAAGTGTGGGGCCAGAGGGGTTTATGGAAAAAGCTAACTTACAATATTCATAACAGCTAGAGAGACAACAGAAATAAGATATCTTCCAAGATAAGAATCACTTAGGAAAGCTCCTAGTAAAGAGAAAATATAAAGTGTTCCCATCCATTTGCTGAACATGGTTGCTGCTTCATCATTTGACTGCCTTAAGACAGTCTTTGAGAAAAGAACCATGTTCACTTCCACTCCAGTAAATGCAACTGCAGCTAATCCTTGACTGACTGCATCAATCAAAGAACATCAAGCTGATTAATCTAAATAGCTGTCCATCCAACTAATTAAACTAAAAATACCCGATGGATGCATTATATATGTATAATTCATGTATAATAATAGTCAATGTATAATCTATGTATAAAATGTATCAATCACTTGTTAAATGTATTATCCTTCACACTTCAGCCAAAGACCACAAAACAACAGCAAGTCAACATCGCCATCTCCGGCGAAGCTTCGAGCCATGGCTATGACGACGAACAGTAAATAACAAGAAAGCAGCCACGAGCTCCACCCACAACAACCACATCGCTGCTAAATGCGAACTCCGATGAAACTCTCAAACTCCAACAAACTTCGCTTCCTGATCTGCTCGGAAAAGCAACACTCGGGTGACCCTTTCAATTTTGTGTTTTTTATATCTATCTGTGTCTATTTTTCAGCTTCTTATTGTTATTGCTTTTGATAAATATTTTCAATGTTACTGTTTGCTTCACCTTTTTCACACTAATGGTTATTGTCCAATATTATTGGGTTGTTCTTGTTTGTTTTGGTTTCAACGCTACAATATTTTTCAACTACTGATATTGTATTGTTATTATTATTATATTATTCAACTACTATTGTTGTGTTGTCCAATATTTTTGCTGTCTATTAATGTTTGTGGACTGATTTTGCACAATTTATTTTATTGGCAGTTGTTATCTGTTTTTGTCGGTATCGTTTATTATTTAATTTGTGACTATTTCCATTGTTATTTTGCACTACTTTTACATTTCTTTTTGCTGGGTTTGTATTGATTTTGTTCAAAAAATTGCATCAGTAAAATTTATATTACTCTCTGGTTATGGTTTGTTTTATTTGTTCTCTGCTAAAACATACTTGATATAGATTGCACTGTTGAATTGTTTGCCAATGTTTTATTGGCACATATTTTATGGACTGTTCTATTTTACTTTTTAAAAATAACTTTTCACTAAGGCCTTGCCTCGGGGCAAAACGCTTCGAAGAGGGGCGGGGGGCCTTGCATCAGGGCAGGACGCTTCGAGGCCGGGGGCGGAGGGGGGGGCCTCACCTCGGGGCAGATCACCTCGAGGCCGGGCGGAAGTGGGCGGAGGGGCTTGCATCGGGGCAGGAAACCTCGAGCCGGGCAGGTGTAGGCAGGGGACCTCGCCTTGGAGCAGGATGCCTCGAGGCCGGGCAGGTGTAGGCAGGGCTCTGAGGCCGGCAGGTGTTTAGAGCAGGGGGCTCCGCCTCGGACAGGAACGCACTCAGAGGCCGGGCGGAGGTGGGCGGGGGGTCTAGCTCGAGGCAGGTCGCACCTCGCGAGGCAAGGGCGGATTGGGGGCCTCGCCTCGGGGTCTGGACGCCTCATAGGCCGGGCGGAGAGGTAGTGCGCAGGGGGCGGCCTTGCCTCAGGAGGCAAGGTGCTCGAGGCCAAGGAGGTGGAGCCTCGGCCTCGAGGCAGGACGCCTCGAGGCCGGCGGAGGAGGTGGCCGGGGGGGCCTGCCTCGCGGCAGGGTCGCCTCGGGCCAAGGGGTGGGGCCTCTCCTCGGTGCTGGACGACCTCTATGCCGGGCGGAGGCTGTAGGCAAGGGGGGCCTTGCTCGGGGCAGGTCGCCTCGAGGGCCGGGCAGGTGTAAAGCAGGGGCTCGCCTCGGAAGCAGGAGCTCAGAACAAGGCGGGCGTGTGGGGTGGGGGGGGGGCTCGCCTCGCGCACGGGCGGAGGGGTTGGCGGCGGGTCCTAGCCTCGGGGCAGTTCACCTCGCAGGCCAAGGACGGCGGCTCGCCTCGGGGACAGGACGGCCTCTGAGGCCGGGTCGGAGGTTAGGCGGGGGGTCCTAGCCTCGGGGCAGGTCGCCTCGAGGCCAAGGGGGTGGGGCCTCGAGGCCGGGCAGAGGGGTGGGCGGGGGGGCCTAGCCTCAGGGCAGGTCGCCTCGAGGCCAAGGGGGTGGGGCCTCACCTCGGGGCTGGTCGCCTTGAGGCCAGGGGGTGGGGCCTCGCCTAGGGGCAGGAAGCCTCGAGGGCGGGGGGGCTCTCATCGGGGCAGGAGGCTTCGTGGCCGGGCAGGGGGTTGGCAGGGGGCCACACCTCGGGGCAGGATTCCTCAAAGCTAGGCGGGAGTGTGGGTGGGGGGCCTCGCCTCGGGGCAGGACGCCTTGAGGCCGGGCGGACAGCCTTGCCTCGAGGTAGGACGCTTCGAGGCTGGGTGGGCTCGCCTCGGGCAGGACGCCTCGAAGCCAGGCGGGTGGTCTTGCCTCGGGGCAGGACGCCTCGAGGCCGGGCGTGAGCCTAGCCTCGGGGTAGGGCGGGGGGTCGGGGCCTCGCCTCAGGGAAGGGTACCTCGAGGCCGGGCGGGGGAGTGGTGGACTCGCCTAAAGGCTGGACGCCTTGAGGTCGGATAGGCGGTGGGGCCCTCGCCTCAGGGCAGGACGCCTCGAGGCCGGGCGAGGGGGGGGCCTCGCCTTAGGGCAAGACGCCTGGAGGCCGGGGGCGGGGGTTGGGCCTCGCCTCGGGGCAGTACGCCTCGAGGCCGGGAGGGGGGGGAGAGCTCGCCTCGGGGCTAGGACGCCTCGAGGCTTTGTGGGGCCTATTCTCGGGGCATGACTCATCGCCTCGGGGCAGGACGCCTCGAGGTCAGGCGGGGGAGGGGGATGTTTCAGTCAGTTTGTAAAAGTTTTATGTTGAACTCAGCGAACTCGAAAGAGAGGCTCTTCTGTGTTACTTGTTGCATATTACTTCAGCTTTTCACTTGTTGAAATGCGCGTCTTCCGTGGGACAGTTTTGTGCAAGTTTGAGTTAAATCACTTTCCTCTTGTTTCTTTTCTTTGTGAAGCTGAAATTTTACTTCTTGAACTATTTATTTCTTTTGTTAATCGTGGACGATACTGCTTTCTATTTTCCTAGTCTTGTTTTCTCAGGCTTAGTTAACCTCATCGTCTATTTTATTTTCAGAACTGTCAAACGATAACTCTTGCGATGATGGCTGGATTGTGGCTGAGGAAGTTGTTGTTGTACAATATGAATAGCATCGATTAAGTTAATCTATGCTGTTTCGTAAGATTTTGTGATCTTAGGGTATATTTTCGTCATAATTTTTGTTGTTTTTAAGAAGTCGTTTAGTAGCAGGGTTGCACAGACTCACAGTCAATTAAGTTAACATTGTTTTCAAGTTTGCTATTACTTTGCCAGCCTTCCTTATTTGTTTCTTTGTTGAGGAAAATGGCAAAAAAAATATTCTACAACAGAAGTTGGAAATACCAAATTTTGCTAAACGATGTAAACAAAGTATGAATTTTTTTTAGCTAAGACATTTTTTCAAACACTTGAAGGTATACGTCAGAAATCTTTTAATAGAAAAATCACAAATGCATGCTACATTAAATCTTGCTAAAAATAAAAAAGTAAAATTTGAAGAATGATTGTGCCCTTAATTGTCTTGAATCTTGATACTTGGATCTTGGGGGTAAATTTATTTTTTTTAAAATACAAAATGTATAAAATAGATTAAAAATTTTAACCCCAGAAAGAAAAAAGAAGGAAGAAAAGATCGAAACAGAAAAAGAATGAAAAAAAAGAAGTAAAAGACTGAACAAATAAATAGGAAAAAAAATAACTTTTTAGATTCATTTATTTATCAGCACTAAAAAAATTGTTTGAAAAAACTTTATGAGGACTTTCGTAATGAGTTAAGGAAGCATTATGGAGGGTCGGACCATTTTTTAATGCATATTTTATCATTTATAAGCCAATTCTTAGGAATTACGCGAATTTCTTGGTTTTTCGTGTGCATTATTCCATGGATTTGGCGCGTTGGAGCACCCGAAGATGTTCTTTGAAAAAACTTTATGAGGACCTCTGTAATGAGTTGGGGAAGCATTATGGAGGGTTGGGCCATTTTTTGAGGGCATATTTTAGCATTTAGGAGCCAACTCTTAGGATTACGTGACTTTCTTGATTTTTCGTGTGTATTAGCCCATGGATCTGTCGCGTTGGAGCACCTAGAGATGTTTTTTGAAAAAACTTTATGAGGATCTCCGTAATGAGTTGGGAAGCATTATGGAAGGTCGGGCCATTTTGTTAAGGCATATTTTAGTATTTAGGAGCCAACTCTTAGGATTATGCGGCTTTCTTGATTTTTCATGTATATTAGCCAATGAATCTGGCGTGTTGGAGCACTCGAAAATATTTTTTTAAAAAGCTTTTTGAGGACCTCTATAATGAATTGGGATATAATTATGGAGGATCGGATCATTTTTTAAGGCATATTTTAGCATTTACGAGTCAACTCTTGCACGGATATTTGTAATGACTCTATCTAATTATTATTAATATAATTTTTCAATAAAAAATAAATAAAATATCCCATTTATTTATTATTAATAGAAAAACATTTTTGATGGTATACCAAACACACACTAAACGTACATTTCAGATAGAATATTAATATGTGGTGAGAAGCTAACGTTGTGAAGGAAAAAGACAAAGGAAGAAGCAAAACAAATAGAATAAATATACATACAAATCCACTGCATTAATTGACATTTGTTCTTTTGGCTTTTAGAGAATAGAATTGGAATATAATATCTTGTTCACTCAACTAGGTGGGAAGCAGCAAATAGATAATGAAACTCATGAAAGAATACCATTATGTCGAAGAAGAATATAGTAAAAAAGAGGCATAATACATAAACATGACCCTTAACTTGGCGTCAGCTGGCAACTATGACCTTTAACTTTGGGTGTGCACAAGTAGGCACTTAAACTTGTATAGAATTGAACAAGTAGACACACATGTCCTACATGGCATAATACACGTAGGACGCTACGTAGGACACAAAATTGCCAAGTAGGTGCCATGTAAGATGAATGTGTCTATTTGTTCAATTTTATACAAGTTAAAGTGCCTACTTGTGCACACCCAAAGTTAAAGATCATAGTTGCCAGCTGACGCCAAGTTAAGGGTCAAAAAAGAAAGAGACCATGATTTACTCACACAATCGCCAAAATGTTTTGAATTAGGGTGGTTTTGATAGGAGGAAAACTTTTATGGTTCGTTATAAATTTTTTTAGAAAACAATTTTCTTAATGGAGTAGAAAGAATATGCTCTATAAAGTATTCGAAGTTCATTATTTTATTCCCATCTTTACAACACTCCCTAACTTAACTCCAGCCACCCCTTGACCATCTCATCCCCAACTAGAGTTAACAAATGGATAGGTAGGGTTTAATATGGGTGGGTCATGATGGGTTGGTTTAATAAAGGAAAAACTACCTAATTAGACAGATATTCCTACTATATTTATTAATTTTCTGTATATTTTAAAATAATTAATTGTCTCACTGATTAATAATTGGCTAAACTACCTATTTAGACATACTTCTATACCATTAATACATATTTTACCATTAGTTTAAAAATATTACTTATAATACCATTTTTAATTAAATATACCATATATTTTAAAAAGTTACATGAGATACACAATCCCATTAATTATGGTTATTAATAATTATCTTTATATTATAACTCCTTAATTAATGAAACTTTTACAATTCAAACACTACTCCTTAATTAATGAAACTTTTACAATTCAAACACTTCTCTCTCTCATCCAATTCAACCGTTTCCCTCCCCAATCCCACGTTTCCTCTGTGTCCAAAACCAATTTCAGTCGTTTCCATCCCCCAACCCATGTCTTCTTTGTATCCAAACACATTACCCCTTTCTTCATCCACACAATTTCTCACGAATTACCCCCTTCTTCATCCACCATTACCCCTTCTTCTCTAACCTAACTCAATTCGTTATTGCATGTGCTTATAGCTTAATCTAGATAAGCAATAGAGGTATTGTAAGTTTTTTCTTAGTTAATTAGAGTCTCCATAGTGTATCTTTGATTTTGTTTCTATTGTTTTATTATTCTCATGTATCTTGATTTTATAATTGCAAATCCTAAAAAAAGGAAGAATTTTAATTTTTTTTAAATTTTTTTTAGATTAATGATAAACAGATACTCTACGGTCGTAATTTGCTCCCAAATTTGTGTGTTTCAATTACATTCCATATTTAGATACACATAATTATATGTATATGCTTACTATGTATTCGAGATACATATTTTTGAATATAATGTATGAAATTGATACTTGATACATCAAATTAATACTAGATACATATAAAAGATACATGAAATTAAAATTAGATCATATAAATAGATATATGAAATTAGTATTAGATCATATAAATAAATACATGAAACTAATACTAGACACATACAACAAATACAAGAAATTAATATTAGATATTTTTATGATACATATGAATGTCATTGTATGATACTCATGTATCTAAGTGTTTAGTTTGTTGGATACATCATATATTGATAATAGATACATCAAATTAATGAATTTATTATTTTAAGAGTAATAAAATGAAATTAATCAAATTAATGACCAAGATATACATGTTTTTTTCTTTTATTAATAATATTAATGAATTTATTATTTCAAAGAATAATAAAATGAAATTATTAAACATAGATAACTCCTTGATTTCCGCCTTATATTAAGGAATTTTAATTTCAAATTAATTGTCCATATATTCTTAAAATCCCCAATTACTTCTCTAATTAAGGAAATCAGTTACAACCAATTAATTTAAATAAATAAAATATGTATTTCGATTTTAAAATTCGGCAGATACATGTATCTCGAGGATTCATATTCATGTATCATAAGCATGAAATATGGTAGATGAAGTAATATTTAAAACTAACGGGAATTTTAGTAATTAGAACCTAAACTAGTGGGATTTATGTAGTTTGCCCTTAATAATTTCATACCAGATTTGACCCAACTAGGGCAAACTAGGTACATTTCTGTCCTAGTCACTAATCCATCAACAGATGAACCCTACTCTCTTTAACCCATGTTCTATTCCTAGTTTTCCTATGTTTAGTTCCACTAAAAATTATTCATTTACTTTATGGATCGCGAAACCATAAAATAGTCGAGTATAAGATTAAGAGAACAAAACATATGTGTAATAGAACTAATCTGCTAAACAATCGTATAATCAAAGAAGATGTTCATACAAGGGAGGCTTTTAGCCGCTCATTATCCGATTACACATTAAAAAATCATGAACAACAAAGAAAACAATAATCTAATGATAAGTTTAGAAAAAAAAACCCTAGAATTGTGAAGAATATGCTTCTCTATGAGCTCTTACGGCTCGTTTGGTTTGAAAACAAGTTATGATGAGATTATTTATGATAGAATAAGTTATGCTGAAATTAGTTATGATGGGATAAGTTATACTGAGATTATTTTTTATTGAATGTTTGGTTTGTTGTATTCAAAATATATACATTGCTTAAATTTTAAGAACAAGTTGTTTTGTTTACAAAATTACCCTTCACTTTATTTAGTTTTTAAATATTTTCTTTGCAAGCTTTAATTATTCATTTTTAAAAATAGAACTTTCATCTTATTTAGCTTAAATATTTTTTTGTGTGCATTCCTACGATGGTACCGTATGTATTCAAAAATAAAAGTTTTTTCTTATTTAGCCCAAAAATAGAATTTTCACCTTAAGTTTGTTAAAGTAAAAGAGGATTTATGAGAAATCAAAATATAAATAAACATAAGAACTAGGCAAATAAATTCACAAATAAAAATTATATTTATATAGTGTAATTTTTTAATAGAAAAATATGAAGAATTATCATAAAAATAAGAAGTAGTGAATATTATTACACATGGTATTAAAAATAATATTGGAGGAGGGGAGGGGTAATCGGGAGGACATGTGCTAATATTTTTGTTTAGTGAAAAAACAAATTTATATTAAGATTTGTACAATAATTTTGTATTACATAATTTTATTTTGTAATAAGTTTTTTTTTTTGTAAAAGAATTATTTAAGATTAAGGAGGTTGAAGACTTTCAAAAATAGTTACACATAAATATGAAAAGTGAGGTATAAATAGAATTTAAAGGGATATATTTGTCAATTATATATTTTAAAAATAATTTTCACATGTGTTCTCACACACTTCAATAACTATTGATAGATGTCAATCTATTTTCAAATATGGTAACAAATCTTATGCTCGAATAATCCCAGTACTATTATTTGGTACAATATTTAAAGCAACAAAATTAAATCTTTGAGGAATATTTAAAAGAAAAACAAATCCCCCTTTTCTTATTGACAAATCAAGTCATCCCTCTATAGTCTCAAAATCAAGAATAATATTATAGAATACTCCTATATAACAGCATGCAAATTGAGGTCTTCATTTAACTAAACCCTTAAACTACAATATTATTATTTTCACAAGTTCTAAATAAACTATATAGCTGCAATATTTTTATTAAAATTCTCTTTTTTACTATATCAAAAGATGGACATAGTGCATAGATTAGGAGAAGAAAGCCCAGTGGTGATATTTAGCAAGAGCAATTGTTGCATGTCTCATAGTATCGAAACCCTAATTCGTAATTTTGGGGCGAATCCAATGGTGTATAAGCTTGATGAAATTGAGAAAGGGAAGAAGATGGAGAAAGCTTTGATTGAAATGGGTTGCAATCCTAGTACCCCAGCTATATTTATTGGGAAGGAATTTGTTGGTGGTTCTGATGAAGTGATGAGTCTCAATGTTAAAGGAAAGTTGAAGGAATTGCTCATTAAGGCTAATGCTATTTGGGTATAGACAAGAATTATGAGTGATGCTATATATGTTGCTCAGACTCTTCATGAAAAATGTTGTTGCGTTTGTGTTTGAACCTTTTAAAAATGTACTATTTTTAAAGGATCTGATATGACACATAGTACTTCGACATTATTGAAGAGTCTGAGCAATATAAGACTACGTAAGTTTGTATGTATTTATGTATGAGTGTCTACATGCAGCTAGAGAAGTGTTGTTTTGTTGTTATTTTTTTCAGCACTATTTGCTGTCTTCTGTTTTTTCAAGTTTAGTGTACTAAATAATGGGGGTGGAGGCTCCTTAGAAAAGATGTGATGGTAATAAATAGTACTGTTTACATTTACCATGCAAGAATTCCATGCATGGTATTCTGAAAGATGTGATAAATAACTAAATAATGTCTACTTTTATCATGCAAATAAACTGAAAATTTTCAGCTCTTATATTATTCTTAGATATATACTTTGCTAATACGTAACTTGATATTATTATTATTTAGTTATTTATTAAAAAAAGAAAAAGAAAAGGAGGATCTCCATTCTTACTACATATCTCTTGGAAAACACCTTTCCTCTGTGGCTTCTCTTCCGAGTTCATTTCATGCCTCCTTCGGTTAGAATACGGGAATCAAGCCTTCATTATGTAACGATAGATTTGTCAACTTATAGACTTACTATATTTAATTTGTTTATAATTATCTCCATTTAACTTTACATGCAATTGATGAAGTTATTATATCCTTAAAAAGAAATACAAAGGGTTATATATATCATTATTATTTCCTTTGTTTCAATTTATGTGACGGATTTTCTTTTTTAGTCTATGTCAAAAAAAAAAATGATCTATTTCTATAATTAGTAACAAATTCAGCTTTAAAATATTTATTTTACCCTTCTTAATGAAATGATTGACTTATTTTGAACCACACATTTTTAAAATCTTTCTTTCTTAAACTACGTATCAAATCAATCAGCACCACATAAGTTGGGATGGAGGAAGTATTAAGTAGCAGTAAAATGATGAGTAAATTATAAATAGAAGGATTATAACTTATTAATAGTCACGAGTTCGATTTGTGAAAAGCTGCCTGTAGAGATCCAGAGACCGAATCTCATCGCTGCCCATTTCTCTCTATCAACTACACACTTCAACAGTTCCAAACTTTTGAGATAATACAAAAATTATTTAGACATGTTAAACATAATTTCTTTGAGTAAGCAATTCTAGAGTTCCTTTTATTTTTATTTTTTGAAAAAGTAATGAATTTACACCATTCTCAGAAAGACATACACTTCAATCATAATAATAGGGAGAAATTGCAAGTTGCAACAACACATGTAAAGCATAAATGTAAATATTGCTATGCTATCTAGTAGAACTAGACATGACCTTTTAATATGACTAACTTCCATTAGAAGGTCAAGGTTAAAGATACTTAAAATCTAAATGAAGGGCATTCATAGATTTCTGAAAGAGACAGAACAAGAAGGAATTTCGTGTTTTTCCGACCAAATGGTAAAGACAAAAACAAGCATTATTTATTTTTAAGTCAGTTGACATTCAAACTTTGAAGTCTTTCTGCATAAATATGGAAAGGCTCTAGCATTTGTAGTTTATACCGGCTAATGTAGAATAATAGATTCAAAGCATGCGTTTTAGCTTTTCTTATCTGCTTCCCCAGTGAGCCGAAAGTTCAGAAAATTGAAAACGCAGGCGTTCCTTTGCAGCAATGCAGTGAATTGTGGCAGACAAACCTTGTTTCGATCATTTATGCCCTCAGCAATTTGTGTCCCAAGCCTGAGAATGTCCTGAAGGTATGAAAATATACCATCTTGAGAAACTCAAATATTGTAGGAAGCAACATTGCCAGCAAAGGCGGATCCAGAATTTGAAGTTTATGAATTCCTATAGTGATTTCAAGTTAATACTCCTTCCGTTCACTTTTATTTGTCCACTATATTAGAATAGATTTTCACTTTTACTCGACCTTTTAGCATATCAAGAGAAAAACAATTTCCTTTTCTTGTTTTACCTGTTAACTACTCATTCCAAATCATTTCTCAAATCAATTAAAGACTATAATACATCAATTAATATGGATATTATGGTAAAATATGCATTTCATTTATTATTTCTTAAGAAGTGTCCGAAGTCCATTATGGACAAGTAAAAGTGAACGGAGGGAGTATATGATAATAACTAGGTTCACAGTCAAATATTTATAACTATTTTATGGTTTTCTTAATATGAATACAGGGTTTGAAGAAAAACTATTGGGTTCATGTGAATCGTACCATATAGCCTAGGTCTGCCCCTGATTCCCAGGTGCCATAACATCTTAACCATCATTCATCATCACAACCGCCCATAAGTTGCAAGTATATCTCTTAGCTTCTTTGCTTCTGCATCCAGGCTGTCAAAGCTGGTTGAACTAGGTATCCTCCAACTCCAGTTTCCAAACTACAATTAGAAGAAAGATAACAAAACGAAAACATTGTCAGACAGGATTCAAGAGAAATTGCGAGACAGTAAAGGACTCATTTCGTTTAATGTGTTGGATGAAATAATCATGGTATAAATTTTGGTATTGCCTAAAGCTTAAAAATTTACTAGTACAAAGAACCAAACACCCTATAATAATTAATCTATGTATTACAATCTCGCATAACTTGTTTCTACACCAAACGACTCTTAACATCATTTAGTACCACTACATAACAAGCAAACACCGGTATACTGATGTGATTGCTTGATGTTATCATAATTCAGATGATATTCAAAAGGAAAGGAGATTCAACATTGAAGGAAATAGTATTTTGGTCCAAAGCTGAAAAGTTCCAAAGCGCCAATAGAATCAGAAGCTACCAGATGCCACAAATTTGCACATAATCAGTTAAGCATCCCTACTTGTCTCAGCTAACCAAACAACAAAAACAGGAAGATAACTTCGGACATGCATCCAACAGCATTGACAGTTAACAGAAGGTTTAGAGAGCTAATCTAGCTTCAAAATAGACCGAACTCTACCAATGCCCAGCCTATAAGCGATAACGATCAAGCATTGGTGACTCACTATTCACTCTGTAGAAGCAGATTTATGTCTTTACCTGAGTTGCTGGAATGTTCATTCTGGAATCACTCCCAAGCCCAAGAACATCCTGCATCGGTATAATTGCTATACGGGCTACAGAAGAAACTGCACCTTCGATCAAGCCCCATGATATTTCCTCTTCCTCAATATTTGATAAATACTTTAGTACCTGATACATCAGTTTAAGTGAACAACAGATTCATGTTCATTGTCATCTCACGTTATATTTATAGCAACAAAAAGAACATGGTTTAGTCAATGCATCATACTAACATTGGATTTCTCTCCCTGTGGCAAAGTATCCCACCAACCTCGGATCTAAAACATGCAAACAAAAGAAAATGCTTACAAATGTTGGACAGGGAGTAGCTATAATAGGGAGGGGGGGACACAATAAATCAAGATCAAGCACTAAAGATTACCGTATCATTGTCATGTGTTCCAGTATACACTACTTGGTTCAGCTCATGATTGTGAGGTAAATGAGGGTTTTCAGCGTCACTGCCAAATGCTGAACGACACAAGGAAGAACAAATTTATACCAAGATTGCCAGATAAATTCAATGCTACTTTCTGCACACATTTTATAAGTACGACAGAAGATATAATACCAAACTGGAGTACGGCCATTCCAGGTGCCTCAATGGACTTTCTTAGCTGAACTACGTCCTCGGTGATTACTCCCTGTCATTTAGCATTACTAGAAATGAGAAGATATAGCAATAAAGCAATAAAACTACACAAACAAATCAAAAATTCCCTTCTACCTAGATACTAATCAAACTTAAAGAGTACAAGCTAATCTCATCAATACATAATTAATTAGAGAAATAGAGAAAAATCTACTAGTATGCTTAGATGAAGCCGACGGAGAGAAACTAATGATGAAAGATAAATGGTTAAATATATGTTATGCTTGCTTGCACACAAAAACAGGTTTGTTAGATCTGTTGTCAAATTATTGCTTTTGACCAGTACAACCAGAAATTGCTTAACAAATGGGTTGCATGCAATATTTATCCTACCTTCTATCTTCTCTAAGGCATTATCTTTTAATTCCTAAAAGAGGAAGTTATTGGTAGTGTCCAACCATTCAAATGTCTACCAAACTACAAAAGGATGCTCCAGGGGAGACATTAATTAAAGCAGATATTTCTTTTTTATTGGTAGGAACCGTTAAGCAGACATCAAGACAAAATCAGAAATTTCAGAGAGAAAACATGTTGTATCTATGCTCTGCTAAGACATACCAAGTCTTCTGCTATAATATTGATCTTCCCAACAGCTTTGAAGATAGCATCAAACAAAGGTTTTCCAGGTCCCACCTAAGTCATTAAAAAATAAAACAATGAGATAGTTTTCAAGGTTAAGATTCAAAACATGAAAGAAATATGAAGAGATCTGACCTTCCACCGTCCCAGTATTGCAACTTTTTCCTCTGCAAGTATGGATTATAAAAACTACATGAGTGCCCAATTGATACAAAGTTACATGTAAGCCTGTAAAAATCCAACATCCGTTACCAGAAGGCACAGCCCAAAATCCAGCAAATCCTCTAAAGTGATCTATCCTAAATTCATCGAAAAGATCCGTTGCACGTTGAATTCGTTGTACCCACCATGAAAATCCATCCTTCTCCATGGCTTTCCAATCATAGAGAGGGCTTTTTAGCAAAAAAATCACAGTAAGTAGTGTATAACACACCAATTGACAGTTTAACATTGAACTTAGATATATGATCTATCAGAGAACTAAAACAACAATTGTCCACCAAGAATGTCCTCTAAAAGCACTAACTAGATATGTATACTTCCATACTCAAATAGATATTTTTCAGATAAAGGAAATGTTTGTTCAACAATCTAGTGTCCGAATAACACTTACCTGCCCCATAGTTGACCAGTTTCACTAAAGGCATCTGGAGGAACACCACTAACTATAAGAGGGAAACCTTTCCTATTCTGCCACAGAGATAGATGGTTTATGCAGATCAGAAGGCTTTAAAAGTTAGTGAGGGTAATTCACCCAACTCAATTACCGTCAAGGTTCACGGAGATACTAACCAGCAAAAATTGTTTCTTGTTGGCCCAAACATCAGCACTGTGATATCCAACATATATTGGCATGTCTCCCATTATACTGATTCCTTTGGATCGTGCATAATCACGAACTTTTTTCCATTGTCGTTGGAACAAGAATTGTTGTGCAATGAATATGTCAATCTGCTCCAAGTAACATGTTCAATATTTGCCCAATTTCAAGGATTCAACTTTGGTCAGCATTCAAATTTTAAAGAGGTCTTACAAAATCCTTTTCACTTTGATAAACTTCTTCTAGAGCTGCAAGATGGCGATTTTTCAATGGTTCAGGCCAATCATACCAGCTAATAGTGTTTACAGAGTTGTCTATGGCAGCAAAATAAGCAGCATCCTCCAGCCAACCTGTATTTTTCTTGAATAAATTATGTTTAGCAATAGCAGGTGTTAACAGAACCACTTTTAGCAATAATTAACATGTCCCCTCCCCTCCCCGCCACCCCCATCCCCCCCCGCATCCCTCCCCATCCCCCCCCCCCCTTTTCTGACTTCTTTTTTCATTTCAAACTGAATATATCAGCTATTCATAACAAGTGAGTTACAGAGCATTCTTATTCATATACTATCAGCTATTGTCCCTCCCAACTGTGTGATTAAGGAGTTATCATGGTTTGACAGGCCATGGTTATCCTTGCTCCTATTGTTCACCTTAATCAAGAAATGAAGTAAGTTTATCTTACTCGAAATATTTGGATCCCGGCGAAAGTTCTCGAGCTGGTCTTTCAGTTCCCCTTCACTGAAGAGAAGCCTCTTTGCTGCCTAAAAATGATTAAGGAAAAAATTACCCTTAATATCATATGAGCTATCAATTTTTGAAGTGAAAAAATTATTTATCTATAATGAGAATGAAAAACGGAGACAGATAAAGCTCAAGTGCAGAAGAACAAAAATTTGATAATTTGAAGCAGACATGTAAGGAAGTCAAAAAGAAAAGAGATGTTTTTGAACCTCCTTTGTCTTCTCCACACACCCAAAACCTTTCTCTTGAAAGTATTTTCCAACCCTTTGGTTTTATAAAGTTCATGTTATATTAAAAGAAGAACTAGCAACAAGTATCTGCTCATTGTTTACCTTGGTTATTAAAGGATCTTTTATCTCAGAAATAGTCGAGTAATTGACACGATCCGTAGGTCTTCAGAACAATGAAACATACCAAACAATAAAAATGGGATGTCAAGTAATGCTCCAGCCTCCATTAAATTTCTGTCCAGAAACACTAATGAATTGTAAGGAAATGGTTATAACGTGGCTCACAGTGGCTCCGGAAGCTCCTCCTTCTTCAGTAAACCATCATCAACAAGTTCTTCAAGAGAAATCAGAAGTGTGTTACCACAATTTGCATCCTGAAAGCAACCATTGATAAACTGTCATTTCAATGTTGTAAAGATTAACAATATGATCGTCTCAAGATCACTACAGCATTAACAAAAAGGTAATGGTCTATGCCATTGTCTGTATGAATATTTAATCAAATAAATTCAGTTGCAAAGACAGCGAACCCAATATAACTTGAATCAAACACAAAATCTCAAAGTTGTGGATCAAATGTGCATATTCAAGCAGTTCACATTGCCGCAATTTGATCGAAATACACCCTCCGTTTCAATTTGTTTGTCTTACTTTCCTTTTTAATCCGTTTCAAAAAGAATTACTCTTTTCTTTTTTGGCAACTCTTTAATTTCAACTTTCCACGTGGGATGTTTAAGACCACAAGATTAAAGGCCGTTATAGTACATTCTACATATCTTTAGTTTAAGACCACAAGATCCAAAAGTCTTTTTACTTTCTTAAACTATGTGCCAAGTCAAAACCAGACAAACAAATTGAAACTGAGGGAGTAATTTTTTAAAAGAAAAATTAAGCTTCTCCTGCTTTCTATTGAATTTCTATGTCATGTAGAAAGGATGACCAAGTCACTGAAAACTTAAAAAGGAAAATTCGTGTCACCTGCCCTGAATAGGGTGATCCATCTTCATTGCCTCTCTTTCCAGGCGGTACAAGTGGAAGAACCTGAAAACAAGCGTAGAAAGTCCTGTCGCCTTTTAGATTCCAATTACTCACGAAAAGTTAGAATCAGCTTTGGTTCCATTGTTTAGATAAAGGGTAAGACTGGATCTTGATCTCCAATTTTAAGAGTAGACTATTATTTTCTCGAGTGAACCTTCAAAAGCATACTTACTAAATCAATCAAGATATAAATATACAACAACCAATGCCTTTTTGACCAAATAACTTGAGACAACAAGCTTCTCATACCATTCATCAAAACTTTAAAAGACAATCAGAAGCAAACAAGAGAGTACAAACTCTAGACGAAAAAAATAACAAGTCAAATAAACAAAAGGTACTTTTCGACCCTTTATGAGTAAGTAAATTACTATTCTCTTAGCCAAAAGTCCTTACAAAATACAAACCAGGCATCGAACTTTCGTAGATTCCAACACCCACCCATATGAGTTGATAACTTTCGTAGATTCCAACACCCACCCATATGAGTTGATGAAGTGCAAAACTGAGATGACAAGATCCCTATTATATGGATGTTAATTTCTATGAAAGCAAGGAACTACACTTGTAATCTTCTTTTTTTCTTACTTTTTTTATGATAAATAAGTACTCACAACTCCTATTTGTGCTAGCTAGTAATTTATTTTTAGCCTCAGCATTCTTTTATTATCATATTTGTAATCTTTCCACTAAAGACATAACCTTTATGCTTCTTGCTACCATAAAAAGAGGTAAGAAACTATAGGAAAATAATAAGCTAAGTTGCACATACTCTTCCCTTTTGAAGTAGCACCAGTGTCAGATTTTCAGTGCATATTTTGTGAATCCGACACACAACAACATTTTTGAAGATTCCGAAGTAACATAGATAAGCTTGCTACCACAATGGCATGAACTTTTAGTATAAGGCAAGCTGATATTTGCTTTATAATGTTATTGCTATGTTGATATTATATTAAACAATGAAATCTAAAAAAAAGTTGCACATTAATCTATTCATGAATTGAAAAAAAAAAAAAAGAGCAATTGAACCTGCCAAAGGGAGCAACCAGCAAGATGAAGCCAATCAAGAAACTTAAAAGCCTGTGGACCTAGGTCACCAATCCCATAAGGTCCAGGAAACGACGTCGGATGGAGCAAAACTCCAGCTCTTCTACGATCATTTGAGTCTCGTTTTGGCAACCAATCGGCATAATCAATCGGAAAATCCTCGCCTACAGCAGGAACGGCAGCGGCACCATTTTGAAAGGATCTTTTCATATCAAAACTGGAAGTGGGTCTTGATAATTTTGGGATAGGAGATTGAAAAATGGTGTTTTTGGGAAATGGCAATTTGGGAGAAGAGAAAGAAGAAGGTATTAGTGAGAAACAAGTGTGAATTGCCATTGATGATGAGATGAGAGAAGATTGTTAGTTTTTTTTCTTCATATTTAGATTTGGATTGAAGAAATTTGTGAAATTGGGATTGCTGTTTTTGGCTTGAAAATGGAAAGGAGCAGAGTGGAGTGGAGTGGGAAGTTAGGGAAGGTGTTGCGGTGGGGAGACAAGAAGCATGTGATACACCTCATAATTGTGCCACCAACGGTGTGGAGATTTGGTTCGATTTTATATATTATTAATTCGATTTATTAATTTTTACTTTTTAAATATGTTAAATTAATAATCAAATTAATAAGATATTTTTAATTAATTTTTTGATTTATTAATTTTGTTCTTGATAGTTTGGTTTCGAAATCAATAAGAAATTAGTGCTTATAAAATAAATATATGACTTTTTCGACAATTTGACGCGATAAGATAATATTGTAACTTTATAAATGCTCATAAAATAGAAATAATAATAACTGGTATGAAAAAAAACTATATAAGTATAACATAAAGAGAAATTAAAAGGAATGGGGTTCTTACTTTATGTTTTAACGTTTTGTATAATGTGAAGTTATGAATTTAAAGTCACTATAAAGTGTGAATTGAAGGCTAAAGAGCAAAGACAGTACATAGTAAGTTATTGAGATTAATATTTAATATTTATGTGTGGGTAAAGTAATAAATTAGTACAGTCTCAATGGGTTATCGATTTACTTAATAACTCAATATTAAGAAATCAAAATCGAACCGATAACCCAATAATTTATTTTTATAAAACTACTAAAAAATTGTTAATCCAATAACCCAATAACAATAAATCAATAGTAATTTTTTCAATTCGGTTTATCGATCGGTTCGATTTTTTCACACCCCTAGACTGACACCATTTAGACAGTTGCTTAGTAGGGTGTATAAAAATAATATTTATATATGTGATGTTTGTATTAGTTATGCAGAGATTATTTTCAATCATTGTTTGATTTGGTGTATTAAAAATAACATGCATTCTATAATATTTTTTAAAAAGATTTATTCATAAGAATACCCTCCAAAATATGGTGAAAAAGATGTAAAAATTATTTTGAGAGGCAATTGAATTTTTAACCATACTAATGCATGTATTAAAAATCTTTGTATTATTACTAATAAGCGAAATAGTCTGATGGGCCCTTATACTTGTATAAGTTTGTATTATGGATCATTTTACTTAACCATTTATCAACTGGACCCTTAAACTCAATAAAACACAATTTATCAAACCCCTCTGACCATTAACTAGGCTTATGTGACATTAAGATGGCTCAATTGGCGAAAGTGTGTGACTTCACACCCATTAAGGCGAGTGAGTACATATTTCAATTTAAAAAATATTAGTAGTAAATAAAAGAATAAGATAATAAATTTTTTTAAAAAAAATTAATTTAAAATCCCCCATCTTCATAACCAGTACACCTTCATTTGCACCCATTTCCATGCATGATTCTTTTTTTTTTCTTTCCATACTCTTGCCATCTTCTTTAAGAGATCTTGGCATTTACACCTCCTTGAGTCCATTTATTCAACGGCAGAGGGAGATGCGACGGTGGTGGTGCTCGTCAGAGACCATTGATTCACAGTAGAATGAGAGAGACGATGCTGGTCAGTGGAGAGGAGAATGAGGTGGGTGAGGGTGGGAGGATCTGGTTACGACTATGAAGAGATTTTTCGGCCAGAATTGGCGGTGCGACGACGGCTTAGATTGCTGATTTTGTGGAGGTTGAAGAAGGAGGAAAGGAAAATATTGAGGATGTGTGGCAGAGATGAAGGCGGGTGAGGGAAAGAGTATAATTGGTCTCGCCGGCAAGAGGGGGCGACGGCGGCAGCGACTTTCTATGATAGATTTTGATTGTTTCAAGGTGGGAATGGGAGAGGATGTATAGAGTTTCAAATTTAATTTTAAAGAATAAATTAAAATTTTATTTTTTTATTTTTTATTAAATAATTTTTGTTAATAAAATTTTAAAATAGTTAATAAAGATAATTATGACATGCATTGATCTAGGTGACAATTATTTGACATGTCATCTATTTAAGGGCGAATGAACTGCACACATGATAAGAGGGGTTTAAAAATCTTATTTGGATTGAGTCTTAGGGTTCAGTTGATAAAGGGTTAAGTAGAAGGGTCCATAATACAAACGTGTACAAGTATGAGAGTCCATCAGACCATTTCGCCTTACTAATATTATGGATTTTCATGTATTAACTAGTATTACACATCTCAATACACAGTAGAATATATAACAAAGAGCATGTTTGGCCATGCAATATGAAATCATGATTTGAAATTATGATATGAAATCATAATATGAAATCATGAGATGAAATTAAAGTTTTGTTTGGACAAGCAATTTGAACTTTTTATGTTGTATATTTTCTCATTAACATAAAAACCCCATAAGTTATAAAACTATTAAAATTGTCAAAATTCTTTATACAATATTACCAAATAAGCAAATGTTTATAAAATGGGCATAATATATTATCACAAATTTATTCTAAAAAAATACAATAGTTATTCATCAAACTTTAATTCAATAAAAAAAATTAAACATAAGTTGTAGTGTACTAGTCTTTAATATAATCCACCCACACAGTACATACAATCTCCTTACGCTGAACTTGCATTTCTCGATCATATGATTGAGAAGACGAACCAACATTGTTACTTTGAGTCATTTGTTGGTGAATAAATTTGATAAAAAACAATGAATTTGGTGAATATAAATGGCAAAGTAAGAATTGATTTGAAGTAATAATAAATTTTATATATGTTGGTGAGAGTAATCGTTATATGATAAATAAATGATTTAAAAAGTAACGATATGAATTATAAATTTTATTTACATAAGAAATAAATGGTTAGTAGATGTAAATGTGGATTTTTTTACAAAATATAAACTTGTGGATCAATTTTTGTCTTTGAAAAATCCTAAATCATGATTTGAAATTCCCAAATCATGCCTTTTGAAGTATTTGGGATTTTATCTCATGATATGAAATCAGTGTGAAACTGCATGTCCAAACGCTGATTTTATCACATGATTTCATATTGCGATTTAAAGTCGCATGTCCAAACATCTTCTAATATAAATTTTAATTATACATAAATTGAAAAAATATATTAAAAAAAACACTAATAATACACAAAGATAATGCACTCTACCAAACGGTCCATATGTGTTCTCAAATTAGTAAAACTATTTCTGATAGTGGCATGGATTGATTTCAACAAATATCGACAATTTTTAATAATGGACCTAAGAGAATAACATTATATATTTTCCTATTGAAAAAGTTTGATAGCAAGTAAGTAGTTATCGACAATTTTTAATAATGGACCTAAGAGAATAACATTATATATTTTCCTATTGAAAAAGTTTGATAGCAAGTAAGTAGTTTGTCTCCACTTCTACGTCTTGTTTTCTCCCTTTCATTTGCTAATTTGATACCTTGTTTTATACCATAGTTTTAATCCTTTAAAATCAAAAATTTATATTTTAAATACATATGACTTGCTCATACTTGTTAAGTATTTTTGCTACACAATATCATGTTTAATACAATCCGTCAGTATCTTAGTATATTTTTATTAGGTTAGCTGATTTTCTTTTATTTGTCATATCATTTTCACACAATTAAATAAATTTTTTTTGCAAAACTCATCTATACAATCAATAAAATTTAATTTCACAATTTTTTTAAGTAGCTTATCATGAAAATTAGAATGTCTAATACTTAGCATAATGCAGTAATGGACTTAAGAATATTTTTATTTCTCTCAATTTTTTCTTTCGCTACATTAACCTCAAAAGAAAAATCCAATATATAATATTTCTCAATCTTTTTATTATATGACGTTACAACATAAGGAAGAAAACACTATATATATATCTGAAGTGTAGAATGTAAAATATTGAAGTTAAAGAGTTATCAAATTAAAAAAAAAACCATCCTTTTTAAAATAGATTTTATTAAAAAAAATTAAGATAAACAAATTAAAACAAAGACTTGTTAAATAAAGACAGTGTAGCTAGCAGTAGCTAGCTAGCTTGTTCATTTTGAAAATTGAAATACACAACATTTGTCCCAAGAGAACAACACATTCTCTCTATATAGTCTCAAATAAAGATACAAAAAGTGAGAATCTTCATATTGCCACTTTCACTTGTGGCCTCCCACTCTTTTGGTGAGGTTTATATATTGTACTATAACTTCTTTATAATAATATAAATATATTTTACTATATGATATCTATTTACAAGATATTATTAACTAACCAAGGTCCTAATGAAACATATTGTACTTCAAACATTTGATAAAATGAGCTACTTAGTTATAACACTTCCTTTTTTTCAATTTTTGAGGTCTAGATATCGTCAGTCCAATCGATGTTCTCGCTGTCATAGAACAAGCCATCGACGATTTGATCGATTAAGGAATTGATGAAAGTGTTACAACCAACGGTGAAAATTCGGCCAACGCGAGTGCGAGAACTCGAAGACCAAGCAAAAAAAGCAGCACAAGCTACTGCACCAACACAAACACCAGCAGCTTCAGCTATTCCTTGAAAATCAGTCTTTCTGAATACAGAATTTCCAGTCACAACTTCCATAGACACTGTTGCTGCAAACACAATCTGGACCACATAGACAAATATTTACATTTAACTAAGAAAATTCTTCAGTTTTATGTGGTGCATTTATAACTACCTAATTATAGAGTTTAAGATTTATGCACCGACATCATAAAAAGTTCATTTTTGTTACTAATACTAAAGCAATTTAACCGATTATTGCATATCATTATTATTTGATATAATACATAAATGTGCACTCTAATTTGGTCTCAACTCAGTGGCGGAACAATTTCACAAAGGGTGTCCAGAAATAGCACAAAAAAAGCTCTTTTCAAAAAGTAGAACTAATGAGATTCGAACACATGAACACTACCTCATTCCAAGTATCTAAAACCACTAGGCTACAATAGCTTGTTGCGTTAAGGGTGTCAAAAAATATTTTATTTAATCATTTCGTGTATCATTTTACTTGTATGTACAGTATTTTTTTTCGACGAATTGGACACCCTGACCACCATGTAGCTACGCCACTGTCTCAACTGACATGTATGCCTTCCAGTTTTGGGTATGCTTAATAAGAAGACACAAACTTGTATATAGATGAAAGTAGACATATGCGTCGTACGTGACAATTTGCGTCCTACATATATTATGTCACATAAGACACGTGTGTCTACTTGTTCAACTTTGTACAGGTTTAAATGTTTGTTTATACAAATTTAAAATTGAAAGACATATATAAATACCAACAAAAATCAAGTTAAAATGCATATTTATGTATTATGCCTTAAGTTGGATGGTTAAAAAAGAAAGATTTTTTTTTTAAAAAAAAGAAATCATTTTTCATCTGTCCGGTATCTGCACAAAGGGAAGTTTATATCTGGAGTTCAAAGCCCAAGTATAAAGTGATCTAGCTGTTTCGTATAAGATTGGTGAGTGAAAAAAATATATTTATACAAAAATTATATGCTATTAAAGATTAAAGATAATATTAGTTTTTCAGATAAAATTATGATGAATTATTTGAATATGAAATTTTTTTGTTAATATTTACACAATTTTAAGATAATTGCACGGATAATGAACTCCTCATAAATAATTTTTAAGAAAAATGAGAAAATTATAATAAACAAATATATTTAACTCCCAAAATAATACCAACATTTTCAACTCAATGGGACAGCATAACTAACAGAGATCTTAGATTTTATAAACAAAAAATAAAGTATTGAAATAAAAACTCAATTTTCTAAAATAATTGTCTTAAATTCTTTGTCAATTAAAAAGTTTAACATAAATTAATTATTATTTTCATTTATTTTTAATCGTAATTATTATTATTTAGCACTATACATACCTTATCAGAAATAGTCAAAAACCTCTTCAAGTTAATATTTTCTTTTAAGTGACTAAGAAACACGACAGATAATTTGAGACGGACTAATAAACGAGAAAAGTGAGGAAGTTAATAATTACCATGGCAAGTCGACCAGATATAATCTCAAAATCTTGACTCTTCTTAGAGCTCTCAATATACTCCGATAGCGTCGCGAAAAAAGGCGAAACCTCATCATCTTCACTATGAAAACTGCCGTTCTTCGTCTTGATCACTCCGACAGGATCCGACCCGAATGATCTTAAAGTAGTCAATCTCGGTTGCAATATTATTTTCCCATTCTCCTGCCCCGGTTCCGACACTCTCAGCTTCTGAACCGGCATAAAAACCGCCGGTTCAGACTTCTGAGTTTGTGGTTTAAGTTCACAGAAAACCGGTCCAGCTCTTAAGGCCATTGAAGAATCTAAGAGATGATTCCAGAAAAGTGGGAGAGAGAGAAAGAAAGTGTTTTAGAAAAGTGGGGTTACTTTAGATGCATGGAATAATATTAGGGGGAGTTTTAATTTAACTCAAATGGTCCTATAACTTTGAAGGCCTTCTATTTTCGTCCTTATTGTATTACTATGTGACCAGAGATAGATAAACGATATATATATATATTTCACAAAAAAATTGTGAGATAAGCCAATCTCAGGATGCTTTACTCCTAATTAATCCTACAAGGTTTTGAGACGGAACTTAACCTGATCTCGATTAAAAATGGTGATGATATACGTTTCACATGGATTTTGCCTAGCTATTATCAGATGAATTCTTATTTAATTTATTCTTTAATGGAATAGGGAACGGACAGAATTATTCGAGTTGGTTTGGTTTTTCATTAAAAAAGAACTAAATCAACTATGTCGATTTATTAAATCTATAAACTAAATCAAATCAACATAAAGTTGATTTTTTAGATTTCAATTTTAGTCAGTTCTTTTGATTTTCTCATATATTTTTTTTTATAATTACATTATGATTGAAAAAGAGATCAAATTGAAGAGATTGTCCCTATAATCGTGCGAGTTAATGCAACACTTGAAGTTCTCAATTTAAAGAAACATATGATACTATTGGCACAAGAGTGAGTGATTATATTTTATTAATGACATCTCCAAGTCATTTGAATAAATAAAACAGAAAAAAAAAGATGTTTAATATATCTAAACATTTCATTAGTTTTATATGATCCTTTTGGGAGTTTTATCAATTGGACTAAAAATCTCAACTTCTGCAAATTTAAGTGGCATATGTACTCAAGGTAATATAATAAGGAGAAAAAATTGCACATCCCTAAACTTAAGTGGACCATTTTATTTAAAGACTCATCTTGTGGGATGGAGTTAGGTTTTGGTGGTGATTGTGAATAGTCCACGTCTAAGAAAAGGTATGTCTGGTGTAAGGTGTAGTATAGTTATTAGATAAGAGAAAAAGAGAAGACGTGGATGTTCACTTCTTCTTTAACGTTCTTTTCAAAGTGGCTAAATGAGTAATAGGAAGAATTGTGTGGATAAATGACAAGGACGACTCAGTGAGATAGAAATATTGGATGGTCAAATAACTAAAGGCTAAAGAGAAAGTATTGGTTCCAGAGTCGCAAAATCAGAAATTTCACTAAGGAGATTTAATATAAGTAAACACATGAACGAATTAAAAATGGTTCAGTATTTATTATATATATATAAAAAATAATTTAATCATATATAAGTAATATAAGATTTTACTAAAGAAAATTCGAATGAACCTCTAATTTCAAGTTGGCTTCGCCCCTATATAGATGCGGTGCTTTATTTTTCATCGGTATTAATATTTACGATGAAATTTGATTAAATTTAAATTTGTAATATTTACGATGAAATTTTATCAATTTTAAATTTGTATCAAAATCGATGTTTTATATATTAAAGAAAAAGGACTTTTTTGACAAAGATAACTTTATATTTTACCTGATTCAAATTTATAATTAAATATAAAATAATATAGTACTTATCAGTTTACCATAATTCATATTCAATGAATTGCTTTGTTAGCGAAAGTGATTGTGGTTTTTGGAATGGTGATGGGGGAATGTATATGCACCGTGGGACCTTCAAATTTTGGAAAGTTGTCGTGGAGTTGTAAGTACTCCTTTATTCTTAATCAAGATGTCTTGGGTTTGAATTTCTTTAGTACGGAGTCGCCTTTATTAGAGAGCGCTTTACCTCCCAATGTGAAATTTCCTGGTGCGAATGTGGATTTAGTCGGACTGCAATATAACTATTGGACACCGGATGAAAAATCAAAAAAAATCTTTGTATCTCCAATGGCTAGTTTTATATGTATATACACTTCTTTTGTTAGAAAAATACGACAATATAGGGTGTGTTTGGTATGAAGGAAAATGTTTTTCATGAAAAATGTTTTTCATAGAAAATGTTTTCTTGGAAAACAAGTGGATTTTTGACTTATTTTCTCATGTTTGATTGGTGAGTAGAAAATATTTTTCGAAAAATTTATTTAGTGTTTGATTTGTGAATGAAAAACATTTTAAAGAAAATATCTTTTATTTTTTTACTAGAGAGTAGAAAATAAAAAATTGAAAATTGAAAATATTTTTTAAAAACAAACTTTTATTTTTGTTTTTTTAGAGGGGAGTGGGTGGGGTTGGGGGTGGAGGGGGTAGGGGGTGGGATGGGTTGAAAAAATAAAAATTGAAAATTGAAAATATTTTTTAAAAACAAACTTTAAAAAAATAAAATTTTCGGGGAGGGGGGGGGGGTCGGAGGTAAGGGGTGGGGTGAGGTAAAAATTGAAATTGAAAATATTTTTTAAAACAAACTTTAAAAAAAAATTGAAATTGAAAATATTTTTTAAAAACAAACTTCAAAAATAAAAATATTTTGGGGGGTGGGGGTGGGGGTGGGTGGGGTAAGGAAAAAAATTGTAATATGAGGGTGGAGGAAAGTTTTGGGAAATATTTTCCTTAATTTTTTAAGGGAAGTCATTTTCTTTAAATTTGAGGAAAATAAGTTGAATTGGAAAATATTTTCCAAAACATTTAAGCCAACCAAACATAAGAAAATTGGAAAATATTTTCCGGAAAATGTTTTCCTTCCTACCAAACACACTCATAATGTAGAAAAAATAATTTTAAGGTATGAAAGAATCAAATTTTCTTTAGAAACAAATACTGTAGGTATACAATTTGAGAAAAATACAAGTAATTTTTTTTTTCAGAATATAACAAACTCAATATTTATATCTGTAGATTTTTCTTAACCACTTCATACAGGAAAACCTAATTTATAAATTTTTCTTTATTTATTAAATTTCATAATAAATGAAACTACGTAACATAAATTAGGACGAATAGAGTAATTAATAAAGTGGTTCAGAGGAAGTAGGTGTAGTAGTACTATATACTTGAGTACTTACCTGCTAAACATAATTAAAATATTTTATTGCAATTTATCATGGACAACTATTAACATACAAACTCATATATCCACCTTGTCCAATAAATTAAGCTAGAACTAATTACAAAAACAAAAAGAAAGTTGGGAATTTCCAAGGAGTAATTAATAATTCAACCAATCTTAGAAGGAGAAGCTGGTTTCACTGGAGGTGTTGATGTTTTAGCTCTTGTTTCATATACCACTGGTCCTTCTGCTTTTCCTGCTTCATTTCCCTGTTATTTCAAGAAAAATGATCTTTTAATTAGCTACAGCATTATATTGTATAAAAAATTAATCTGTTTTTGTGTTTATTATCCATATATCTTAGACATATCATTACCAAAAAAATGACATTCTTTTTATATTTAGCTTGTGTTTGAACATTTGAGATGAAGTTATGAATTTAAATTATGACGTTAAATCAGTGTTTGGACATGTAATTCGGGATCATGATTTGAAATTCTAAATTCTTTAAAAAGCATGATTTGAAATTTCAAAACTGTAAAATCCGACATGAGTTTATATTTTGTTAAAAAGAAAAAACTCATACTAGGTGTGAAGAGATTGTTCTTACTTCTTATCATATGATATGATTATATTAAAGAATAAATCGTTACTATTATTGTTGACTAGCCGATCTTTATACAGTTATGTGTATTTGAAAATTTGTAATTACAAATATTTATTTATGAACATGAAGATATGTGATTTATCAATTCGGTGCTTGTGGTATATTTTCATATATATATATATATATATATATCTTGTTTATGAATTATGGTTTTGCTCATTTGGTAAGATTTTATAAGAAGGATTTTTTTTATATATAGTTTTCATAACTTGTGGGATTTTTATGTTCATGAGAAAAATAGAAAGTCAAATTACATGTCCGAACAAAGCTTCAACTTTATATCAATCTGATTTCATATTGCATGTCCAAACATGCCCTTAGCAATAATCTAGAAAATATTTTCTTATTTTTCACATTTGGTTGGATAAAATTTTGAAAAATATTTTCTTGAAGAAAATAAGTTAGGAAAATGACTTCTTTTATGGTAGCAGAGAAAACAAGTTCTATAACTGACATTCTTTGTTTATTGTATTTTTCCCACCCACGAAACGCCTCCAACCCTTACCCTTTGACCAATGCATCTCCGCCACTCTCGAGGCTCCCCTCTCCACCCCCTCTCACCCCATATAGCGTTTTGCTAGAATAATACATATAAATGTTATTGAGATAATATTTTTTTGCTTACTTACCAAACACTAAAAATAAATAAAAAAGTCAACTTACTTTTCGAAAAAACATTTTCTAAAAAAATATTTCCCATGAAAAAAATTCTCCTTCATATCATACACCAAAACACTACCTAAATTTCTCATTTTATCTTAAATAAGATAATTTAAAGCCACATAAACTTTTAGTATTCATTCATAACGTGAAGTTGAGTAGTAAATTTTGACCACACTCATGAGTCCATTGGAGCTCTATTAGTGTCACAGACAAATACCCAATTATTTGCTAATGATGAGAGTATATATGAACCAACAGTTTAACAAATGGTAAAATTAAACAATTTTAAAAAACACAAAGGGAAAATTTAAAATTTTCCTCTTTTGAAAAAAATCATTTGATAAATTAAAGGAGAACGAGGAGGAGAAAACTTACACCCACATTTTGTTCTGCAATAATATTACCTGAAATGTTAAGTTGAATTAAACATTAATTTAGAGCTATCGAAGGATTTAAGTTCTACTTCCTCTTTACCAATTTACACATAATTTTGATTTTTGAGAGTCAGGCTTCTTAATTTTAGTTATGAATTCGAATATATCATCTTTAAGTTTCTTAAATCAAATTTATATATCAGAAATTATAAATCATAATAATTCAAAATATTTAAAAGATATGAAAAATTGCGGTCAAGATAAATTTACTCGATTCTCAAAATTTAAGCACTGCCACATAAATTGAGACGGAGGAAATATGAGATTGTACTCTCTAAAAAGTTTTTACCATTAACAGGTTTTGCACATGAAGTGAGGGATTGACCTTGGAACCTGTTGGACATCTCTACAATGACAATGAATCTCTCCATATTCTCAATTTTGTCCACCAATGACTAAGATTAAGCTTTATATGTATAATATATAGTTGAAAACTTTTATCTACTTCAATATTATATTCATAAACTATATGATTTTTATTTGTGGGAGAGGTTAGCTATCGCTTTGAATTAGATTTTGCCTACCTAATCAATTTCATTAGTTATTTTTTGTAGGAATTATTTATTGTTGGCCTAAAAGTATGAGTTATTGATGCAATCATCTAGTTTGTTGGGCCTTTGCATATAGTAAATCCCCAGATGCATCTCTAAGACAAAATTCATTAGAGCTCAACAGATCTTGTATTAAATTTCCATGCTTGGCACGCAATTTCGTCATTAAAAGAAGAGTAAATACATCAAATTGCATAATAGTCATTTTTGAAGTTGTTGCCCGGATTACTCCTAAAATAAAAATGGTGTTTAATTTTTGCATCCACTTTCATGAAAATATGTGGACCGAATTACCTTATCTTTGACCTAATTTCGCTAGGCATAAGTTTAGAGATAGGACCATCATATTTGAGGGAAAAATCAAAGACCACACTGTCGGGCAAATTCGATGAATCACCAAAAAGGTGTGCTCAATGACTTATTCAAATAGGTAGATTAAGCTCCTCAAAAGAAAGTTTTACCGAAAGAATAAATAATATAGGCAACAATAGGTCTCCTTGTTTGAAGCACCTTTGTTAAAAATAACAAGGACACTACATATCGTACACCTTCATCATATCTAGCTAGCTTAGTCACCAAAATGAAGAAATCATGGCATAACCTAACAAATCATCATAAACAGTAGTCATAACAAGATAAATCGATAATTGAAGTACAGGAAACCATAGGCAGTTTCACAATTCCCATTTGATCTACTGCAAAGTCATCCTGTTTCATTAAAAAGTATGTAATATCCTCTTTTTTAGAACAAAAACTAATGAGTTACTTTAGCTCTGACCTGATTTCAGGGCGATTCTGAGCAACATTGTGGTCCGCGGGTTTTTCAACTATGGAACCATCACAATACTTGAGCATCGTTTCCAGACCGGTGTTAGGTACCCAACCATATGACATTAGTACTCTCGCTTCTCCTAATTTCAGATGTCGAGAGACCATTTCCACGTGTATTATGAACATTTTTTTTATAAACTAAACACTCTTATAAAGACTTCCACAATTATTCAGACATGTCTCTACTGAGATTTGAACATTCCGAAAAATTTCAACATCACTGTAGGAATCAGGGTACGGAAACAAGACTACATCACAGAAATTTGCTGTTTAAAGCAATCTGCGTTCGAGTAGAGAAGTTGTTTCTGATAGACCCTAGGCTCAAGTAAAGCATGAAAAAAGAAGAAGGAAAAGAGAAAACAACTCATAATACTAATAGCACCAACAAATAATAGGATAACTGAAGCAAAGGAAACAAATAACAACAAAATGAAAGTATAAGAAAATAGGAGAAAAAAATACCAATACCATTGATAAGGGAAACTAGACAGCACACGACTACCTACTAATCTTCGACTCTCATATCCTCCTATCTAGGGTCATATCCTCGGTAAACTGCATGTGTTTCATGTCTTATCTATTCATCTCTCTTCAATACTTCTTCGGCCTACCTCTACCTTCACTCATCTTTTCCACCCACAATCAATGAAAGTTAAAAAGAATTTGAAGAGTGGAAGATGAAGTCGTACAACACCTGATCTGTTATCCATGTCAGTACAATATACTGATGTCCACGCTTATTTGGAGGTATTCATTATGTGTATTTTAGCAAGCATAGGTACTTAATGAAACCTTCTACACCCTTATGGTGAAAGGAAAAAGCTTCTGCAACAAAGAAGAATACTCCCATACTTGCAACAATAACTTCCTATCACGATTAGGCAACTCGGCTGCAATTGATGCTTTTGCACTAAACATGAAAAAGATGGAATTTGTTTCTACCTTAAAGGCCAATAGGCCATATTTGTCTCCACTCAAAGACCTGTTTCCTCTTCCTATCAAGGTCTCTACTTATACCACACGGATATTAACCCTTGACGATCCTATGACGATTGCTTCCACTAAGACGATGTTTATTAAGAGTGACACCAAGATGCTAAAATCTTCTTATTACAGGTTAAAAAGTTAGCTACCTTGACAACTTTAAACACAACCCTTCCCTTTTCTCTCCTCTCTCTTCTTTTTTTGGGTAAGTACAAGTATGGAACTGTTCCAGTTGACCAGTTGACTGTAACCATCTCATCTAAAAGTTCAAGCCGTTTGAGATAGAACACTGAACACCTATGTTTATTATTTTAGGTTTGAAACATGCCCGTCACAAGGAAAGTCTGGAATTTTTTTCATATGCCAACTGCCAAGGAAGTGGAAATATTTTATTAATGGTGGCAGTAACCTTTTGTCTACTCTAATACCATATTGAAACGGCTCATCTAAATATAGTCGATGTAGCTGGTTATTACCGCAGCAAAACAGACAGCATATAGCAGCTGAGCAGAAATATTGTGCACCTGAACCAGTCCTTGGCGCGCACTCAAACATTATTTGCTGTTCTACCCAACTATCTCGAGCTCCGTATAGCCCTATGTATTGCTAAAACAGAGGCCCTCTGTTGCGCCAAAACAGAACACAAGTGGTGCAATCATCTAATTTGTTGAGTGTTCCCTAGATGCATCTCTAACACAAAATCCATAAGAGCTCAAATATGGATTACTTGTTTCGGGTGTTCACAACACCAAACATCTCTACGTGATCTGGTATCGTATCCTCCATAGTTCAACATCTAACGACAACTTAAATGTTCATATTCCGCACACAAAATATGATTATAATGATAGTAATGATGATGAGAAACCGTCTTGGTTGGTCATATTACCAACAACTACTCTGTTCAGGTAATATAGCCTGATGCTATTTACAAAGAAGAGCAGAGTACAAAGTAGCTAATTAAGGCATGAAATAAAGAGACTTCGAGTAATATAAACAAAAATATAAACTATTCCAGAAGCTCACGAAAACGTTTTAATTCAGAAACAAAAGTATAAAAAGGTAAAATCAGCATATTCTCTCAACAGGAAAGAGGCTTTCATCATAACTATAAATGTCATTGATCAAACTCTTTTCTGAAAGCCCTTGGATTTCAAAATTTCTCCATCTCTTTTCTGCGACATTGTAACAGAAACAAGTGAATTGGCGTGACTCGAGCATGTTGATGAATAAAATCTCTCCATCACAAGTGCCACAAAATGTTGGTCGTTCAAATCCTGGACTACTCCATTGTTGTGGTGGAATTTGAATGATATGTTTCTCCCATTCTTCTTTTCCTAAAATCCGCAGATCCATATTGTCTCCCAAGTACAAAATTTTCTTATCCAAGATTGCTAATTTGTCATTCACTTTTATTAGGTTATAACAACTCCCACCTATGAGTTGATCAAAGGAATTCCACAATGTGATAATTCTGAAATTTTCACTTTTAACGTCAAACGCTAATACGGATATGTTAGGCTTAGTGTAACTCAACATATAGATAACTCCACTAACGCAAACTGCGTTCTTACCAATTGTCACAACAAAATCAGTAATACCTTGCCTACCTTTAATCTCTCTCCATGATTCGTCTATACCTAAAGTAAAAACCCAATTTCTTGTGTGGTTCACATGCTTTACATATCCGTTAATTGTCATCAACACTTTATACGTCTTTTCTTGTGGATCAAAACCCATTGAATAGAAAAACTTAGGATAGTCAATTTTAGGACACACTTTCAAGCGGGGAAGAGTTCTTACAACTTTCGTACTAGGATTGCAAATTGCAACGCGCTCCATGTGGTGCATCGAGCAGCAAAACAAACCATTAACGCACATTATATGGTTGTAGAAGAGTTTTTCATAAAAATTAATAATATGAAGAGGCGAGAGTTTTCCTTCTTCCATTGACTTTATAGTGTACAACTTTGCACGTTGGCGCACAATCAATTTGATTCTACTCGTACGACTACGATGTATATCCATGAAAACTGATTCGGATACCAGAGAATTACAAAATTTGGAAACAGATTTAAAACGCATTAAAGACTTGACAGGAAGGGTCGAGAATATTTCAAAAATTATATCTTGAGGAATGGATATTTTTAGTGTGGCAGGCTCCATGGTTGTGCTGAAAGTTTCAAAAGAATTTTGGTAAAACGAAGAAACCCTTTGCCTTTTAATTCTGTTATTTTGCTTTCCTTTACAAAAAAGGAATAGGAAATTTTAATACTTAATTGATTTTATTTGGGAGACTTTCCTACTACGTTCCATAACAAAAAAGGAATAATAAGAGCAACATTGAATGCAAATAATAAAAAAAGAAGTGGTACAAAAAAATAAAAAAAAATAAAAAAAAAATAAAAGAAAAGAAGGCGGCCATTATCATAACACTCCAAAAATTTATTTTTCATTAAATTAAAATTTCTAAAATACAGTATTAGAAGACGTACTGAAAGTTCCTATCCTTTTTTTATTAGGAAAGCAAAATAACAGAGTTTTACAAGGAATGGAATAGTTAAAAGGCAAAAGAGTTTGCTTATTTTACCAAAATTCTTTCAGACTTTGAGCACAAGAAGACGATGGAGCCTAGAATAATAAAATCATCAATTCCACACGAAATAGTTTTTGATATATTCTCGAGGCTTCCTGTTAAGTTTTTAATGCGTTTTAAATGTGTTTTCAAATATTTTCTCCCAAAATTATAAAACGTACTCTAATATTGAAAGTCTCCTAAATAAAACCAATTAAATATTGAAATTTCTTATTCCTTTTTTGACAAGGAAAACAAAATAACAGAGTTAAAAGGCAAAGGTTTCTTGCTTTTACCAAAATTCTTTGAAACTTTCAGCACGAAGATGGAGCCTGCCCGACCAAAAATATCAATTCCTCGAGATATAATTTTTGATATATTCTCGACCCTTCCTGTCAAGTCCTTAATGCGTTTTAAATCCATTTCTAAATTTTGTAATTCCATGATATCCGAATCAATTTTCGTGGATATACATCAATATCGTACGAATAAAATCAAATTCATTGTGCGCCACCGTGCAAAGTTGTACACTATGGAGGCAATGGAAGAAGGAAAAGTCTCGCCTCTTCATATTGATAATTTTTTTGAAAAACTCTTCTACAACAATATAATGTGCGTTAATGGTTTGTTTTGCTGCTCGATGGACCACGTGGAGCGTGTTACAATTTGCAATCCTAGTACGAGAGTTGTAAGTTCTCTTCCCCGCCTGAAAGAGTTTCCTAAAATTGATTATCCTGAGTATTTCTATTCAATGGGTTTTGATCCAGAAAAAAAGACGTATAAAGTGTTGATGACAATTAACGAATATGTAAAGCATGTGAATCCCTCAAGAAGTTGGGTTTTTACTTTAGGTAGAGACGAATCATGGAGAGAGATTAAAGGTATTGCTGATTATGTTGTGACAATTGGTAAGAACGCAGTTTGCGTTAGTGGAGTTATCTATATGTTGAGTATCTATGAGCATAACATATTTGTAATAGCGTTTGACGTTAAAAGTGAAAATTTCACAATTATCACATTGTGGAATTCCTTAGATCAACACATAGGTTGGATTTATTATACCATAATAAAAGTGAATGACAAATTAGCAATCTTGGATAAGACAAATTTGTACTACAGAAACAATATGGATCTGTGGATTTTAGGAAAAGAAGAATGGGGGAAACATATCATTCAAATTTCACCACAACAATGGACAAGTCCAGAATTTGAACGACCAATATTTTGTGGCACTTGTGATGGAGAGATTTTATTTACCAACAGGTTCGAGTCACATCAACTCACTTGTTTATGTTACAATGTCACGAAAAAGACATGGAGAAATTTTGGAATTCAACGACTTTCAGAACAGAGTTCGATCAACGAAATCTATAGTTATAATGAAAGCCTCTTCCCAGTTGAAAGAGTATGTAATAGTGCTTTGAACTTTTGCTCTTTATGATATTGTATCAAAAATATTTTTGCATTCAAAAGGTTAATTTAATTCTGTATATAAAGTTCATTGCTTGCAATATGCCTTATAGTACAATAAGGGCTCAAGAAACTCCAACAATAGAGCAGTGAAAATAACAAGATTGTTAAGATAGAAATTTTGTGAAATTACTTTGATTTAATTTTCTTGGTGCTATCTATCTATACTATATTGGAATAATAACACTTTGTTTAGATGGTCGTTACGTATTATTTCATAATGTATCGTACTGTATTGTGTTGTATTGTATTGTATCGCCTTAATGAATACAGTGTTTGAATAGATTGTATCGTTCTCCGTCGTTACATATTGTCATACATCCATAATTTGAGTGATAAACCTACAAGAAAAGTAGGATACGGGGTAGAGCTATTATGAATAGGTAGGATAAAAGATGAAATATGGTTATTAAATAATAAATAAAGATAAAATGAAAAGAAAATATTAAGGTAACGATGCGACCATACCAAATCGGATCGTTACCTAACGATGAATTTAAACGATACGATACAATTGAATTTAAGTATCAATCAAAACAAACATTGTATTTAAACTAACAATACAATACAACGGGTAACAACCATCCAAACAAGGTGTAAGAGAAAAGGAATTGGAACTTGAAGTCCACAAGCTTAAAAAAAATACTGCAACTTCTCATTGTGAAATTAAAGTTATTCCATGAGATTTAGGAGTTAATTTTATTAATAAACTTGTATATGTTCGAGGTCAAGGAATAATTATGTCATTAAAGAGGAAAAACAACATATTCAAAAGAATAAAGAAAAGAGCCAATCATTTGATCGAGAGTTAAAATTAAGGGTAAATTTAAGTCAAAATATAATATGAGGGGTTTATTTGGCCCTAAAGTATAATGAAAGGGGTATATTTAAACCGAAAGTATAACGAAGGATATATTTAAACTATTTCTAATAGTAGAGGGGCATATTTGGCCCGTCTTCCGTTTTTTAATATATAGGTTAGAACAATAAACAAAAAAAATGATGTAATATAGGAGAATAAGTAGGAAAATTATTAGTACTAAACTTCTCAATTTTTTATCCTTTCACTTTTTGTAATAGATAAGAACTCCTAATATTTAGGCTTAAGTCATCTGTGGCCCCTTAAAGTTGTTCGTATAATTCACTTAGACACCTTAACAGATTTTGTTTCCTATTAGACACTCTAATCTTAAAAAATAAATACCTATTGAACATTTTTGTGACACTTAGTCAAAAGAAAAAATGCGTGTAATACACATGTATATGATGTGTCAAAATAACAAATCAAATGAAGACACGTGATATTTTCATTTAAAATAATTATAAAAATGAATTTTGAATATGAATAAGTCAAAATCTAAAAAAAAAAACTTTAACTAAAAAAAGAAAAAGAAATTATACAACCCCTCACCCAACCCCCGCACCCCCACTCTACCGCAGCCCACCAAAGCTCTCCATTTCTTCTCTTTCTGTCACCATTGTTAATTTTTCATTTAGAAAAATGTGAATTTACCATTTTTATTTCTCGTTATGCCTTCTTTCTTGTTCCCATTTAGATTGATAGTGTTTTCTTAAAAGATTTGTTCTTCCTTTGTTTATTTTGATTTCGAATTTGCTTTATTTTTTTCTTTTTCTGCTTCGATTTGCAGGGAAGAAGGGGTGTGGGATGGTGTCGGGGTTGGTGTATGTGGGGGAGGTGAAAAGGGAGAGAAAAAATATTTAAATAATGATTTCCATTTTTTCCGGCGAAGAAGATACTGATAGTGGTCTCCATTTTTTCTTAAAAAATAGTTTACAAAGAGTATGATTATTTTACCAAAATTCTTTGAAACTTTCGGTCAAAGAAGGCATGGAGCCTTTATCAATTCCTCCCGTAATAGTTTTTGAAATATTCTCAAGGCTTCCTGTCAAATCATTAATGCGTTTTAAATCCACTTCCAAATTTTGTAATTCCCGGGTATCCGAATCAGTTTTCGTGGATATTCATCAATGTCATATTGGTGGAATCAAATTCATTGTGCGCCAACGTTCAAAGTTGTACACTATAGAGACTATAGAGGCAATGGAAGAAGGAAAAGTTTCCCCTATTCATATTGATAACTTTTGTGAAAAAAACACTTCTACTACCCTACAGGGTGGTGTGTTAATGGTTTGTTTTGCTGCTCGATTGACCACAGGGGTGGACCTAGAGGTTGCGAACCCCTCGGCAAAAAATTACGTTGTATATTTAAGGTATTTTAAAGATTTTTTATGTCTATATATTGATTTTAAACCTCATAAATGTAAGGTTAAAGGTTTTTCGAACCCCATTAATTGAAATTCTGGATCCGCTACTGACCACATGGAGCGCGTTGCTATTTGCAATCCTAGTACGAAAGTTGTAAGATCTCTTCCACTCTTGAAAGAGTGTCCTAAAATTTATTATCATGAGTATTTCTATTCAATGGGTTTTGATCCAGAAGAAAAGACGTATAAAGTGTTGATGACACTTAACGGATATGTGAAGCTTGTGATCCCTACAAGAAATTGGGTTTTTACTTTAGGTACAGACGAATCATGGAGAGAGATTAAAAGTAATACTCCCTCCGTTTCACAAAGAATGACCTGGTTTGACTTGGCATGAAGTTTAAGAAAATAAAGAAGACTTTTCTATTTTGTGGTCCTAAAATAAAGTTATGTCAAATGTACCAAAATGTCATTTAATCTTGTGGCCTTAAACATGCCACGTGGAAAGTTGAAATTAAAAAATTGCCAAAAAAAGGAAAGGGTCATTCTTTTTTAAACAAACTAAAATGGAAAGGAGGTCGTTCTTTTTTAAACGGAGGGAGTACTAATTTTACTCTGCCAATTGATAAGAATGCAGTTTGCGTTAGTGGAGTTATCTATATGATGAGTTACATTGAGCAGAAAATATTTGCAATAGTGCTTGACTTTTGCTCTATTGTTTCTGAATTAAAACGTTTCGTGAGCTTCTGGAATAGTTTATATTTTTGTCTCTAGAAATTTATATTACTCGAAGTCTCCTTATTCATGTCTTAAGCTACTTCGTACTCTGCTCTTCTTTATAAATAAATAGCATCGCGCTATATTACCCGAACAGAGTGGTTGTTGTTTAGTTAAATTTGTTGAAATTATTTGTGTAAGACTATATATAGAGCTCTGATGGGTTTTGTGTAAGATGCATCTAAGGATTTACTGATGTGGTTAACACTCTACAAATTAGATGATTGCATCACTTGTGTTCTGTTTTGGCGCAGCAGATGGCCTCTGTTTTAGCAATACATATTGTGTTACATTACAATTCACAGCTGGGTAATGGCGGACCCAGAATTTTCGTTCAGGGGATTCGAAAAATAAAAGTATAAACATGTAAATAAGCCCACAAAACAAAATTTTAAGGAAAAAAAAATTTTAGCACGTTTTTTAAAAAAAAAAAACCAAAACTAACGTGAAATAACGAAACTGAAAAGGGGTTCGAAAAATAAAAGTATAAACATGTAAATAAGCCCACAAAACAAAATTTTACGGAAAAAATTTTTTAGCACGTTTTTTTTATAAAAAAAACCAAAACTAATGTGAAATAACGAAACTGAAAATAAAACGCTACCGCAGGGATTCGAACCCAAGACGCGAATCTCAACTTAAAGACGACCTGACGCTGCGCTATAAGTTTATTTTTGTCATTGAGGGGGTTCAAAATCAATATATCTACATAAATACAGAAAATTTACCTTATATATACCGTGTAATTTTTTGCCGAGGGGGTTCGGGTGAACCCCCTGGAACCCACGTGGGTCCGCCCCTGGGTATAACAACAAATAATAACATCTATCAAATGACGAGTTTCAGAGGCGTATGCAAGAGGGGGTCACCGGGTTCACGTGAACCCATGCTCCCCTCTCGAAATCATATAGTGGTAAGTATTCCTGCCAAATATTTTCTTCCACAATTAAAAAATGTACTATAATAGGAAAGTCTCCTAAATAAAATCAATTTAGTATTAAAATTTCCTATTCCTTTTTTGATAAGGAAAGCAAAATAACAGAGTTAAAAGGCAAAGGGTTGCTTACTTTTACTAAAATTATTTGAAACTTTCAGCACGTCTTTGGCTGGTCTTTCAGAATGTTCAAATCTCGGTAGAGACATGTCTTAATCATTGTGGAATTCTTTATAAGAGTGTTTTAGTCTATAAAAATACAAGTAGAAATGGTCTCTCGACATTCGAAATTATTCATTTACCTTAATTACCAACCTGTTTTCTGCTTACAATGTCAAATCTTATATCTCTTTGTGAACTTTTTCATGCTCCATTGTCTGAATGAAGGTGGGAAAAGAGCTTAGTAAAGGAGAAGCAAGAGTACTTTTCATAGTATCTTGTTATAACTACTGTTTAGGATGATTTGTTAGGTTATTCATAGTATTTTGCCGTGATTTTTTCATTTAGGATGATTTGTTACGTTAACTTTTGAAATATTTTTTCTAAAACTTTCTTTCGAGGAGCTTAATCTACCTATTTGAATACATCATTGAGCACACCTCTTTTGGTGATTCTAATACCAATAAAGGCAGGTTCATCGAATTTGCCCGTCAATGTGGTCTTTAATTTTCCCCTCAAATATGACGGATGCCCTATCTCTAAACTTATGTCAAGCGAAATAAGGTCAAAGATAACGGTAATTTGGTCCACAAATTTTCATGAGAGTGGATGCAAAAATTAAACACCATTCTTATTTTAGGAGTAATCCGTGCAACAACTTCAAAAATGACTATCATGCAATTTGATTTTAATAGTATTTACTCTTCTTTTTATGACGAAATTGTTAAAGCAAACATCTTTAATCGGAAAATAAGCAGATAACCCTTAGTTTGAAAAGCTCCTAAATTAAATACTATTCACTA
This sequence comes from Solanum appendiculatum, assembly GCA_018342035.1. Taxonomy (NCBI): domain Eukaryota; kingdom Viridiplantae; phylum Streptophyta; class Magnoliopsida; order Solanales; family Solanaceae; genus Solanum; species Solanum appendiculatum. The sequence goes on from JAGDQO010000292.1 coordinate 451,420, forward strand.
ATAAAAAGGAAGGCAAAACAAATTAGAGTTTTACAAGGAATTGATTACTTAAAAGCCAATAATAGCGTTTTTATTCCTCACCCATAGAGTTGCACACACGTGATGAAGCCTACTCTTTCAATTCCACGTGAAATAATTTTTGAAATATTTACATGGCTTCCTGCCAAGTCTTTAATGCATTTCAAGTGTGTTTTCAAATTCTGTAATTCTCTAATATCAGAATCAGCGTTTGTGGATATACATCGGTGTCCAATTGGACACTCTTTGTCGGAAAGTGGATATACATCCAGTGGCGTAGCCACATAGGTGTTGGACACCCTTCGTCGGAAAAAAATACCGTATATACAAATAAAATAAAATAATGAACGAAATGATTAAATAACATATTTTTAGCACCCTTAACATAACAAATTGTTATAACCTAGTGGTTTCAAACACTTGGAATGAGCTAGTGCTCGTGCGGGATTTCTACACTATAGTTGGAAAGGAGGAAAAGGAAGAAGCTCATCATAATTTCAGTGAAAATTTCTTCTTCAACCAGTTCGAGCATATAATGTGTGTTAACGGTTTGTTTTGTTGCACGATGACATACGTGAAGCATGATGCGTTTGGTTTCTCATACGTAATGCTTGTTGCAATTTGGAATCCTGCTACAAGAATGGTAAGACATATTCCCAACCTCAACGAGTTTGGTGAAATAAAACCATGTGCAACATGTTTCTGTTTAATAGGATTTGAACCGGTAGAGAAGACGTACAAAGTTTTGATGGTTCTAAATGAATATTCAATAGAACTGTTCACCAGATACGCCGTTTTTACTTTAGGTATAGATAAATCATACAGAGAGATTAAAAGTGGCATCACCCATAATACTTTGATTGCAGAAGATGGAGTTATATATTTGTTGAATATTGCTCAATTAGACACATATATATTAGCATTTGATGTTAAAACTGAAAATTTCAGAATTGTAATGTTGTGGGATACTTGGAAGATCATCAATGCAGATTTGTATCACCTAACAAAAGTGAATGGCAAGTTAGCAGTTCTCAATACGAAAGATATACTCTATCCAGAGTATTATATATATTTGTGGATTTTAGGGAATGAGACTCGAAAAGAAGAATGGGAGAAACATATCATTCGAATTCCCCATCAATTCGAAGGCCTAGATTTCATGGGGTATACGAGAGCTTTTAACTCCCAAATAATCTGCAGAAGCTTTGATGATGTGGAGATTTTATTCACCCTCTCGAAACAGTCAGGTGAATTCATTAGTTTGTGTTACAATGTCGCGAAAGGTGAAATCATCTGTTTGTGTTATGATGTCGCGAAAAAGACTTGGACAGATTTTAAAATCCAAGTGATTCCAGAACAGACTTTGATCTATGGTATTTATAGTTACCATGAAAGCCTCTTCCCAGTTGAAAAAATATAAAAATTACCTGGTAAAACCTCCGGTCCTATGCAATAGCTCGCAAACCACATAGGAGAGGTAACCTATACTAGGCAAGCAAGGGGTTTCGAACTTGAGACCTCCAACATGAAAGTCCCAAGCCCGAACCACTGGGCCATCCCGAAGGATAATTATATGCTTATTTATTTCTTGTGTACTATGATATATACATATATATCTGAAACATTTCATGAGTAATTTATATTCACGCCTTATTTAAGCGGACTTGGCTCCCCTCTAGTACTTGAGAAAAGTTTTCAAGTGCATCAACAATTTTTTGCTTTTTTCTAATTTTCATGCGTCTATATGTTCTTTAGTTTAGTTGGCGTTTATAGTGTTGTTGATCTCCATTGTCGCCAGAACCAAGCTTTAGAGCACTCTAGCTCCTTGCTCGAATTTTTGAAAATTTATAACTCAAATGGATCCTTTAGATTAGAAAAATAGTAAAATGGACACCTCTCCAGAGGTAGAATACAGGGCAATGAAACCAACAACAATATGACAGAAGCTATGAATCTCAAAAATGCTGCATTCATAACAAAGTTACAAATCATAACGAATCATGTACTTAGTATGATTGAGGAAAAGATGATTCAACATTGCCTTCGACTTCCAATCCCCCTCTTAAAACTGTTTGGGACACTATTCTCCCTTTTTTTTTTGATACTCCCTGTCGATGTAGTCTTTAATTTTTCCCTCAAATATAATGGTGCTATAGAACTTATGCCGAGTGAGGTCACAGATAATGGTGATTTGGTCCACAATTTTTCAAGAATAATTGTCACAACCTAAGCGTTAAGGATTAAATTATATGTTTATTCAAAGTAATTTCATGGTGGTTCTATTATGTAGTAGGATTATCCAAATAAAGTAAATTTATTTGCGGGACAAAGTTATACAATTTAACTTCTTGAGCTTTCTAGAGATGAAAACACTGGACTTATGTATGAGGTATGCTACAATTGTATGATATTTGGATTTTAACAGCTGCAATTGATAACACTTATTTCAGAAAAGAGAAAACAAAGCCTGTAAATTATCTAATTTTAGCAATCACCTTCTGTAGGTTTGAGTGCAATGCCCGTTCTTCCCTTAATGAAAGAGTTCACCGTCTGCCTTAGTAGTCTTAAGTATGATATACGGCTTTAAATATGCAATACAGGAAACCGACTTTTTGCAAAGCCGAATAGAAACACCACATAAAACAAGAAAAAAAAGGTTTCATATATACTCACATCATTGTCGACATATAGATGGATCATAAGATTGATTCATCTTCGGATCCAAGTCAGGATAAAAAGATCCTATTAAAGGCACTTTCCCCTTGAATGGACCTTATATGGCACAAATTTAGATTAATCGGAACTCCAATGTGAATTCCAAAATAAATTTACCTTTTCAACTTACCAAAACATAACCTACAAGTACATTCCTTGAATTTAGTGCGCACTCAATCCTATTCTAGTTGTCGCTCAAGCAACTGTGGAAGCAGACTTCGTGAAATGAATTGAAAGGGCTCTAGGTCTAATGTGAAGGATGATCAAAGTAAAAGGAAGAATTAAAGTCCCAACAAACAAAAATCATCAAACTTTAAATGAATAAGTACTTATCAACAAACCAAAACATGAAAATTGGAAAAAAAAAATAATCTAAAATTGGATAATCCTAAGAACCTTTCAAATGCTTTAACCCTGTACACCAAATTCTTCAATAATTCCCCCACCTACAAAGATACAAATTAATATATCTACAACACTAACAAATCATTTTACAAAATGTTATTGATTAAATTAATTATATATTCATATCCTCACAAAGAAAATACTCAATTCAGGTTCACTTTTACCATCTGGGCTCAACATATATAAGGTTTCTGAGTCTTTTGATCCCACTACTCTTTCAAAATGTGCCCTCATATAGGCCATTTCGTCGTCCACGTGTCCTTCCATATCGGGTCTTGGGGGCAGGACGCCTGCCCCCATCGACACTGCCTTAAGTACCTCCATAAGATGGAGATCTTCCTCCGTAGCATCTCTCTTTGTACAATAACCACTTTTTTTCCCATTTACAAATATAGTCCAACATGGCTCATCTAGAAGCTTCATTTTCTCTTTATTATTTATATTGTCAGGTCTTTTCTCGCATTCCAACGCGATTCGCACCATTCCAAGGCTCATTTCCTTTTGCAACGTGTTCGTTTGCATGGCTAGGTCAATTACCAGAGTAGGCAGAGTTCCTGGGTTTTCCTGAATGGAAAGGCTAACACGGCCTTTTCTATACCCAAACAACGTGCCGGATACACCTACTTTTGTTTCGGGTATACGGCCTCCGGGGAGAGAAGGGAGTTTACATACGGGTGTAATTATAGGGAAGGACCGGAACACATTGCGAAAGGCTCTAAAGATTTTTACGGGACGTTTTTTATTATTTTTCGAGGAAGGCTTTACGAGGGATAAAGGAGTTGTGGGTGGAGTTGGTGGTGGTGGTGGTGATGGTGATGGTTGTGATTGTTGTGGCTCTTCCATTGCTGGTTAATTAATCCACCTTTTTAAAAAAATTAAGGTCGGAGATTTAGAACCAGCAATGGAAGCATTGCCATTAAAGATAGATAATTTAGGTTGTTTGAATTGAAATTAGGTAAATTGTATAGATGAAGAAAATGAGATAGATATAATTTGTGTATCAATAAATTTGATGTTTTGAAAATGATATTTGACTTGAGTTTACTTTTGTATGATCCATAGTATTCGGTACCTGAATTTGTGGAGTTAGATAGAATATTAGTGATTACACATTTTTTATTGGATATAGAAGAAGAATAGGAAAAGAAAATGAAAAATAGATTATACCCCTTGGATACGTACATAAACGGCTCATAATATATAGTCAAAAGTTTAGTACCTAAATATTTTTGTTGGATTTATAGATATACTTGGTGCAGCACGATGAAAAGCAAATGTGGACAGATACAAGAGATATATATAAAATAAAGAACATCAAATCTTAACATGAAAAACTCTTTGAAAAGAAGATAAAAATATATAATGGAATCTCGAGATTCAAATAGCTCCACTATAACAATTATTTTTGTACAAAAAGAACTTTTCCCGAATCGTTATAACGGGAAAAGCAGTAGAACAAACACAAATAATAACATTGAAATGGAGTGAATTGGAGCCTTTAAAATTTTTGCAGAAATCTTCCAAAGATTAATACCAATATGCAAAAGACAACAACTAACTCATCTTACTTTTGCGGATGATCTAATGATCTTCTATAAGGGGAATGAACAATCAGTTAACAAGATTATGAAACTAGATTTTTAGAGGCCACGATATTAATATCAACTTTTTAATTCAGCAAATACAAATAGCAGTCAAGGAGAGAATCAACATGTATAGAGGATCAAGAATGGCTAGGTAGTGTGAGGGATATATAGATAAAATTTGTAACTAGATTGTTTGATGTTTGAGGCATACCCTAACTAAGCACCCTTCCTAGAAGGTGGTCTAGTAACTAAGTGCTCCGTAGATGTAATTTATTTTGTTGGTAAGGTAATTCTAATACGCGATTTCCACTCCTTCCAATCTAGAGTCATGTCCTCGTAATATGAAACTGTGTCATGTCCTATTATAATCACCTCTCTCCAATATTTTTTCGGCCTACCTCTACCCCTTCATGAACCCCCTACAACAAATCTCTTACACCTCCTCACTGGAGCATCAGCGCACCTCCTCTTCATATGCCCATACCATCTCAGTCTCGCAGCTTCCCTCACCTTGTTCACTACAAAAAGAGATTATTAAAATGATCTGCCACAAAATGAACCAGTAATATATAAGAAGTTGTAGGCACGGACACACAGTAAAGAGAAATGGTGTTATCATCCAAAATTAAGGGGTACTGGGGGATTAAAGGAAACCAAACAAATGCAAAGTGAACCAAAAAGGCTGAAATAAGAGAAGATGATGGGCTCACATGAATAGGAAAGCTAAATTATTTAGGCTGACACAAAGATAAAAAGCAACACATGTGCTGATTGTTTTGTACAATAATGAAAAGATACACATATAAAGTAGACTAGATATAGGAGTCTCTGCTAGCACGGGTCCACAAATATATATTATTTTTTCCGTCTCACTTTATGTTATACGAATGAAATTTAGAAAGGCAATCAATTTTTTTAATTTTAAATATTTTAAGTTGTCAATTTATTGGAATGTATAGTACTTTTTTACGTCATTTTTAAATATTATATGTTTCAATTTATGTGACACAAATGGAATTAAGAGAGTCAACCAAATTTCTTTTATGATTTGTAAATGTTTTTTCAGTTGTTTATTATTGTGTTTTATATAAAATATTTCACATAATTTTCAAATAATATATGTTATTTCATTTGTTTTAATTTATCTGAAACCGATAGACATGTAAAATTAAAAATAAATGAGATAAGTATAAAATATAAATGGAGCCCATAAAGTATTTTCATGAGCTCCATCTTTTGAAGGATCCTAATAAAGTAAGTTTACAATTGAAATTTTAAATGGATCCCACATTTTTTTCATTGGATAAACAAGAGGCTGCTGCATGTAGCAGCTAAATGAACAAGAGGCAGCCAAGGGGAATAAACAGGCAGCACAAGTAGACGTGTTGACGGTCTGATGCCTGTTATTCCCTAGATAGTAATACATACAATTTTCTTAAAGCACATAAATCATAAAATATCAAAAATACTCTTTGATTGAAACCAAACATGTCGCTCAAAGAGCTGCTACCCTAGCCTCTTATATATGAGTGACTTTTCAGAGGTAGAGCGATCAATTGTTAATTGATTGGTAATAAATTTGAATACAGTGAAGGCCTCTTATAACAAAGAATTATACCACAAAACCTCAATTAAGTGCTACTACATATTATATCATTTTCTGGATTGTTTATATTCCTTTATAGGATTAGAAATAAATCTACTAAAAGTAAAGTATGAAGAAATACGAAACATATCCTTCTTCTTTTCATAATCTAATTAATACTCAATTTGAAGTGCTTAGCAAGAGGATTGCTAACCAGCATTGTTTTTATCATGTCGAACCTCTTGAGTACCTTCTCAATGCAATGCTTTGACATAAAAAATACTCCTTTTTTACTTTATGTTGGTGGATTTTGTGCCCAAAATTTTCTTTGACGTTGGCCTCAATTTCTAGGGACTATAATGCTAGATTTATGCAAACGATAAACATATATCGTCCACATAAAGCAAGAAAATAAGAAAATCACTAGTGAAAATGAAGATAATTAAACTGTTTGGTCCCAATTGATCTTGTCTACGAATTTTCTTTTCCTATTTTATTATTGAGATCACCAATATGAATAAAGTTTTACAAAAATATGTTAGAAAAATAATAGTAGGAAATATGATAGAATAAGAAGATGGCTTTGAGGCGTGAAACACTTTCTTTTAAGAGATATTGCCCATATACAAATTGGGGTAAATACAAACAATTCTCTTCAAGGATACAACAAAGCCCTTAGTTTATACATGCAGATTTTCTTCATAGGCTACTTCTAGAGAGTCTTTATATTTATAGAACTTAAGAGATGACTCTTCATAAGAGTCATGTTCTTTCATGAACAGATATGTCCTTTCATAAGAGTCATGTTCTTTCATGAATAGATGTGTCTTTTCATAAGAGTCATGTTCTTTCATGAACATATGACTTTTCATAAAGATCATGTTCTTTCATAAACATATGACTATTCATAACAGTCATGTTCTTTCACGAACAAATGTGTCTGTTCAATTTAAGACCTCTATATATTACAAAATATCCAACAATCCCCCACTAGTTTGTAATATTTCTCATAATATCATGCATATCAGAGAGTATCTTATAATAGATTTGAACTTTCTGTTAGTGCAAATACTTTAAAGTTCTGACGAAGTAATTGGTATCTTAAAAGATTTGAACCACAATTCCATGTGTCAATATCGAAAATATCACACACATAATATTATTTGTAGCTTAGAAACCTCAGTATTTGCTTTAGCATGTTTATGGCCATGTGCTCATCCTAATTCATGAGTATTTCCAAGACCAACCATTTAGATCTTGCTTGAAGCGGCACCACTTCAATATACATATAGGTGAAATTAGCTACTATGTCCCTGTTACTGTAGACATTTGCTAATTTCATTAAGAATTAATTCAACCTCCCTGTAATAGTCTGCACTATGGAGTTTGTCACTATGCCCCTGTTATTTCAAGCATTTAACAACTCTTCAACTTCTCACATAACAGTATGCAGTACACTTGAATCAAGGCTCTAAAAGGAAGACTCGTGCTTTAGCAACACAAAGTAACTTGTTATTACCCGTTGAACTTGTATTGCTAGAGTGTATACTAACTCAAAGTTGGGTTCCCATCAGTTGTGTTTAGTTTAAGGATTTTAGCCTTACTCATCCACACATTTATTACACTGCATCTTTTGAAACTAGATTTTATAAGATTTATATAAATCATAAACAAATCTTTCACATAGGCATATCACAGATATCATTATTATCTTAATAGCTTAGAATGGTTGCATCAGTTGTGGCCACAACATTTCAAAATCATATATTTTTCCAACCATTATATTTCCTTTCAAGCATTTATATGCTAAATATATTCTTAAACCACTATGGAATTCAAGCCTATTTTGATGCAAAATTTATGACATCTTCATACATGTTACAAAATTCAACTTTTATGAATTTTATCATTATTATTAGATGGTTCACTATTTATAGACCACCGCACCAATTCATCTATGTATGAATAGTCATATCTATACAAAAGTTATCTTACAACAGGTACTTTTTTTTTCATGAAAAGTCACAACATTTCAAGTGACACTAATTCACGAAATTACATAATATTTTTTACGAAGGCTTATAGCCTAATCATCATATTGGTAGTTTAAACAACTAATCATTGCTAAAATTGTCAAGTTTTAAACATTGACTACCATGTCAAATACATAAAAGATATATCTTGTGGGTGTTGGAGAAACAATTTATACCTTAAAATTCTTCAAATATTAATGATTATTAATCATAATTCAAAATCACCCCCCACACTTTAAATGTTTCAAATGTCCTTTTCATAACTTGTGTGGACATCTAATTAACATTAGTAAATTATCTTGTTATCAAATTTATAGCGTTCCAATACTATAACACATGAACATTTAATAAGAAGACAAAATCTTCAACATTTAATGAACACAAATGATCTAATAAAAATTAATCATTTCTCTTAATTTCAATTATTCTATTAACTTTCAAGTATAGATATTATCCATCAAAATAAAGGAATTTATATATATCATCTCACAGCTTGAAAATACAATTCACATGGTCTTTATGCAACACTATTATGCCATAATAATTTTCTTTGTCCCAACTAATAAATTTATAATAGGCATATCAAATATGTTATTCCTAAACTTATTTTAAAAGCATTTCAAGATCATCACAAGTGAATTAATTTATCCTAACATTTATGAAAAATCATTTCTCAAAAATTTCAAAGGATAAAACTTCATAAATAAATAATAAGAGAAGTTAAGAAAGCAAAACGGGATATATGTCATTTCCTTCGTGATCCATTGTTGACTCACTTTTTCCATATAACTTGCTGCCTTAGAATCATACTTTAAATCAGTCAAATATTTTTTTTTACAACCCCACTTCCTCAAGAATTCAAGGATCTTGTCTCGTTTATTTTCTTTAATCCCAATATCTCTTTAAAATTGTTAGAAAAACAATAGTAGGAAATATGATTGAAGAAGAAGATGGCTTTGAGGCGTGAAACACTTTCTTTAAAAAGATATTACCCATATACAAATTGGGGTAAATACAAATAATTCTCTTCAAGGATACAACAAAGCCCTTAGTTTATACATGCATATTTTCTTCATAGGCTACTTTTAGAGAGTCTTTATATTTATAGAACTTAAGAGATGACTCTTCATAAGAGTTATATTCTTTCATGAACAGATATGTCATTTCATAAGAGTCATGTTCTTTCATGAATAGATGTGTCTTTTCATAAGAGTCATGTTCTTTCATGAACATATGACTTTTCATAAAGATCATGTTCTTTCATAAACATATGACTTTTCATAACAGTCATGTTCTTTCACGAACAAATGTGTCTGTTCAATTTAAGACCTCTATATATTACAAAATATCCAACAAAATACATAGTTATGTGAAGAAGTTTTCTGTAGCCTTATTTTGGTACGATGGATTCAAGCTTCAAGTACCATTGTCTTGTGTTCGTTTCAAGTCATACAAGTTTTTTTCCAATGTACAAACATAATTATTTTCCCATAATTAATTACGAAACCATCAAACTGATTTATGTAAATCCCCTCATTCAAATCTCATATTTTCTTATTTAGAAATAATTAAGTATAATTTTTTTTAAATTTTATTCTTAATTATATAATTTATAGTTTCATCAAAAATGTCTATTTTTAAAAAATGACTTTAACTTGAAAAAACTGTTTGGAGATTAAAATAACAATTTACGTCTTATGGGCAACAATTTACATTGTATCACTAAATCTTACTTCTGAGTTACTCTATAACTCTTACTTTAGAGGCAAAACTTAGCTTAGGACTTTTACAACAACTAGCTTATGCCCAATGGGCAATAATTGAAACTATTTCACTAAGTCTAACGTATTAGGTACTTTATAACTTTTGTCTTAGAGGCAAAACATAAGTCACGGATTTTTAAAAAGGGAAAATTTCATAAATAGCTACTGTATGAAACATAATAAGCTTCCTTAACTAGAGTTTGCCTATTTACGCAACATAACTATAGTTTAAATAGCTAAAACAAATCTCATTTGTATATTTTGGTTGTTTTTAATTAATTATACAAAATGGTGTTTAAATTTAGTTAACTAAATATGTGGCAATTTCTGATATAATTATGGGAAACTATCCCTTAATTAAAGGTTATTGAATCTAATTAGAATACCTTACCAAATAAGTATTCTTCTTCAAGTAAAATTTCTCAACAAAATCAAAATTCAAAATTCAAAATTTCAAATTCTCCCTCGTAATCGTGTATATCCAAATCAATTTCAATTTCAAAATTGAACGTCTTGTATTTCACTATATTAGTTTGAATTGTATAGTTATGAATTAATAACAAAATATTGATTTTAAGCGTATTAACATAGTATATGAAGTAGTTGATTGATTTGTATAGTTTGATTATGAGTACTTCACGATTATGATGAAAATCCATAGTGGTTTATGCGTTGTAATTGTATATATATATAATTAGTATAGATCTGCAGAGTAAGTTTGTTTTTTATGTTTATGTATTTGTATTTGTTTCTAAACGTATTGTATATTATATAGTTTGTATATAATTTGTTGTATATTTTAAGACAACAAATATGTATATTTGAATAATATTCGTATTTGACTTATATCAATATGTATATTTGAATAATATTTGTATTTGACTTATATCAATATGTATATTTGAATAATATTTGTATTTGACTTATATCAATATGTATATGTCATGGATTGATTTGTATGTTAGATAATTTCTATATTTAATTTTGTATAATTGTTGACTTATACATTTTGTGTCTTGATATTATGTAAAATGTACAACTAAGACATATAATACGATACAATTAAATGCTTATATACAAACAACCTATTGAACTTAAATATACATATACAAATAACGTAAAAGGAAAAAATAAAAATATCTCAACGTCTTCATCCTCTCGTTTTGTTATTAATTATGTAGCATATACAATTAACTAAAAGTACAAATCAATTTATTATCTCATATACAACTTAAATCATACATATACAAATCGAGAAAAACTAAAACAAGATTATACCTTAAAATCTTTTGCTTCTAGTAGATTTTTCTTGTACTTTTTTTCCAAGAATCATCAAGTTAGAATCATAAACTCTTTTTTCCTCCTCTTTTTTTTTCTTTGGAGCTTTTAACACAGATTTGTTGCATCCGGATGAGGTCATTGAGAAACTTAAATCTGGTCTCCTTCTCTCCTATATTTGAATCAATAACTTTAGATTTGGCAATGGAACTGCAATTCCTTCAAAATCTTGAGTTAATCCCAATGAAAAAGATGGAGATTGTTCCTCCATGATTAGAACGATGGAGATTGTTCTTCCATGATTAGAACGATGAAGATTGTTCTCTTTGATGAACTTTGTTCCTCCGTGATTAGAACGATGGAACCGAACGGATTCGATATTTTGGCTGTGAAACGATGAAAAAATTGGGAAAAACTGAAAAGTTACACAAATAAAAAAAATTGAAAAAACGATTGAAGTTAAAAAAAAAAAAAAAGAAGAAGGAGAATACCTGGATTGATTTTGGACGATTAGGAGGTTGATTCAAAATTTTCAAAATTTGATTTTTGAATCAGTTGAGAGATTTATGGGGTAATGAGCTGATTAAGGAGAAAAATAGTGAGTGGGTTAGAGAGAGGTAATGAATAGATTTGTATAAAAGGGATAATGAGATTCTACACGATCCCATACAAATAGATGGACCCCACATAACCATTTTTTTAAACAACACCCATTTTCTATAATTAACTAAAACTATAGTCATGTAGCATAACTAACTATTTAATGTTAGCTTAGTTATATAATTTTCCCTTTAAAAAATAACTTATGTCTCACGGACAATAGCTTACATACCGTTTCACTAAGTTTAGGTTATGGAGTACTATATAACTTACGCCTTATAAGCAAGAGTTAGAATTTATCTATAATGGACAACATATCTAAGTTTTAGTTTTTGGCTATAAGCAGAACTTTTAGTTAATTGTGTCGGTTCACTATTTTGAAACGTTTTGAACGACCGCCTTATGAAAAATGTTATAACATCTACCTTAAAGAGAAAATTTTGTTAAGCAGGACAACCTATAAATTAAATGGCAATAAAAAGCTATTTTAATTTTTTTGGTAAAAAAAAAAGATTTTTTATATTTATTTTGTCACTCAATAGCTACGTTTTGTTCCTTGAAAAGTGAAACTGTTTTTTGTTTTTCACAGTATTTTTTCAACTCCTCCTCTTTCTTCCCTTTTTTTCTCCCTCTTTCAAGTTTTAGATTTTTATCTTCTTCTCTAACTCATCACAATAAGTAACTCAAATTACATCAAATCTTTTTTTATATTGATGTCTCCGATATTTTTTTGAAAAAAATTTGAGGGTCTCTACATTTCTTATCTTATAGTTAAATGTAAGGATTATTTATGATTTTCAATGTTGACCGAATTAAATATTTTTCTTCTTTTTTGTCTCCCTTTTTTCTCTCTCTAAAATTCTTATACGCCTTCATCCCTATTTCTCCCCTAAAGTTTCTTTTTAACTCCTTATTTCACTCTGTTTATGCAAATCTGATATAACCATATGTTTATCCATTGTTGTTTTCTACCCCAAAAATTATAAGGTTTCGTGATTTTTGAAATTGAAGTTTTTTCAATTTTCAATAATAATTAATTAATATATTTATGAAAATTTTGTAAAATACTGAATTTCGTTGATTAAATTTGATAATGAATATTTATTTTGTCTCAAACAAATGTATCTAAATTTGTTAATGAATACAAACCAACATATAATAATGTAAAATTATCCAAATTTGTTAATGAATTTATTTGGTTGCATTCCAAAATGCAAACAAATATATAACTATGTAAAATTAGAAAGATAGTAATATAAACAAATGTATACCAATTTATTAATGAATACAGACGAATGTATCCAAGACAAATGTATACCTATGTAAAATTTGAAAGATAGTAATGCAAGCAAATGTATACTAATTTATTATGAATACAAACAAATGTACCCAATAAAATTGTATATCAATCTATTAGATGAATACGGATCAATGAATACTAATGCAAACAAATATATACAATCTTGTTAAGTGAATATGGATTGGGTTTTCTCACCATAAAGTCTAGCAAAGAGCAAAACAGAGCAAAATAATTTATAGATAGTGAACTCATAAAAAAATCCTTTAAAAGAAGAATAGTCATAATCAAATATTTTTTTTGCTAATTTTAAGGAGAGAGATAAGTATAAATAATATTTTGCTTGTTTTAAGTAGAAATGGTTGAAAGTTAGAAGAGAAATGGTATTAGATATCTTTTATTATTTTTAAAAAATAAAACTTAAAAGGAGAAAGATAATTCTTAATAATTTTTTGCTAGTTTTAAGAAAAAATAGTTGAAAATTAGAAAAAAAAATGATATTAAATATCTTTTATTATTTTTTTAAAAAAATAAAAAATACCTATATATTACTTTTGGACTAATATGTGCATTGTGCCGTAAACTCTGGCCTCGTTAGACACCCTTAATACAGGGATACTTACTATTCTAAATACTTCATCAACTAGTTTTTTGTGTAGATTGTATATATTTTTCGGAAAAAATATATTTTTGAATTATGTGAAATTAAATAAAAATATATTTCATTAATAATTTATCTAAATATACTTCTATCATTAATAATTTCATTCAAAAATACCCTTATGATTAATAGTCTGATCCAAAAATATATTATCTATAAAATCACAATCCCAATTATAATAGAATAAATTTTAGGAATAGCAAACATAAAAATTATATTAACACTCTATATCTACAGTTTTGCTATTTGCGCTCCATAGCAAAATAGCATCTGTATAAAATCGCAAGCGACAGTATCTGATTTGTATAAAATCACATCGATTTGTATAAATCGGACTTCTGTGTCTATGAAAATTGCGTTTGTATATGTATATGTTCTTTGTGATTGTATATCTGCATAAAATTTGAATTCGTACACAATTGAATCGAGTTATACAAACACAAATTATACATTGTATTTTGTATAATTTGTATTTGTATAAAGCGAGAAAGATAAAAGAGAACTGACAGGGGAAGATTTGTATTTGTATAATTACAAATGTATATGACGAAGAAATATGTATTTGTATTTATATACACAATTCTCTCTCGCTTTATACAAACACAAATACAAATTATACATTTGTGTTTGTATAAAGTGAGAAAGGCGAGCATGAGAGAGGCGAGCGCGATTAAGTGTTTGCTACGAATTACAATTAAATGAAACTGTACCTATAATATTTATTTTGAATTAATAATTTTCTATTATAATATGGGGTTAAATGAAAGATACCCCACCGCCCAACACCCACTTTCATCCCTTTTTCATTTGTTTGATAGGAGAACCTGCCGAGCACCAGTACAACTTTGCCCCCATTTGTGAACAGTACAATGACAAAAATACCCCTAGATGAATTTCTGTCAATAACCAAACAGGTCTAAATTGTTGTCTTCTCTACATCTTGAATATTCCTGAAAAAATAAATTCTTCCCTTCATCACAAAATAAAAGTCTTTCTACAGTCACTTCTTTTTGTATTGGGAAAACCCACAAACCCATTTTGAAGAAAACAAGAATTGACAGTTTTTTTTTGTGAAGAAAAGATGTATGAGTTTGGGGAAGAACTGATAATTGAAAGCTTCAAAGTGCCATGGTTGATTTGGATTCAGTTAGTGGTGATGATTCTTCTTGTGCTGCTTCTTTTCTTTGGGTTTAGTGTTTTGGATCTTTCAAACAACTCTATTTCGGGTGATTCTTCACAAGTTCCTGTTGTTTCTTCTTCGCATGGCAACTCGCCCTCTAATTCAACTAGAGTCATTCAGGTTTGAAAAAGTTCACTTTTTTCTCATCTGGGTGTTGATTAATTTGTGTGATTTCTCTTTTTTGTGATTAGAGTGGAAATGGGAACTTTTGTTTTGATTTGTTTCTGGGTTTTGAAAAATTTGACTTTAGATTGATTGTTTGAGTTGATTTGGGGTATTAATGGGAAAAAGTTTGAAGTTTTGTGACTGGAATTTTTAAAAACTTGAAATATTTGAACATCTTAATTTTTTTGATCGAATTTCATGATCAAACAGATAATTTAAGATAAATTTTCTTAATGTATGTCCAAATGCTAGAATTAATTTTACTTTTTTACTGTTTGATGCCCAATTTCAACTGCAGAAATTAAAAGTATTATTGTTAATTGTGCACTGGAAAATGCTTGTTGTATTGATGTGTGGGCCAATGAACAATAATGTACAAGGGAAAATGTCAAATGATAGATAATAATAATAATAGAAGTGGTGCATTCCAATAATATATTATGATAATAGTACAAGAATATTTTTGAATAATTGTGAGATGTAAAAGCTTTTTTCTTGGGTCAATCCAGGCGTGTACATCTTTGATTCTTTTTTCCATAATTATTCGATAATGGAAAAAAATAATTCATGCTCCATTAATCTTTTTCTGGAAAAATGAATTATTTTTGGGTGGTGGGGTTGGTTGTTGTCAAAGAAAAGAACAAATCTTTGTCAAAGTTAGGAGAAGTAGATTGCTTATGCCACCGGCCAAAGCATGGAATTCAGAACTTTCACTTTTCACTTTGCAAAGGTTGATAGTAGTACTTAGTATTTTCTACCAAAAGCAAAGGTTGAAAATAATGACCAACTCTTGTTCCGGACGGCTAGATGTAATCAATTTAACTGAAAGTAAAATGAAATAGATGGTGGGTCGAGAACCACGTGGTCTCGAGTTCATATCCCAGCAAAGACAACAATACTAAGTGACTTCTTTTCATCTGTCCTAGTCTTGGTGGTCAGAGTTACTTAGTACTTGTTGATGGGAGGTGGTAGATATTACATGGAATTAGTCGAGTTGCATGAAAGTTGGGCCCGAACACTATCAGAAAGAATAAAATGAAGAACATAGTTGTAATTTTGTTGGAAGTCATTTCATTTCCCTTGAGTTTGGCATAAAATACTTTCTAAGTTCAAACCTTCATTCTTCTTTATTTGGATAGATTGGGGTGTTTTTTTTCCACCTTTACCTATAAAAAAACTTACTTTTGCTGACTATTCTGATTTTGTGATACAATTTGTGTTCGAAGTTATAAATTAAACAGCAATTGAGACAACCAGCATAAGTCTTAAAATTACCATTTTGCCAAATTTTCTTTGTGCTTAATGTAGTTAGAAGAATGATGATGGAAAGTCTATGGTTTAATTAAGATTGACACATTATATCATTGAATACTACCTCATTGTGATTCTTATAATTGAAATGTTACATTGGTGTGATTCTTCGTTTGGTGTATCCATCCAGCTAAATGACTGGTCTTAATTCATGCCCGTTTCTGAGGTTGTAGAAAAAAACGAGAGCAAAGAGAGATTGAGATTAATAAGGAGAGTAACAATATGGATATACTATTAAGACATATGTCCTTATCACCTAGACTGAATTTTGCTTGCATTAGCTGGCTACCAAAAATACACGGACATATTTTGTTAGGTTGTTGTGAGCATGTCCACTTTTTAAAAATATTTGATGAAATTTTATATCTGCTGACCACCCTTTGTACTATAGTTTTTTTTATGGTTCATACAAGATACCTTTTCTTTTGTATGACTTCTTTGTTCTGAGACATTGTCAATAACAAGCCAAAACAACTTTATCTAGCGAAAGGGCTCTTTTTTCTTTCTTACGATAGGTTGTTAGGACCAATAAAGATTTATCCCACGTTAGACATATTAAAGAGAGTGGTAAAAAAATGTTTGAGATATTTTATTTAGCCGTTATATTCTATTTACCCTTTTCCTTTACTTGATAAGTTTCACCCGTATTTGTTTTCTATGAGCTACTTAATAAATGTGTTCATTTGATTGTGACTTGAGCTACTTGCAATTTAAGTACCAAAATTATGGTTTCAGTTTTCTGTGAATAAATTGTTCTCTGATCGACTGTTGTCCCACTGAAAACAGAAAGATTCATGATCAATTTATCTCTCAGTAGTTATTGCTATTTTTTCCAAGATTATATATTTCTATGTGTCGCTTACAATGAGAGCCAATATGGCTTTTGGTGGATAGGAGGATATGGAGGTTGAGGATTATGATAAAGATTAGTACGTAGTTGAGCGTTGTATAGTTTTCCGTATCAGTATTATTATTATTATTACTCTCCTAATATTATTCTTTGATTTTATTATCACCTCTTGTTTCCTTTGCTTCGGTTATCGTATAATTTGTTGTTGCTAGCGTTCTTTACTCCATTATTTTCAACATGTCTTCGTTTTGTATTTCCTTTTCATGCCGAATTTTTTAATTCTTTTCTTGAGTTGAGGGTCTTTGGGGAACAACTTCTCTACTCTCACAAGGTACAACGTAGGAGTAAGGTCTGTGTACATACCACCCTCTCCAAAACCCACTTATGGGATTATACTGGTATGTCGTTGCTTACAATGAGAGGCAAAGTAAATGGTATTTGGAATAATTGAACTTCGGGCTGAAAATTCTTAGTTTTTCGCTGGAATAACATTGTAACTGACAAGTTGTATTTACTCTAGTTACTTAAATTTATCTGCAACTTAGTGTTTCAGAGTACATTTAATTTGTGAAAGTTGTGAACTTGATGTAACATGCAATTGCGATTATTTCCTTTTGTTGAATTCGAAGAGCTTGTTTCTGAACATCTAGTATTTTCAGCATCGGAACCTAAACCAACATACTAAAGTACTTAAATTTATCTGCAACTTAGTGTTTCAGAGTACATTTAATTTGTGAAAGTTGTGAACTTGATGTATCATGCAATTGCGATTATTTCCTTTTGTTGAATTCGAATAGCTTGTTTCTGAACATCTAGTATTTTCAGCATCGGAACCTAAACCAACATACTAAAGGGGAAACTGAAGCTAGCACAAGCCGTGAAATCGTAAGGGCAGATGAATCTCAAGAAAGAGGATCTGCAGCAAAGGATGCAACCATTTTCAAGTTTCGTGTACGTCCGGAGCACCCTTGCAATTACTTTGGACTAGCCAAACAAGCATTTCTCAAGTGCTTGGGCTTTGATTCCGATCGCGACAATTGTAACACCAGAAGACATGCTAAAGAAGACTAATGTATGCTCTTCTTCACTAGTTCTCTCCCTCTCCCCCTACCCCACCACACCTCTTCATTTTCATAGTAAAGAATGAAAAAGTAAGAATTCTTGGTGGTCCGTAGAATAGTCGAGGTGTGCAAGCTTGCCTAGACACCACCGCTCTAAGGAAAAATGACGCGCTTTTCCAAGTACTTCATATTACTTGTTTTCCAACTTTTGTACCTACTTTGTTGTTAAAATGTAATATGTGGTTTTGCAGGGGAAGATGCTATATTAAATTTTAGGTTCTTGAGATGCACAAAGATTCAGGTGTTGGAAAGAGTAGATGCTGCTAGGTATTTAAAAGTGTATATTGTAAGTCACATGACTTTTGAAGCCCCTCCACCCTCCCCCGTTTTTTTTTTTCACCGGATACTTGTTACCTCCCATCAGCAGCAACAGGTAACTCTGTCTACCAAAGTTAGGACAGACGGAAATAATTACCTAGTGGTTTTGTGCAATTTAATTCTAACCCTCAAATATTGTTTCTTAACATGTAGTGGCTCTTTCATGTGAGCAAAGATTAACCCTTCATTGATTTGTCTTCTATAGCAATTGTTTATCCACCATGTATATATATATATATCAGCTTAATATTGAGCACTATGTCTTGCCTTTGATTAGCTTCTTCTTTCGCGCAAGCTATGGTACCCCCTTGTTGTGTTGCAATTTGTGATGTTGTAATTTAATGAGCTTTTACAAGTAAATTTATGTTCCGCATTGAAAGTAGTGGGTTCAGATGAACCTGGTACCCAGAGATTGGATTTGCGTGTGTATGAATTGTCTAATATACTATACTACTTATGTTTTAATTTGTTTGTTTTACTAGATCATTTAAAAAAGTATTTTTTTTTCTTTTTGATAAATTTTAATTTTAACTTTCCATATTGCATGTTTAAGATAACAAGATTAAAGGGTTTATTTTAGACATTTTACGAATTTTTAGTTTTAGCAAGTTTCAAAAATCTTTTTACTTTTTAAAATTATGTATCAAATTAAAATTAGACAAATAAATTGAAATAGAGGAAGTATCATTAGTTCTATGAGAGGCTGTTATAAAAGATGGGTGGAAACTTTAGTTTAATACAGAAAGCA
Source organism: Solanum appendiculatum (assembly GCA_018342035.1). Classification (NCBI taxonomy): domain Eukaryota; kingdom Viridiplantae; phylum Streptophyta; class Magnoliopsida; order Solanales; family Solanaceae; genus Solanum; species Solanum appendiculatum. Next base: position 471,054 of record JAGDQO010000292.1, read on the forward strand.
TTATATCAATGTTTGAGATATTGGTAGTTAAATGGATTTGAATTTTTGAGAATGGTTTGAAATAATATTGTTAGTTGAATGATGGAGAGATGAGTGTATTTGGTACGGAAAATATTTTTCAAAAAATATTTTTGCAATTTTCTATGTTTGGTTGGTCAAAATATGTTTTCTAGAAAAACAAATTTCTCAAAAATGAGGAAATAACTTCTATCAAGAAAGTATCAAAAATAAGTTTTATAAGTGATAATTCAATTTCATTATCTCTTCCCGTCAATCCAACATCCCAATTCCTACAAAATAATTTTTATAAAATATTTATTATTATTTACTTAGCTTCATTAAAAAATAAGTAAAAAATTCAATTATTTTTCTATAAAATATTTTCCTTTCCACCAAACCCAATACATTTGCAAAACAAAGAGATACCTCAATATCTAAAGTGGGGGCTAGGGGTAATACGATTGTGAACAAGATTGCATATACTTATAGTTAGTATTTGGTTGGTGGTGATATCTCTTAATAACAAAATTGTTACTCCCTCGGTTTATTTTTATTTGTCTATTATTTTAAATATATATTTTTTCTTACTTATAATTTTTAATATATCAAAAAAATTATTATTATTATTTGTATTTTTCTCTTAATATTAATTACTTATTAAGTTATGATAAAAAATATCACTCATTAAAAATCTATCAAATTTCTAAGTTATCACAAAAATAGTACTGAAATTTTAAATTATAAATAACTTTATCCGGCTTGGATTTGCTTCCTGAAATAGCATATCTCCAAATGTATATTTATAATCTTCCATTGTACGTCGTGCTTCATTATTATTCAATGATAAAAAAATTCTAGGTCATGAATTGGGTGTTCATAGACTCATAAAAATCGAAAGTGATATTTGCATTATTTACTAGAGAGATTTATATATATATATAACCCGATTAGAATGACCTATTAGACATACATCTAAGATAACTATAATACTATTCAATAAAATAAGTCTAATCCAGATATTGGGTCAATTTCATTATTATTTTGCAATGAACTTGAAACTTGATTCATTGTTTATTTTATATTTGTCTTATAAAAATCATGTTATATTTATTATTCACACTATTCAATTTTACTTGTCATTATTTTAACACGCTATTTTTATTTTTCTTTACTCAACCCCTTGTATGGGGTAGTAACCAAGATCCCTATCTTCAATCAAAAAGTAAAGTCTTCTCTTTATCATGGTAGCAATAGCTATAGAAGATTTTTTTCCGCTAACAATTTTAATGATTTTGATCTAGTTCCAAGTTTTTTCTTTGGAAGCGAATTTTTTCGAAAAGTCATTTTAAGTTTTTTTGTTTCTTTTTCTAAATTTAAATTGTATGTCTGATTTCACTCTATATATAGAACTGTGGGTCAGTAATTTCTTGTCCGTCATATTTGTAATATGAAACATTTTAACAAAAATTATTGTCTTTTCTTAATATATTAAGAGTGATAAATAAAAATAAAAAAATATTTTTTAAATGGTGGACAAGTAAAAGTAGAGAAATATTAATAAAGTATATATAGAAAGTTTAACATACAAGATTTTTTATACTTATTTAAAATTTGTCACATTAGATTGAATTTGATAAAATTTACTTACAAAATAATGATTTGATATGAAATATGTTGTGGGTTATACATATTTAATATCTATGTTAAAATGTTTCATATTATATTGATTTTCCTTAATTTTGTTTATAAATATATTCTCATATGAAATATTTTATAAATGATATGATATTAAATATTTAGCAACATTTTCTAAAGAGTTGTCAATAATTTTATGTTGATATACAAATATGTTTTGACATTAAATATGTTATTGTATTATATCTTATAAAATCTTTAACAAATAAAACACCTTTCTTAGTCTTGCATTACTTTCTTGAGACAACTCTGAATAAAGGTTCTTTAACTGAGTTTGATAAATCTCTGTTTATGTTGGTATTCGTGTTGTTGGCACTCAATTTTAATCCTCCATAATTTAATTAATTTTTGAGTTTCTTCAATTTCAAATAATTTAAAATAATTACTTATAAAAATTAAAATATTTTCAAAATCATGTTCAGAGCAATTTTATCATTTTTCATATATATATATATATATATATATATATCCAACTGTATATAGATTTATAAAAATTTTACTTTTAATAAATACTTATATATGTACCCGTGCACAGTCAATAATCATTAAAAATTGATCACAACAAATTTTATATATTAAAGTATCAAATATATAAAATTATCATCGAGTTTTCAAACTCTTCTATTCATTTTATCCAAGTCTTTAAATAAATTTTAAAATTTATCAAAGTTATAACTAAGTATTTAATTTCCACTTATATTTGAGAAAACAGATATACTGCGGTAATATACATTCTATTAATTTGGAAATTTTAAACCTATGTTACTAATTGAATTTAACTTTTATATTTTTCGATAAAAACTTTTAAAAAAATCTCGATGTTAATTTCTTTCTTGAATAATTATAGATTTTTATTGTAATAGAAGAGTATGTCACTGTTTAAATTGTCCAATTGTTTCTTGGCATATCGTCATATGATTATTTATGAGAGAAGAACTGAAAATATCCTTAACTCGGCATAAATTATTAATTTTATCTCTAAATTATCAACAGCCTTAAAAACACATATTTACTTAATTAACTAAACATAGGTACATTCCTGATACACCTCGATCTGACACATGACATATACGAAAGGCACTTGTTTTTTGTAGGAGCATGAGACTCTTAATAAAAAAGTCAAAAGAAGTGTTGAAAACAGTCCTAAACTTGACGAGAATTTAGGAGTGTATTTCACTCGTGTTGGAAGATCGGGATATATTTAAATTCAATTAAATGAGTATTTTAAGGCTATCGATAGTTCAAAAATGTAACCAATAATTCACGCCAAATTTAGAAATATTTTCAATACTTTTCTCATTATTTATAATGAGGCTCCTCTCTAATATAGCTAGTGTCTAGTACTACGCTAATCTAATTACATCTGTCCGTTTTCAATTTTAGTGGTCAATAATCATTTAAGTGAAATACCACCTAAACCACGCTTAAAGCCATTAATTATCTATTAACATTCCTTTTAATTGGTGACATATATTAAAATATTTTTAAAAACTATAATCAAAGAACAATTTGTTTAAATTTTGAAATTCAAAAAATATATTTCACATAAGTTAAGACAGGAAATGCACCAAATATTCGTACAAAAAATATAAAGTGAATATTAATTAATCAATTAAAATAAATATAATTTAGATAATTCTATAGTATTAAGAGCTAATTACATTATTTTCGTACTTTTTTTCAAATTACAAAAATTTCTTAAAATTTATGAATTTCAAGTACATCACTTGACTTCCGGATAAGTAGCAGATATTCAGATACATAGGGGAGAGATGTATCAGAGAGGGAATAGGACATTCGAATATATAAGGGTGGGATGTATCCAAGAGAAGAGTAGAAATGTATTAGCGAGAGAAGAGTGATGCATCCGAAAGAAAATTTTTAAATTTTTTTTAAAATAATAAGAAATTTTAAAAATTATAACAAAATAAAATGTGAATTTAAGTACTCGTGAAATTTAGTGTAAATTGGAGTATGTCATGAGTCAGACATACGTGTCATTCATCTAACAAATGTTTCTAATTTTTGTAACATTACATATCTTAAAACTTTATTTAAAGTATAAACACCCACCCCCAAAAAATAAAAAAAATAAAAAAAATGGGAGAAAATCCTTGCAATATTTTTGAAAGATTGATTAAATCCACACTAAACTTTTTTGGATATGGTAATAACCACATCTCCAATTTTGTTGTCTCCACATATTCTCACCAACAACAACCAGAGGAAGAAATAACATCCATGGTATTTAATCTCGATCAGACGAATTCAAGATTTATATTTAATTTTTTTCATATCAAAATATTGAGTTCAGATGAACGCATTTTTCATATAATATTAATTATTGATGCAGGAAAATGTAGAGTACATGACAACAAGGTCTAAAAGTGTGAGAAACTCAAGTAGAGGAAGAAGCCCTCCAAGGCCACCAGTGCAATCTGGAGGAGGTGGTCAAACAAATTATACTTCTTACTAATTATTAAGTTTTTTTTTTTAGTTCTTTTTAATTTTTGTTTAGTTTTCTGGATAATATATATTTTTGTTATTTTAGCAAACAATATAATCGATTTGGGATATTTCTGTTAAATATTTATAGTCTAAGAGGATGTTTTTATATATCCTCTCATGCATCTTATTTAGAGTTAATTATTAATTTAAGAGAAAAGACTCAAATATGCAATCGAACTTTGAGAAAAGGCTCATCTATGTTATCTGTTAAAAGTTTGGCTCATCTATGATATTTCCGTTTGTGAAAAAGTTAATCCATGTCATTATTTGTTAACTGAAATGGCATAGATGAGCCAAACTTTTAATGGATAGTATAGATAAGCCTTTTCTCAAAGTTTGATGGCATATTTGAGCCTTTTTTCACTTAAAAAAATGATTTCATTAATGACGTGGTCAAATCATAATTAATCACGTAATTAGATGTAAAAAAATTAACTACCATTTGTTTTTGAAACAAAATCTGTTGTTAACCTAATTTACCAATTGATTGATTAAGTTGTAGTGTGGACTGGGTCTGGGGTGTTATTCATTTTGGAATAAATTAAAAATGTGTGTGTTTTGGGACTCTGAAAAAAATGTGTTGTGTCACATGAATGGTGACAGTAAGTAATTATAAATAGAAAAATATGTCATTTAAGACTTTGTCTAAGTATGTATGATTCTATTTTTTGAGAATATTGTGATGATTTAGCAGCTTATATATAGGTCAACCACTAGACTGCACAAGATTTCCTAAATACTTTGTTGGGAAGTTGTTAAATATTGTTTGTGTCATATTCATAAAATATATCATATTATATGATATTGTATCGTATTATATTATTTTAATGAATACAATTCGATCGTTATAATTTTTTTGTCGTTATCTAACAATGGATTTAAACGAAACGATACGATATAATAAAATTTAAGTATCAATGAAAATAAACATTGTATTTGAATTAACAATACGATCAATACAATCGGTAACCACCATTCAAATAAGGTGTGAAGGATCAGTATAAAACTTATATTATTGTATATATACTATTTAGTTCAACATACTTATATCCAGGATCCGTGGCGCAATGGTAGCGCGTCTGACTCCAGATCAGAAGGTTGCGTGTTCGATTCACGTCGGGTTCAAAATCCCCGAAATACTGGATCCAAATTTTTTTGTAAGCATTTATAAATATAGTTTACTTTTTATGTGGAAAAAAGAAATCTTCATTTTTACGGCTAAGAGATCTGAAAATGGTAGCATGAGATAGATGTAGTTATTTTTTTCTATTCAAATTTTGAAGATCTATAACCCTTCGCTACCTTTCGGGTGTGCACATAGGAGAGGTAAGCCACTCTGTACGCTGAGCTTGAGCGAAAAAGTATGTTGATGGGTTCAAACATGAGACATGCATTTGAGAGATTTACAGCTCAGCCAACTCGGCCATTCTTTCAAGTTGAAGATCTATGTTTATAGATTTCGTCACATTAAACAGCTCTTCGTTATACGTCAAAATCGTACCGGCATTATCATCTTTACCTTGATTTTCACATTTCTTATTCCAACAACAATAACATAACTAGTGAAATCCCACGACTATGTTTGGTGAGGGTAGAGTATACACAAACCTTACCACTTCCTTGTGAAGGTAGAAAGGCTGTTTCCAAAAGATCCTCGACTAAAGTGTAGTAAATCCAAAAGTACGAAGAAGAAATTAACAATGAAGAATACATAACTATTAAAGGAAGCAGTGGAAAGGCTATAAGAAAGGAACAAGAACAACAACAAACACTAACAAAGCCTAACTTCTCTACACTTTGTAGCCCTCCCCACTTCTGCTCTCATAAAATGCACATATTTCACAACTTGAGAAAACAAGCACAAGCCAAAGTTAAGCGACGGGTAAAAACAAAAAGAAGATTGAGCAGAAGAAAAAGTTTTTCTTCAAATTGACATCTCATATATTCACAAAACAATGCCCTTGCCTCCACTACAAAAACTTTTTAGCCAGAGAGATGCTGCCTTCCCATCCCACCTACTTGGTAATTTAAACAAAGCTTATGCCTTCTATTCTAGTTGTAATGCCTAATAATAACTTAACTGAAAGTATTCGCCTTTTACAAAGATCTTTCTTGCATCTCTATGGGACTTGTCGAGATCTAAGTTCACAGCTCAGAGCCCTCAGCTGACAACCAAGTACTAGCCTATATCTAACCACTGTTTTCATTCACCAATCACCAGGGAAAAAAAGAGAAAGGCGACCCCAATTCAACTTTACTCTTCCAAGTTTGAGAGATGTCTTTGTTCTGCATTTGCATCAGTCTTGAGAACTTCTAAAACGGTTGCATTGCAAAAGAAGCATCTCTCGCAGTTCAGAAGGTGTCTTGAAATGCAGCCGAAGCAAGAAACGTGCGAACAGGGGACAAATTGAGCATTTGCTTGACTTGTATAACAGATGCAGCAGATGCTGTCATCATAATCTGTTTCACCCCCATATGCGATTCTCTCAACTTCCGCTACCTCTGACTGACAGATAAGCAGACCTGAAAATATCTCCAGTTGCCTGATTTTTTCCAGATAATCATCTCCCCTGAATAAACTAGCCTGAAATTCATGAAAAGATAGTTAGAATACAGATGAAGCAACCAAAGAGCAATAACTATTGGAAACCTTTCCAAAAACATTAGCACATATAGGCAGACGTCAAAAACAGTAACTGAACTCAAACCAGTCAACTGGCGTTCAGCTTTCTAATTGCTAAGTCTAAAAAACCACGGTACCCATAACAATTTTCTTGACTGTATACCAATTTTTCATGCCAGTCTGAAATAGGATGTAGCCTAGGGTACAACCAAATTAATCAAGTGAAGTAAAGACTAACCCAATTGTACTCCAAAAGATACTGAAACCCAGAGACAATAGTATCAGGGCAGTCTATGCTGGCAAAAATCCCAACCATGTCATTATCTCCAGTATCTGACTCCCTGCTAGCATCCAGCAAATTAAGAATGATTCCAGCAAGGGGGGCCAAAATCATGCCTCTGTTTAGTTTCTCTGGGGGCTGACCTGGACGCCTTACGAAGCTGCAAGAATGACAACTGAAGACCCCAAATAAGGAGGAACCAAGACTCACACAAACACACATACACAAAGGGACTCAATACATCCATAATACAAGCAAATATCAAGCTATGGTGAAAAGAAAAGCAAGAACCAACTATATTCTGATAATGCATGGAATGAGTGTGTTGCACACACATAGATAAGAGAGGGCTAAATGAATGCAAGCTCAGAATTTTTCAGTGAATGCAGGTCTGTTGATTAAAAATCTTTTTTTTTTTCAGAAATATCAGGTTTCGGTCCTCTTTCTCCTAATATCGATCTCCTTACTTGGCAGATAGGGCTTTGATTCAACCCTAAAGAAATAACAGTGTGGGAAGTAATAAACCACAACAAAAAAATTTAACCATCAGAACATAGAGGATTTCACTGTTAACGGAATAAAAGCATCAGTATTGTCACCTAAGATAGTGGATGCCAGTTTACAGTTGGACGTGAGGCAGCTAATTCAAAATAAAATAGGACCTCATAAAGGATCAGCTCAACTCGACTGGAGAACAGATCTTTTATTCATTGGAATATGATTGGTATTTGGTTGTGTCGGACACAAAGAAGAAATAAGCCGATTTGACTTAACACTCCCTCACTCTAAAAATACACGATAAACCAAAAAAAAAATGGGAAGGCAAAAAGCTGTTCCACATAAATATCAAAACTTACAGGTCAAAAAGTTCCGGGTCAGCTGCAGAAATTAAGTGGTTTAGTATAAAGACGATCACTTCAGTCAGCCTTCGTAAATTTGTATCTGCCCCAGAAAGAAACGCTTGAGGTATCTCATGGGTACAAAATTCTAAAACCCTTGCAAGATTGCATGATAGGTCAAATATGACGCTGCATTTCTTTTGCTGAAACTCCAACACCTAGAAAGACAAACATTTCAATACACACCAGAAAAGAAAACAACAACAAAAGATTCCTTCAATCCCATAAACTACTATTTCACCTTTGCAAGACAGTATGCAAAGTCACCTTCAGTTAAGATATTCAACACCCGCACCCCACAAAACCAAGATACTACAAATAACTAGTACAACATAGGTAGAAACTCCAAGCTGGATGTAAAGAAAATTAAGTTTATTTTTTTATTTTCACGAGGATATGCTTTGTTTTTTACGAGTCAATATTCTACTCGAGGACTTAACGAAAGAAACCATTATCAGAATATCATCAGAGGCAATTCACTAGAATGTATACTAAAAAAAGCATTTCTGGAAGTAAATAAGATATGCAGGGCGTAAAACATTTTATTTTGTAACCCTATTCTGTAATATAGAGCACAACCTCACAAACATATTATCAGCAAATCCGTAACAAAAGTTATTACCATCGGAAAATTAGAAACGACGTACAACAAAATGATATTGTAAGTCAAAGACAGAAATTTCCTGTGTGGTCAGTTGAAAAGAGAATAATGGGGAAGGGGGGAAGTAAAAGTAGAAGGCAAACATAATTTCCTTTGTTTGGTTAAAAGAGTATGCATATTAACTTTTCTAAACTCCCTGAAATTGGACAACAAAAAAAGAACCTCTTTTTGGTGTACATAGCACTTAACAGTACCACAAAACAACCATAGATAAAAGATTAATCAATTAGCTGTACCCTCTGTAGCTTCCTTCTCCCTCATTGATCCAAACATAGAAGGATAATAGATGTACCTTGTAACTTTCCTGCATCTCGCGAACTGAAACTGAAAATTCCGTCATTGCCCAACTCAGAGTGTTGAACAAACGATTCAGAAAGGTAGAAAATAGTTCTTCATCATGCAAGCAAACCTCTCGCAATAATTTCTTCACATTAACAATCACAGAAGAATTAGATCTACAAGTTACTCTCAATGGGTAAGCAGTACAGAATGATAACTGTGTAGACAAAAGATGAACTATCATCAAATCACCTGATATATAACTGATGAAGAGGAAGATGATTCTCCACGTTTTGATGAACCAAAGCCTGAACCCTTGCACAGACGGAGAAGTATATTTGTTACAGGAATCCACGATCTATTGTCAAAAGCAGACAGTAGTGCTTTAGGCATTCTCTGCATTGCGGCTTCATTACATTCTAATTCAGCCAAGAACTCCTTGTACTGCACCAAGACATAAATAGACTGCAGAAGAAGATCTCGCAACTCCGCACTCGATATCCTTGGATCATTGAAGTGGGTGACGACGAAAGTAACCTGAACAAGGAAAAGTTAACAGCAAATACATGTAACAGAATGAAGCCCAATGATCTAATACACAGAAACAAGTACGAGAAGGAATCTAGCATTGTGGATCATTCCAGAACCAATCTTGCTATATTTAAGAAAATCTTCTTGTGCTAATTTTTTCTTATAAGTATTTCTCTTATATTACATTAGCTTTAGAGGGTGTTAATGAATTCTATTTCAGCATATCCAAAAAGTCAACCACGACATATACCACAGGCATTATAGGCTTGGTCCTGAAAGTATCATAGAAAAAAAAGGCACGTGATTAGAGAGAGAGTTGCGACATACAAAGGATGTGAGTCCTTGCTTGAGAAATATTGTAGCAGGCACGAAAGGAGGGTCACTTTTACGAAGTACGTGGAAGCAGTCCACCTGTCATTGAACAAAAGAAAGGAAGATTACTTTCATTGTTTCACAAATGTGGCAACTAATAAACCAACCAAATAAATGACATGAAAATAGCCGGAAAAAAAAAACATTTTCCAATGGTGAGCACTCAAAGGCTCAAAGCATTTTACATATTTTTATGCCCAGAAATACATGGAGACAACAGTTTCAACTTTTTTGTCCAAGATCAGTTGAGGGGAAATGAAGTAAAACTCAATGTGCATGAAAATGAAAGGAAGCAGCGAAAAATGCAATATACATAATATAAGACAAGTCAGGTTTGCTCGATATATTCAGGCCCATTCCCCTAAAAGCTATCCAAACACAGCATACTAGTAGTGCAAGGTGCAGAGATGGAAAGGCAGATTGAAGCAAGGCATGGAAAGAAAAGTGTAGGCAAGTGAAAGTTTTTGGGTCGCTTGACTATTAATAACTGCAGATATCCAAATTCCACATAGGATATCACACCATCTATCGGGGGAAGTCATAGATTCTTCTTGGATTCACTATCTACACCTGAAGAAAGTTAAGTGGCACTAGCAAAGAGGTAGAAAAGATTCATGCTCAAAGTAAAAAGAAGAGTAAAGCCTTAATACAAATGATAAGTCACTCTTTGTACAAGAAAATACAAACTAGGTTAGAGTTCCAAATAGTATCCAGAGCCAGAAAATTTATTACCAAAGTTTCCAAATAGTACTCAGGAATATAAAGGAAGACTGAGTCCTCTTTGCTAAGAATTAAAAGCAACTGAACAATCCACATGCACGCTGCATACATCCCCCTCTGCTTCCACCGAGAAAACAGAGAAATACGATACCTGTTAGATGATAGAGAGAAAAGAACTAAGCTATACATCCTTGAAAGCAGACAGCAGCAACTCATTAATATGGAAAACATAGTAATGTATAATAGCCATAACATAATTTGGAAATAAAACAAAGATGTAAAATGATTGTATTACCAAGCACAATGTCTGACACAATCCAGTACTTCTTCTCTATATACACCACGAACCTCCTTCAGGCGCTTTACATGCTCCCTGCATACGTTTTCTCTGATCTGCTTATCAGTTTCTTCCACAAGAGAGATTGACTGTGATTGCCGATTCATATACAATGATGCCTACAATTGATCAGTGACACTGTTAAGTGTGATGCGAATCCATGAAACTTGATAAGGAAGATACTTACACTTTTCCAGCAATGAGTTCAGGTGCCGCAAGAATGGGAAGAAAAGAAAGAAAAAATGATCTGGCAGGACAGTAACATGCTCCCCAGAAGTGAAATACAATATCAGGAGCCATGTCCCACATGAGAGAAGCAGATAGAACTAGTCTCAGACGTAGTATATATCAATGAACTACGCATCAATCCCATATTTGTGTCAATCTATCATATGAATCCTCTGTGTCCACTCCACTAGGTCCATTTTATTCTTTATCAGACAAAACATCTTAGTTAGATTATTTTTACACTGACCACCAACCTTCCCCACTCCTACCCCCACTATTTGCTTGGGCCGTCATCCTCGCCACTATTTTCAAAACCTACTACACCATAAAATAAATTATCATGAAGAGAGAAAACATGAAATTCGACTTCTGGACTCCTCCCTCTGGAGGTACAATTACCAAATCACATATAACACCTTAGCCAATGGGACAGTAAAGAAAGATGAGACTGTTATAATTGTCCAGGACATTAATTTCAAACTAACAGGACACTAAATATTCCATCATTACTAATATATATAGGACATAATTTTGCACGGCCAAATGTCGAGAAAGTGGTTGCATTTGAAACTATAGCTCCAGTTAAAAAAAAGGTGCAATGTCCATTAAAGGGACACTACCTTAGCATATGGTTCTGCAAAACAGCTTAATAAAACACCACCATATAAATCCCTTCATTTGATGTTGTGTTCAATGGGGAACATCCGAAAAATCAAACAAATGGTGTTTTTTACCTCATTTGCACCACTTCAGACATTTCAAACAATAAGGCAGCCTAATTACTATCTTTTAGTAAGGGGAAAATCTAGTCACCTGCTTGAAATTGGGTGCAAGACCTAAATGATACAGCAAAATCATGGCATCCAGTAGCTCCTCTTCTTTTAGTGTTGCTGAAGAAACATTGTTCTCTCTGGGAACATATCTCATTTGCTGCATAGGAAGGAAGCCAAACTCTGATTCCGACTGGTCACTCGTGCTTGGTTTATCTGCAATATCATCATTCAAACTACTGGTGCTGCATTCTGCAGCAACATGAGCAGACCTTTCACGAATAGAGCTGCAATGTCCCCGTGAACCTTTTCCCATGTGTCTATTAGAATCTTTGGATATTCTTGTAAAATCGGCATCATAAGTAGAACAACAACACGGCTTCTGCTTACTTAGATGTGTAACCCTATCTTCTACATCGTCCATACACCCTTCTTCCCACCGAATCACTTCCTCATGCTGCTCACTACTAATAGGATGGGACTTTGCTAGGTAATTATATGAACCACCAAGCCTAGGAATATCAACTCGATGAGGATCATTCTTGAGAAACAAGCCTACAGGAAAAGCTTGCTGGCCTCCTCTGTGTAGGAAACCAACATCAGATGTTCCAGAGTCCTTCATCCAATCACAAATGTCCCCGAACCCCTCAGAGAGGAAATGGAGTACGATACCAAACAAAGAAACAAGTACAGAATTGCTTGAAACACCAGGCGGTGGCAAATCTCGATCTGCACCCCTGTTTTTAAGTAGAATGTTTTGTAAGAATGCCTTGAATACAGAGCCAGGTAGCTGAGGTGGTGATGTGGGTGGCATGAACTGCATTACCAAGCGGCAGAGGTCCCTCTGCTTCTCTTCAACCTGCAGAAGGAATGTGTTAATCTGCTTGTGGATGGAGAAACATATAAGGAAATTGCAAGCCCTTTAAACTTGTTAGTAGAAGGGATGGGTATGTGTGATAGATCAAAAACATCACATGTAATGATTCGTAAGTGAAACATGAACAGAGAAAACTGATAGATGCATTCATTACTGGAATCAAGGCAGTTGCAAAGGCCAGATAAACTGGAAAGCTGGGCAAAGAGAAGATCTATATGATGCAGTAAAATCCATCATATCACCGTCTAAATGTAAGATTTGACGAGAGCAGCCAAGCAACTATAGAATTTTGAATAAGACAAGACACTAGGTAGTGCAGTAATGTATACGTACACATCTCCGATGCATCTTATTCCACCTTTCTACTATTTTACTAAAAAGACCAAGCAAAAAAGAATCGCCAGAACTTCAAAAGGTTAGATTTGTTGTTCGTTTTTATGTGCATTATAGTATTTTTACTTAATGTCCAAAGCCAGCATTACGGATGAAGATTCATGTTACGATTTCCTGGGCAAGTCGACCAAAACGTTCTCTTTATTCTAACAGATACAGCTCAGTGTAAAACTTGATCAAGTAGGAGAGCAATTCAAGTCAAAGGTCTGGGCCATATGACTGCGAGTATAGCATTAAGTTTCAAATAGCTACGATTGCTGGATGTTCCTATTAAACTTAATCAAGTGAGAATGTATCAGTTTAATGGTCAAGACATATTTTTGGCTGATAGGTTGCATTAGTTTTTAATATTGCTACATACAAAATCTATGATGCTCTTTCTCCTCTGAAAGCAGTTCAAAGGTAATGTTGAAATTGGAATAGGACATCAAACATCAAGTGCTCATTACAGCACTGACTACCATATTAAGCGATTTGAGCTTCCATTTCAATGACAATACTCCAGTCACTTATACTTTAAGGACATATAACAATTGATTCATGTCTAACTTGTTCCAAGACTTTCAAGGAACACCATCAAATGCACTTAATCTTAATCAAGTATAAGGTAGCAAATATTAGACTAAGAACCAACATGAGCATGGAACAATGTTGAAGGGAGAAACAAGGACATAAAATACCAATATAAGTTCCGTTCTATCCACAAATAGAATACCTTGTTAATTATTTCTGACAAAGCACCTGTAGTCAGTAACAGGCTAGCCTCATTTGACACATCCTCACACGAACCAGAGAACCATACAGAAGGCATCAGACCTTGAAGATCCTGTTTGTTAGGACTCTTCCGCGACAAAAACCCTTCAAATAAGAGGTCAAAATCTGAAGATCTCCACCACAGTGTCATCACTTCTTCCCGCCTTAAGATGTGGCATGCCAAGGTCAGATATATATATGAACCTGAGTAAGGACAATCTGTAAGGCTCAATGGTGCTGTTTTGCAAAAGGTCGAGAGCGAACTTATTATATGTTCAAACAAAATTCTCGACTCTGGGAATTCTAGAAGAGAATCAAGTATGCAGTCCAAACTCATATAGTCATGTGGAGGATGCATCCTAAAGACCTCCATTATCAGTGATAGAAGTGGACCACAAGCTATATACTTTGTGCTTCCGTCTTCAGCAGCAAGTGTAGAGAATAACTCCTCACATATCCCACGAGAGACAGGGTGCGAAAGTTCTTCAAATGACACAAACCTTTTCAATCTTCGCAATTTCTCAACAGAACTGAACTCTGCCCTTCCCAGACGCTGCATTTCAATTAGCCTTTTAAAACAATTAAGCAAATCAGTAGCAATTGAACTTCTTGTTGGTGGAGGCTGAATGGGAAGGAAACCTTTTACTGGGTACCTGAAAGGGATTTCCCCAAAGTTTAACTCACAACGTTCACCTTGAGAAAGAGAAATTGCTGGATAATATCCCAATCCAGGTACCATCTTCCGAATGCCAATAAATGCTACACCAAGTGAAACTCCATTTCGGTAAAATGATATCTCATCACCATCCAAATCAATACAACATCCAATCACATCACCAACAACCCATGGCTGACCATAATCCTGAGCTTCCTTATTCCATTTACTGACCCTTTTTCCATCGTATGCATACGAATCATCAGCATCACCCACACCCTTGTGATCAGTGAATGGGCAGGAAAGAGTCGCCCAGCCTAGCTGTTGTATACCAGAAGTTTCAAGAGTTACTTCATACATCCATTTCCCTTTCCAGACACAAGCATTGGCCCTTGCACTGCTGAATAGAGAATGACTCTCCATCATCAAAGGCGGTTTGACTATTCGAATATCACCACAGATGCTCGATTCCTCCAATTGAATAACCTGATGTTTACAACCATCACCACCAGCAGTCAAAACCCCTTCTCGTTTTCTGTCTGTACCAGTCTTCTGATTTATTTGGTACTTCAGAAATTCATTCTTTATAACTGCACGAACAACTTCAGCATCTATTGAACAAGAGAGCGGCTTAATACACTTGTATGGAAGATCAAAAATGTGCTCAAGGGTTCGTTCCACAGATTGGTCGCCAAAATCATCACAATATGAAACAAGACGAGCTTTCTGAGAACTCTCCTTCCTATCTTCACCACTCAATACCACAGCCAACCCAGAAGAAAGGCCACCTATACCTATACGTAGGCCGTCTTCTGCCATTAGCAACAATAACACTCCAAGAACAATCAATCTTCACTCACCCTGATCTCAAAACAGCATCCAACGTCCCCGTCAAAACCAAGAAGCAAAAATATCAATCATTCAACTTCCTACATAAAAAAAAACCCAATTCTCACAACAGAAAGCACACTAATCCATCACTATTTCCTTAGTTACCAATGAACTTCCAGCTCCTTTCTCCTACAAAATCAAAACAAACAAACACAGAAAATCAACAAAAACTAAAATTAGAAAAAAGTAGATTTTTCCTCCACCATGAGATTACAAAAAATGAAATCAAGTATCAAAAACTCAAAACTCAAACTCAAATTCAACTTTCAGCTTTGACCTACACTTAATCCCAACTTTAACCTCTAATGATCGTTCAACTAAACTAAACACCCAATTTCCAAAATATAATCCTCATTCCATACTTAAACTCACAGAAATCAAACTTAAATCACCTCAAATTCGAATTCATTTCACAAAAAAAAAAACACAATTAAATAAATAAAAAACGAATAAAGTACATACAAAAAAAACTGAAAGTTCAAATTTCAACGCAGATAAATAGAGTTTAAAACAAATACTTACAGGTAAAGAAGAACAAAACATACCTATAGAACAAGGTAACAAAGGCTTTAAGCTTTGGTTTAATCAAAGAAAAATTAGTAGCGGCGGCTAAGAAATAGTGGGGGTTTTCAGGTACGCCATTGATGAAGAGAGAGAGAGAAAGTAAGAAGAGTTAATTTATTAAGGAAAATGAAGAGTTTAGATTTGATTTTGGTTTTGTTTTCTTTTTTTCCCAATTTTTTTCATTTGGGGATTTTCTGTGTATTTGCCAGAAAGTTTGGAAGTAAAAAGAAGAAAATTGAACCCACGGAAAAAGAAACAGACCGGAACCACACGGCAATTACACACCTGGCGGCTAAGGGCTTCTGGCCCGACCCGTGATTTCGTAAAGGCTAGTGTTGATTATTGGTTTTTTTCTCGAGTGTATCGAGGTTTTGATTCGATTTGTGTTTTATGGTGTAATTTCGTAAAGGCTGGTGTTGGTTGATGTTGATTTATTTTTTTATGGTGTAATTTCATAAAGGCTAGTGTTGATTGTTGGTTTTTTTTTTTCTCGAATGTATCGAACTTTTGGTTTTATAAAAGTCTAATATTGGTTGTTGATATTTTTCCTCGAGTGTATCGAGCTTTTGATTCAATTTGTTTTTTATAATGTGATTTCATAAAGGCTTATATCGGTTGTTGGCTTTCTTTCTTGAGTGTTGGTTATTGGCTTTTTATCTCAAGTATATCAAGATATTGGTTCAAAAAAAAATTATGATGCGAATTGCATCTATAACTTCTCTAAATCTACAATGTTTAAAATATTTAAGGATGCAATGACGAAATAGACCTTACTTGTTATAACATTTAGTATCGATACAATATGTATATAGATAACGTTCCTTTCCCCTTAAAGTACTGTTCTAAATTATCTTAAAATGATAAATCATGATCTACAGGCACGTGTGAAGAATAGACAAAGAAAATTTTTAAAAAATGATACTATTATTAATATTATTATAAAAAAATTTAGTTAATAACTTACCATTACTTTAATAGAAAAATAAAATTATTCAAAAAAAACATTCTAATGATTTTATATAGTATAACAACCATTAGTAACTAATTTATGAACAATAAAATAAAATAATAGAATTTAAAACATACCTCAAATAGAAGAATCTCGCAAAAGAAGATGAGAAAGTTGATTTTTAAAGTATTGAAAGAAGAAAAAAAAATTATTGGGATAATTTTAAACAACTGAGAGGTTATTTATTGAAAGGCGTGCAATAATTAATAATTTAAAAATCATAATTATGACAGTGACTGATAAATCGTGTGACAGTGTCGGTGACTTATAAATAGCGTGATTGTTAGTGACTTGTTGTAATCGCGTGACAGTGTCAGTGACTTATAAATGGCGTGATTGTTAATGACTTGTCGTAATCACGTGACAGTGTCGGTGACTTATAAATGGCGTGATTGTTAGTGACTTGTCGTGTAGTGAGCAGCTTGTCATACGTGAATTCTCATCGGACACTTATTTTCAAATAAATTTTTCATGAAAATGTATGAAAAAGAAAAATACAGTTATTTAAAAAATATATATTCTAATAATATAGTATAATAACAATTAATAGCTAATTTGTGAACAATAAAATACAATAATAAAATTTAAAACATACCTTGAATAGAAGAATCACGCAAAAAAAAAAAGAGATGAATTTGATAGATGAAGAAAGTTGATTTTTGAAGTATTGAAAGAAGAATAAAAATTTGTTGGGGTAATTTTAAACAACTATGAGGTTGTATAAATAGGGTTAACAATAGGGTGCGATAAAAATGTATTAGAACGTGTGCAACAGTCAATAACTTGAAAATTGTGATTGTGGCAGTGACTGATAAGCCGTGTGACAGTGTCAATGGTTTGTAAATTGTGTAATTACTAGTGACTTGTCGTGTAGTGAGTAGCTTGTAACACGTGAATTTTCATCAGACGCTTATTTTTCAATAAAACTCTCACGAAAATATATGAAAAAGAAAATACAATTATTTAGAAAAAAACATTCTAATAATATAATATAGTATATTAACAATTAGTAACTAATTTGTGAACAATAGAGTAAAATAATAAAATTTAAAATTTAAAACATACTTCAAATAGAAGATTCACACAAAAAAAATAGTTTAATAAATGAAGAAAGTTGATTTTTGAAGTATTGAAAGAGGAACAAAAATTTGTTGGAGTAATAACTGAGAGCTTGTATAAATTGGGTTACGACATATTGGTGTGGAGTAGAAAATATATTGAAAGACGTGCAACAGTCAATAACTTGAAAATCATGATTGTGGCAACAACTGATAAGTCGTGTGACGATGTCAGTGACTTGTAAGTTATGTGATTGCTAGTGACTTATCGTGTAGTGACTAACTTGTCACACATGTACTTTTACCAGACGCTTGTTTTTTAATAAAACTTTCACAAAAATCTATGAAAATTTGTTAGCTTTTTTAGAAAATCTTAAATTCCTTTTTTGAAATTATCTAATACTAAAAGGTTTTCCTGTGAACCTTAAAATTTGTTACCTTTTCATAAGTTTTTTATTCTTTTTCTATTTAAAAAAATGTTTTATTCTTTGAAAAAGTTTACTCACTCAAAAAAGGAGAAATATCACGTGATATTTTTTCCCTATTCAGAAGACCTTTCATAATTTTCATGTGATTTTGAATTTAAAAGGCAAATATTTTAAATAACAGCCAGAATAAACATAAAATTAAGCCAAGTCGTAATGACACACTTCAAATAAATAAATAAAATTAAGATAAGTCTCTCAAAGTCGAGCGATTTACTAAAAAAATTAAATGAATAAACGGTTGTTTGACCATCGATTAATGAGTTAGTAATTCCTTCTTTATTTATTTTTCTAAAATGTAATTTTCTTTTATAGGCAATATATCAAATCTTATTCTCTACACATTACTCTAGCGTATGTTTTAATCAAAACTAATTTTCTACAAGACCATACAATTAAGAAAATATCGATAATGACTTATTTAAAAATTTATGAATTTAAGATCATAATAAAACGATTGATTGTGAGAAAAACAACTGAAGAGATTTCAGAAATCTGATCATATGTGACATATTTCAATGCAAATAAATAAAATAAGATTGACAATTGATCGCATAATTTCCATTGTAATTTTCAAACATTCTCCATTTAGCTTTTTATAAGAATTTTGTTTTTCATAATCCGTTGCTTATCTAATGACAAATAATTTAGGAATTGACTTCTTTTTTTGGACATCGGATGTATGCCAATTTACTTTAAAAAGTAAGTTATAAGTTATTGCACATATAATGACAAATAAAAAGATAGCAATTCTTAAACCAAAAGATAATTATTGAAACAATTCAATTTACTTAGTAATGCAAAGCGCGTGCACAAATATAAATATGAACTTGTATGAAAATTTTGTTTATAGTGCGGGACACGTGCAAAACACATGCACAAATTTATATTAGTATTCGATTTATGCTAAATAAATTCATACAAATACTCTATATTTAAATATATTCAATTAGAGATCATATTTATCAAAGTGTCATTATTGTGGAATTAACAAAAATCTCTTAAGTCGATTATCTTGCCTCTTCAATATGACAGAAAAATAATAATTATAAATAAGACAATTTTATTTACATGAAAACTACCAAGAGAAGATCAACGTAAAGTCGATAAGCAATTAACTAATTAATACTATGATATATTCATATGTCAAACATCCACAACTTATTTTGATCTAAGTTTATTCCATTGAGAAGTACTATTATATATCTACTCTATATGTATATGTATAAATTAATGTACTATTACTATAGGTAAACCATGAACCACAAAATAGAGCTACAAAGAATGAGTTACAAAACGATATTTACTCCATACTCTTTGTTCTGATGACTTTTCTTTACAGATATATGTAACGACTTTCTTAATCATTTTATGAATTTTACCTATTTGTCTGAGTTTAACTCTTTCTATAGCTTTTATATGTGATTTATAACCTGCGAAAATGAGTGATACAATTTTTAAATTAAAATAAGAGTTATTTCGTCCTTTAAAAGCAATCTAATTGTATGACTAAAAATCTTTCAGAACTCTCAAATAAAAAAATGAATGTGAAAATTACTTATTAATAAGATGATTATAATTTTTACTATTTTTGTGAAATATTAATAAGGGGGAGGTACGTTATGGACTTATGGTTAAGGGTGTGTGACAAAAAGCATGTTGGGTGAGAGAATTAATTATTCTGTTTTTGTGTACTTCCCCTTATTTAGTATTTTGGTCTTCTATTAAAAAATGCAAACACATAGATAATAAAATGACAACTTCTCTATCTATTTTAATTTATTTGTTTTATGTTAATGTTATATATAATTTAAGAAAAAAATACTTTTCAATCTTGTAGCATAAACTAAAGATATGTCAAATGTATCAAAATGTTCTTTATTTTTTTAGTCTTAATTATGTTACGTGGAAAATTGAAACTAAATATACAATTCTAGTGAAAATCACTTTATAAATACTCCTTTCATTCACTAATTCCTGTACCACGATCACGATACTCAACAACGTAAATTAATGTACATCGTTGTTAGAACTTAGATGTAGTTACTAAGTTGTTGAGAGTTAGAATTAATGTACGAATCATGTGATCTACAACTAACAATTTGTTTAAAGTTCTATAAGAGAGCATGTAAGGCTCATTTGAAGGTAAATATTTGAGATATTTTTTCATTCAATCAATAATGTAAATGGCTCCCTTTTTAAGATATTCTTTCTATTAGCTTATATTTTTTGCTGTGTAGTTTAGATTTCAGAAAGTTAATAGGATCACAATTAAAATAGTGATTGCAAAAACAAAAACAAAAAAAGTAGAAGAGTTTTCAAGGATTTCATATGTGATGACAATATTAAATTGTCTTCTTTATGAGTGGTACGTGATTATTTTTTAGCAGAAACAATTCTTTTTTTTTCTTGAAGTTTTTTTTTTAAAAAAAAATTAAATTGGTATTTTTATATATGTGAATATTGCTTGCAAGTATGGCTTGGCAATGGTAACAAGTAATAACATATTCGTTTCTACCACCAATGGAATTGGAGTGATAATCACGTTAATTTATGTTATGATTTTCATATATTATACACTTAGGCAAGAGAAGAGAAAATATCAAAAATATTTCTTTTAAGTTTGATTGTATTGACTATACTTGAGATTTGTTCCATGATAGTTTTTCATGAAAAAAATCGAGTGCAATTATGTGGTATTGCTGACACAATAGTTTCAGTTGTCATGAATGGTTTTCTATTATCAATCATTGTACATAGTAAGTTCTTAATTCATTCATACTAATGAATGAATTAAGAACTTAGTACGTGCTATGATTGATAAGAAGAAACTGTTTATGACAACTGAAACTACTATGGCAGCAATACCACAGAATTGCACTCAGTTTTTTTCATGAAAAGCGATCATGGAACAGCAGGTATACAATAAATATAGTCAGACTTTAAAAAAGTATTTTTGATATTTTTTTCCTCTCTTGCCTAGGTGCATAATATATAATAATTATAACGTAAATTAAAGACATTATCACTCCGATTTCATTGATGGTAGAAATATTATATTACTCGTTTACGTTATTGGCAAGCCATACCTGCCAGCAATATTTCACATATATAAATACCAATTTAATTTTTTTTAAAACTTCAAGAAAGAAGAAAAAAAATTGTTTCCTATGGAAAATAATCACGTACCACTTAGAAGGAAGGTAATTTAATATTGTCATTACATATGATATGAGATCCCTAAAAACTCTTCCATTGTTTTTCTTTACGATCACTCTTCTAATTATGATCGATCAAATTCTATTAAATCTGACTCACAGTGATCATTTATCAAAAAATGACTCCGGTTATTAAATGATTGAACAACCCGGAGCAATTTACTTATGATATTTAGTTAACATTCATAAAAAGCATCTAATAAATTATGAGGTGAATCCATCCTGTTTAACAGAAAGACGGATATTCCTTGCTCATTATCAAACAATCACTTATTCACAAACTTCGTGTGGAGAAAATCGTTTTCATTTCCCATCTCATGATCCTATATTAACTTTCTGAGAAATAAACTATATATGTGATTCTATCATCATGTGACATCTTCGCTTCTTGTTAGATGATTAAAGAGCCAGATTTTTCAATCTATTGAAAAAAAAAATACAATCTGAAAATTACATCACTAGTGTAATAATATATAATAATCTAAAATAAACAGTAATATCAACCATTGCTCATCATTTCCTACCAATTGCAAATGTTATGACCTAATAACAAATGTGACTTCTTTGTCATTATTTTTTGAGAACACAATAATTCAAGTTGTTAATTACATAGTATTTCATCTGTCTCAAAATAAAAGAGCTTCTTGCTCTTTAGGTTTGAAGGCGGCAATCTAGCTTTTACTGAAACAAAACAAACGAACATCCAGAGTGAAGTTTCAGACTTAAGGCTAAGACATCGAGATCTCGAGTAAGTGTTTACATAATCTTCTTTTGTTCGAAGAAATGATTCATCGAAATAATGAGTCACCATTGATATCGGTACATCTGAAATCGGACACTGAAATCGTCATTTTCTCGTCTTTCACTCATCGAATGGTGTGTGTCCTCTCCCCTTTTGAGAGGCAGATTTGGTACACTATTTCCTCGGATAGAGACAGAGCTAAAGCAGCCTGTCTTACAACCTATAGACCTTACCTCACTAATCGTTTATTTTCTCTCGAGATTTAGTAAAAATTACACATTAAAAAATTAACAAATACAATATGTAGTTTACTGAACTATCTTTATTTAATAAATATCTCTTAAAATTTGAACACTATTAAGTATATGGAATATATATAAGGATATTGTTGAAAAACATGAGTACTTTTTCTTGTCTTGAATTTCTAAAATAACACTTATTCCGGAACAATTTATTTTTTTGCTAAGACACATTTATTTTGAGACTAAAAGAGTATTTGATTTGACATATTGACTAATTAAGTTGGGTAATATTTAAGCTTAGGGGAACCATTCATGTTGGATGACTTGTAAACTTAAGATTGTGAGGGGGAAATAGTTGTAAAATGGTAAACGGATTTGAAAGCAACACATATTATTGATGATTTATGACAAAATGCTAATTAATTTAGCATCAATAATTCAATTTTAAAACAGAAATAAACATGAAAAAAAATTGTGATATTTTGAATGTGAAAATAACACTTGTTAAAAGAAAGGGATGTGAAGAATTAATATTACTTTTTTTATTAATCCTTATGTTTGGTCGTTGCCTTTTTAAGCATGTGAAGGAACTCAACTTTCCAAGAAAAGAGAAAACAATAAAAGGTATGTGAAAAACAATTCTCTAATTTATGATTAAGTACCCTTCAACAATATTAATTAAATTCATATTGTTAAATAACTATAAGACTCTTTCATATCATTAAGTTCTTTATTACATGTAGTCTAAAGTAGGATAGTTGAAGAAACCATATCAATAATTTTCTAAGGTTTTGATAGAGTCCGAATTTTTATTAAGAAGTGTCAAAATATAAAGAAGTAAATTCACGAAGATGTTAAAGAATACCAATATGTAATATATACACATAAAAATAATATTTTACCTAGCTTCATAATATAATTATCCTCCACAAATTAAATATGGAATGTGAATAATTCAATTAATTTGTATGGGGAAAAACATATGCATGATCAGTTTGACTTAATAATAAAAGGAAGAAGTACAAGTTGCAAAGTAGTAGGAATTTCATGAGTCACATATATAGTGTTCATTAAACATATATACATTGTTATGTTAATTAAGATTATGGAGTACTATGTCCAAATTAAAAGTGACTACTATAATATTTTTAAGTCATTAAAATTCTGATTTGCTAATTGATAATCTAATTATTGAATAGGGTTGGAGGGTGTGACAAGGGAGAGTAGCTAGTAGAGACTATTCCAACATTTATAATTAATTAATAAGTGTAAAATTGTAGTTCTAGTTCTTTTATTATATCGTGAAAAGGTTAAAATTTGTTTATGTACTATATCTGAGATTGCTCAAGTCTTTACTTTTTATTTACCAACTATACATTGTCTAATCATATCCAGTTTTCTCCCTATACGCTCCTCTAAAAATTCAATTTGTGTGTATTCTTTCCCAACTCACGAAGAGCGATTCTTGACGAAATTGTCATATATGAAATTGAGTACACTTTTGTAAAGAAATGACCCATTTATTTCTCGAAAATAGATGAAAAATATCATTACACCACAACCTAGTCCTTCTTAATAGTTGTACTATTTATATCTTCAACATTCCTACCTATATATTCACCCTCCACCCCCACATCAACATAGGGCGTATTTGTTTCTTGTTATACTTTTGTATCGAATTCATTTGTATGTATTTGCTACTGATTATACATTTGTATCAAGGGTAGATGTTTCTTGTTATTTATTTTATATCAATGTATTCAAATATATCCGTAACTTATTATAAATTTATATCAATATATTAAGTGTACTAGCTAGTTCCTTTATCATACACTTATATTATGTTTTTTATAGTTTCATAACAAAAATATACTTATATGAATAATTATTTTTTAAGAGTTGTACAAAATCAAAATGAACAAGTAAAAATAAATATAGAAAACATTTATTTTTAATTTAACATGTGGTGTTTTGTGCGCTTTAAGAATTGTTGAAAAGCAGTAACTTATAGATTAACTATTTGACTCAAATTTTATGTGTATAAAAATTCGTCAAAGAAAATACAAAATGCTACTTAATAGATTTGAAATCTAATAAATCAAATGAGTTGTGATAAATAGATTATTTCAAAATTCAAACTTCTAAAGTTTAAAGAATATTGAATCCATTCATAAACTTTTTAACTAGTTAGAAATTATCTGTTTTACAAAAATAAAAAAGGTACAATAAAAAATTTCAAGGTTAAAAGCTTGAAGTAGAAGAAATGCATGCAGCTACAATATATTACATAGTGTTATGGATCAACACTAATTTAATGGTAGAAGCTAATCATCCACATTATGCTTAGTACGTCCTCGAGTATCTAAATATCGAAATCCCTTTGTTTGTTTTTTAATCGTGGAATTTGGGTCAACTTGAACACACCTCAGTTAGTTCCACGAGATATCTGTTATCTCCTACCATTGGCCACCAACACAACAAGTATATCAGGTAACTTTGTCCACTAAAATTAGGACAGATGGAAAGAAATCAAATATTGTTGTTTACATATCAACACCATGCAATTTTTTCGTTCGTGTTTCTAATTAAAAAATTAAGCATGACATCACAATTCGAATCATAATTCATATAAACAAATACTAGTGTTTTACGGCCATTAAAGCTAGGTTAGTTTTTTCGCTACTTATTATTAATCACCTATCGTCATCTCAATTTATATGACAGTGTTTGACTTAACACAAAATTCAAAAAAAGAAAAAGAAAATATAGAATTTTCCGAATTTATAATCTTTATCTTATCATGAAGCATATCATTATGTGTAAATATTAGAAAAAACACTTGTTACCATTTTATATCATTCGAATATCTACTTTATTAAACATGACCGAAGTGTACATTACATATACACTCGGTTGTATATGGTGTGTATATATTATGTATATGTATGTTTAGTATATGTATATTAGTATAAAAAAGATACACATTATCTATCCCTAAGCATTTTTTTTTGAAAAAACACTTGTTATATTTGGTAAACAGAAAAATCCATTTTGTATATATAAGAATTTTTCACCAATCTTTTATTTGGAGCCAATATTTTCCTTCTTATTATCAAAGATAATGGGCCAACTTGCTCGTAAGCCCAATGGGCCTTTTGAAATAGGACTGGCCCGTTCTCAGTCTAAAGATGTAAGGAAATTACACTCAATGATCTTTAAAATGGATAGGATGAGGTGGGGGATTGGGGGCGTTGAGTAGATGGAGAGGAAACAATGAACTTGGATTGTCACGTATAAAGCTTGTTTTCTCTATTTTTATCATAGAAGTCACTTTTCTCATTTTTAAAGAACTGGTATTATTTCACAAAATATTTTGACCACCTAAATATTTCCTGAAAAATGTATTTTTCCTCCTTGCAAAACACACCCTAAGTAAACAACACAAATCTCACTAGTTTAGGGCCTAATTACTTGAGTTTACAAAATTAACATTCATGTCAGATATCAATCTCCAGATACATGTATCTCACATACATGCAGGAGGGCAAAATTAGTTGTACTTTGCTCCATATATACTATGCCCAAATGAATTCACATGTATGTATATGACTCTCTTGCTCGTCTCTCTCCCTATGTATACGTATTTCAGAATGTATTCGGTATCCCATGTATATATATATGTAGTGTGATTCTCATGTATCTAGGATACGCAGACTCTCTCACTCGCCTCTCTCATATCTCGCTCGCCTCTCTCCCTATGTATTTGTATTTAAGAGTGTATATATCTGACTGCAAAAATACATGTACCTAGGTGTATTTGATTTAAAATCTGATATGAAATTATTAATTAGTGAGATAATATGTAATTATTTTAAATCATAGAGAAATTAGTAAATATGATAGGAATGTTTGTGACTGTTCTTGAACCATCCCCCCAACCTTAAAGAAAGAAAGAAAAAAGAAGAAATTGTTGTCAACGTGGCCGGCAACCATATGCCACTTTCAAATACCAAGACAACATTGAGAAATGTTAGACCACCTAGCACTAAACAAGATATATTAATTTGATATCACACTAAAAAAATAATTATGTCATTTGACAATATAAAAAAGTTGATTACACAGCATATGAGTGTAAAAAAAGCAAACTTTATATAGTATGTCAGCCAACGTATCAAAGAGAAAAATAAAAAAAATAAAATTATGTATGGTCAAACTAAACTAACACAAGTATCGTATTTGAATTTTACCACTAGAATTATTATATAAATTGAGCTCTTATATATATAAAAAAAAATACAAAACTTGACTTGATTTAATAATAAGTAAACTTTATATAGTATGTCAGCCAACGTATCAAAGAGAATAATAAAAAAATAAATTATGTATGGTCAAACTAAACTAACACAAGTATCGCATTTGAATTTTACCACTAGAATTATTATATTAATTGAGCTCTTATATATATAAAAAAAAAATACAAAACTTGACTTGATATAATAATAAGAAAATTTGTGGAACTTTATTACCAAAAATCGAATATTCTTAAGTGGTGTAAAGGGAAAAGAATTCGGCATTAATTAGCATTTATATTTACTAGAGCAATACAAGACTACAAGAGTATAATTAATTAAAAAAATTAAAATATAAAGGCAAGCATTATAACTTGAAGTTTTAATTAATTAATCTAATTCTTTTTACCACTTTTGGTATGCACTAAATTAAAGTATGCGGCAGTGTCGATTGTCCAATTTTTGGTGACAAATCTTGAGATAATTTATTTTAAGAGTGATTTATTAATAAAAAATAGTTGAAATAAAATAACTAAACGCAGAATGTAATGATTCAAGCAAATACGAAGTCCTTGTTTTATTTTCAATTCTTCTTTCTTCACTTTTTTATCGTGAGCTGGAAAATTATAAGGTCTCGTAGCCAAATCTTATCTTATATTGATATATATAGTATTTTGAATACATGGGTATACTCAAAACTTACTTGCCGCCCACTAATCAAAACCACATAAGCTCTTCGTTTTCCAGTTTGTAAAATCAAAACAAATTTTTTCAAAATTTATTTTTAAGAATGTTTTTGGTTTGGGTGAGACAAATTGCAACTTCTCAAGGTCAAAATATAGGTCATTCTCTAAAAGCTCAGATGCTTTTGTTTGGATCCTTTCACTTTATCCTGTTCCATCTTGTTAATTTTCTACCTTTTTTTTTCTACTTCATTACTTTATTTAATTTGTAATGTTTATTTTTCATCCATAAATAAATCATTTAAGTTGAATATGGTTTTGATAAGAAATTTTTAATAACATCATATTCAGTGTTATCTCATAAATGAGATCTGGGGAGAGTAACGTAGAGGGTACGTAGTCTTACTCCTACCGGCCATGAGAAGGTAGACAGACTATTTTCAGTAGATCCTCGGTTCAAGTAACGCATATCAAAATCAAGTATGAAAAAGAAAATACAGTGACGAAGAAGTCATTCAAAAAATAAAGGAGGAGAACAAAAGCAACAATAAATCATACACTAGTTGATAGCAAAACTGATAACAAAAACCTAACAATTCTCAACTACTTACTAACATTCTATCCTAATCATCGACCTCCATCTCCTATCTAGGGTCATGTTCCTCGGTAAGCTGCAAGAGTCTCATGTTCTGTCTAATCAACTCTCCCCAATACTTCTTCGATTTACCTCTACCTCGACTCATACCAACCATAGTCAACCTCTCAAACCTCCTCACCGGGGTATCTGTGCATTTTTTCTTTACATGTCCGAACTATATATCTTATTCTCACATCCTCATCTTGTTCACCACAAAAGTCACTTCCACCCTGTTCCTAATATCTTCTTTCCTAATCTTATCTCTCCTAATATGTCCACACATCTATCTCAATATTTTTAATTATCTTCACTAATTTTATAATATTCTGAACGTATGAGTTCTTGATCGATCAACACTTTGCCTTGCGCAACATTATTAATTTAAACATTTAGCTTAGTTGATTAAAGAGACAGCTAATAGGGATAGCATAATGAATGTACTTCACTATTTTCTGCAAATTGACATTTGGCACATTTTTGTAACAAGAGTTAAGCTGAGCTGGTATTAATAATTAGCTAAATCTACACTAAATTAGTATGCCATATTAGAAGTAGCTAGAAGCAAAGCCAACTTATTTGATGACTCATCATGCATCTCCCTCCTAGAGAAGCAGATTTTAGTCATCAAAATGCATCTCCCTCCTAGAGAAGCAGATTTTTTTTAAAAAAATTATTGGAGTATGAAAAGAAAATTATAATTTTTTTTCCAAAAAAGTTGTTTGATTGAGGAGGTGGCAGTGAATACAATTTTTTGTTAGTAAGCGTGTACATTATTGTAGAATAGTAGAAGGAAAACAAATATAATTTCCTCGAATTGCAAGTCATGATTTTATAGAACAAGGAACCATGAGTGTTTGGTACGAGGGAAATGTTGGGTTCATTGTATAATGTGTGAATGGATAATGGTACAAAGAATAAAGATTGGTGCATTAAAAATGTGAAAGTCCTGCAATTATGAATGAATTTATTCCATTCATGAATACTCATGTCAAATAAATGTAACCTTTCGTATTTCCATGCAACCTCTCATATTTCTAGGCCACCTTTTCACATTTCATACATGAATCATTGTGGGCTATAAATATCTGAATTTTTCTCAGATATTGGGTAGCAATTTTAAACAAAAGTTAGAAGACTACATAGTAAGAAAAAGTTTCTGTTTTTCAAAACTTCAAGTGTGATCACAAGCCATTGAGTGGTTCGCCGGACAACAAATTTGAGGTACCGCTATATGTTTGTCGTGAGTCATTTTATCCTGGGAGGATATATTCCATAACCTCGGGTACTTGAGGGGAATAATTTCCTTAAGGAAACTCTGTGAATTAAGAGGACTTGACTTTTCTTCCTCTTCATCTTGTTGATTATATGAATTTTTTCTGTCAGAATTTTGTTAACATTGGATATTTCATTATTTGTATGAAATTAGTTTGAAGTCATTTTGCACTACGGAAACTAACAGGAAATACTTTTCAAAAATAATTCTTTTAGAAAAATATTTTTTATTGAGAGGAAAAATACCCGTCATGTTTTTATCTAGTTGCCAGAAAATATTTTTGATCAAATGTTTTTTTGTTTTACTTCCCTAAAACTTTGAAGTTAGTGATAGCTAACTCGTGCTTTTCAAAGAAAGAGAACCATTGGTTACCTTTCTTAGCATTATATGTGGCTAAACTCAGATAGATTCTTTAGGAAGGGTGACAAAGTCCTTTGTAAGGACTGCAAGGTTGTCCCGAGTGATAATTTTAATATCCACCATAAGCTTTTGATGATGGACTTGGAGATTAAGCGACAGGGGAAGGAGAAGACTTCATATGATGACCAATCAAGGATTAAATGCAGTGGATAGACCCTTGTCCTTTCTTGGGAGATGGGGGAGAAGTTGATGGCGATGGGGAAAGTTGCTAGATATGTGTTAGGGATATCAAGGGGTAATGTTGGTGGTCATCAAAGGGATTGGTGGTGGAATGGAGAAGTCCAAGGCAAAGTGAAAGTAAAGAAGATTGCTTATGCAAAGTTGGTGAAGTGTAATAATAAGAAAGAGAAGCGGAAGAATAAAGAAATCTATAAGGCGGCGAAGGTGGAGGCTAAGTTAGAGGTTAAAACAACAAAGACAGTAACTTTCAAACGCTTGTATATGTATTGAGCTAGGAGACAAAGAGAGAGATAAGAAATTGTATAAGTTCGCGAAGGCGAGAAAGAGGAATCCTGACACATGGATCAACTTAAGTGTACTATCAAGGATGAAGAAAATAAGGTGTTGGTGGTAGAGACCCTCATTAAGCGAAGATATCAATCATACCTCCATAAACTCTTGAACGAAAAAGGGGATAGAGACATTGTGTTGGATGATTTGGATCACTCTAAGAGACATCAGAATATTAAGTACCGTAGGTTTATTAAGGTTGAGGAGATCAAGCGTGTTATTAGTAGAATGAGCAGGGGAAGAGTGACCAGACCAAATGAAATACCGATGGAGTTTTAAAAGATCGCATACATGATAGGTATAGAGTGGTAAACTAAGGATTCTTGTGGGTTTTGGAGGATCCAACTATAGAATAATCAAGAACGGAGGGATTTCTCTCCCTTTCCACCCGATTCTTTGAACGTAAGAACATTGATTTTAAGAATTTATAAGTCATTTCCCTTCCCCAACCCTGATTGTCCATCCTGAGAGCAAATAATAAATGCAATATTCCACTTAGTAAATAGGGTTCTTTGGTCGGTCTGTGACCCATGCATGTCGAAGGCATCCTTGAGGTGAACTCATAGTTCCTACTTGATGAAGATGATGGGATCGGTCCATGAATTTTTTCCTTTGCTTTTATCTTATTTCCCTCAAAGGATTGAAGAAAGATGGTGCATCATAAATTGTTCGCAGATCTTCCAGACATAGAACGCACGCTGTTTAATGTCCTTTTTAAGATTGATGACCAAAATGTTTGAAGAACAGAGGTGGAGTAAAATGATATCGTTGTACAAGAACAATGGTGATTCAAAACTGTAACAACTATAGGAGTATCAAGTTATTATGTCATTCTATGAAAGTTTGAGAGAGAATGGTGAAGATGAGGGTGTGTCCATTTCTAAGAACCGAATTCATAATGGAGCGATCAACTACAAAAGGCATCCATCTTGTGATCAGACTGGTTGAAATATAAGCAAAGAAATATACACTTAAATATAAGGAAAGAAAGATGGACTTATATATATTGTTCATTGACCTTGAAAAAACCTACAACAATGTCCTGAAGAAAGTCCTCTAGAGATGTCTAGAGGCTAGAGGTGTATTGTTGGCCTACATTAGGGATATAAAAAACATGTATGATGGAACCTAGACTCAGTTAGAACAATGGGAGGAGAATCAAAGCACTTCCCAATTGAGATGAGATTGCTCCATGGATCAATTCTTAGTCCGTTCTTATTTATTTTGGTGATGAATGAATTGACGCGGTATATTCAAGATGAGGTGTCATGGTGTATGCTATTTTGTGGTGATATAGTACCGATTGAAGAGACACGCAATAGAGTTAATGTTAGGTTGGAGATATGGAGACAAACTTTAGATGCTAAAGGGTTCATGTTGAGCAAGACCTAAATAAAAATTTGGAGTGCAAATTTAATGATGCAATGCATGAGGCAGGCGTAGAAATGAGGTTTGACGCAGAAACAATCCCCAAGAGAGTTAGTTTTAAGTATCTTGGGTTTGTCATTCATGAAACTGGAGACATCAATGATGGTGTCACACATCGTATTGACACGGCTTGGATAAAGCGAAGACTTGCCTTTGGAGTCTTGTGTGATAAAAAGGCACCACCAAAACTTAAAGGTAAGTTTTATAAAGTAGTGGATAGACTGACTTTGTTATATGGGGCCGAGTGTTGACCAATCAAGAGCGCTCATATTTAAAAAAATGCAAATTACATAAATGAGGATGCTAAGATGGATGTGTGGACATGATACTAAAAGCGATAATATTAGGAATAAGAATATCATGGACAAAATGAGGAACGCAAGAATATGATGGTTTGAAATACGAAAAGGAGTTAGTATTACAAACTTTAATACTAACATTTAGTGCTATGTTGAATTTTGAG
The DNA here is from genome assembly GCA_018342035.1 of Solanum appendiculatum. Taxonomy (NCBI): domain Eukaryota; kingdom Viridiplantae; phylum Streptophyta; class Magnoliopsida; order Solanales; family Solanaceae; genus Solanum; species Solanum appendiculatum. The sequence continues at coordinate 503,550 of JAGDQO010000292.1, forward strand.
TTTATTCACAATTCAAGATGCTCACCTCGTTATAACCTTTTCACATGTTTTTGGCATCTTTTAGTTTTCACAATTTAAGAGGCTCAGATCAATTGATGATTTTGCAATCCCATTCAACTATTTGAAACTCAAGAAATGAAGTTAATTGGAGCTCAAATTAAAATGAAACCTCTCAAAGCCAAGAATTAAGATTGACCATTTAGTTCATTCTCAAGTCAGAACAAAAAGGGGTCAAATATAATTTAAATTTATCTACAAAACTAGCTTTCTTCAACAAACTTTATATCTTAAAGCCAAAAATGCCTCAAGATAAGGTACAACTATTGATGTGGAGCATGATCAAGAAATCTTGTCATGCAATCTCTTTCAAAACTCTTTTTTAAAACATGATCTTATAAGATGAAATAAAGTAAAGATAATTAGCATCTTTTTGTTTCTGCACCTTTTAACTCCTTCAAATAAACTCAGGTATGAAGATTTAATTTTAGTGTCAAATCATAGCCTTAAGTGATTGATTTAATATACATGGAATCCATGGGAGACACCAACAAATACAAAGGAGGAAAAAAAGAATTTATGCACTTCCTCCTCCTTTTTCTACTTTTCTTTCCTTAGTGTTGCAAATATATCATATCTTGTCACGCACTCAAAGGTGTGGCCTAGAAATTAAATAAATTGAGTATAAACCTTGTAGATTAGGGTTTAATTCCTAACTAAGGCAAAAAAAAGAGAGGATGATTTCTTCCCATTTAAACCGAAGTCATGGTAGATAGAATCACCTGATTATTACGTTGATAACATAACAAATATCTGATAAAATAATTAATCAAGGTGCGAAAAATATCACCCGGACATCACTATAAAAAAAAGAAGAAGATACCTTTGTTATCTTTTTGTGCATTTTAATGCAAACACCATCCAAGAATTTGAAATCTTGAAAAGATATTAATTTGCATGTGAAGTGAAGGATTGCTTGAAATCTTTTATCGAACATAAACGTCTCCTCCAATGTCAAATAATAAGAAAGAATTCATTCAATTTTCTACTAGCACCAATGAATAGTTATATATGGGCCAAGATAAATTTTGTTTCCCATAATAGGAATGATAAACTTATAATTGGATGCCTTTTGTTTGGGAACTTGTTGAGCTAGAAATGGAGATACAATTAATATATTTTTAAATATCAAATATCTTTATTCCCATATGCATTTACAAATTACAATTTTGAGGAATATATATTTTGCCATTGAATTATTGTACATTATGAATGGTGATATATTTTTGGATTTGACTTATACACGTGGTCTAAGATTTTTTTTTTTTTTTACATTATCAATATATTTCAACATGTTGTGATAACCTGCCTTATTTAGTTTTGAGGTTATTTATATTTTATATATAAGAAAGTTTTTTAAAAATTTTTTTTTTTTTTTCTTACCTCAGATGACTTTTTTTTATGTTATGTTGTCGTTCGTGTATATAAAAGTTAAAGTTTATTTATTTGTAAAAGAGATATCGAAACATGAATAACTCATAATATTGAAAAATAGTCATCATAAATAATAATATATGAAATATGAATCGGAGAATTATAGTTTTTAAGAACTGAAACAATACTCAAATTTTCACAATAATTAAAAGATGAAAAAAAGAGAAGATGAACTCTATTTTATAATCAAGAATTTTCTAGAAAGATATGATTCCAAGAACAATACAAGAACTCTTGGTCCTACCCTCTTTGGAAAGCAAAAATATACCAAAAGCTAGCTTTAAATCATTAAAAAGAAAATTCAATAATATTTTTTAACCTACAAATTCGCAAATTCAAAAGCACTTTCAGTAGAAAAATAAATTGATAGGTAATTCATCAATAATATTTTAAAAAATGTTTACGCATAAGTTGTATGTATAAGTCAAAACTCAATTAGAAATTAGTACTAATTAATGTCATTCTTCAATATTTGGTTAAACAAAAGGAGCTAAATTTTTGGTTATTTTGTCAACTCAAACAAAAGGTCACATTATAATTAAAGCATATTATGAATAATAATCTCCACGAAGCCGCCCACTCACACTCACCTTATAGTGGAGTTTGTGGCAAAGTTTTCCATGTCCAAAACAAGAAGAAAAAGCTCATAACACAAGATTTTTTTATATAGAAAAGGTATACATTATTATATGATGGAGATCCTCTCCATTATCTTTTTATCCATTTTCTCTTCTTCATTAACATGTAGAGATAATTACAACAACAATATATTCAATATAATCATATAAGTGTGATATGATGCTGACCTTATCCAATACTTTTGTGGGATAAAAAAATTGTTTCTAATAATTAAGTTTATATATTTTCATATAAATTTGTAATTGTTAAGCTTAAATTGCTTGATCAATGCGAGTAAATATATACATAAATTGTGATACTCAACACCTATTGAGCTAATTCAAATTCACGTTGAGTAAATCTAGCGAAAGATAAATTTCATCGACATGACTTGTGGTTAAATGATTGGAATCCCTCCACCCTTAACTAGAGTCTTAGCTTCCAGTCTTGGGTACGGAAAAAATCTTATTGGGAGTATCGCTCCTAAAAATAAGTCCTACAATGCGTGATCAAATTCGAATTCATCATATTTCAATACTAATATCGAACAACGGAAAATAAATCCTTTTAAAGATCAACTCTTACGAGATCCATCCTTTTGAAGTTCAACTCATAATTTTATATATATCCTTTTTATGTCTCCATCAAACCGTCTGTCCACTCATTTTTCTATTGTTTCTTTTTCCTTCTATTTGTTAGCTTAAAAGCCCCCCTTCTCTCCCTTTCAATATTCCAAAACCAACTAACACAAAATCCCAAAACAACAAAAAAAAATAACTCCTAACATCTCCTCTTTTAATTTCTTTCTTCTTCATCATCATCATTATCATTATCATCATCATGACAGGGAAAAAAACCCTAAATAGCCCGGAAGAGAGCCCGTTATCGGGCAACACATCCGATAACTTCTCTAAAGAACTAGACAAGTTTCTCCCTATAGCCAATGTTAGTCGAATAATGAAAAAATCTCTCCCAGCCAACGCGAAAATCTCCAAAGAAGCCAAAGAGACCGTTCAAGAATGTGTGTCTGAGTTCATTAGCTTTATCACGGGCGAAGCATCGGATAAATGTCAAAGAGAGAAGAGGAAGACCATCAATGGAGATGATCTTTTATGGGCTATGACAACATTAGGGTTTGAAAATTATGTTGGATCCTTAAAAGGTTATCTGAGTAAGTATAGAGAAAGTGAAGGGGAAAAAAATATTATGGCTAGAAATGATGAAACTTCTCATGAACCAATTATAACTAGTACTAGTAATAATATTATTAGTACTAGTTATAGTAGTAATAATAATGTGACAAAATTCTCACTAGAAAGGACTGAATTTATTCAGAGCTTTAATAATGGGAATTTTTCACAAAATTCTGGTGAGAACTTGACATCTAAAGCTAATCTTCATGGGGTTGAATGGTAGTTTTTGAAAAAAAAAAAATTATGTTCTTGTTTCTTAACATATTGCATACACCTTTTTTTAGGTTATGTTTATTTTTCTTTTTTATTTTTATATTAACATATTTTATTGCTTTTATATATTAAACTTGTATGTGTTAAGTATTGTAGTTGAATTTATAGGTTTGCTGATTATGTATCTTTCTGATGTAATGAATGAGCTGATTCATCAATGTCATGTTATTATTAATATTTAGTCAAATAGTTGTTGGGCTTAATTAATTGATTAATTAAGAATCAAATGCTAACTTCAATTTTGAGAAAATGCTTTTAAATTATTGAAAGTTTTTTTACGGATTAAGTTGACCTATAACAACACGTAATTCTACATATATAGTAAGCTTGAATATAAATAGAGTCATTACCTATTAATTGAATTGACGATGGGGTAAAAGTTATTTACAATGCGTGATATAAAACTTCAATCCTTGGATACTATAACAAAAATAGTTTTTAGCGGAAATAAATATACACATTAACAAAGGGTGTTAAAGTATTTACCGGCATTACTTAATTGCCATTAGATCCAATGTCGTTATAGGTTTTAGGGATATTTACAAAGAGTATTGCTACTAAAAAATAAAAATACATATTTAGTGACAATTAAAGTATTACCATTAATTAATTACCAATAAAGATCATTTTTGATATAGTGCGAGGAAACTTCATATGGAATTTAAGAGGATTATTAGTTAGTCTAAGAGTTCCCTCTATATTATTAATTTAAATATGGGTTCAATGAAAATAATAAGGAAATGACTAAGTATGAAGCTTGTGTTTCTAGTCAATATTATAGTATTCATTAATTAACTATATATAAGCCTGCGTCTTGATTAGCATATATGCCTATATAAACTAATAAATATGTTTGCCCCTTTGCCCTACTATTAATCATAAGAATATCATCCTTAAATCATGGATTGCATTTTACTATCATGGATCCTAAAGGAAATTAGCCTAACCAAGTGGTTTATTTTGAATGACAACCTGAATTTTTTGTAATAAATATAGAGAAGGATTATCATTGAACTAGAGTTCAGCAAAATAAGGTTAAGAAGGTGAGTACCAAATTATTTCATGATTGAGCTATACAAGAAATTATCAGCATGCTACTAATGAGAGAATTTGAACTGATTTTTAATTTTTCACTCGATGTTCGATATTTATATTGAAACTCGATTAAATTAGAATTTGCGTCCGAAAGTCCCATAATAAGGGATAAAACACCCTAATACTCCTTAATTTTTTAATTTGACTTAATTAATCCCACACTCTAATGATAAACGAAGCCGAAATTTTTTACTATGGTTAAGGCACCACCAACATTGAATATGGCATGTAGTTGTATGTTCGTTGACAGATTTATTTTGATACGATACTTTTTTGTGTAATATAATTTATATTTTCGTTTTTATCATTGCTACTTTTTTACTATTAATCTTTTAAAAATAAAATAGTACTTAAAAATTTTGTGGAGTACATTTAATTTATTTATTTATTTAAAAATATTGTATTATTTTTGTTAAATTTTTTAAATAATGATTTATTTAGTTAAAGATTGCTAGATTTAGAGAGAAAATCAAGATTTGAAAAATTAATTTTTGTTTCTTTTCAGCATCAGATGTAACTTTTTTTCAAACATCAACAAAAACGTTAATTTTTTTTTAAAAAAAAATTACAAATTTATTTTGAACACCAAAATATGTAGTTTTGATTTACCATCATCTGATTTAATAAAAATATTAGGAAGAAAATTCAAAATTTCATTTTTCATCAAGTATAAAATGTGGATCCACAACCATTTTTAATTTTATTTTTATATATTTAGTGAAATGTATTGTTTATGATGGGATTTATATTAATTATAAAATTTATTTTATTTTTTGTTATTTTTATTCTAGGTTTATAAAAATTCGTCAAACTAACATACAACTACAACAATAATAACATATCCAATGTAATCTCAAAATTAATATAATATTAATAATTAAAAAGGAAAAGCAGCGAACACAAGTTTAAATTTTTTTTATGCATTTCTTATATTTATTCAACTCAATTTATTGTGTAAGAGCCGTTTGGATGGGATTTTAAGTTGGTCAAACTAACTTTTAAATCAATTTTTGACTTATTAGAGTGTTTGACAATTATAAGAATAACTTAAAATAAGTCAAAAGTAACTTAAAATAAGTTAAAAGCTAAAAGTAGGGTTCCCCTACTTATTTTTTTTAACTTATAAATCATTGTACTTTGACCAAGTATATTACTTTTTTACCCTTAATTCTTTTATAATGTTAACAACTTTAAGGGTATTTCAGACATTTTAATAAAAAAAGTGACTTTCAACACTTTTTTGCCAGACACATCAATAAACACATAACTATTTATTTTTAAAATGACTTTAAAATAACTTTTTAAAAATTACTTATTTTAAGTCAATCCAAACGGATCTAAATATATTCCTCATTCTTGTTAGTGGTGGCATTTTTACTTTAAAGGAAATAAATGGCCCACTTTTATTCATGTGTCAAAAAAATAAATTGCCTCTGCCATGATAAAATTTTTCAACCAAACTCTTCGTTTTCTTCCAAAGTCAAGATTCCATGGATCACTCGCCTCTATCTCAACCCGTCGATCCACCGCCGGCGCCGACCGCCGACGACACCATGGCTTCCGAAATTCTACCGGAATCGTCAAATTCCGGCGTCTTGAAGAAGAAAATGAAGAAGAAAAAGAAAAATAAAGCATGCGTCACCGACCCTTTTGACCCTCATTCTTCCACTGCATCCTATTCATCATCATCTTGTTCTGCGACGTCGTTTCCACAATCTACTCAAAGGGGTATTAGGGTTTCCACCGGTCGTCGGAACCCTAGAGTCATTATTGACTCCGGTAGACTGAAAAGCGACAATGTTGAAGCCCTTGCACTTCCTCTCGGCATGTCTATTGCTGCTGTTCTTGCTCAGGTTTAGTTTTTTTTTAAATTTGCGTATGGAAATGTACTTTCTTTAGTATTGCAAATGGTGATCTTAGTGATACCTATTTACTTTTATTTTTTATATGTTTCTCTTGTGGGAAGGGTGGCCCAGCTAACAGTAAAATTCTGAACCTTTTGAGGATGTAAGATTAGTCTTTTATGCCAATTGTTGAGCTTGGGTATTGGTTATTAGCTGGTAATATTCGTATTTGTTAATGGGTTCTTGTGGTTACTAAATACTGTAATTTAGAATTGTGGATGGAAATTGTTTGATACTATCTTTTTTACATTGTTTGGTTACGCGGAAAAGCCTCAGTCTTTTCGGGAAAGTTGTGCTATTTGTGTTGAAAGAAGTGATTTTGATATTAATTTCTTATTGGAAAGAAGTGATCTTGATATTGGTATTGGTATTAAGCTGGAAAAGATGCTTTATTGGTTATTGGTGTTTCTTGTTGGCCTCTCTTTTGGTGATGATTTGGAATCATGGGTGGAAATGTTTGTATTTTGAAAAGTTATTAGAAGTAGTGCTGAGAGTGAGAGGAGGTGTGTGTGGTGCTGCTAAGTTGCACTGACTTATTGTTGAGTGTTTGGTTTGGGATAAAGACAGTAGCAAGTAGCAAACATAAAATGTTCTGGCCTAAAATGTGATTTAATGTTGCCTTATCAAAAAAGAAAGTTCTTTGTTTTTGAATTGAAGGGAATTACAAAGGTGTTAAATTATTGAGTAGCTCTGAGTTTCTCACTGGTATTAGTTCCCTAAAGTGGTAATTCTATTTTTATAGATGTTGTATGAAAAGTTTCTTTCAATCCATATAGTCCAGGAAATGCAAGAGGAATACACATCCAAATCTTCTTATGAAATTTGTCGGTGTAATATGTCTTACTACATCATAACAAACTTTTAATGTTGTGAGGTGCTGCCCAATGAACTCCAAAAATTATCAAGAACATAGTCCAGAGCTGCCAAGTAAAACTGCATTGTAGGAAAAGATGATCAGCAGATTCAATGGAATTTTGACATAAATAACACCTGTTGCAAAGCTTATACCCTCTTTCTTGTAAATTCTCGCGGGTTAGACAAGCCCAATGAGCTACCAACTGAAACAAGCCACTTTAAGAGGGGATAATGTCTTCCAAATCATCATCCATGGCCAGGAAGCAACATTTTCAGCAGAATTTTCCTGAAGCGATCTGTAGAAGGAGTTCACAGACTATTCTCCATTTTTGCTTGCCTTCGAAAACATATCATCATCTTTGTGCATGTCTAACACTACAAATTGCATTCTACACGGAAAAAGCCCCAACATCTTCCAACACAGTCGTTGAAGTCCCTCCTGAACTGAAAATTCCATCCTGCAATACTAAAACAGTCAGCCAGCAGTACACCAGAAAGTCTCACCAGCCTGTATAAGACTGGGACTTGATCCTTAAGCCCCCCTTCTCCAACCCAATTGTCTTTCCATAACCTAATTTTTTGTAGTAAAACATCAAAAGCAGATATAGACTAGGTTTCACAACAGTTTGTTGAATCAAAATTTCCTAGTTGTTGAACTTCTGGTATTTTTTGGTTAATAATTGGGTAAAATGATTAGTTTTCAAGATACTTGAATATTGCTTAGGATGACATAGTTTCTATTCAATTGGGAGCTTAATTCATTCTTATGATAGTGAGTCTTATTCTCTTTATCTATTAGTATGTTGTTTTTTTCAGTTCTAAGATGGTATCATTGAGGTCTACCAAAGCTATGATGGAAAGAACTGAAAAGTCGCTTATTGAGTGTATGTGCAATTGTGCATTCTGCAAGATGTCTTTAACATCTGAATCAATTTAGATCTTAAAAAAAGTATGCTTCCCAAACATTGTGATACTCCAGTTTATTACTAAGGTGGATGTTGGTAGTTCTACTCTACTGACTTGCATGTCGTATTTCTTTGGGTAAAATAAGTATATTAAGTTTCATCTTTTATGAAGTGACTCTTGATTTCTGTTTCATTTTATGTTTTCCCTTGTGAATGCTAGTTCCATAATTTTTTACTGTAGATATAGTCATTCTGACAAAACTAAAGTATAGATATAGTCATTATGAAAAAAAAAAACTAAAGTATAATTTTAAATTATAAATGTGATATCTGTTTCATATTTGGTAACACTGCTTTGCAGTTTGCAGTAACTGTCCTAGCACTAAATAGTGTCACTAGGTTGATTATTACTCGTTTTGCTCAAAAGTATCAGTTATATCTGATTCTTGGATAGGAATGCTCTCATGATGCACGATGAAGGTAGCATCTCTGATGGTCGCATCATTTTTTTTTTGCTCTGCACTTTTCTGTACTGTACCTCAGTTACAGCAGTGTAATATCCGTTGTGCATGCTTAGATTTTATCTTTTATCTTGTTCCTATAATATCCATATATTTATTTGGTACCTTTCTCAAAAGAAATATCCATTTATTTCTTTTAAAATTACCTCGAAGAATTTCTTTCTTGAGGAATAAACTCAAGACAGTTTGTCATAAGCTGGAAACATACACCACCTTCATCAAATTTTTTATTATAGTAACCCGCGGAATTTTCTGAGCATGAGCTCATCAAATACAGCTTATCCCGTTATGCCACCATTCTGGAAATTAGCTCCTTCTGCAGTTCTGTTACCATGTGGCTCCATCTGACTTGTCCCATTGTTATGATATGACATCCGTGCTTAGGATGTCTAATCAATTGTGTTAGGTCTAGGAACTATTTAATATTTCAGTGGAATGATGTTTAAATTTTATGAGTAATTCATGTTTAGCGTCATTTTAAATCCATTCTCATCTTTAGAAACATCTCTCTTTTGTCAATAGTTGTTTATATTGCATTTCGCTTGATTTGTCAACAATGTTTAGGCTCCTTCCATTTTGCTTGTGATCATGACATCATCGACCGTCTTGAAAAGCTTCATCGTATGTGCTTTACAAAAATAATAATAATAATAATAACAACAATAATAATGATTATAATGACAAACAACAGAACTCAGAATGGAGGCGCTGCGCAGTGGGAGAGAGAGAGTCGCCGGAGTAGCAAAACCAGAGTGATAAAAGACAAAAATGGCAGACAAGACAGTGACTATTGGAACTAGGAAGTTCATGACCAATAAGCTACTTTCAAGGAAACAATTCATTATTGATGTTTCCAAGGCTGGAGTTGAAAGAAAATTTGGCAAGGATGTATGAAGTGAAAGATTTAAATTCCATCTATGTGTTCAAGTTCAGAACCCATTTTGGAGGAGGCAAATCTACTGGCTTTGGTTTGATCTATGACTCTGTTGAGACTTGAGAATGCAAAGAAGTATGAGCCGAAGTACAGGCTGATCAGGAATGGATTGGACACTAAGGTGGAGAAGTCCAGTAAGCAAATGAAGGAGAGGAAGAACAAAGCCAAGAAAGTTCGTGGTGTTAAGGAGACAAAGGTCGGAGATGCCAAGAATAAATGATTTGTTAGTAATTGTAGACGAAGCGGGAGATGCATTTTGCCTAGACAATGTGATAAGGCACGTATCTTCCATACTTATTCAAGGAGGAAGAAGCGAAGAAAGATAGGAGAAGATAATGATTTGCACCTTGTCAAATTCCTGGAGGTTTCACCCATGGAGCATTGAGCAGTTTCTTACCGTTATTAGGAGTTATTTGGCAGTTTCTTATGGTTACTAGAAGTTATCTATCCTTATCCTAAATAGTTATGAAGTAGTTATAGTCATCTATTGTATAATAGGAGATCTAGTAATAAGTAGAGGCAGGGTAATATATCTTTTAATGCAGAAAAGGTTGTTCTAAGAGATACGAGATACTTGTCTCTCTTTGTATTTTCTATTGTTCTACGAGATACGAGATACTTGTGTCTCTCTTTGTATTCTCTGTTGCTTTTATCTAGTAAAAAACCTCGGTTTCTATCATTGGTATTAGAGCAGTAAGATCTGCCATGGTTAATACACGAACCAGCGCTTTCCACAGCAAACCTATCATGTCGACTCCTGATCAGCTCGGCCAACAATTGACCACTATAACAGCAAAATTAGGAGCCATTGATGCTTTGGCTGCTGGTGTGGCTGCATTAAAAGCACAAAACAAGCAAAATCAGCATGGAAAATCTAAAGTTTTACTGGAAGAGGGTGAGGTTGATAGCACTTGGAGGCATCAAGAAACTTATTTACGTTCGCACACAAAGATGGAATTTCCTAAGTATGAGTGAGGAGATTCTCGAGGTTGGATTCTGAAAGCAGAGAAGTATTTTCAAAATTATCAAACACCTAATGATTGTAAGGTTGATGTGGCTTCAATGTATTTGGAAGGAGATGCATTGGATCTATTTGCTTGGATCAATAGTGAAAGAACCATTTATTATTGGGATGAGTTGGTGAAAGTTATGCAAGAAAATTACAAACCCGCTGAGTTTCAAAATCCAGATGAACATTGTGTAGTATCCAACAAACTGGATCAGTGTTCGAGTATAGGCAGGAATTTGCAAAACGGGCAGCGCGTGTGCAAACTTGGCCAAAACATTGTTTGCTTGGAGTTTTCCTTAGCGGACTCAAAGAAAATCTTTGTGTGGACGTTAGGATTCACAAGTCTCGATCTGTGTATAAGGCAATGAGTTTGGCCTTAGAATATGAAGGAAAACAAGGACTAAATAAGTCCAGTAAGGTGCCTGTGCCTGCTTGGCCTTCTGTATCAAGACCTTCATCAATTGGGACTTCCTCTCCAACGGCTCGAGAATCCTTTAATTTTCAATCATCCCGCCAACCAGTTACACCCCTTTTTCAAAAGTCATCTCTTCCAAACACTCGCCCACTGAATTCTGAACAACAAATTCGGCGAGAAAAAGGCCTATGCTACCGTTGTGGAGACAAGTTTACCCCTGGTCATCGCTGCAAATCTGGGACTTTTGCACATTTGGAGTTAATGCAAGAGGAAAACGGTGTGCAAAGTGTTGACGATAATCAAAATAAAGACATACCCCCTACTAATTTGGGGGAAATCTCTTTTCATGCAATTTTGGGCAAAGAATTTGCTTCAACTTTGAAACTTCAAGGCACTCTTTGCGGGCATAAAGTGTTGATGTTGGTAGATGTGGTTCGACGCATAATTTTGTAGCAGAAGAAATTGTCACAAAACTTGGGTTAGCAGTCCAATATATCCTTACTTTCGGTGTCCAGATAGGCAATGGTAAAATTATCAAATGCAACAAAGTTTGTCATGACCGGTCAGTAGAGGTTTCTAACTTGGTCATAAAGCACGATTTCTTCCCTTTTTCCTTTGGTGGCGCAAACATGGTGTTGGGTATACAATGGCTAGCTTCCCTGAACACAATACAAGCCAATTGGAATGAGATGTTTCTAATCTTCCAGTTGAATGAGAAAACTTATAAACTGCAAGGTGTTCCTCAGAAAACACTCACAACAACATATTTCCAATCATACCTTGAAGAACAGATGTTGACTAGAGATGCTATGCTGAACCTTATGAAGGCAGATTATAAGCACATAGACCTCTTTTCTAATGTTGGTGATGCTGCTATTTTTCGACTTCAACTATATGGCCAGAAATCTCTATTAGCTGCACAGTTTTTCGATTTTCGCCTTGAGGACAAGTCGTCTTTCCAGGATAGGTGTACTGATAAGGCACGTATCTTCCATACTTATTCAAGGAGGAAGAAGCGAAGAAAAATAGGAGAAGATAATGATTTGCACCTTCTCAAATTCTTAGAGATTTCACCCATAGAGCATTGAGCAGATTCTTACTGTTATTAGGAGTTATTTGGCAGTTCCTTATGGTTACTAGAAGTTATCTATCCTTATCCTAAATAGTTATGAAGTAGTTATAGTTATCTATTATATAATAGGAGATCTAGTAATAAGTAGCCGTAGGGTAATATATCTTTTAATGCAGAAAAGGTTGTTCTAAGAGATACGAGATACTTGTCTCTCTTTGTATTTTCTATTGTTCTACGAGATACGAGATACTTGTGTCTCTCTTTGTATTTTCTGTTGCTTTTATCTAGTAAAAAACCTCGGTTTCTATGACAATGCCATATCATTTATGATTTATGGGACCTTTCTGTAGACACTTTTCAATTTTGCTCTAGTTACTCCAATATATTTTGCATGTTCAAGTTGTTAGAATAGGAATAGGTTTATACAATCCTATTTAGAATAGGAATAGGAATAGTAATAGTAATAGTAATAGGAGTAGTAAATAGTATCCTACTTGGTAAAGGATTATATTGTAATGTCTATAAATAGGGTCTCTCTCTAATAATGTAGATACACAATTCAATAATATTCTTCTCCTATATTTCTCACATGGTATCAGAGCCTGTACGATCTTGGTAGAAAATCAAAGAGCTTCCGCTGTTGGCGGGTGGCTATTACCCATGTATGTCGCCCGTCTGGCCAATGATTATGTTAACAAAAGTAGAACTAATGATACATGCATGAACCCCATATTCAAGGGAAGAAACTCAATCAGACAGGTCATCGTGCGTCAATTTCCGGTGACTTTCTAGGGTTGTTTTGTGTCAACCCCTTATTCGTCGGTATTTGTGTAGCACCGTGCCATCTTTCCGGTGACTACTTTTTTCATATTTAATTTATGTAGCACCGTGCCATCTTTTCGGTGACTACTTTCTCATATCTAATTTGTGTAGCACCGTGCCATCTTTTCGGTGACTACTTTTTCATATCTGATTTGCGTAGTGCCGTGCCATCTTTCCGGTGACTACTTTTTTTCATATTTAATTTGTGTAGCACCGTGCCATCCTTCCGGTGACTATTTTTTTCATATCTGATTTGTGTAGCACCGTGTATCTCTCCGGACTACTTTTCATATTTAATTTGCGTAGTACCGTGAATTTTTCTGAACTACTTTCTCATATCTGAGTTGCATAGCACCGTGTGTCTTTTTGGTGACTCTCAGATTTGATTTGCGTAGTTTCATTCGTCTTTTCGGTGACTCAAATATGATTTGCATAGAGTTGTGCCATCATTCCGACCCTACCCATGTAATTTCTCTTTTTTAGTAGGGATGCCATCATTCCGACCCTACCCATATTGTTTCTCTTTTTCAATAGGGCCGTGTCGTCAATCCGACCTTTCCTATATAGTTATCTTAATCAGTAGGGTCGTGCCGTCATTCCGACCTTACCCATATAATTTTATTTCTCAGATTGTGACCACTTTCAGCCATCAAATTTAATAATCTATCGCATGAGCATGTTCCGTGATCTCGAGGATGAAGTGTATATGGAGCAATCACCTGATTTTGTTGCTCAGGGAGAGTCTAGTAGTCTTGTATGTTGATTGGGCAGATCACTCTATGGCCTAAAACAGTTTTCTCAGGCTTGGTTTGGGAAGTTCAACCCTGTAATTCAGGAATTTATCACTTTGTGTTTTATTGACATTCTGCATCAAATCCAGTATTGCATGAGAAGACTAAGCACATTGAGATTGATGGTCAATTTTGTGAAGTCAAGTGATCAACTTGCAAGTATCTCCGCCAAGCCCCTCATGGGTCCTCGTATTAATTACATCTGTAACAAGCGAGGTACATATGACTTGTATGCACCAGCTCTAGGGGGAGTGTTAGAATAGGAATAGGTTTATACAATCCTATTTAGAATAGGAATAGGAATAGGAATATAGGAATAGTAAAATAGTATCCTACTTGGTAAAGGATTATATTGTAATGTCTATAAATAGGGTCTCTCTCTAATAATGTAGATACACAATTCAATAATAGTCTTCTCCTATAATTCTCACACAAGTACTATTAGATCATCATCAAAATTGAGTGGATTGCTAGAATATTGTTTTCTCTTCAAAAAATAAAACAATGACAACACCACAAGTGTATTGGTTGAATATTGTTCTCTCTTCAAGCATTACTGGGCATAAAGAGAGATGGAAAATCATTCCGGCTTGCATTTGGTGGTCTGTATGGAAAGAAAGAAATCTCAGATGCTTCCAAGCCAAGAGTAACTCCATCCAGAAGATTAAGATTAAGATGAACTGCTTAGTTTTGTTTCTTTTTTGGTGTAAACAGGAGTATATGGAAGATCTAGAATCAGTTATAGATGTTTTAGGTTCCTTGTAAATTTTGCTATAGGATTGAATATCTTCCTGCTACTCTCCACAATTGTAATTAGGAACTTGTAATATGTTATGGCAGGTTCTGATTTTTTGGAATAGAAAACAAGTTGTTACCTTCTCAAAAAAAAAAGAGAACTTTCATTTAAAGGCATCAAGAAGATGCTCTTTGTTGACAGCACATATTGGCATTTAACTTGGCAGAGATATAAGCTGCCTTTTACTACTAAATCCCTATAAACCTTGCTTATTCTGATCGTCGCTTGATTCAAACATGAGGGGTGATTCACATTCTAAAGATGAGTTTTGGCTTGCCCTTGGGGCTCAATTCAAGTGGTGAAGGTTGAGGGACTTGTGACTTAGGTCACATGGTTTGAGCCTGTGCCATGCAAACAAGCCTGGTATTTAAGTGGAGAAGGATAGAGGGGGTTGGTCGTAAGAGTTGGCCCCAAACAGATTTCTTGGTCTAAAAGAAGGATGAGTTTTCTCTTGTTTGATACTTCATGTTTTCTTTTGCTACTAAGTTGTCACCCTCCTTATCACGGGAACTTAATATGTTTATAGTCGCTCATGAGTTGTGACCATGTTTCTTATGTATTTAAGGATATATTGTAGGCTGTTAATATCGTTTATGTTGCTTTGTTTAGGTTTTGGAAAGAAAAGATGCAGCCGGAGAAAAGATATCTGTGGATCACCTCTCAGAGGTATGAGATACTTTTTTTGAACAGGAGAGGTATGAGATACTTTGGACAAACAATTTCCCGTGAAGTGATTAAGGACTTAATACCTCATCAAAAAAAAAGAGTGACTAAGGACTTAATAATGATCTGCACTTTACAGATATATGAAAATAGACTTCTAAGGGTGTTTAATCTCCTCTATCCAAGCATACATCCTTACATGATTGAATTTTCGATTACAACTATAACCTGCCTTCATGGACATTTTCGAAACATTTTGTATTTCCTCGTGAAATCAGATGTGCACATCTCATGATTTTATTGTCATTTTTCACACAGATTTGTACTTTGGCTGTCCGAGAGTCTTTGGCCAATGTAAGCATAATCCATCTTCTTTCTTTTAAGTTGTGGTTTGCCACTAATACAGTCAATTTATTACATAGTGACAATGTTAAAGCAGTGGACTTTCTACTTTACTTTTGTCTTGTTCTGGAAACAGATATTCGGTGACCAGTTTGAGTCTTTCGTGAGGAACTTTGAGAAATCGTTTCATAGTACCTTGATGACTCTCAGATTAATCAGTGAATCCTCAATTAACAGTGGAGTACAGCAACATAATTGTGCAGCAAGGACTTCTGACTCAGAAAGATCTGTCCCCTTTATTTCTAACAGAGTAGAAAATGTTACATGTGATCCTGGCTTCGGTGAGTTTCAATCGGAGTCATTTCAGCAGAATAGCTCAGATAACGAACTGAGCAATCAAGAAGAGAGAAGTGACAGTACATGTCTTGAATCAATAGGTCGGCAGCTTACCTTCTATGATAGGCAAGTAAGGCAGCAGTTGGCTTCTGCTTCTTCAAGCATGATTTCATCCAATACAGAGATTAGCCAATCTGTGCATAGGACTTTGGAAAGATCTCTCACGGAGCAAGCTAGGTCGAATGACCTCAAGATATTTGAGATTGGTCTTGCAATGAGGAAGTTGCAACTTAAAGAAAGGCAGCTGGCTCTCAGTTCTGATGCGAACTTTTTGGAGAGGGTCAAACTATCATTTGGTTTCTCTAAGACGTCATTCAAAACTGAAAAGTTCAAAAATCAAGTAGAAGACTCAAAACATGCTGAGCTACTTAAAGCATGTATAGACTGCCTTGTTGCTGGTTTATTTATCATGCTGGCATGTCTTGGATATGGAACTTATGTTTTCTCTCACAAAAGAATTACCGACGCTACAGCATCCTGCACACCTTCCATGGTAAGGAATGTCCAATTCTAAATTTTGTTGATTTTGTTTAAATCTTTTTTCAAGAGCTCTAGTATAGTTTGACTCAAGCCAGTTGCCTCATCTCCCCTTGCATATGGTTTCTTTGGAGTCTATAAATGGCAGAAAATCAGCAACAAGAAAGAATATTAACTCTTTTCCCCTTGCTACATAAACTCTGTTTACTTACGGGTTGTCTGGAGCAAACGCACCATGCATTATTTTCATTAATGTAACAAGCTCATTTGAGTTCCTCGTTTATAGTGGTATGCAAGTCCAAGTAAAAGTGGAAGTGTTGGGTACATTCATGCAGAAAATTCTTGAATGAAGAAGCCCAATTTCAAGTTGGTGGAAGGGTGGAAAAGAGGGATGATGTTTATAGTAATGCTAACTCTATAAATATTAATAAGAGATTTATTTGGTGGATTTATTGCACAATAATTATATATGGTAGCTATATGATTTGCCAAGGGACATACATTGCTGAACAAAAAATGGTTGCTTTTGATCCAAATGCTGGGTAATGATTTGTATTCTCTTTCTTTCACTTTGTTTTTGTTTTAGCAAATTCACCTATTAAGCTATGCAACAAAAGAGAACGAACTGTATCAGGAGACTTGTCGTCCAAAGAAGTCAATGTTAGTTGTTGTAGATGCTGCTTTCTATGTTCTTTCTTAAAGCATGGACCCCAGGGATGATAGTTTAGTTAGTTAGCCGTCTCTGTTTGTTCATATGTTTCACCAGTGTACAGCATTTATTAGCCACGGTAATGAAATGGACATATTTTACGTTCCAGGAACACAAGTCTTGGTGGATGCCCCAATCAATGTCATCTATCAATTCAGGACTGCAACTCTTACGATGTCAGGTTCAAGTTCTCAGTCGCATGCTATTTGGTGCATTCCTGATATTGTCTATAGCCTATTTACTTCTCCAGCGATCTGCAACTTCAAATCAGACTATGCCGGTTACTTTCATTCTGTTGCTGTTGGGAGTTGGCTGCGGTTTTGCAGGGAAGTTTTGTATTGACACTTTGGGGGGCAGCGGATATCGTTGGTTAATTTATTGGGAGACTTTGTGCTTGCTACATTTCTTTTCGAATGTCTGTATCTCGACTTTGTTTCTGATCCTTAATGGGCCTGTCACGGTGTCAGAAAAGAGCATGAGGGATAGAACCTTTCCATACTGGATGAGGAGATCTATGTTTTATTCCACAGTACTACTTATTCTCCCCTTGCTATGTGGTCTGATGCCTTTTGCTGGCCCCGGTGAATGGAAAGATCACTTCTCTTCACTTGTCTTGGATGCTTTTATTACTCCAGTTGAATTCTGAGAAGGAGAGTGCAAACTTATAGCATTATTGGATGAAACACTTTTGATCAAGACCTGTGTAGGAATTTTGACTAGTAGAAGACGAATCTGAAGTATCGGGCTTAAGGATGATTATGTTTCTGTTTACATGTAAATTATGATGTATCATTAGGGGCTAGCTGAAGATATCTGGCTTACGGATGAAACACTGTTTTGATCTGTGCCTGTAGCGTTGTATCATTAATCATTACTCTCAGGATTAGCCTAAATTATGTATATCATTAGAGCAAAATGAGGCTCTGTGTTTCGTTTCTTTTTGGTTTAAATAATTGGGGGAAGCAGGTTTTGAGTCTTGTGACATCATCTTGTGAAAATTGCAGGAGGATACAAGTATCTTGTATTGTGCTACTTTTTATTTAATTGAATTGAGTTATAAGCTGTAGATTGTGTTGATTAACTGATACCAGTTCTCTATGATTTATTTATCTGCTTCTTCAGGATTTGTTTTATATTTATGTTATGTACTGTTATAATCTACAAATATTAACATTTACCATACCAGTGTGATTTATTTATCTACTTCTTGAGGATTTGTTTTAGAGATAGATGATCAAAAACACACTTAAAAGTATCACTTTTTTGTGAGTTTTACCTAAACTATTGTCGATTATTTATCAAAACACATTGTGAAAGTGACTAGATCAAGTGTTTGAATATCATTGCCAAAAGGCGCATGACAACTTAATTTGCTTATAAAATTGTCCACATGGACTGACTCATTAATTTTGAGGGCGTTTTGATGAATAATTGGTGATAGTTTAAATAGGAAACTTGAAAAAAAAATGTCACGTGTGTATCTGAACATTAGCTCTAGATTATTTTTTAAATTCCTTTAATGCTTCGTTCATGTACACCAATGACCACTCAATCATTTAACGTTCACTGTAATTTGTATTGCTACCTCATATTTCTATTTCCAATTTTGGATGGGAAAGGGAAGTGTAGTTTTCCAGTGTTTCTACGTTAAATATATCTACTAATAGGCATTTTTATCAAAGTAAGATGAGTACTTTGCCTAAACAGACTGTGCTATCTTGATCACCAATATAAAGATGTAAATACTAATCCCAAAAGGAAGGAAGCAAGCAATTATATGCTTCATGTTTCAGAATTCATCCTGCTCATTATTTAAAATCACATCAGAAGAAAAACAAATTCACGAGGGATACAAGATTTACTTTCTTCCATATGAAGCAAAAAATATTCATAGTTCATCTGATCAAGTCGAACTAAGAACCAACTGCAAGTTGCAGCTCATAATGTCTGTAGGGGTAAAAAAGGATTACATTTGCATCCAAGATGAAACGAGAATTTCACAGCTAATGAAGACGAGAATCCATTGCCAAAATTTTTGACTCAACACTCTAGCTATAGGATTGAGGAAAAAATACATTTCTCCTCTATGGATCTTTCTACATCCTCAAATAATCTATAACTCTTAATGGTCACTGCAAAACACATGCTAAGCTGAACAGTATGATTCACTGTCATTCAGCTCTGAAGTAGGCTACCAGAAGTACATGGTTTCAGATCACAGTTTACTTATTTTCCCATTTTTAAATATGCTCTCTGATGCATCATCGTTCAGAAAATTTTGTGAGCCTTCCCATAGTATCTGTTTATGAATGGAGACTGCGAAGAAAAAGGAAGAGGTGAGAACCATGAATTGATAGTAGTATATATTAAGTCTTAACATATCAACTAAACATGAGATCTCATGCATAGACCCATTTATAAAATACTTAAGACTACAAACAGAATACTCACCTTGACCTGAGATACATCGGGAGCATCAGGTGAGGTCACCGGATAATATTTGTAAAACTTCATACTCTGAAATGCAGCTTTCGCTTCTTCACTCATCTCCTGTATAGCTTTTTTCCTGGCTTCTCTCGCCTAAACCATCGAAAATTTACAGTCACGAACATAAGCAAATCAAGTATAACATGAAAAAAGATAATAGGATTGAAAACCATCAGCTTTGCCATGCAGACGGAAAATAGGATTGCAACAAATTTCTCAAAATATACCTCTCGGTTGCTCTTCTTTCCTTCTTTAACCTTCTCCTTTACAAATTCCTAAAATTACAAAGATGAATATACACAAGTTTAATAAGGTAAATAGTTTATTGATGAAAATGAGACTTGTCCTTTGATATCACAAGGAAACATTACCACAAATTCATCTTTTTTATCCGCCGGCAACTCCTCTGACTCGATAAATTTGTCTGCCATTTCCTAAAAATTTCATCCCTCGAGTTAATAGATGGTAGAATGACTTGAAAATACAAAAGCATATACAAGATTGGTATCGACTTCAAACTGGCAAAAAACTTGCATGACTTGAACAATAGAGGAAATGCCGATCCACCTCTTTGCTTCATACTGGAAAATTCACCTTTCTAGTAAAATGAAAATTGCATCTCACTAAATCAGTTCAACTTGGTATAAACTAAAACTGATTCGTAGACAGCGTTGCATCTCTCCTCCTTAAATGGAACTCACACCAACAACTCATAAAATAATTGTACAATTCATTTATTTCAAACTTGATGCAGTGTAGTCCTACTTTAAACTAATTGTTCTGCTTTTTGACACGTCAAAGTTTATAATCTTCAACACTCCTAAACTTGTCACATATTTGCTCTGCAATCTCTAACGCCTTTGGTTCGAAAAATGGCAACCCAAAGGATGGCTATTCAAGATAAACCTCTCACACAAGCTGCTAAAAGAATAAAAAAATAATCCTTTCCCATAATCCTTTCCCAAATTTGTCTTAAAACAAGAAATTATCACAAATAGCAACCAAGTATGGTTGAATGGTCCAGGAAAGGGAAAACAATATTCTATTGTGGGCTCCGATGAGAATTTTCTCCTTCCATTTTTATTCAAGATTACAACGAAAAGAAACAAATTTGGTTTTTGGTTGAAAAGAATCTTTGTGATAGTTCAACAAAAAGAGAGTTTATTTCAACAAATTGCTGGATGGTGCTTTCTGTGTCTAGTCACCTAAACCATAGAATGGAGCAATAGAGATAACACATTGAATGGAGCAAATGTGCAAGTCTCATGTTAAGATTTGTGTCTATCGTTGGAGCTTATCAGCTACTTAATATATGAAAAAGAAAAGGGTTAAAAATGCCCTTAGCATATCATAATTGGTTCAAAAATGTGCCCTCCTTCCAACTATTAGATCAAAAATGGCCTCAACCTTTTTTTTTAGATCTAAAAATGGCCTCAACATTTTTTTTAGATCTAAAAATGCCCTTCATAGAGAAGTGATCAAAACCTGGTGATCAAATGTCTTTAACAGCTTCAACATATGACAACACACATAGAAACCAGTTTACACGGTATCCCAACAGCCTTCTAATTTTCATTTGGAAAGTGGGCAGCACCCAAAAGTAGAGGGATGGCAGGGAAAAAAGAGAAGGGTTAAGTATACCTCTGGCTCATCAAATTCCCAATCAAACTCGCAAAACACCTGAAACCAAAAGAAGTCAAAACTTTCATAAAATTGTGACAATGCACATATACTTGTATTTCTTTTCATACAACCACTTATGGATCTAGGACACAAAAATTGCTCATGTTAGACCCATCTAATATCTGTTTCAAGCCAAGAAATCATCCTCAAGCAATCTCTTCTATGGCAATACCATAGTGGAGTAGCCACTGTATTGTTCTACTAGTATATGAAAGCTTACAGGCGGTTCAGATGGGAACAAGATCTGCACAATGGTGCTCTGTTCAAATTCATCTTCTGCAAATGGCTGATAGAAATCTGCCAAAGAAAATAAATGTCATGGAGACTTATACCCAGAAATGAAACCCACCAAAGACAACTATAACAATTAAAAGATGTAAACCACAAGGAAAGTCAAAGATGACAGGCTATCCTCTCAGTTTATAAGTGCAAAACAACAAAAGAAACAGCATAAAGAAATGCACGAAACTGAAACATCAAGCTATTCAACAAATTTATGAAAATCATTAGATGATATATTATTAAACTTAGTTAAACCCCATATATAAAGACTAACATGATTGATATTCCATTAAATAATTTTTGACAATTATAAGAAATACATTCTTTATAATTTAATAATTATATTATATAACTGATCAACAATACATATAAACTGAAAAAACTATCAGCGAATCAGACAGAAAAATGTTAGTAACTAAATATTTTAGTTTCCTGTCTGTTTAGGAAAGAGAGAACAAATTACATTCAGTGCTAGCATACAGACAATATAACTTTAAAATTTCAAACTTTCCGAATTTCAGATAGAGTAACTTCTCAAAACAGCTAGAGATCTATCTTAATCCATTCCAGAGGGGAGACCAAACAAGGATAAGCACTGCAGTGTTCCAAACGTTTATCCTCCAATTACAAATGCTAGTTCCAAGTCCTGCCAATTTACCAGAATAAGGCCTTACCTAATGCATCTTATTCAAAGAAACATGCTCCAAATCTGATGTGCCATCTCACAATGAAGAAAAAGATGAGATAATTGATCAATTTGCAGTTTGTTAACCTACCCCCCCCCCCCCACCTGTTGAATTATATTTTAAATCCAATAAGCCTCCCATGTAACTGTCAACACCAACGCTTTCAAGCTCAGAGATCCACTTATTCTCCGAGCAAGTTTATAAGGAAATTAATCATCAAACTTGGTGCTTCTAGAAATGAGAATTAAAGAGTAAGGCTCGACAAAAACCATCTTTACATGTTAATATCTCAAATAGTATGGACTAGCAGGTCCTTTAACCTGCTTCGGAAACAGCATGTAGGAGAGGAGAAGTAAGTTAACTGAGGACAAATTCTGAAAGAAAGATATACGCCTTCAGTTATCATGATACTAAAACAGAATCAACTAACTTTAAGAAACTAAAGCAGCATTAAGGGAAAACTTAACATAAGTTTATGATGGACACGAGGGAACAAATAAAGGGTTCATCTCCATAGTTATTGGAGTTATCTTACTTACAAGGTAAGCAATATTCAAACTTCTTAACTCGCTCCAACTTCAAGTGTTTTAAACCAGCCCTGAAATAAGCACATCGAAAGATATTAATCACAGAAGGTTTTTCATCTCCTTGGCTCCTCCTATAGCCTCTTTAATATGCATACATCAAGTTATGACGTTGAAAAATTCTCCTCAGATACCACACAGAAAATTGAGTGCCTAACACACCAAATAAAACCAGTAAACCCATCAAAACAGAATGCAGGAGGTAAGGAAGCAGACCTTCTCTGAGTACACCTCAGGATAAAAATCTGAGATTTGAGCCTTTCAACTTGAGATTCCCTGTAGGAACAGTCAGAACCAAGATATAAACCACTTGCATAAGACATACAAGAGACAAAACAAGAAAAACAAAAAGGCCAACTTAGGAACAAGTATACTATTGTTCTAAAGGAATACATGCACTGTTAGAAGCCAAGATAGACACGCATCTAATAAGACCTACAAGAGACGATGAAAATGAAAAAGTCAGACCAGGGGGAAGGGGGGCAGCAACAATACCGTTTTTCCAAAGGAATGTACGGAACCCAGTCCATTTTCATCTGTTTCATTGGCAGTATCTCTTCAGCTTCCCTTTGTACAGAGTTTATTCCAATTTTATCAGAAGGTGGAAAAGGAGATACAACCTGTTCAAAAGGAGGAACAAAATTAACAAAGAAAGAGGATATTATATAATGTATTTTTAATGAACAAGTACTTGGCCTGTATATGAGGTAAATGAATGTCAAGTTCAAAAATCACTTAACTTTTCCAAAAAAGCATAGAAAATAAAACCATAATAAGGACACCTTAATACACTAGAAACCACGTTAAGTTTACTTAAGTCATTGGCAACGTTCTCTAGTCCTTCCTTTGCCCCCCCCCCCAGAAAACCACCCTCTCTCTCTTGGGTTTTTGGGGGGACGGGGGCCTAACTCAATTTTGTAACTCTTTCATATGGCTCAGTCTGAGAAATTTCCTTACTCGAGTGTTCAACACTGTTCACATCTGCAAACCTCTTAAGGACACTAACAGCAATGGCAGATTAAAGCTCTGCCAACAAACTAGAGGTCAAATGGGTAAAACTGAAAAAATGCAGCCATTTTTATTTTAACGAGCAGTGAAGAGTACATAAATAGAAGTGAAAGGAATAAGGTTAACTGTTGTAAATATTTCTATATAATGATTGGATCTTAGAGACTTACAGCAACCACAACAGGTATACATGTAACTTTTGATTGTCCCTGGAAAAAAACCAATTGTGCTGCAAAAACAAGAGAAAAGTTCTACATGAAGCAAATCATTTGAAGGATATAATAGGATACTGGTCATGCGAAAAACAGATTAAGTTGAAAATATATGATCACCTATTCAAAGAAAAAAATTGTTTCAGGGTACATGAAACAGAAAGGATTATGAATGCTATCAAATATCTAAACACAAAATTGACAGGAAAAAGATGGTAATAAGATCAAATGAAGGGGTCAATGACATACAAGAAATTGTTCAGCAAGATTAGAACAAATAGAAAATTGAACAATTAAAAAGGTGAGAACATAATTATTCATGAGAAATCGACATGAAAAAGAAAGGAATGAATCAGCTTAAGGATCAGTGATTCCCAGGTGAAACTGCATAGCAAGATTAGAATAAAGAGAAATTTGAACATTGGGAAGTGATGAAATGTGACTATTCACAAAACATTGACAGAGAAAGAAGAGAATAGATCAGCTGAAGGGGTCAATGATCTCAAGATAAAACTGTATAGAAAGATTAAACACTAAACAGAAATATGAACCACATTGTAGAAGCAATGCAGTTTCAAAGATCAGCTACAAGTCAAGCTGCTTGGAGCATAGAACATGAATATGTCTGTACAATAAGACAACAATCTCCAGCTACCACTTACGTTCTGTACAACCAAAAAGGTAGACTTTCTGTCCATGCAATTCTCCACCTTCTTCAAATGCATCCTATCAGAAGTCCAACAAGACCTGTGAGTTATCTTGTCTATTTGTTTTTTAAATACTTTACTCACTTAAACAGAAGGCAAATATAATCAACTCACTTCAAGATTAGAGAAATTCCATTTGTATTGATAAACCATGTCAATCTGATCCCACTGCCACCAAGAAAAAGAATACATTCAAATTTCAGAAATTATATGCAATAAAAGAAAAAACATAAACCAGAACGCTATGCCCAATTGATTTGCGGTGGAAAAAACATTTCTTTCTAGTAGAGTGTAATAAGTCCAAAATTCCTGGCACCCGGTGAACTCAGATATTATTAAAGTATTAACTTGAGATCGATGTAGAAATTTATAAACTTCAAATTCTGAATACGTCTATAATACTCATACTATAAATGAGAAACAGAAAGCCGCTATATCAAAAAATAAATAAATAGAAAGTGATCGAATTCTAACCTCTGTGCCAACAGGAAAAACCTCTTGCCACAGATCTTCCTGCAAAACATATCAATTGGAAAAGTAAGGGAGCAGTGCAAAAGGATCATTGTCTAAAAGAGCAAGTAAGAAATTGCAAATTTCTGCAATAAAAGTTCAACCAAGTACAACTACAACTATGACGATAATCACAATGTAGTGTACTGTGATGTTTCTGGGCTCATCCTCCATGACTAGACTCCAAGATATAGCAGCTTGGATAATTTCTCGACTTTTAAATTATTTCATAGAACTGGAGAAATGAAAACAGTGCAAACTATAATGTTGATGGCATTTCTATACATCAAGATAGAACACTCAAAAACAATCCAAACATTGACTTCAACTTATTGTTAACACTTAACAACTGCATATGAAAATCCAAAGCAATGCTCATATACTAGCTAACAACATCATCCATCATTGCCAGGAATCAGCATTACCCCAAAATGAATTATAGCTCTAATAACTAAAGCACATACTTTTTGAGAAAATAACTAAAACATATACTTAAGCAAAAACCCCAAGTTAGCATTAACAATCATCAAACTATCAAATCATAATTTTCAAGCTTAAACAAAACCACTTAGATGTTGAAAGAATCATACCTACACTACATTATTAAAGGGAACATCAAGATTTCACAAACAACAACATACCTAGAGAAATCCCACAAGTGAGACCTGAGGAACATCAAAATTTCACAAAATACCCCAAAATTATAAGCCCAAAACCAAGCTAGCATTAACAACTATCAGACTAGCAAAACATAAACAGAGAAATTAACACTTCAAAGAACCCAACGTAACCTGCATTTATCTAATAACAAAGCAACCCAAAAGCAGAGCAAATCAAATACTTGAGCAAAACCCCACATCAATAACAATCAATCAAGTACCAATCAAATCAACCACCCTAATCTAAAACTAGATAGGGTTCAGCTATATAAATCCCCACTTAGCATTTTCAAGATTCCATTTACTACTTACTCAACATTATCAAAAATGAAAACAACAAAAAGCTAAAAACAAAACCAATGAAAAAAGGCAGCAGCTTGCATTACCAAATTACGCTTATCAGGGAAGTACTCAGTCTCAGTCTCAGGCTTAACAATCTTAGCTTGTCGCTTAAAAACAACTTTCTCATTTTTCTTGGGTTTCTCTTTCTTTTTCTCTTCAACAGATTCGTTTTGCTCAGCAGCTAATTGGGTTTTTCCAGGTTCATTCTTGTTAATCCCTTCTTCTTCGGTGGTGGTTGCGGTTTGTTCCGCCTCCTCTTTGGCCTTCCCTTTTCCTACTACTTCTTTAGCCTTTCTCTTTGTACCTTTCCTCATTGTTGAGTGTATATGCGAAAAGATGGAAATGGGTGTTAAGGGTTTGTTGCGGTGAGGAATTTGAATGGAGGAAGAAGAGCGGCGATGGCGGAAAATAGAAGAACCCAGACAATTTTTGAGGTAATAAGGCCGCAATTTTAAGGGGGTTGGGGTCGGGGTAGGGCGTCGGGGTGGGGGGGATAGCGCGTAAATTGGACGCGAGTATAGTAAGGAGGGAGGTTGGAAATTTTGGCTTTGTTTTTCCCCCCTTTTCAAAGTTCAATAATTAATTTCTCAAGGGAAATAATTCAATAAAAAGATCTCTAAAAGAGTTTGAAACCTAAATGATGGAGAAAAAATCCAAATGTATTGGATTAAAATGTAAAAATATTACCTCCTCTATTCTAGATTAACTGAATTTGTTAGATAATTCACACTTATTAAAAAAAATATTTAAGGACACAATTTAAATCATATTTTTCACTATTATTCTTTGTGAAATCATAAATATAACCTTCTAAGTAATGCAATTTATCTCTTAAAAAATACTCCCTCTGTCACATATTAGATGGTCATCTTACTAAAATTATTTGTCTCATATTACATTGTCACTTACTAAACTAGGATAGAACTAATTAATTATTTTTTTCATTTTACCCCTGTAATTAATATGGTCTTTGGAAGTTTAAACAAACTTTGAAGACTCGAGAATTTCTTTTTTCAAGAGGTTAATTAATTTGAACAAAGAACAAAATAATGAAGTTGATCAATCTATTAATGGTTTCTTAATTATCATGTAAATGAAAATATCTATCTTATATGGGACAATGGTAAGATTGTTCAAAACCGAACTGAACAAAAGTTATTGGTTTATCAGTAATGGGTTATTGGTTTAGCGATTTTGATAACGGTTTTGATTTTTTTTTGTTATCGAGTTATCGATTCTTAATGGTTTGAGGTTTTTCTAACGGGTTAACCGACAACCCGATAGTAAATTAAATAATTATATTTATACCATTTTATATATAAAGTTCTTGACTTAGAGTTTCGTTTCCTATTTTTATTTGACTGTCTCAAACTCTTGATTATCCTACAATGTGAAAGTGTTTGCTTTTGAGCAAGTGCATGGTTCTTTTGGTTTGTCACCTTGTTTCTAAGTGATTTCCAACTTTTTTTTGTGTCAAATCTTAACGGTTAAACCGATAACCGAACCGATAACAATCAATAACTGATAACTAATAAGTCAAATCGATAAATTTCAAAACCAAACCAAACCGACTGATATGCAGCTCTAGACGGAGGGAGTATCAAATTTCATGAAAGGAAAGGACAAATATGAAAAAAAATTCAAACATCTATCTTGAACTTTGAACAATTCAATTAGTTTGGAAAAATCAAAAAAAAAATTTCACTAAATATGAAATAGAGGGAGTATAACTTTTGATCTGCAATGTATATATGTATAAAAATAAGTGAATGTTTTTTTTGTTAAAATCGATTATCCAAATTTAGTTGTTGTTGTTTTTTTTAAAGGTATAATACAGAAATTAAGTGCATTGTGCAACGACATCGACCTAATGATCTATATTCTAAGGTGTTGGCTATAATTGTTCAAAGGGGTAGGGAGACGAGGAAAGAGAGAACATTAACATAATTAATACTCACTCAGTTCATTTTCACTTGTCAAAGTTTGACTTGATGTACCCATTAAGAAAATAATTAATGATATAAGTATTTTACCAAATTATCCCTTATTAAATGATGTCTTAGAAAATAATTTTAAAAATAAGTATTTAATATTGAGTGTAAAACATGAAAAAATATTATTGTTTTTTCTTGATAGGTTAAAAGTAACAAGTAAAATTGGAAATATATTTTAGAGATAAGTGACAAGTAAAAGTGAATGAAGGAAGAATAATTGTATTGAGTAACAAGTATTTTGGGCAAGTGTGATAAATTGTGAACTTTGAGCTGTGAAGCTTCAACTCTTAGAGAGAAAATTTAGGAAGAGAATGAATTTTCATTATTGTGAATGTGGCCATGTATCAGGCTTTATACAAAATGAGTAGTTCACTTAAGCTCACACATTGCATGTGCTGCTTCTAACTAACTCTGACACATTTAACTAACTTCTAACCGATCCATTATGAACTACAACATTCGTCAACTAACTACAGCATTCATTAACTAGCCTACTGCTTCATTATCTCCAATACTCCCCCTCAAGCTGGAGTTTGTGTATACATCAAACGCTCCAAGTTTGCTCAGCAGGAGTTGATGTTGTGATGTACCTAATCCCTTTGTGAGTACATCTGCCAGCTGCTCTTTAGTGTTAACATACTCTGCCTGAATTAGTCCACCTTTGATCTGCTCTCTCACAAAATGGCAGTCAATTTCAATGTGCTTGGTCCTCTCATGGAAGATAGGATTGGCACTGAACTGAATTGCTGCCTTGCTGTCACAGTGTAGTTTTACAGGTGTGTCAATGACCACATTTAGCTCTTTTAGGACTCCTACTAGCCAGATGATTTCTGAGGCTGCAGTTGCCATGCTCATGTACTCAGCTTCTGCTCACTGTAAGCTGCTTCTTGGATTTCCAGGATATGATTGAATTTCCTAGCTTTATCACATATCCCGATACTGACCTCCTTGTGTTGGGACAAGCTGCTAGTCTGAGTCACAGAACCCTTCTAACTGAGTGCTAGGAGTGCTGCTCAGTAGTATCCCTTGTCCTGGACACCCCTTGATGTATCTTACCAACCTCAAACCTGCCTCCCAGTGAGAAACCTTGGGCCTCTGCATGAATTGGGACAATAGTTGAACTGCAAAGCTTATGTCAGGCCTTGTTGTAGTCAAATATAGTAACCTTCCAATGAGTCTTTGATAGGATGCAACATCCTTGTACAGAGGATCATCTATGTTTCCAGTGAGTTCATCATACTCAACTGTAGTAAATTTTTTGTTTGGCTCCAAAGGTGTCGCAGCTGGTTTAGCACCACTTAGGCCTGATTCAGATATCAATTCCAAGGCATATTTTCTCTGATTGAGAAGAATGCCTATCTTAGACCTCAGTACTTCAATTCCCAGAAAATACTTAAGATTTCCAAGGTCTTTCATGCTGAATTTGTTGTGTAATGCCTCTTTTGTGTCTAGGATTAGCCTGTTGCTATTGCCTGTAATAAGTAGATCATCAACATAGATAAGGACAACAACTACTTCAGTTCCTTCCTTCTTAGTGAATAATGAATGATCATAGGAGCTTTGTGCATATCCTGCCTCAACAAGGGCCTCAGTCAGCTTGAGGTTCCATTGTCTAGAGGCTTGTTTAAGCCCATACAAAGACTTAAGTAGTTTACATACTTTATGCTCCCCCCCTGCCTCTGGAAACCTTGAGGCAATTCCATGTAAACTTCCTCAGATAAATCCTCTTGTAGGAACGCATTATGAACATCCATTTGACATAAGGGCCAGTTATGAGATGCTGCAACACCAATCACAGTTCTCACAGTGACCATCTTGACCACTGGAGAGAAGGTCTCATGATAATCCAACCATTCCTGTTGATTAAAACCTTTAGCTACCAGTCTGGCTTTATACCTCTCAATGTCACCATTAGCTTTATGTTTGATTTTAAAAACCCATTTTGATCTAATGGCCTACTTACCATCTGGCAAGTCAACTATGATCCAGGTTTTATTTTGTTCCAAGGCTTTTACCTCTGCTTGCATGGCTTCAATCCAGTGTGGGGAGGTAGATGCTTCTTTAAAGGTTGTAGGTTCCACAGCTGTAGAAAAGGCTGCTACATAGGATTGGTAAGCAACACTCATGTTAGCATAAGATATGTAATCTGAACTAGAATAGAGACAGCTAGAGTTGATTTTGTGAGGGATTATATAATCTTTGTGCTACAATGGTGGTCTTGGTACTCTACCAGTTCTTCTAGTATCTTTAACTGGTGTTGTAGCTTCTATGTTTTCAATTGGTGCTGCAGTAAAATTCTCAACATCAGACTCTACTGGTGAAGTGGTTTCCACCTGATCCATGGCTGTGTCAGGAGTTTGATCTATTGAAACTCCTGCTTCCATAAGTGATGCATCATTAGCTTCAGTAAAGTCTGGGACAGTAGGATCACTAAATACTGCTGGACCTTCAGGAAATATCTCATCAGCAGAAAAAATATCAACAGCTTGATCATGAATAGGCAATACAGGTTCTAATGGAACCTCAAGATTATCTTTGAAAGGGAAAACATGTTC
The DNA here is from genome assembly GCA_018342035.1 of Solanum appendiculatum. Classification (NCBI taxonomy): domain Eukaryota; kingdom Viridiplantae; phylum Streptophyta; class Magnoliopsida; order Solanales; family Solanaceae; genus Solanum; species Solanum appendiculatum. The sequence goes on from JAGDQO010000292.1 coordinate 534,540, forward strand.
CATAAAAGACACATCTCTACTAATAAAGATATGGTAGTTTTCCAGGTCCAATAGTATGTACCCTTTTTGAGTTTCTGAATACCCTATGAGAGAGGCCTTCTTGGCTCTAGGAGCAAATTTATCCATCCTAGGTAGCACTGAAGCAAAATACAGGCATCCAAATGCCCTTAAATGATGGAGAGCAGGTGCTGACCCATACAACATTTCATGAGAAGATTTTCCCTTCAAAACTCCACTAGGGATTTTATTGATCAAGTAGACAGCTGTTTTAACACAATGACCCCAATATTTAATAGGTACTCCACTGTGAAATCTCAAGGCCCTAGCAGTTTCCATTATGTGCCTATGCTTCCTTTCCACCACCCCATTTTGTTGTGGGGTGTAAGCACATGAACCTTGATGTATAATACCAAGAGAAGAGAATAGAGCACTACACTTTACATTAAAAAAACTCAGAACCATTATTTGATCTAATAGTTTGTACTTTGACACCAAATTGAGTATTGACCATTATTAAGAAGTCTTTCAATATAAGATGTACTTCAGTTTTACATTGTATGAGACAGATCCAAGTAAACCTACTAAAGTCATCAACAATTGTAACAAAATACTGTTTCTTATCATAGGTGGGAGTCTTATAAGGCCCCCATACATCTACATGGAGAAGCTGAAAACAATGAGTTGGTCTACTATGATTCTCAGGGAAAGCCAATCTGCATTGCTTAGCTAAGGGACAAGTTTGACAACAACTATGTTTATTAACATCTATATGATTCTTAAGGGATAAAATGTGTTGCATAGCCTTGAGAGAAGGATGTCCAAGTCTGATATGCCATAGATCAGTTGGATTGTCAGCTTTTATGGTTGCACCAATTACTGCAGGTACTTCATCCTTTAACAGATATAAACCATTGTGTTCTCTACCAATCCCAATCACTTTGCCACTGTAAAGATCTTGCAATGTACAAAAATTATGAAAGAAACTAATGCTGCAAGATAGGTCCTTAGTCAACCTTGTTACTAAGAGTAAGTTGAACTTGAATTCTGACACATATACATTTGTCAAGTTCATGTCCCCAAGAATGATTGAGTCCCCAGTGTTCATGATTTCTGCTTTATTCCCTGTAGGTAATTGGACTGTGTTGGATCCCTCTAAGCCTCTTAAATCATGCAGTATGCTCTTACATGATGTAACATGGTGAGTTGCCCCGGAGTCAATGATCCACTCAGATACATAGGAATTTGGTAAAAAAGAAACATTACCTGCTAAGTTGGCTTTGCACTCTTGTTGCTCTTTGTTATACAACAGCTTCTTGACCTGATCAAGCTCCTCATTGCTGAGCTTAGAGTGATCCCTAATTGGTTTGTCAGCTGCTGCAGTATTGGCATAAGGCCTGAAATTGCCTGTGTGATTATAAGTGCTTGAGTTGGAACTACCCATGCTAGTATGATAGGAACCTTGTTGTGTGGGTTTGGAATTGCCCACTCCAGCTTGATATGGACCTGATTGGGGAGGTTTCCTTTTGCTTTTGAAGTCTGATGGATATCCAACCAGCCTGTAACAATCAGTAGTAAGGTGGTTCTTAAACCCACATATCTCACATGCAGTTCCCAGCAACGGCTTCTTTCCTTTGTAATGCTGCCCTCTTCCTGCCAACAGCGTGAGTGGCTCCTTGTTGGAATCGACCACACCTAGTGTACGCTGACTCTCCTCTTGCACTACAGTGGAATATGCTTAATTTACACTAAGTGCTTCGGATTTAAGAAGGATGTCACTCCTCACATGACTGGAGGTCTCATTCAAGCCCATTAAGACATCAACAGCCTTTGTTGGTGAAGGTGACTAATGTAGGATTTAGCTTCAATACATGCACATGAAGGGGAAGGAACTAGCATATCTAATTCATCCCAAAGATCTCTCAACTTAGAGTAATAATCAGTGACAGGGTCAGTACCTTGCTTTAGGTTTGCAACTTCTGTCCATAGTTGATAAACTCTGGTGAGATTCGACTTATCGAATCGCTATTTGAAATCCTCCCAAACTCTTTTAGCATTCGACGCATACATGATCGTAGGCAGCAAATTAGGAGCAACTGTGCTACTGATCCATGACGGACAACAGCGTTACACCTTTCCCACTGAGTAACTAAATCCCCTTTGTATGTGGTCTTCAAGCAAGTTCCATCAACGAAACCAAGTTTGTTCTTCACCAATAAGGCCAGCCGCATCGATCGACTCCACAAGCCATAATTTTCTGGTCCTGTGAGTTTGATCGTATGTAAAGCGATCCCAGGTGTGTCTGAAGACTGTAGATACAGAGGATGATGATGCTCTACTGTGGCAACTATTAATTCCGCCATTGATGGATCCTAGCATTGGAAAGAGGATCATTCTGTTGCGGAAGACGACTAGAACAGAGATCGCTGCTTTGATACCATGATAAATTGTGAACTTTGAGCTGTGAAGCTTCAACTCTTAGAGAGAAAATTTAGGAAGAGAATGAATTTTCATTATTGTGAATGTGGTCGTGTATCAGGCTTTATACAAAATGAGTAGTTCACTTAAGCTCACACATTGCATGTGCTGCTTCTAACTAACTCTGACACATTTAACTAACTTCTAACCGATCCATTATGAACTACAACATTCGTTAACTAACTACAACATTCATTAACTACCCTACTGCTTCATTATCTCCAATAAAGTGGCAGTATAAAAGGGTAAATATGTGGCACCATAAAAGAAGGTTTAAAAAAAATAGGTTACAGAAATATAGCGAAGATATGCTCGATGATGCTTGACCTCAACAAGTTATCAGAATCATAAGTCTGATTTTTAACTAGGCAGTAGGTGAGAACTTGTGGCTTGAAGATGAGGAGTTCACGTCTTGACGATGTGGCAAAAAGGATAGATACGTCAGATATTATTGACAATTATCTTGAACACAATAGAGGAATATTGGTTGGCATCATTGACGACATATTCATATAGACAACATCCATTGATCATAGTACTCTAGAGCTCGAGTGGAGATTTTTCTATTATAATGTATTACCTTTTGAATCTATAATTAGTAGTTTTCACGTAATTGTAAAGGACAAAATTCCAAGGATGCAACTATGACACATATTTTCTTGTGCTTCAAATTTTCCATATTTTACTAAATATTTTATCTTGTAATATTTATTTACTATATTGTTCTCGAATCACAAACTAAAAACACTCAAACATAACCGAATCCAACGCACACACACTCATCATCAAACATCCAACACTTCATACGGCTTTCGTTTGTTTGCTTTGTCATATTTATCTTGTTTTTTTACTCACTATTATCATCGTATTCAACTTTCAACAGGACATTTGTGTGTTAGTTTAACTCACTACTCAATCTCGTGACAAAAGAAAATATTCTTTCATGCAAGGGTTGCTGTTGAACTTGATTGAATCACACACAAAGATGGTTCCTGTGACCTAATCCAATGTTGCACATATTATGAGTTTATGACTTATCTTTCTTCTTGTTTCCCTATGCTAGAACTTTAACTAAGAAAAATATGCACATATTTAATGTTATTTACTCCTCTCTAAATTAAACCTCCATGTCTAACTTGGTAGAAATATGAAAAAGTATATTGCTAAAGTTAAAGCATGATCACTTATTTTTTAACAAGAAATATTTAATGCAGAAGTGTTTAAACTGGGTTATACACATTAAAGTTATGTAATGACTAACGTGTAAGTAATTTTTGTTTTTTTCAAAATGAAAATTAATTTGCAAGTAAAACAGTGAAACATCAATTCCTGATGGAGTATAACTTATTTAAGATAAAGATGGCCATCACAATAGTTCTGTGGCATTCAAGGTACTCACCTATGTTTTGTTCGAACTCTCAAAATATGATGTCACACCCATATCGGATCCTTTAAAAATGCACTACTTTTGAAGGATCCGACACACACCGGCTGATATTTTTGAAGAGTCCGAGCAACATAGTGAATTGAAGCTCAAATATCACACAACGTTGGTGAATTAAGCATTTTAATATTAAAATATTTAATATTGAAATGGTGAAATGCTGCATATTGGAGTGACTTTTAATGCTCCATTACCAAACGTTTCTTTGTAGCATGAAATGGTCATTATTCCTCTTAAAACCATTGTAACATCTTACACATTATTTCACCCATAATGCCTTTAACTCATGTAACCTCTAAATCATTTATTTACCTACATTATTATCCACATTATTCACATTCAATACAAGAAAAATTGTTCAACTATAAATAGTGGTGGTCTTCATTTGATTTGGACACACACAAGAAAGTATAGGAGATAGAGTGTTAGCCAAATATGAGAAGTGTTGTATTGTATATATAATGAGTTAGTGCAGTGAAAGAGAGAGTTGAGACAAAGAAAGTATTCTAAATCTTCAACTATATTACTATACAAAAAAGAATAATTATATGTTGAAGGAAGGTGTTCTTTTGTGGAGCTTTGGACTCTTCAATTAATCCGGAGTTGTTTGAGTTGTACGACGTTGTTGGGCTGTTGTATCCTGGAGGGGATAGGTCAAGAGTGATACTGTTGGATCAGTGTAGATTATGCCGCAGTGGGCTTGAATCTCTTTAAAGAGAGCGAAATTTCCGCGCCTCAGCCTAAATCTTATTTATTCATTTTTGTTCATTTTATTTTCAACTGTAATATTTTATATTTGTGGTATATTACACCAACAATTTTAAGAAGATTCATGTTTTTGTTACAGTTTGAAAAAGTGTGGATATTAAGATAGAGATCTCAACATAATTTCGCTCAACGCCGTTCTCTTCAAGAGATGGAAGAGAAGAGATGTACGGTAAAGTATTTTTCTATTTGCTCAATTCAAGCGAAGAAAAGGTAAAAGGAAAAAAACTTTTTACCTAATATTTTCATGAATAAAGTGACACAACTTTTCATGGAAAAAATGATATATAAATTCTTAAAATAGTGGGGGTTCATGAAATGAGAAAAAATATTTGTGAAATTGTGATTTTTGCATCTTTGAGAAATGCTCTAAAAAAAATTAGTATTACAAGTGCATATATTTATTATGGAATAAATCACATGTTGTTGTTTGGCTATAATGAGATGATTTTTAACTCTAACATGAGAGTTATAAATAAATTATGAAAAACATGTTGAGTAGCCATGAGTTTTTGGGTGAGAAAAATTTCATTCTTGAAATGAAAAATACCATAAAACATGTGATGGATTTTTTCCTTGTCAAGTCACATTATGTTAATTAAAAATTATGAAATACAATTTTATTGGTTGTGTGAGCCTTACAACTCTTTTTGATTCAAATATGAGAAAATTATGTGACAAATAAAAAGAAAAGGAGTTTGATAACCTAATGAAAATATAAGCTATATGACTCACAGCCTGACTTGACATTGTGTTTGCAGAAAAAGTACTTATCAAGTACAAGCAAACCAGATGAGAAAAACTTGGTGCTATTTGTTGGAAATGAGAAAAGCAAATTATATTATTTGCAAACTCTACTATGGAGGTTGAAGTAAAAAAAATAAATTAAGCTTCAACTAGTGAAAAAGTAAATTGATTTTACTATATCAAACACTTTATTTTGAAAATTAATTTTAATTAATTGTGATAGCACCAATATAATGGTAGAGTACAAAAATCGTTATTAAAACGATAAATTCAGACTCATGAGGAGAAAAACAATATTGTGAGATCATATTGATCACTGGTATATATACCATAAATATTAATTGTGTTAAAATTTGTGATAATCTTGCAGATTTATAAACTAAAGCCTTAGCAAGATAAAGAGTCTGAAGCACATCGAGGGGGATGAAAATGAAAGCTCATAAATTCTGAGTCATATATGGGGAAACCCAACCTGCGGACTAGAGATCCTATAACTAGGTTCAATGGGAAGAACAAATCATATGGTGACTTGTTGTGAAATGCACTATTATTAATTTTATTCAATCATTATAGTGTGAGTGCATTATCCTATAATGATTTGTGGAGGTTGAGTCTATGAACTCTTAATGAAAGTCTGTATCTCGTATGAGTGGAGTGTCAAATTATAGGAGCACCCTTGAGAGATTTCACCTATGTAAGTGTGAAAATAAGCCGCTTTCTATGAGAATGAGCTTGTTCTAAAAAACGTTCATGAAAATCGGGATAGCACAAGGCCGTAATGTGCTGGCTATTAAAGCTTATGTCAACACCTTGATTATTGTGTGTAAGCAGTGATACTTTATTTCTCTTAAGCAATCATAGTTCAAGTCTGAGACTACTACTGACTCTGGAGTAAATGTTATTGTTTTACTAAGTGAAGGTTTAATGCATAACACACCTTTCATTATGCATATATAATAGTCTACCTTCGATTAAATTGTGAAGTACCCTTTTTATTTTAATATTAAAATGAGTGGGGGATTGTTGGTGAATTAAGCATTTTAATATTAAAATATTTAAAATTGAAATGGTGAAATGCTGCATATTGGAGTGACTTTTAGTGCTCCATTACCAAACGTTTCTTTGTAGCATGAAATGGTCATTATTCCTCTTAAAACCATTGTAACATCTTACACATTATTTCACCCATAATGCCTTTAACTCATGTAACCTCTAAATCATTTATTTACCTACATTATTATTCACATTATTCATATTCAATACAAGAAAAATTGTTCAACTATAAATAGTGGTGGTCTTTATTTGATTTGGACACACACAAGAAAGTATAGGAGATAGAGTGTTAGCCATATATGAGAAGTGTTGTATTGTATATATAATGAGTTAGTGCAGTGAAAGAGAGAGTTGAGACAAAGAAGTATTCTAAATCTTCAACTATATTACTATACAAAAGAGAATAATTATATGTTGAAGGAAGGTGTTCTTTTGTGGAGCTTTGGACTCTTCAACTAATCCGGAGTTGTTTGAGTTGTACGACGTTGTTGGGCTGTTATATCCTAGAGGGGATAGGTCAAGAGTGATACTGTTGGATCGGTGTAGATTATGCCGCAGTGGGCTTGAATCTCTTTAAAAAGAGCGAGATATCCGCGCCTCAGCCTAAATCTTATTTATTCATTTTTGTTCATTTTATTTTCAACTGTAATATTTTATATATGTGGTATATTACACCAACACATATCAATGCCAAAGAAGTTTAGATATACATCATAATGAAAGACCTTTAGTGAGCTCCTATCAACCGGGGAAAGAAAAAAGATAACAACAAGCAAAAATAAACGAATGAATGCGAAGGGAAAATCATTATTTTTGGAAGAAAACTTTGTAGTTAATAAAATTACAATATTATTTTAATAGAAAATTTATACGATTATATATATTTAATTCACATAATTAGAAGTTATGTCTAACTAAAATTTTCTCTCTCACTTATACTATTTGTATTTCTCTTCCACGTCATGACTCACCAGTTTAACATGATTTACCTTTAATTTCTTGATATTCAAATTAGAAATTTTCTTAAATTCGTGCTTTTGTGATTATATATATCAAGTAAATATTTTAATTAACGGCAAATATATCAAAATATTTTTTCTTCTAATGACAAGATTGTTGAGGAGGAAAAGTCATCCAAACATAAAGTATCAAAGAGAGGTATGTGATTTCTTTAACATATATCCACCATAGCATAATACACCGTGTATAAAAAAGATATCAGATTCCACTATGTATCACAAAACTATCATGATATTCTGTAACACCGTCATAAGATGTATTTGGATCGGATCTTGAGTAAAAAAGGTTTTGACCTTTTTTTAGTTGGGTGTCTAAAAAATAGGCGAGGTAATTTTAAAAAAATCAAGTTTTACAATTTTTTTAAATGTAATCTATAAACGAAAAGAATAAATATGCATATACACCATATATTATAGGCATAACACATAAATTGGACCCTAAACTTGGCTTCAAATTTTAAGTATGCCCTTAAACTTTCAAACTGCACAAACAGACACTTTAACTATCCCGTTTTTAAATAAATAAACACTCGAATCCCACCTGACAAAATGCGTGTTGTGCACTTATTCTGCGCGCGTTTGGAGTACATTTCGAGGCCCACAACGGTAAAAAAATGCTGAATTGACAATTATACCCTTAGGGGCCATTTGGTTACTGGTTAGAGTTATGCAGGTATTAGTTATGCAGGGTTTTAGTTATGTAGGTATTAGTTATGCAGGTATTAGTTATGCAGGGTTTAGTTATGTTGGGTTTAGTTATGCGGGTGTTAGTTATGTAGGTATTAGTTATGTAGGTATTATTTAGTTATGTAGATATTATAATACATGAATTATTAACTATTGAATATTGAATTTGTTTTAAATTAATATATATTATTTACAAATAAATAAGTAAACAAATAGTATAAATTCTCCCTCTTTTTGAATAAAAAGTAAAGAAAAAAAAGTTCTCCCTCTATACTTAACTGGACTTCTGTTTTTTCTTTTTGCTATATTTTTTTTATGTTTATAGCTTATAAAAATAAAATACCATTAATATATTTCAAGTACATTATAATATCCTATTTTATATAGTGTAAATATTCTATAAATATATTGTATATATTGTTTATATATTTTTAATATACCAAATATATGAATTAGGTATAAATTCACGTCCTAAACAAAATAATAATACATGTTAATTAAATATGTGAAATATATTTAATAATATATAATGCTTATATATGATTAGCATATGCGCCGTCAAAATATATACAATCCAATTTATAATATTAATAAAATATTTACATTTGGAATCCAAATGAAAACACACACACACACAAAAAAAAGGATTTATAATATTAATAAAATATTTACATTTGGAATCCAAAAGAAAACACAAAAAAAGAAAAAGGCTGTTTGTGTATTAAAAAAAGAAAAAAAAAAGTTAGAAAAACAGTATAGTTAGGTAAAGTTTTCAATAAATAATGATTTAAAAATAAATCAATAAGGGTAAATGTGTAATTTACCATTTTAATACATGTATAACTAATACACATAACTTATTCCACCTTTTACCCCGTATAACTTATACATAGATTTCCTCATAAGTTATGTTGGTATTAATTATGTAGGATTACAAAAAACACAATCAAACACCATATAAAATTAATACATGAATAACTTTTATACAACATTTATAACTCTACCAACCCAACATGGTATAAGTTATGTTGACTTTTCAACCTAACAAAAAACTTCTACCAAACATAGTAAAATTAATACAATCTTTTATACATGAATAAAATGCACTCTTATACAGTAACCAAACGGCCCCTTAATGAATCCCTTTTATATATATCTTTATATTTTAAAATTAAAATATCATTTTTTTTCCTCTTCCTCTTTCAAACTAAGACTTTTTCCTCTCTTTAGCTGAAACTTTGCTCATTTTTAGTGCAAATGACTTCTAATTTTTTTTGTCATTATGGAAAAAGAGCTATAATGAAGATTTCTTGGTCTGCAAACAATCCAGGTCATTGGTTTCTTGGATGTGAAGATGGTCGGGTATGGTTCCATTTAAGACATCTTTTTTTTTGTTTACATTTTAGTACTCAAGATTCAATTTTGATAATTAATTTGTTCTTCTTAAACCGGTTGGATGCAAATTTTTTAGGTGGTGTGAACTTGATTATACTGAACACGCTAGAATTGCTATTTCGGGATTACAAAAGAGGCTAAAAAAACATGATGAAGAAAAGGAAAAGATTAGGATGAAGTATTGAGTTTTGCTGATCATTGTGATACTATCTTGGATTTATAGAGAGTTCTTTATGTAGTAGATGTTATGTAGATTGCTTGAAAAAGTTATGCCGGAATCATTTTGCTCGTAATGTAGTTTTCTTTATGGGTTAGTGGCTGCATATATCTATTGTAAGCAAGCAAAGTAATAGGTTTAAATGCACTATTTTAAAGTTTGTCTTTCAATATTGGCTTCAATATTCATCACTTTACAACTTGCAAGGACATTACTTCAATATACTAGCATGATTCACACACAGAAAATGCACGATTTCATACATAGTAAACACCAAACATCAGTCATAACAAACACCAAAAGACTTCACAAAGCATAACTTAGCATCCATTAAACTAGGGCAACTAGCTTCATAGATAACCTCCAAAGATTTGTCTAAGCAAACATACATCAAAATAACCACCTCCAAAGATTTGTCTAAGCAAACATACATCAAAAAAACTCAAAATACATCAAAATGATCAGTAATTGGAGTATGCCTTCACAAAATATTTATCAAAATAAACAAAAAGAAAGACCTCCTAGATCAACATTTGTCCACATCACTGACACTTTAAACTCTTATGGAACCCACTTGGATTTGACTTGCAATTTTTTTTCGCTCTGACATTTGTTGAAGTTGATTTCCAGTCATTGCATTTTTTCCTTTCCATTTCAAACCAGGTGGCTTGAATCCAAGATCAACATTTGTTTGTGATGCATCTTTAAATGCTACCCCAGACCCACTTGAGATAACTCTTTCACTTGATCTTCCCGACTGCATAATTCATATATATTATTCATTATATCTAAATAAAGATGTAAGAAAATCAATTAAAGAAGGCAATATACATACATTAATCACTTGTCTTCCAGATTGTATATTTGTGTAAACACCAAATCCCACATCTCTTATTTTTTTTCTTCCAATTGAAGAAGATGGTGGCCTTCCAACTGAAGTAGATGGTAGCCTTACAGTTGAAGAAGATGTTGCCCTTGCAGTTGATTGTTGCTTTTTCCTTCCTTTAACTTTTGAAGTTTCTGCACATAAAGAATAGGGCTGTCTAGTGCTAGGCTGATTCACTGGTGGTTGTGAAGGCTGCTGAAAGGGTTGTGAAGGCTGTTGCTGTGTGGGGTGTTGAGAGGGCTGTAAAGACACAAAATTAGAAGTATAGAACTGATTAAAACTTAAAAGAAATGAAAAAAATGCTTACCACTGATTTTCAACTTCTTTTGTTATGCTCAACTTGATGGCATTTGGAACATGTCATTTTCACTCCATTTTTTTATGCTTTTCCCCATTTCTTTTTTCTGGGTTCATCTTTATCTTTTCTTCTACATCTACCTGGTCTTCCAGGCATTGGCTTCACTTCAGGGGGCTCAACTGATGGGTTATTGGTGTCAGGCCACATTTCCATATTAGAGATAGGTTGTAAAAAGTACTTATAAGCACTTAGAGATGTAGCTTTTTTGTACCAATGCTCCACATAATCTTCTGGTTCTTGCCCAATGTGATACAAGGCACAAACTACATGTTGGCAAGGTATACCCCTCAACTGCCACAACCTGCAGCTACATGTCTTTTTAGTCATGTCAATTATATGTCTATATTCTCCTTCTTGAATCTCAAATCCAATGTCATGATTCTAATTCACCCTTAGTGTCCTGCCAATCTCTTTGTTTTCTTCTAAAATCAGTCTTGCCATAGGTGAAATGTCACTGATCCAAGTATCTGCAAACTTAATCATGTCTCCATGCCTATCCATCAATTTATGCCTAATATCTTCAAGCATACTAATCACAGATTTATGTCTAGGACAAACAATCCATGAATTAAATGTTTCACACATATTATTTTCCACCACATCACACTTTGATCTTTCACAAAATAAAGCTCTACACCAGTATTCTTTGTTATAGACAAGCAATGCTTCACATATTCTTTCACCTAATTTTCCCACATATTCCAACTCATCTCTCAATTTAACCTCAAAACTAGTTTTGGCACACCTCCAAAATGCTTTTCTTCTTTCCTCACTTCTCCATGTTTTTTGCCAGTTTGCCCAAATATGTCTTGCACACATTCTTCTTTCAGCATTAGGAAGTAAGTCAACAACTGCTCACTCAAGACCCTAGGAAATATTAAAGCAATAACTTTAAGGCATCTATTAGCACAAACAACTTTAAGGCATCTATTAGCAGACCTATAAGTTAACTAACAGAAATAAACAAAGGCAATAAACTAACAGAAACACCTATAAGTTAACTAGCAGAAATACCTATAAGTTAACTAACAGAAACAGAAATACCTATAAGTTAATAGAAATAAAAAAAGGAAGTAAATACCTATAAGTTAACTGAGTTCAACAGTAAATAAACTAACAGAAATAAACAAAGGCAGTGGCAAATTTTTTTAAAAGAAGTGGCAGAATAAATACCTTTTGCATGTCAGACATGATTGTTATGCCATTTTCATCACCAAGTTGCAAATCTTGAATGAGATAGCTTAAGAACCAACTCCAAGAGTGTTTAGTTTCTTGATCAACCACTGCCCAAGCTATTGGATACATTTGATTATTTCCAACAGCCACTAATAATTCTCCTCTACAAGCACCCTTCAAAAAACATCCATCCAATCCTACAATCTGCCTACAACCTTCTAGCCATCCATTTTTCAATGCAGCAAAGCAAACATAAAAATATTTGAACAAGTGTAAGCCAGGGACTGTTTCATTATCAGTTCTCACCCAACAAGAACTACCAGGATTTGTACTCTTAATCATATCAGCATAGTCTAACATCCTTGAAAACTCAACCTTCCAATCACCCAAGAACTTGGCAATAACATTCATTTTTGCCTTGTAACATATTGACCTTCCAACTTTTAATCCCCATTCTTTTCTTAGTGTCTCTTGAAGCTTATGAACTTTAATGTCAGGGTGAGATATTATTCTATCCCTCATCTTCATTTCCACATATTTGGCTGAGCACAACCTGTTCCTATTCTTTGTAAGACATCTATGAGCAGGATAGTACATTTTTACAAAAAAAATTGCCTGTATCTTTATCCAAGCTTGCAAAGATTTCCCAATTACACTTCCCTTCACATCTTACCCTAACTCTATGAGGTTCATTGGGTTTAAGCTTTAACTGAACCTTATGCTGAACAGCATAATCAGCAACAACTTTTCTAAATTGAGTTGCACTCTCAAATATCATACCCAACTCAAAGAAAGAAATGGAAGAAGATGAATCATACCTCAGTTTGGTGCTTTTTCTTCTTGAAGGTAAATCAACACCAGGTTGTGCTAAAACATCTAACTCTTCATCACTATCTTCACTTGGTTCATCTGATGAACCAATAAACTCTTCATCACCTTCCAATCTACCTTTATATTTGGTTGCCTTGTTAGTGAAAATATTCTCAAATCCCTTATCTATGCCAGCTTCTCCAAGCTCAACATCTTGATCCTTTGAGGTTTTTTTACTCTTTTTTTGCTTTGCATTTTTTTTTTGCTGCATCATTTTTCTTTTCTTCTCTAAGTTTTTCTCTAAAAGCTCTCAGTTCTTCATCAACTTTACTATCATCTTGATCTGGAACACTATCTAAGTCTTCCTCTTCAAAGTCAAGAGCATCACTATTTTCTTCCTCTAATTGTTGTTCAACTTCACCTACCCCATTTATACCATCCTCCAGATGTGGAACCCTAGAGCAATCCCCCAATTTTTAATTATTTTTTTCAACAGAAAATGGTCCCAAAGTAGTTGTAGCAGTGGATCCCCTTCCTTAACAATCACATGCTTCAAAAACAACTTAAAAGATGACCCACTCCACAAATCTTTAACAAAGTTATATAGTTGGTTGTCACTTTCTAACTTGACAAAATTATGGGTAATAGGGTCTTCAGTAAAAAAAGAATCAATTTCATCATACCCAATGTCTTTTGCATAAGATTTCAATTCGGTCAAAGAGAAGTGATCCTTATCTATGCTAAATACAGTGCTTCCCAATTTCGACACATACTGACCTTTATAAAAGCGACCTCAATGGTGGAAAATAGCTATAATATGACCCATATGACTAAATTTGTAAGAAAAGAACGAATTTACACTCATGGTGACAAAAAGATTCTACCTTATATTAACAATAAACTTTCAAAATGGCAAAATTAAATATACTTGGACTAAATTGAGGAAGATGAACAGATGTTTATGAACTTTCAGCACAAAGATGAACTGATTTTTCCTTTGATTCACCAGATTTTGCTTGTAAATCCCTCTATAGGGTTTCGACATTTGAGAGACAATCGGGTGAAAGGTTAGTGAAATGAAGTGTTTAACCCTTTACCCGTGTATTATTAATTTTTTTTATTTTATAATTGACGTGTAAAATATTTAAGTAGTTGGAAGCCACTGAGTGACTTACTAATCCACGTGGGAGCGTTTGCATTTCACACTCTTTGGCTGCAATAATCGAGTGTTTATTTATTTAAAAATGGGATAGTTAAAGTGCCTGTTTGTGCACTTTAAAAGTTTGAGGGCATACTTAAAATTTGAAGCCAAGTTTATGGTCCAATTTATGTGTTATGTCTATATTATACGATAAGCGTGTATATATACCAATCTTTCTAACAAATGTATATATTTGAAACTTTTATAAATAGATTTATAAAAAAACAAACAAAAAAAATACTAAACGACAAAAGATACCGTCAGCATTCCATCCGTAAGGCTAATACTTAACGAGACCCAATTAACCAATCAAATTTCTTCATATTCTCCCTACACCTATCTCTCTTGTGACGTGGCATCTCTTTGTCCATACAATATAATTTCCTTCCATTTCTTAAATTCATATAAATTACATATAAATAATAATTCCTATTTTTCTCCGCCATTAACTTCGCCCTCCTTCTTCACAAGCTCCATAAATTCTCTCAAAGCTATGGCAGCTCAGTTCTAGAATCTTCTCTAACTCAGTTTCTATATCTGATACTACGACTATAATGGCGAGTATTTCAGCTACACTTTCAACTGCAACTTTACCGGAGCTCAAATTTCTATCTCCGATTTCGACTTCTAGAAGTTTCCGTTTACGTATACCGCAGAGGAGTAGAATTAAGGCGGCGGCGGGGAAGAGAGAGGAGAATGCGGTGTTGGAGGAGAGAGATGCGGAGTTGTTGAGGAAAGTGAATGGGAGTGTGAATGGGAATGGGAGTGTGAAGAGGAGTGTTGATTTGAATGGTGCGTTGGTTGTGGGTAAGTATAGTAATGGAAGTGTAGGGGTGATTGAGAGTGAGGATGAGAGTTTGGTGAAGTATGTGAATGGGAATGGGAATGGTGTAGCGGGGAAGAGTGTGGAGGAGGTTGTGGAGGTGAAGGCGGAGGAAGTGGTTGAGAAGAGGAATAAGAAGAGTATTGATGAGATTGGACAAGAGGAAGCTTGGTTTAAGAAGAATAAGGAAGTTAAGGTATATGTGTTAACTATGTATTTGTTGTTGTTTTAGCTTTTCATTTTTTTTACATATTTAAATGTCTTGTTTTAGTTGTGTTTATGTGAATAATGTTGATAGCTGCATAGAAATTTGCTACTCGAGTACGAACCACAATATTTAAATGTCTTGTTTTAGTTGTGTTACGTGAATAATGTTGACAGTTGCATAGAAATTTGCTACTCGAGTACGAACCACAACATTTTGAGGTTAAGGCATCTTACATTTGAAAAAAAAAGAAGACATTTTGAGGTTGATTGATACTGATTGGTTGTGAATAATCAAGTGTGGAGGGGTGTTTTTGCCTGTATATATATATCACTAAATGTGGTTATTCTAGAAAGTTTCTACTTTTAGAATCTACTGTTTATTTTAAGTGCATTGTTATGTTAATTCCAAATTGATTTTTGGGGGACTATCCTTGATGTTTACAATAACCAGGATGAGTTGTATGTTTAGTGAATTTTTTTTTTTCGAAAGGAGTCAATGGAAGTTAGCTAAATCTAGTATTCCATAAAATCTAGTGGACGTTCATTCCTTTCTTTTACACAATGAGGTTCAGTTAAATTGGTGCCATATTTGATGAATACAGCAGCAACTGCACATCAATATCAAAATTGTTCCTTTTCTTGATGAAGTTCAAGCCTGATGAACTTTATGTTCTCTATTTGTCTAATCTTCTTAAGATGAGAATTATCAACACATGACCAAAGATGTTTATTACTGGCCTTTTTGATGAAAAAAATGAAGTTCTCTTATTAGAGGTGCAAGATGAAGACCATCCTGGCCGAACGAGTTTGTGAGTTGACAAGTTATTGGATTGGTTGTATTAAAACTAAGACTAGCCAGGTCACTATATCAACTTCACATCTACTCAATTGCTGTAGTGGGAAATGTAACAGAACTCAATGCATAAGGGGATTCATAATTGGACCAGAAAGGGTTTGGAGACTCCGGTTTATGCAATGACTGTTAGAACCGTTTGTTGCAGTTGGCAAAGAAACTAAATGATAAAGAAGGATTTCAAATGCTTATATAAAATATTGCAATTTAGCCTCTGTGCTTTAAGGGTTCTCGTGATCTCTGGTTCATTTCTAGATGGAAGCCAGATTATGACGTTACTTTTTTTTTTTTTGATGACAAAGGGAAACCCGCAGCTGCTACCCTTTGGGTGTGCACAGGGTAAAACCCCCTCTCCTATGCAATAGCTTGCAAACCACATAAGAGAGGTAACCTGCACTAGGCAAGCCCGGTGCGACGAGCTCGACCCAGAAGGCAAACCTCTTGCTTTCGCTGGCAAGGGGTTTCGAACTTGAGACCTCCAACATGGAAGTCTCAAGCCCAAATCACTTGGCCACCCCGAAGGGTCAGATTATGACGTTACTGAATGGTTTTTGCAGGTCTCTGTACTGCCTGGAGGCCGTTGGAACAGATTCAAAACATATTCAACAATTCAAAGGACTTTAGAGATATGGGGATCTGTCTTCACTTTCTTATTCAAGGCTTGGTTGAATAATCAAAAGTTCTCCTATCGAGGTTGGTCAATGACATAACCCAGTTTTTTAATAAGAATCGAGAAGATAATTGCTGTAATTTGTCGTTCCTGGCAAAATGCTGGTATTCTCTTATTTTAACATGTCACAATGGCTAAAAACAGGGTGATAAAGCCCCATGATTTATAAAACCCCCCCTCCAAAAGAAAAAGTGTGCTTTTTGGCACCTGTTTCAATTAGAAACAATTAAGGAATGAGGCTTAATTCTACTTTAAAAAAATAAAAGACTATTCAAAATTCACTTAAACTGATCTACATGAATAGCTTTTTAGCTATTCACTTTTTTTGTTTCTTCACTGAATTTTCCCTATATTGAAGATATTGGGATCCACAAACTGATGGAAAGAAAATATTTTACTTTTCCAAAAGGATAAGCTATTTATGCAGTTTTCGTTGGTTGTTGCTATTCCAACGGACATTTCAGGACACCAACTTCCTATCAAGTCCGAACTATCCCTTTTCATTTAGTGATATTTCTTCTTTATATTGATGACACTGAACTATGCAGCAGTCAAAATGATTACCATGAAACATAAAGAATCTATTTTCCATCATTTCCCCCCTTTATACTTTCTTTTGACCTATTTTCCCCAGATTTTACAACAATAACCTATCTATAATTGTTGATAGCAAAGCAGTGACCAATACACCAGCAACTCCCATCATATGAAACGGGTACTGAGGAGGCTAGGTTAGCCAAAAGATGGTTAATTCTTGTTGTACCTTCAGAAATTCATCATTTGCGACCCCAATCTGTTATGCTCAGTGTTAATACAAAAAAATACTCCTTACTGTAACTAATACCAGGAGCTGCTTCATGCAGATGGAATGACAGAAGCAAAAAAAACTGAGCGGAGAAAGGTCCTCGCTAAGTGGTTAAAAGAAACTATTTTGAGATTGGGTCCAACTTTTATCAAGATTGGCCAGCAATTCTCAACAAGAGTGGATATTCTTGCTCAGGAGTACGTTGATCAGTTGTCTGAGCTTCAGGTTGGTGATGTCCTGATTAAGTTACTGTATGTTTGATCTTCTATTACACACATTCACCAAAATTTGATACCTTCTCAGCATCCTTTAAGTTTGAAGATTGAGGCATAGTTGTCGTTGTTATTTAAACTTGAAGACATCTTTTGCTCAGATTAAGTAGCTAGGGATCTTGGCTCATCATCTGAAATTGGTATCAAAGTGAACAGTCCGATCATATATATAGCTTGCTATTAACTTTTGTCAATCCAACTGTTCTGTTGTTTAGTATTTTCTTGAGACAATGTATAATTTCTCAAGCTGGGCACTATTCATATCTGTTTTTCCTCTGAGATTTTCCAATATCGCGAGTAACAGACAAGAGCAATGCATGGAGCTTGAAAGATTATTTAAGAAACAAAGATTACCTGTGTACAGGAAAAGTGACTCACATATACATGCATTAGTTTACAGAATGCAATGAAGAGGACGACTGAGGAACTGAGCATGTTGTTGGAGTAGATGATTCTTACACAATCGATGACTATGTAATACTTGAGATGATATCAACATATAAGTAAATGAATTATGCAGTTGAGATCCAGAGTCCCTGAGATGGGATATACTAACTTGGAAGCATTGTATATTCTGAAAGCATACTAAAGTAACTTCTAAATTTAGCCTAAATAATTGGCAACACATGCTATGCAGTAAATTGATTTTCACCTAGGATGAAGCATGCCTGGCTGCTTTTTTATTCTTTTTGCGGTGTACTTTCCCTCCATATCCTCTCGTGATTTCCATTATGGGTTTTCTGTCATTTCCTGGTGCTATGCAGTATGTTTTCTTTTCCTTCTTCTTCTTTTTCTTAGAAGTAATTAATTTTACAGGGCATTGTTTATTTACAAGACTAATTTCTCTCTGCTTAGGACCAAGTTCCTCCTTTCCCATCCGAAACTGCTGTATCAATAGTTGTTGAAGAACTTGGCGGCTCATTGGATGATATATTTGAAAGATTTGACCGTGAACCAATAGCTGCTGCAAGTCTTGGTAATATTCACTTAATTCTGATTGTGTCACAAAGATCCATCCTTCATTCAGCAAATAAATTCTGCAACTACCAGTGATTGTTCTATGTACTCGACAAGCTTTACCAGAATGAAATATAAGAGCACTGATATATTATAATGCAGGTCAGGTGCATCGTGCAAGACTGAACGGGCAGGAAGTAGTTGTCAAAGTACAAAGGCCCGGTCTTAAGGATCTTTTTGATATTGATCTTAAAAACCTGAGGGTCAGTTTTAGATAAAGTATCTTTACATTCAACTCTTGAGTTCTTTTGTGTAATTGTTTGGATATGATATAAAGTATAATCAGATCTTCATTGACTGCATAGAGAAAGCCCCTTTTTGCTGTTTTTTTCTTCTTAGATCTTCCGATCTAACTTCCAAACTTCTGCCAGAATAAGTCTCACTTCAAGTAATTTATCCGTATGCTTGGTGCTACGACCTAGTTTTCATGATGAATGACACTCCTCCAGGATATTGTGCACTAAACATTCGTACGAGAAGTGACTTTATAGCACTGATATGATCACTTCTACTTCTAATTTTCAAAAGATAGGTTGTTCATTATCATATATATCTTTTTCATGTGACATATTTCTTGCAGGTGATAGCTGAATATCTGCAGAAAATAGATCCTAAATCTGACGGTGCGAAAAGAGATTGGGTTGCAATCTATGATGAATGTGCAAATGTCTTGTATCAGGTATTTTGTTAGTAAATCATTTATTTTAATATTGCCAATTTAGCATCATCATTTCATCAAAAAAAATTTAAAAGGACTTCAGGATTCTTTCCTCCGTCTGACTTATCTTTGTTTTCTTTTTGCATTAAGTTTATTGTTGATTTACTTTTCCCTATTTGAGGTGGACTCGGTGTCTAATTGACTTGCCCAGTTTGCTTGTACAAGTTTCATTCCCAAGACATATATCTAGTGGTGAGGTCTGAACTATATAGGTTTTCATGGAAGAAATTTTTCTGGTTGACAGACAATCGTAGAAACATGAGCTTGTGATATAGCTACACCTAATTCCAGACCAGTTAATGCAAGAACTATAAATAAAGGACCAAGATTCAGAGTTTTAATTAGTTATGAATCAGCATCATCAGTGTTCAAGGAATTCAAATATATTGGTCTTTAACAAGAACGGTATTGAACTGTTAAGAAAATGTAATGGAATGTCATGTGAGAAGGAGAAGAGATTCATTCAAAAGTTCACATTGTATTATGGTTTGATATGAAATAAAAATACACTATCTTATCTCATTAGTAGGTTCTCGTTGCACTTAATTAGAATACTTCAAAATACAATTACCAGTTTTAGAAAAAATAAAATAATAGAATACTTCCATTTACCATTTACCAAAGAGTTCAGGACTTGGAGCCTGTTTGGATTGACTTATTTTAAGTGCTTTTAAGCCAAAATAGCTTTTAAGCACTTTTGTAGTGTTTGGATAAAATAAAAAAGGTGTTTTCAAACACTTGTTTATAAGCCACCCCCAAAAATCGTAAGTTTGAATTTCTAACTTGTGGCTTTTGACTTATGAGCCAAAAGCTATAAGCCCATCCAAAAAGGCTCTTCAACAATGACAACTGGTCACCTGGGAACTGTGTTTTTGATGGCTTTGTATTAACTAGCAATAATGAATTGAAGTAGTTTATAAGTTACTCTAGTGATTGACTGACCTGCATTCTGGTGCTATTATTTTATTTTGTATCTAATTCAATAGTCGAATGCTGCTGAATCTTTTTAGGATCTGTGTGTTGCTATCCTCCTTGATTTGCATCTTTCAAGCTGTAAGTATGTCTAATAAGAGATGTTATTTTATGAGTTTTGCAGGAGATTGATTATACTAAGGAAGCTGCCAATGCGGAGCTGTTTGCAAGTAACTTCAAAAACTTGGATTATGTGAAAGTCCCATCGATATACTGGGAATATACCACACCACAGGTTCAAAATAATCAGTGATAATGATGGTTTAACTGATTAACATTGACTACTCTCCACAACTTATTTTACTTGAATGATATTTTTCACTCCTTTCAGGTTTTGACAATGGAGTATGTCCCAGGCATTAAAATAAACAGGATAGAAGCCTTAGATCAATTGGGCGTTGATAGGAAAAGGTAAGCTGAAAGTTACCATTCAGTTTGTTGAACTATGAAATTTACCTATATCCTTCATTTTCATTCATGTACTGGTGTTGTAATCATGTCCGAGAGACATGTTGCTTCACAAGGATACTTAATAAGTACTCAGACGGCCTGCTAAAATTGGATGTGTTCTGTCAATTCATTCTCGTGTCTGATAGTAACTCAGGTACTGAGTAATTATAACAGGACCGGAAATGATATGCCTTTGGACTTCTCTTAATTGTTTATCAGGTTAGGGAGGTATGCGGTTGAATCCTATCTGGAGCAAATTCTGTCTCATGGTTTCTTCCATGCTGATCCAGTAAGATTTCTCACCGACATTCACAGTTATTCTGCTCTACTTTGATTCACAGTGCACTTTGTAACCAAATAGCAACATATAATAGATCTGTCAGTTTGAGCTTTAACATATTCAATAAACAAGTATAAGAATTTTCTACTTCCTTTGTTTCCCTTTTTCGCATCCTCATAGTTTACCCGGCTGCATTACCATGTTTGCTTTCCTTCTAACCATTCAACTTCCACGCGATATAAACTGCAAACAGAATCTTGCGTTGATTGTTCAAGGAAAATTATTTTGTTATAGATTGGTAATCGCACCTCGTTCACTTGGATAGGACCAAGTAACTAATTCAGAGAGATACATTTTGAGAGCTTCACCTCCCATACCAACCAATTCTAAGCTGTTAATATGTTTTACTCTTTTCGAAGTTAAACATTGTTTCCATCTTACTACTTAGTTTTAGCCTTATCTCATATATCTGTGAAGTGTGGAAGTGATGGATTTCCAAAGAAAGTTGGTGTTGATTTAATTTCTTGCAGCATCCTGGAAATATAGCTGTGGATGATGTTAATGGTGGAAGGTTGATCTTTTATGATTTTGGAATGATGGGAAGGTAAGTTGAACATTTCGATCTAAGTAATATAAATGACTCTGAAGTTCTCCAACCTAAAACTAGTCAGTTCTCACTTACTCTATCACATTGCAGCATAAGTCCTAATATCAGAGAAGGCTTGCTGGAAACATTCTATGGAGTTTATGAGAAAGATCCAGATAAGGTGATCAAACTTGAAGTTCCCAGGCTTGCTTATTTCCTTTTTTTTTTTTTTGGGTTCTGTTGCTGTTCTACTTAACTACATAAATTCTTGGCTAAAGTTCTCGTTGAATGCAGGTCCTGCAAGCAAGTATTCAAATGGGTATTCTGGTGCCTACTGGCGACATGACTGCTGTCAGACGAACTGCACAATTTTTCCTTAATAGGTACTCGTCCACATCATATCTTTCAAATTTTATTTTGTTTAAAGTGAAATTGAATGTTGAGACTTGAAACTGCCAAAATTAAGCCCATTGTGACATTACTAAATTACTAATCACCTGAGATTGTGGGCTGATGTTCATTTTGTGGTTTGGTATATTTTTCTGGTCAAGGTTGTGCTCTCATATACATAAATGAAGCGAAAAATTTGTTCGCAAACTGGTTGCATTAGAATCTGGGAGAGGTGTTTGTTTCGACAAGGTTCATTTGCCTTTATCTCTTTTTCTCAACCAGGTATTAGCTCAGATTATGCCTGTTGTACATCAACTTGTCATTCCCTAAATATTTGAGTTCTACATGTGATCTTTCCATGTTCAAGTAAAAATTTGGTCCATCTTGTATAAAATTTTCAACTGGTAGGTTTCTAGTGATGGGTCTTTTTATTATTAACAAGTAATAAGATTTGATCAACAGAAAGTTGGGTGAAGCCTGTATACAAGAGGTAGACATCGATCAGCTATAGAGCAAGCATTTCTTCCTACAAAGTCCAACCAGTATTTATACAAATAGAAGCCAGATTGAATGAAAAAGCCTTCCCGATCTTTCAAAAGCCCTTTGGTTCTTTTCGCCCCATATAGTCTGTTAGAATAGTAATAGGTATATACAATCCTACTTAGATTAGAAATAGGAATAGTATTTAGTGTCCTACTTAGAAAAGGATTATATTGTAGTGTCCTAGTTAGAAAATGAGTCTATTGTAGCGTTTATAAATAGGGTTTCTATGTAATAATGTAGATACAACAATTTCAATAATATTCTTTTTCTATATTTCTCACATGGTATCAGAGCCTCTACGATCTTGGTAGAGAATCAAAGAGCTTCCGCTGCCGGCGGGTGTCTATTACCCATATATGCCGCCCGTCTGGCCAATGATTATGTTAACAAAAGTAGGAACCCTATATTCAAGGAAAGAAAACTCAGCCGGTCATCGTGCGTCAATTTTCGGTGACTTTCTAGGGTTGTTTTGTGTCAACCCCATATCTGTCGGTATTTGTGTAGCACCGTGCCATCTTTCCGGTGACTACTTTTTCATATTTAATTTGTGTAGCACCGTGTTATCCTTCCGGTGACTACCTTTTTCTTGCATATCTGATTTGTGTAGCACCGTGCATCTCTTCGGACTACTTTTCATATTTAATTTGCGTAGTACCGTGGATTATTCCGAACTACTTTCTCATATCTCTGTGTGTCTTTTCGGTGACTCCTTAGATTTGATTTGCATAGTTCCATTCGTCTTTCTGGTGACTCCTCAAATCTGATTTGCGTAGGGTTGTGCCATCATTCCGACCCTACCCATATTATTTCTCTTTTTCAATAGGGTCGTGCCATCAATCTGACCTTTCCTATATAATTTCTATTTTCCAGTTGGGTCGTGCCATCATTCCGACCCTACCCATATAATTTTATTTTTAGATTATGACCATTTTCAACCACCAAATCTAATACTCTGGCGTATGAGCATGTTCTGGTTTTCAGTGACTTCTTATATAATATCGACTCGTCTATTGATTCCAACATGATCCATATACTTTATACTAGATTTTGAGCCCTTCCCGGCGAGCGCTGCATTGTGAAGAAGTCTATATGGAGCAACCACCTAATTTTGTTGCTTAGGGGGTGTTTAATAGCCTTGTATGTTGATCACTATTTCGTGAGAAGACCAAGCACGTATGAGATTGATTGACATTATGCATCAAATCCAGTATTTCATGAGAAGACTAAGCACATTGAGATTAACTGTCACTTTTGTGAAGTCGTGTGATCAACTTGCAGATATCTCACAAAGCTTTTCATCTGTCCTCGTATTAATTATATTTGTAACAAGCTAGATACATATGATTTGTATGCACTAGCTTGAGGGGGAGTGTTAGAATAGTAATAGGTATATACAATCCTACTTAGATTAGAAATAGGAATAGTATTTAGTGTCCTACTTAGAAAAGGATTATATTGTAGTGTCCTAGTTAGAAAAGGAGTCTATTGTAGTGTCTATAAATAGGGTCTCTATGTAATAGTGTAGATACAACAATTTCAATAATATTCTTTTTCTATATTTCTCACATAGTCCACATCGTGGCTTGTGGTGGTATATTCTATATTCATCTTCTCTAATCCCTTCTGCCTCTCAATTTTTACATCTTGAGAAGCTCCTTAACAATTGTGGGCATTGCGTACGTACTTTTGAACAACCTGTCTGAAGTGATTCACCTACCTCATATCATTTTGCAGCGGATGAGCAGGTGGCTAACATCCACTCCTGCTCCTTTAAACAAGATACACCAGCTAATATTAATCTCTCTTTTCCGCATGTTTATCGACGTCTTCGGAGTTGGCTATTCACATGATTTACAACATTGGACAAAACTTGTCATGTAGTAAATGCTTTCCCTTTGTTTTCTCATTGCTTCTATTATCTATTCTGTTTCCTTTACTGCAAAAAAGAGAGTCAATTTGACTCTCATTTTGTGGTTAACTGTGACCAGAACCTAAGCTGCATTGACTCTGAGCTATTTTAAAAAGACCTTTGATTCACAAGGTGCTTTGTATTGTGCATCATCATTTACATTGTTAATGGACAAGAACTCATCGGATAAGTGTTTAAATTGATTGAAGCTTGACAGTTGAAAGTTTGCAGCTTTGAAGAGCGCCTTGCAGCACAAAGAAAGGAGAGAGAAATGGCACAAGCAGAACTTGGGTTCAAAAAGCCGTTGACCAAGGAGGAACAAAAAGAGAAAAAGAAGCAACGTTTAGCTGCAATTGGTAATTCACTTGTCTTATCTTCTTTTTCTGGTCTAGGTAACACACTTTTTTGTGATAGCTTGTTCTATTCCTTTGCCCTCTTACTTTGGTTAATCCTGGGGGGCTGTTCAGGGAATGGAGAAATGCAACATGTTTTTATTGCTTGGTCCCCACTCCTCTCCCCTCCCCCCCTTTTGTATAAGAGGTAAAAAGCCAACCGTAAAGGAAAAGCAAAAAAAAAAAAGGACTAGTTAATTGTTCACTTTACTTGTAGGCTCAAACTCAGATTTTCTTCTTACTAACAGGTGAAGATCTACTAGCCATTGCAGCAGATCAGCCATTCCGATTTCCTGCCACATTCACTTTTGTGGTTAGAGCATTTTCAGGTACTTGAGTGCCAGCTTATGTAATTGCTTAAAATTGTGCTGCTTGCTTTGCCGTTCAACTTCTTATAGTGGAAACTATTATTATTGTTATCAGTTTTGGATGGCATTGGAAAGGGTCTTGATCCACGATTTGATATCACTGAGATAGCCAAACCGTGAGTGCACCACAATATATAATTTCTTTTCTTTTTGTAATTTCCTCCCCTTTTTTCGACATAAACTTTTATGCTGCTCTATAGCTATGCCCTGTTTTTTGACATAACTTTTATGCTGCTCTATAGCTATGCCCTAGAGTTGCTTAGGTTTCGTGAAGCTGGTATTGAAGTAATGGTAAAGGTAAACCTAGTAAAAGTTTGAAAGTATACGCAGGTTTTGTTTTTCATATGTGCTTAAGTTTTAACAATTAATCTTTCTGACTTCCAGGACTTCAGGAAGAGATGGGACAGACAGTCTCAGGCATTCTACAACTTGTTCAGGCAGGCTGATAGAGTTGAGAAACTTGCTGCAATTATCCAGCGACTGGTAGATAGCATGCCATATCATAGCTTTAAATTAAAATTGGATCTCAGATCCATAATTTTTCAGTCTTATGCTTTATCCATTTATATCTATTCTGATTTGCTCACAGGAGCAAGGCGACCTTAAGCTTCGGGTTAGAGCTTTAGAATCTGAAAGGGCTTTCCAACGTGTTTCTGCTGTTCAGAAGACAATTGGATGTGTAAGTTGTCATACATTCTGGTAATGTTTACAAATTCATTTTCATGTGAAATTTGGTGTACTTTTTTAATCAAGAAAGGTACAACATGTTTGTTGTGTCATTCTTCTTTATCAATAAAACGTTATGCTGTGAGATGGAGCTACCTCTGAGTTTGACTATGGAAGCCCCTGTTAGACCCTCTCTTTTGGGCCCTTTGGGGGGTGGGGGGAAGAAAGAGGATTCACTCATACTGTAGATAATATCTATACTTACATAAGCTTGCTTCTTTTTGCCTGCTCATTGTTTCACTTCTTAATGACTTAAGGTCTTCATCTCATCTGTTTGGGAACTCATCTGAACAGGGAGTAGCCACTGGAAGCTTGGTTAACCTAGCTACAATTTTGTATCTCAACTCCGTCCGTGTAAGTACATCTTCACTTGTATATTTTAAGTTTATCATCTTTGCATACTAATGTTTATCTTGCACGCATCTTCATTTTACAGATCCCCTCTATTATAGCGTACACTGCCTGTGCATTCTTTGGCTTCCAAGTCCTGTTTGGCCTTCTGAAGGTTAAAAAATTAGATGAACGAGAAAGATTGATTACTGGAACAGCTTGAACAAATGGTAAGCAACTCTTCTCTAATTTAGAGCTGATAGAAGCAAAAAACTCTAAATTTTTATGAAGTTTTCCAACGTTTGATAGATAAATATAAGAGGTATGGTTCCAATTTTGAGATTTGCTTTAGGTTATAAGTCAAACTTTGGGTCGTCTCAAAAAAATATAATAAAAAAGAATTAGAGGTAGAAACTCCATCTAGAATCTTTTCATGTACAGTAAGTCATTAGTGTTGAGTCTTTAATGGCTTACTGTACACGAAAAGTTTCTAGGTGGCATTTCTACCTCTATATCACATGCAAAAAAATGAAAATGGGGACGTTCCAGGTAATTTACATTTTTGTACTAGAGTTGATATTGGTTTCTAATAATATCAAGGAAAATTAGAGTTAAACTTCAGAGGCTTCACACAATAGAGTCGGTGAGTCATTTTGGTATAGGGAGACGTGCATCCATGTTAAAGTTTGATAGATGACTTGCTCCTCCAGGTGGAAAAAAAGTTGACTTGTGAAGGAAGAAACAAATTACTGGAAATTCAAAGTTGAAAAAAGATTCTTTAAAATGGATTTTCATCTGAACATGTGTATAGTGTTTCATTAAACCTAAAAAGGCTTCTATTATATATTGCTTTTGGGTCAAGCACATGTACAAGTGTGCAAACAAAAGTAGGTTTCAAATATCAAAATTTCCAGAAAGAGAATTTTAATAAGAGGAAAGTTTGAGTAAGAAAGATTCTCGAAAAACCCTTTACTTCATAAGAAAAAAGAAAAAGAGATTCTTGAAATATGAAGGACAAATGGATAAACATGACTCTCAAGAGATGAACAAAGAGTTTACTCTTGGAATCCCAAGGTGATGGTGTTTGGCCTTTGACTGAAAGGAACTAGGCTTGTTAAGCACTGTTGGTATGACATACTACAAGGTCACTATATAAAAACTTAAAAGTTAAGACTTCCTTTTGGATCGAGCTTTCCGCAAGAAGTTTAATCTACCAATAAGAGCAAAAGTTGTACAATATTGGCTAAAAATTTGGAATCTTTCCTCTGGTTGATCATGATTGACTTCTGAACAACTGTAATGTTGAAACCATGGATTCATGGATCTATATTGGCCCATATCATGGAGATGGCCTAACTTATGGGAAAATGGCTTCCAAATCTAGCCAGAGAATGATTGTTTCAAAAAGAAGAAGCTAGAAAAACATTATAAACATGTGCTCTCTAATAATTTAAGCTTTTAGATGAGATGGTCACATGCTTCAGATGTCCAATCCTGGGTGCGTGGGGTGTTAAGAGCCCCACGTCAGCTGTGGATGGGGTGTTTGGTCTACTTATATGGTCTTGTTCAATCCTCACCTTATGAGCTAGCTTTTGGGGTTGAGTTAAGCGCAAAGTCTATTTCTTACCAAAGCAAATTGATAATGCAAACTCATTCTGTGATCATCACCACAGTTTTAAGCGAAGCAGCAACAGAAAATACAAATTAAAAGACATCTTTGATTTACCTGTAAAATGCAAATTATGTTTTATGCTTACTCAAACTTGATTAGATTGGAATCATTTAATCTTACAGTTGGCCATTTTACAACACAGGATACACTGCGAGATCATATATGGGAACTGCTATTCCAAGGTGCAGCCCTGGAAAAACAGAAATAACGTGGAGAGGACTTGATGGATCGTTGAGTATTCATAGCACTCCCATGGCCAAGAGTTGCCAGTTTTGTCATTCAGCTTTAAGATGCATCATGTGGTAAGGCTTCCAGTATGGAGGTTTACTTCTAATTATGTTGGCCTAACAGATTGTTGTATTTGCCCATCTCCACTATAGAGCACTCCTGTGAAGTAGACCAAATAAGAAGTCTTTCATGTAGTATGACACCTATTTTGACCTTCTTTAGCCTTAGTGTATAGGTATACAAAATCTAGGAGATAAATGTAACTAATGTTAGCCTTATTTATCTTCAACCTTATTCGGGGAGTTCGATTCTCTTGAATTTGTGTATAATACAATGTGAAGTTATATTTTTATTGTAAAATCAGTGTCATACGAGTATCCTAGGGATGAAATATGTCATTGAGCTAACCCTACTTTGTATTGGTCCTTTGTATGTGTATTAGTATATAAAGTCTTCTTAGACTCTATATAATTTCAACTTGTTTAAAACAGTCAGTCTACTGACCTGTCTTATGCACTTTGTAGTGTTGTATTATTATAACGGTGAGGATTTTCCTGCGTTGCTTCATTTTAATCTTCTGAAGTATCTTGTGTCATGTGTCTCTAGAATCCAATTCGTTGTTGTTTCCATTTTCACCCACCAACATGGTGGATCCTCTAAACTTTTGTCCTTTAAACCCATTTATATAATATTATTTATCATTGTGGGACAAAACATACTTTGGATTAAGTGCTTGAGCTGTACCATGTGCTAGATAACATAAAAAACAAAACATCTACACTTTAAAGTTTGCACATCTGAAAAGTGAGAAGACATTTGTGTATTGGCTTGTTTGTGTACCCGTGTATAGTTTGTTGTGTTGGAACTTGAATTTACATTATATTATTTGGTTGTTAGCTTGAAAGAGGATCATGCCTTAGCCTAATTGGTGGATAAAGTAGAAGGTCCAATCAATACCTTTTTATTATGTGTTATGCATAAGCAAGACTCAATAACTATTGATGTGTGACGTATTTTTGTATTAGATTTCAAGTCAGATACCTCTCTCCTTCAAATTTTCCCCTCGCTTTCTCCCCTCTTTCTTCTCTCTTCCACTCTATTTCTGCTCTCTCCCTCTCGCTCTCTCTCTGTGCACGGATAGATTGATGAATGTATCAATGCATTTTTTGATACTACATATATGTATCTTTGATACTAGATACATGTATTTTTTATATCAAATATATTCTGAAATATAGATACATAGGGAGAGGCGAGCAAGAGAGGAGAGAGTCAATGTACACAGAAACATGCGAATCACCTTTGGATATAGTATATGTGGAACAAATTATACTTAGTTTGACCTACATGTATCTAGCGAAGAAAAAGTGGCATAGATGGTAATTTGCTAAATTGATGTGAGTGCACGTAATTATTACCTAAACTAATGAGATTTATGTTGTTTGCTCATCAAAAAAAAAGAAATAGTCCTAGGGTATTTTGTTCTTGTATACGTGATAACGGTTGAGAAGAGTGTGATAGAGCATGAGAACTAGAGGATTGTGAAGTTGGTCTCAGGTCTAATCGTTGAAGTGGTCGTATCAATGGAGATAAGTGATGTTTACATACCTGTAAATTGTGCCTTTAATCTACGATGATTATATATATACATTTCTTAATTACATGTTCACCATCTTTCCACGGTGTTTTGTGAGCTCATCATCAGTTTTTTTGCATGTGAAAAGAGTACAAATTTTAATCTGTATATTGCTGTTGATTTTGTATTCATATATCCATTCATTAACACTATTATTGAGTTGTGTTTGATGAAGGAAAACGTTTTCTATATGGAAAATAGTGGATCTATTACTTTTTTCTTTTCGGTATCACTATCAGAAATAAAGATTTTTCCTATCACAAATCAGTGGTAAGTTGTGCTATAAAACATGATTTTTCCACTCATTTCTGAGACTTCCGAAGTTATTTTCCTTAAGTGTAGTTAAGAAACCATGATTAAGTGTTAATTAGGGGTTAGAGAAGTGGCTATTTGCCCGGTTCTTCCCATTCATTAAAACCTGTTTAATCTATAGTCATTAACTCAATTTGTTTCAACGTATTATAAATTTGTTTCAATAATATTTGACTCTAATTTGCCAACTTTATACCCCTGTCAATATTTCAAGCTAGGAAATATCCCTTTATAACCCTTCGAAGTTCTAATTTATGATCCAAAATAATAATAACAAAAAGAGGGGGTACTTTTTTCACGGTACGGAGGAAAATATTTTCTGAAAAATATATATTATTGACTTTTCTCCAGCCACCCAACTCCTTGATCATCCCACCTTCTGCCACTTCCGAATCCCCACTCCACATCCCATCTTGCCCTCGTAGTGTTTTGCTAGATAACATATCAATGCTCTTGGAATAATATTTCTTTGCTTACTTACCAAACACTATAAAATTACTAATAAGAAAACATTTTCCTTTCTAGCAAACACACCCTTATCAGAGTGTAAAAATTGAATTTTCATTGACCAACAAATTATCGTAAATGCTGAATAAAAGGTTGCAAAATCCTACTCAATTCATTTGAATAATAGAGAAAAACTATGTTACAAAGTGAAATCCAAATAAAATATTTAAATAAACTTCACCTATGGAAGAGATTGTGTATAGATATAGTCTTCATTCTCAAACAATTTCTCTTCTGCTCCATCTTTACCATTTCCTTGTTTGCAATCACCTCTCTCTTGTCCACATCCACCTTTCACCCCCTGCATCAATATTCCTTTTATCAGTGCGGAATCAAAATTTTCACTAAGTGATTTCTAGATATGAAGAACTAAACACATGAATTAGTCGAAAGAGGTTCAACATGATCTACTAGATATAATTTTCTATCGTCGAAAGGAGTTCGGATGACCCCTAGCTCCAAACTGGCCCCGTCCTGCCTTCAATGCTTAAGCATCCCTCTCACCCCATAAAAACAAAACATGGATGAATCTAGAATTTAAATTTAATAAGTTGAAGGATATTAGTTTTTTTAAAATACAACTTCATCAAAACTTAGCATTTATACTACTTTTCATGAATTTCCACAAACACAAACATTTTTTTTTTATAAAATACAAGAGTTTAATTGAATCGACTTAATTCAAACACTCTAGGTTCACTGCGACAAAAGGAAAGAGAGAGAGAGAGAGAGTTACCCCTTTCATTGAATCCTTAGAGGAATCAACAATGAGATCATTATTAGTGATAACTTGTCCACCATGAGCTAGAAACAACAAATGGAATATCAAAATTACTAGGATAATAGCAAGGGAGTAGAAGCTAGATAAATGTTTCATATTGATAATATATGAACTATATAATAAAAATATATCTCCAAGAAATAAGCTAAAAATTAGTGCTTTTTGCTACTCTTTGAACTTATAATTAAGGAGAAGGGAAATCTTAATGTGAGTCAAAAATCTTTCTTCAACTATTTGAACTATGTCTTTTGATTTTTTTGTTTTTAAGAAAATTTTTATTTTAAATAAAATGTTTTTTTAACCTTTGTTTTTGACCTGTCTCCTGATTCCACAACATTTAGCTCGATCATCAAGATTATGGGTTGGCTTCTCTGATGTTTTGTCACTTAATTAAATAATAATCTCTGCTCATTTTATTTTCTTCTTTACATTTTTACTTTTTGTACAAGGTGGGCGGAAACCGGGAAGAGCTTGAAAAATAATTAAACATATACCATTTGTTTTATTGTTTTAGTATTCATTACGATTAAAAATGATATTTACCGACATTTAATTAATAATAATAGCTTAATTGTCGTTAAATATATATTTATATCCCTAAAGCGTATAGCGACATTGAATCCATTGATAACTAATACCAATAAAAACTTTAAAACTTCTTATTAATATGTATATTTATTAGCCCTAAAAACTGTTTTTATTATAGTGATCGTTCATCTCGTTTGTTTGATTTCAACCTTGAAACTGATTATCATTACGCAGCCGAAGCAAATAGCCGAGATCACTTGCATAGTTGCATGCAATATAGATAACATATTTATAGATTTTAATCTAGTATAAAATCAATATTTATTTCTTAAAGCGTAAGCGTGATACCAGCAAAAATTATCTACACGATCATCCTCCAGTTCCACAGTCTTCTATTGTGTAAATTTCAAATACAGGATTCTGGGGCTAATTTCTATGGGAGAGTGTGGATAAAAACCCTACCTCCTTAATGAAATTTCGGATATAGTTCGGAGTGATATTTATGCCTTATTTCAAGTATTAATAATTAAATTTAAATTTTCAAATCATAGTTAATAAAGGCACCTTAGTAAAATAAATATTTAATAAGTCGTTTCTTCAAAGAAGTGCAAAATTACAAACTAGACAAGAAAAAGGGAATAAAGAGAGTAATGATTTAAATATATGATTAATGCTATCTGTTAATATATAGAGTATTATTCTTCTAAAAGACGCTTGTGATTAACTTTAGGTGAAATGATCTATAAGAAAAAGGTAGTGTTGATGCGATTTCCTATATTTTCTAAATAAATGAATCAAATAATAACTTTAACGCCTCGCTGTACGCATGCTCCACTGATGGACTATCCAACTGGCGGAGGAACCACCTACAATCATTCAAGATTTAGCATATGCAATATTGTTAGAAGATTGTAGAGGGTTACGTATTTCATGTGCATCAGTTTCAATTAATAGTGGTTGAAAATTATGAGATAAAAGTTCAACATATATACATGAAGTAGTAAATTAGTATAGACTTCATGATCCAAGACACCTATTATTATTTCTATCGCGTATCACTTAAATTATCTTGAGCATAACTGATAAAATTCTAGACAAGTTATCTATATTCGAGCTCATTTTGATAATCTTAAATAATAGAGTATTCTAATTTCTATTTTAATTGAAAAATGAAGTCAGATATTCGAGCCACTCATTGCCACACCCCCTTTCCCCCTATTTATTTAGTGGAGTCGCTACTTAGAGTTGAATTTGATAGTTTAAAAGTTGTTACGTAGGATATATGTATCTATTTGTTCAAATTTATACAAGTTTAAATATTTACTTATACACACTCAAAATCAAAGAGCATAAATAACAAATAAGACCAGGTTAAATGACAAACTTATAGATTATGCCTTTTGTGAAATTTGTGATATATATAATGTTGTTAATGACTTTTATAAGTTGTCTTAATGTTCATTTATATTTGATTGGGATGGTGTGACACTGATCTGGTAATTTCTTATTACACCGGTAATTCACTCGTGTCTTGAAAAATCAAAAAACAATTTGTCTATTGTGATAGGTATGACTATTTGTGAATTGAAATGGTTGAAAGGTATCTTAAAAGAGTTTCAACGTGGATCATAAGTCTTGATAAATATATATTGTAATATTCAAGCGGTATATATTTCAGAATTTAATTTTTTTCATGAATCAAGCATGTATTGAATGAAAATACATAAGAAATACAGAAAATTATGATTTCACCATCTCTCACATAATACAAACTGAAATTATCCAAACCACTAACACTATAACAAAAACACTTTTTAACAGCATAAATATACACATTAACAAAGAATGTTAAAGCCTTTACCGACATTAGTTAATTGTCATTGAATTCAATGCCGCTATAAGTTTTAGGAACATTTACTATTTACCAAGAATGATAATTGCCGCTAAAAATACAAAGTTAGTGATAATTAAGCTATTACCGTTAATTAACTGCCACTATAAATAAATTTTGGACGTGTAGTGTAATATAAGAAGAAGAATTTATCTCCAGGGCATTTGGCTTACAGCTTGTTCTGGATAAATTTAGCAAACAAACTTTATAGCTGAAGTGTGCACGAATATTTCACAATCATAGAAGAACAATATATATAAATATATATATATGTCATGTGGTTATAAAACATTAGAAAATGACTTCTAGGAAAAAATAATTTCCTAAAAAATATTTTCCGTCCTACTAACAAATGTCTTATGCAGAATAAGTGAGAGGTTGAACATGTGGAATCATTTTTTTAATGTAGAATCTACTGATCTGATTAATCTAAATTCGTATTATGTGGGGTTTATAGAGTGGTAATCACTTTTTACCAATAGTTTTTTTATTTTCATAGTTCAAATTTGAATTATCTGGTTAAGAACGAAAGAATGTATGTATATACTTATATAGTGGTCTAAGTTGCATGGGTCATGTAATCTCCTAAATAGTGTAGATTAACATATGCCAACCATTTTTTTTCTCAGATGATTTACTCCTTAGTTTCATTTTCTGTATTATTTATTCACTTATAACAACTCAATCTTTATTAGTTATATATCATCAATATCTACATGATACAGTCTTGCTCCATAGGCCACTTTATATTTTATGAGCGTGACATTGGCTCAATATTTCCCATATATCAAGTCAAATTGTAAAATTATTAATTACTCCTTTCGTCACAAAATTTGAAAAAGTAAACACATGATGTAGTCGAAGGAGGTTCAACATCTATTATATATATATATATAAAAAAAAAATTAATCATATATAAATAATATAATTTTCTGTCGAGGGGAATTCAGATGAACCCCATGACCATAAGCTGGCTCCGCCCCTGGACATAAAGTTTAAGAAAATTAAGAAGACTTTTGAATCTTGTGATTTTAGACTAAAGATATGTAGATTAATGTATCAAAATGTCCTTTAATCTTGAGATTTTAAACATGTCATGTGACAATTTAAAATTAAAGAGTTATCAAAAAAGAAAAAGAAATATTTTTAAAACATACTAAAAAATTAAGTAATACAAACAAATTAAAACAAAAGAGTAAGTGATAGTATTAATTTAGGGGGAAAAAGGATTTTCTACGTATGAATGCTGAGTAAGGTTTTTTGTTTGATATAACTTGATAGACTGCGCATTCAACGCCAATAAGTAAATTATTGGCAGTCTGTATCTCACTAGCTAAAGACAGGGTGTGTTCGGTATGGAAAAATGTTTTCGTGGAAAATAAGTTGATTTTTTATTTATATTTAATATTTGATAAGTAAATTATAAAAAATATTATTCTAAAAGTATTTTATAGTATTTTCCAAATTTTTTAGGGGTGGGGGTGGGTTATGGGGCGCTAAAAACTTGTTTCTCTCAAAAGCACATTCAAGTGTATGTGATCGTCAAGTAATATAGTGATAATTAGTCGGATATCGTATTCATAAGGACTTGATTTTATGGTTTATCAAATTCAACTATTATCAATTAATCAAACAAGTATTTTCATCACAAGTTAATTTTTTGTTTATTATAATCTATTGAAGAAAATAAACTAATTAATTATTCTTACAATTATTACTATCTAGTATCGGAACGTAAAGATCGATTCAACGCAATAAGAGATGAAAAATTGGGATTATGGTAGCTGCATGCCTGCTGTTGTTTGAACATGAATTGACTTTATATTTATCGTTATGCTACGATTCGTGTGATTATTTACTTAATTTTGGACGTAATTGTTTTGTTACTTCACGATCAATAGAGAACATTTTTATACCCTAGATAGAATTCGAGATGGGGAGTCTAGGGCATGCCAATTATGCAACTTTCGTCATAAGGAATTTATCTTTTTAAAGAAAATATTTTTCAAACAGTTTAATCGATCAAAAATAGAAATATTAGAAAAATCCTCGATAGCAAACACACCCTAAGTCACATGAAGTTACTAATTAAGTGGGTAGTTTTTTTTTTTTTTTGTTTGTGAAATTTATGTGAAAAAAAAGAAATGAAATATTTAGAACTTGTGAAATTCCATCTTAATGTTGATGAAAAATTTGAAAAAAGACAAAGTAACTAATAGAGAACATGTTCCCTCAAATATTAGTCCACAAGAAAATATGTAAATAGATGAAGAAATGAAATAATGACAAAGATCTTTCCTTTGGTGTTTCATAGAGAAAGACAAAAGCAATCAAGAAGTAAAAACCAAAGATAAAAACCAACATGGGTTGTGGTGCACTGGTGGGAATACTTCACTCTTAACCAGAGATCTCGGGTTCGAGCCTTGGGTATGGAGAAAATCCCGTTGGGAGCGCCACCCCCGAATAGACCCTGCAGTGCGCGATCCGAATTTAGTTGGGGCTCCAATATGGGCTCCGAACACCAGGTGGAAACCAAAAAAAACAAAGATAAAAGAGGCATGAGAAACTTAAAAGATGTCATTAGTTCCCTTGACAAGATAATTGAGAACTTATTTATAAAATCTTCCTTTTTTATGTTTGTTATCATAAAAAAGTCCATATAAACTAAAGATAA
The DNA here is from genome assembly GCA_018342035.1 of Solanum appendiculatum. NCBI lineage: Eukaryota > Viridiplantae > Streptophyta > Magnoliopsida > Solanales > Solanaceae > Solanum > Solanum appendiculatum. The sequence continues at coordinate 571,313 of JAGDQO010000292.1, forward strand.
TAAACATATGAAGATTGATAAAACTATAAAGTCCATATAAATTAAAGAAGTATGAAGCTGCTATAGGTTTGTTATCATAAAAAAAAGAAAAATTATTGGATTGTAAGGAACTACCTTAATCTATGAATCTACGTAGAAAACATTAATAAGGAACTAGCTCTTAAGAAAAACAACTAAAATATCATAGACCGTTTAAAAAGTAACTCCACCTCACACAAAAAATATTCTTAGAAAATTGTAATTAATTCAGAAGATTATGAAAATATTATTATAAATTGAACACATAAAATTAGTTTGGAATTTGAAGAAGTTAGTCATATATACGTGAAAATAAAATCCAAGTCAAACAAGAATTTATTTTTTGAAAAGTCTTGAACCAAGTTTTGGTTGAATTTGGAGAACTATAAGCGACTATTTACCTCATTTAAATATATTCTAGAAAATGTTTTACAATTTTTCATTTTTTTTTAAAAATAATTTCTTTAGGAAAACACATTTCTTAAATGAAGAAATGACTTTCCTTAGTGGAAGTAGGAAAATAAATTCTACGAGAAGCATTGCACATTGATTATATCTTTTCCACCCTCTAACACACCTCATCTACACGACTTCACCCCCACGAGTACCCTACACCCCTATCCCACCTCATTTTTATAATGTTTATCTAGATTATATACATATATTTTTAGAATAATTCTATTTATTGCTTGCATATCAAATACTAAAAAATAAATACGAACACACAAAAAAAAAAAAAAACACACTTATTTTTCTGAAAACCCATTTTCCTTCATACCCTACACACACACATGAGTGAATTTCACCTAATCCCTCTAACTTTTCATAATTGAAAAATAATATTTCCTCAATATTTTGAATGAGAATATCATTTTCCAATGAACTTAACTGATGATACAAATTTGAAAGTACAATGCAAAAATAATTAAGCTCAATTTTTTCCTGTGTGCAAATATATGATAAATTTGTTGTTTATTTCTTATAGTTATCTTTACTTTCTAGTTGAGGTACAAATATGCAGAAAGGGAAAAAAAACTTACTGTAAAAAAATTAGTGTCAAATGCCAAGGTGGAAGAACACCACAGTGACATTAATTAATTTTGACAACTTGGTAGGATCCAAGGACAACACTAGTGACAAAAATTGTATCTCTAATTAATATATAGTATTTGTTTTACTGTTGCATTTTATAACTTTTTTATTTTGGCATAATGTATAAACGTATCTTTTAACTCTGCTTCAATTGGTATCTATGTCATTTAATTTTGGGTGTGCACATATATACACTTAAATTCGTATAAAGTTGAATAAATAGATATATACATCCTACGCGTCCTACTAATCGGTTTGATTGTATCTCACACGAATTGTCACATAAGACGTGTGTGTCTACTTATTTAACTTTACACAAATTTAGATATCTACTTATACACATCTAAAGTTGAACGGATCCAAGGACAACATTAGTTACAAAAATTGTATCTAATTAATATATATTTGTTTTACTATTGCATTTTTCAACCTTTTCATTTGGCATAATACATAAACGTAGCTTTTAACTTGACTCTGATATTTATGACTTTCAATTTTAAATGTGCACAAATATGCAACTAAACTTGTACAAAGTTGAACAAATAAATACATACATCCTACGTGATATCTTACTATTTAGTTTAAATGTATCTCATGGAAATTATAACGTAGAACACCCAAAATTAAAAGACGTATATTAGTATCAGTCACTATTAAAAAATACTGCGTTTAGCTACGAATTTCGTCACTGGTCCGTCATTATTTTGCTCGTAGCTAATGAAAATCAGTCGCTAATTCGTCGCTAAATAGAATTAGCAACTGATTTTGCTGTTTAGCTACAAAATTTATCCGTCGCTAAATTCAGTTTTTTACTAGTGAGTCAAATCACATTAAAAATATATATTTATGTATTATGTCTTCCCATTGACATACAAATGCAAGTCATAGCTAGTACACAAAATAAAAAAGGGAACAAATGCACAAGAAGGTATTTTTTTTTTTTTAATTGTCAACAAAATAAAATTTTAATTTACTGATCTTTATCCACTATAATAATAAAGCTAAATAATTATTTTGTCTCACAATTAAAATAATTGCACTTTACTTGTTATGACATCAAAGTTAAACTTTCCCAACATCAAATTGATTAATCTAATGGGTAAACTTCTGTGAATAAAGTTATTATACTTTAATATCATAAGAAGTATTTTATACCTTACTATTATATGAGTAAATTTCAATACCTTAAAATAGCAATAAAAAAAAAAAGAATTGTATTTTTAACTATTATAACGGATAAAGTTCACTAATCATAAGTACAATTTACTCTAGAATGAAGGAAGCAACTAACTTTCTTTCCATTCTTTTTTGTTTTTCAATGTTTAATATTCGTATTAGAGCTCGACTATATTCAAATTTATACTGGAAAATTTTATATTGAGAATAAATCGCTCTAATAAAGATAATTATGTACTCAGAAAAACTCGAACGTGAGACTTATATTTAAGAACACTAAAACTTGACTAAATCTAAATTTGCATTGAAATTTTTTACATTGAGAATAAACCGCTCTCTAAAAGAAATAATTCTATACTTTAAAAGACGATCAATATTTTGAACAGGATACAGCCAACTTACTTGAACAGGAAGCAGGCAACTTTCTCTCATACACAAATGTATATTACACGTTACAACTTGCAACTAATATCCATGTGTATTAAAATCCCATTTCATACCCTCTTGTCTTTATGAATATTATATAGTTTATCACTTAGACAAGTGTTGAGTTGTCATATATCCATATTAAAAAGTATAATGATTTCAAATTCGAGCTTTGAATATGAAATCATTTTTATGAGAAAGTGCTTTAATTTTAAATTAAATCGTTGCCTAATACGAGTATCATCGAATATGGCATAAAAACTAAAAAAATAATAATATTCATATCAAATATTGATATTAGTTGATTGCTTACGTTATCTACATTATTAGTATCTGCAGTATAATTCTAACCAGCTATCGAACGATTTCGATAAGGAGCAAATTATATGCTTTCCTGTCTCTCACGATTCACGTCCAAACACGAAAGAGGAAAATAAATAGTTCCAAATACAAGGGTGAAGATTTTATGAAAATGAAAAATTGAGGCATTTTATCTTTTGAAATTTCTAAAAGAGGACTAAACACAAATCATTTTGTCATAGTACGTACACCTTGGTAATAATTCATTGTATAATACTATGTTTTTTTGTTAAGAAAAACTTATGTACTTCGGTCCATTTCAATTCGCTTATCATGTTTTCATTTTAGTTTGCTTACAAAAGAATATTTCTTTCCATTTTTATCAATTCTTTAATTCCAACTTTTTATATATCATATTTAAGATCATAAGTTTCAATTTGTAAATATTTTTTAAAACTCTATATCAAATCAGATAAATAATACATTGATACAACGAGAATATTTATTTATTTGTTCTTGCTTTATCCAGACCTGTTTCATCATTTTTTTATTTTGAGATTATACACATGTTTTTGCACGAATATTACTTTGAAAACCAAGAACTCATTTATGTTAACCTACAATTAGAAACATAAAGAGTAAAAATAAGGAAAAAAAAGATTTGCATAGTTAATGTGGCAAAATTGCACCAAGTCCCAAATGGAAAAAAATAATAATAAAAAAAGAACTCTATTTATTTTATTTTATGTAAAGGTATTTGATTTGTTACAAAATAAATTAAAGACTTTAAAGTTATATAATTCCCTTTATAAGAATTTTCAAGTAAGGAAGGAGCAATAAAATAACACCAAAATTGAAACACATACACACACAAACATGGAGTTTACTAAAACCATAAATCTTTTCTGTCATTATTATTAGAAAAATCAAATCTTCGTCCACCTTTCACTACAAAACAACTCATTTGTCTAAATACTCTCTCCGTTCATTTTTACTTATCATATTTCACTTCTCGAAAATTAAATTGGATGAACTTTGACTAACAATTTAATACATGTTTTTTCATCATATTAATATGAGAAGGATTGTCATTTATAATATTTCTTGAATAGTTTTCGAATATTAAAAACAGTGAATCAATCTAGTTCAATTTAGCTCTAAAAATTAATCAAGTAGATTCTTGTGAATCAAAACGTGATAAATAAAAATGAATGTGAGAAGAAGTATAATAAAAATCCTACTTTTTGATGCTCACCCCACCCCCACCCTTTAAATAATGAATCAATCCAATTTAATTCAGCTCTGAAAATTAATCAAATTCACTTTTGTAAATCAAAACGTGATAAAAAAAAATCATCGGAAGAAGAAGTTTGATACTTTCCATCCCCACCCCCACCCCACACATTTTAAATAATGAATCAATTCAGTTTCGAAAACTAGTCAACTTGACTTTCGTAAAGTAAAACGTGATAAGTAAAAGTAAACGAAGAGAGTATAATAAAAATCCAACTTTTGACACTCTCCACCCCACCCTTTAAATAATGAATCAATCCAATTTAATTCAGCTCCAAAAATTAGTCAACCTAACTCTCGTGAAGCAAAACATGATAAATAAAAATGAAGTGAAGAAAAAAATATACTAACAATCCTACTTTGATACTGTCCACCCCACCCCCACCCTCCATTTTAAATAATGAAAAATCTAGTTTAATTCAACTTTGAAAATAGTCAAATTGACTTTCATAAATTGAATCATGATAACTAAAAATGAACGGTGAGTATAATAAAAATCATACTTTTGATGCTCTCCACCCCACCCCCATTTCAAATAATAAATCAATTCAGTTCAATTCACCTTTGAAAATCAATCAAATTAATCCTCGTGAATTAAAACGTGATAAATAAAAATGGACGGAAGAAGAAGAAGTATAATAAAAATACTACTTTTGATCCTCTCCACTCCCCATTACTCCTCCACACCTCCTCTCTCATGAAAACACCACCCCATTCCAACAGAGTAATACAGAGAGAAAGAGCAAAATACAAAAGAGACACCAACTCATTTGCCACTCTACCCCAAAATATAAAAACCCTAATTTCCCTCTTTTTATTCTCCTTTTCCAACTCTTTTCTCACCCCCACCCCCACTCCCAACCCCACCCCCCTCTCTTACAACCCCACCTACCCTAATCTCTGTGTCTGAACTCTCTCTTGAATTTCCATGGTGCTCTCTCCATAGTCCTCCTTAAGCTTTTCTAGCTTTTACCCTTTTTCAGACTTTCCTTCTTTGTCTCAATGCCTCATTTTTAGCAGTCAACTTCACTCACATTCTCAACCAAATGACTCTTTCTCAATCTCTTTCCTTACTCCTCCTTGTACTTGTGTTTCGGCTCAATGGGTCTTCTGCTGCAGAAGATGAAGTTCGATCACTTTTGGAGTTCAAAAAGGGTATAAAAAACGACCCATTAGGTAAAATCTTCAGTTCATGGAGTCAAACGGGTCTTTCAGATCCATCAGCATGTCCCAAGTCATTTCATGGTGTCGTTTGTGATGAAAACTCGGATTCTGTTTTCTCCATTACTCTTGACGGGCTTGGACTTGTGGGTGACTTGAAGTTCTCAACTCTTAATGGGTTGAAGCAGCTCAGAATTCTTAGTCTTTCTGGTAACTCTTTTACGGGTCGGGTTGTTCCTGCTTTGGGTTCTATGTTAACTCTTCAGCATTTGGATCTGTCTGGAAATCAGTTTTATGGACCAATTCCAGCACGAATTAATGAGCTTTGGGGTTTGAATTACCTCAATTTGTCGAATAATAATTTTACATTTGGTTACCCAAGTGGAATTAGTAATCTCCAGCAGCTGAGAGTACTGGATTTGCATAACAATGGACTTTGGGGTGATATTGGGGAGTTGTTCTTGGAGTTGAAGTATATTGAGCATCTTGATTTGAGTAACAACTCGTTTTTCGGGTCTCTTCCTACGAGCCCGGAAAATATATCACTCTCTTCGACAATTCAGGTCATGAATTTGAGTCACAACAACTTGGGTGGTGGTTATTTTCCTGGAAAATTGTTGGAGACATTTAAGAATTTGATGGTTTTGGATTTGGGGAATAATGCTATAATGGGGGAGCTTCCTTCTGTTGGGTTTATGTATAATTTGAGGGTTTTAAGGCTTGGGAATAATCAGCTTTATGGATCGATTCCCGACGAGCTCTTGCAGGGAACAAGTCCATTGGAAGAACTGGATCTTAGTGGCAATGGATTTTCAGGTTGGAAAATGGATATCAGTTTCTTTGGATTATTTGCATTTGTTAGATTAGTATATTGTTGTTGTTGTTGTTGAATGATCATAATCAAATACACCTTTTATTTGTATAGTGTTTTTATGGATGCCTTGAACTTCAAGCCTCTTAATTTTTGGTTGTGGACTAAAATTGGAAACTTTCTTGTGTTTTAGGTATTGAAACTTTTACAGTTGTGCATAGTTGCGCGGACTCTTCACTTTTGATGCTGCACCCATGTTGGATTTTCCAAAAATACACTACTTTGGAGAATCCGACACACACCCGTTGACATCTTTGAAGAGTCCGAGCAACATTGCAGTTGTGAATGTAAATCTTGTTCTTTTTGTTTTCTTGTCGGGTTATAATTAGTTTTCTTGTGTGCATAGTGGTTGACAATCTGTATAACAGGGAATAGAAATCTTCAAGGTCTTTCAGCTTATGCCAAATACAGGAAAGTTTGTTTTTTCGTGTAAGTCGGTTTTAAAAAAATTGTTTTAACAAAACCAGATTTTGGAACAAACTTTTACCGCCAGCTTTTGTGTTTGCCTCAACAGAATGTGAGTAGCGTGGACTGCATTGACGAGTTTGAATTGCAAAGCATGTTGCCCCTAATAAGTAGTCAACAAAGTGTTTCCTAATTGTAGTAAATTTAATAAAAGCCCCTAATGGAATAGTTGCATGAATGACTGCATCATTAGAGCCATAAATATAGTCTTCTTTGCAATGGTATAACTGTATGCTCAAAGTTCAAAGTTCATGGCAATCTAGCTGGAGCAATATTTAGCCCAGTTTTATCAAAGGCGCTTAAGCCCTGAAGCGAGGCTCAAATCGTGTTGAGCACTTCGCTTCGCTTAATGTGCGCTTTAGTGTCGTCATCAAGGTTCTAAGGCATACTTTTCCTTATGTTTATATATTTGTCATTCATGCTTAGGACTAAACGTATATATTTATATTTTTTCTCCCTTTGCGCCCTTTTCCATTAAAGCCCATACTTACGCATAAAGCCCAATCAGACCTTAGAGCTTTTTTGCTCTTTTTGCTTTCAATAACACTGATTTATCTTGAAAAGTTGAATTTTTTCTTCTGCTTCCAATATCCTATGTTATAGCACAATATTTGTACCTACAGTGAAATGAGTTTTATTTCATTAATGAGCTATTTGTTCTTAATATGTTCATCTTTCTATTTTGTTATCATTGCATTACACCGTCCAGAGGCTCCCCCCTTCCCTCCAGTGTAGGCTGCTCATGATGACGTTGGGCCTTAGAATCGGAAAATAATTGATGACAATATTTCTTTTTTGATAAGGAATTGATGACAACATTCCTGTCTTCATTATTATCAAATCAGTACTCAAATTAGCGAAAAGAATGAAGCCGGTGAGACTTGATTATTGAAGAAAAGTAGAGCAAATTTACAAGGGTGATAATTTGGGTCTCTGAGCTTAAAACTCCTTGATGACCCTCTGATAGGGAAGTTTGTTCTGTTTCATGAGCTACAGAGAGGATTAACAATTCCATATTTCTTTAGTTACACTTGGATATCTTTCATCATAGGGACCAGAGCATGGTTCCATTTAGAGCCTAACTGTGGAGATCCTCTGTTCAGAAGTTGAATGGTGCCGTCGACTGATGACTGATATTTAATTCTTCTCATCTTGCATTTATTCTTTGAGGAAGTGACTCTAAGATCGGCTAGATAGTTTTGTATACTTGTCTCACTAATATACACTTTTGCCTTCTAATTTTTTTAGGCTATATAGTTTTTCTACAATATTCTTTAGCTAGAATAGTTGCACTTGGACCTGAAAGTTAAACTGGATGTTTAATAACAATGCACATTTTCTTTTTATAATATCTGCTCTTTTTCTGTTGGACTTGTAAACTTATTCGAAAGAGATGTTTAAAGTTTAATATTTCGTTTCTACACATGCAGGTTCAATTCCGATAGTGAATTCAACAAAGTTGAGTGTTCTAAATATTTCATCGAACCACTTATTAGGTTCACTGCCATCTTCCATAGGAAATTGTGCAGTTGTGGATTTGAGCAGAAATATGCTCGAGGATGATATATCAGCTATTGAGAACTGGGAAGCCAATTTGGAAATTATTGATTTGAGTTCAAATAGGTTAACTGGAAATATTCCCAATATGACCTCTCAGTTTCAACTATTGACTTCACTTAATTTCGGAAACAACTCTCTTGAGGGAACCTTACCTTCAGTACTGGGCACCTTGCCAAGACTGGTTAAACTTGATTTCAGCACCAATAAACTTGGTGGACCTATTCCATCTACATTTTTTACTTCGACGACATTGATGAACCTAAATATATCTGGAAATCAGTTGTCAGGATCAATTCCTCTTGAAGGCTCTCATGCAAGCGAATTACTTGTTCAATCACCATACCCTGCGCTGGAGTCTCTTGATCTTTCAGAAAACACTTTGACAGGTAATTTGTCTTCTGCCATTGGTAATCTGCGGAGGCTTCAAGTGCTAAATCTTGCTAAGAATCAGTTATCAGGCTTGCTGCCTACTGAATTGGGTGACCTTAGAAGTTTGGAATTCCTTGATATATCCAACAACAATTTTAGTGGTGTGATCCCCGAAAATCTTTCATCAAATTTGAGGGTGTTTGATGTGTCTAACAATGAATTAAGTGGTGCAATCCCTGATAACTTGAGAAACTTTAATGAAAGTTCATTTCGTCCTGGAAACTCAGATTTGGCAATCCCAAGCAACTGGTTACATGATAATCATGGCGATGCTGATCAAAATAGTCAGCACCATCATAACTCGAAATCCAGTATCAGGGTTGCAATTATTCTTGCCTCAGTTGGAGCTGCTTTAATGATTGGCGTTGTTCTCCTGGCTTACCATCGACAACGGTTCCACTTGCCAAGTGGATTTAACAGCCAATCTGCTGGAAGGGATGTTAAACTCGGGAGGTTCAGCCGTCCTGGAATTTTCAAGTTCCATGGCTCCTCAGAACCACCACCAACTTCCTTGAGTTTCTCTAATGATCACTTGCTCACAGCAAACTCGAGATCTCTGTCTGGGCAAATTGAGTCTGGTTCAGAAATTGTTGAGCATGTTTTTCCGGAGGGAGTAACTGCAGTTTCAGCATCTACGCATCTTGGCACTGTGGGTAATAATCCTGCAACATCTGGCCGGAGATCCTCTCCAGGCTCTCCAATAGCTTCCTCCCCTCGTTTCATTGACACAGTTGAACAACCGGTGACATTGGATGTGTATTCACCGGATCGATTGGCTGGTGAATTGTTCTTCCTGGATGGTTCACTGTCATTTACTGCTGAAGAGTTGTCTCGTGCCCCTGCTGAAGTTCTGGGTAGAAGTAGCCATGGCACATTGTATAAAGCTACTCTGAATAGTGGGCACGTTCTTACTGTCAAGTGGTTGCGGGTCGGGTTGGTAAAAAACAAGAAAGAATTTGCAAAGGAAGTTAAAAAGATTGGATCTATCAGGCACCCAAATGCTGTTCCTTTACGAGCATATTACTGGGGACCTCGGGAACAAGAGAGGCTTATTTTAGCAGACTACATACCAGGAGATAGTTTGGCGTTGCATCTATATGGTAAGATTTATTTATGAATAACTTCAACAATGATTTTCCATGTCTTCCATTGTTGTTTGGTTACTGTTATTAGAAAGTTCCCTTTTGCTGGTCTGGTGGGTGATTATCTTGTTTTGGGACCAATATCTGGTATCCTTCACATAAATAGTTTCTAAAGCAGCATAGGTTATTTCTAGTGGTGGTTTTCTAATTGTTGAGATCTCGTGTTTTGTGGGATTGTTGTGTTACAAATTATGGAGATAAAGTTGACTTGGCCCCAATTATTTATTTTTGGTTGGCCTCTCTTGCAAATGTCCCTCTTTTACATGTCTTATAATATGCAGATAGTGTGAGATCTTATTTGGATCTGTGGTCTCTTATATATCCAGTGGTAAGAGTCGTCGATCAAACGGAAAAGGAAAAAAGTAGAAGGACTGCAATTGTAGAATCTGAATGGTTTTTTTACAAATTATATTTGTCAGAATGTATGCACAGATCTTTTTGTTTCATCTGGGAACCTTCAAAGGAACTCCAGAAAGATACAAGAGATCTCCGGTTCACTAATTGCTGTACTCCAACAACCACACATCAAGAGCCCATCAAAATTATGGAGTGGACCTATTCTACCATCTCGTTAACATGACCTAGAATGTTGTGATCTAAGTTGCTCGAACTCTTCAAAATGTTGTCGGGTGCGTGTCAGATCCTTCAAAAGTAGTGAGTTTTTGGAGGATCCGACACGGGTGCGGTAACATATTTGGAGAGTCCGAGCAACTTAGGTTGTGATAGTTGCTTAATAATTCGCTTTAAATAACACTTCCATTTGTTTCAGAATCATTCATTATTCATGATGGTAAAACTTTAATAAATATTGTGAGTTGGAAGTATAGCTTCGTCATAGCATCCCTGGTGCAGTGAAGACTGATTACTTTGTAGGCATGTTGGGGTTTGCTGGGAACTTTTTACTTTTTGTAATTTTTTGCAGTTGTAAGTTTTTAATGATTGTCTACATTTTACAGAGACAACCCCTCGGAGGTACTCCCCGTTATCCTTCAACCAAAGGTTAAAAGTTGCCATTGAAGTTGCTCGGGGTTTGGCATTTCTGCATGAGAGAGGACTGCCTCATGGAGACTTAAAACCTACAAATATAATCTTGGTTGGTGCTGATTACAGTGTCCGCCTCACTGATTATGGTCTCCATCGCCTGATGACTCCAGCGGGGATTGCAGAGCAGATACTGAACCTAGGGGCTCTAGGGTACCGTGCTCCTGAACTTGCTACAGCAACCAAACCTATCCCATCATTTAAGGCTGATGTATATGCTCTTGGTGTGATTCTAATGGAATTGCTGACGAAAAGAAGTGCTGGAGACATAATCTCAGGGCACTCTGGTGCAGTTGATTTAACAGACTGGGTTCGGTTATGTGATCAAGAAGGTAGGGGAATGGACTGTATCGATAGGGACATTGCAGGAGGAGAAGAACACTGCAAAGCAATGGATGATCTGCTAGCTGTGTCGTTAAGATGTATCCTTCCGGTAAACGAAAGGCCTAACATCAGACAAGTTGTTGAAGATCTTGGTTCCATATCTGTGTGAAATTTTTGTACATGTTGTCTTGGAATTACAATTCTTTTTTCTTTTCCTTCACATTTTTTATTATGCTCTATTGGTTGCCTTCTAATGTTGGTCAATCCTTACATATTCCCATTTTCTTTCCCCTCCCCCCTTCAATTTTTGTGTAAAGGGATGATCAGTCCATTGATTGATTGGTTGACATTTTTCTCAAATTAGAAAAGATTGCAATTATTTATGTGTAATTTATTTTTTGCTAACACAAATTGGCTCCTGTTTGCTAGTGTATGTTCATTTACATTTCTTTTCCATTCTGCAGTTTTGATTCCCAGTTTTTCTAGCTGTTCAAAATCGAACTGAAACTAATAACTTGAACCCAAAAAAAGTCGTTAGCTTATCGGTAATGAGTTATTGGTTTAGCGATTTTGGTAACGGTTATGATTTTTTATATAGGGTTATTGGTTCTGCAACGGTTTGAGGTCTTTTCTAAATTGGTTAATTGATAGTAAAGTAATAAATTACATTTACCCCATTTGATAGATAAAGTCCTTTTGACTTAATGTTTAGTTTCATACTTTCATTATTTATTTGTCTCAAACTTTCAGTTATTTTATAAGGTGCTAGTATTTGCTTTTGATCAAAAGATGCAATTCATTTCGTCTGATTTGTCACCTTGTTTCTTAGTGATTTTCAATGATTTTTTTGGTGTGAAATCTTAAGCGTTTTACCTTTAAAGTGATAATCGAAGTGATAACAATCAATAATTGAAAAATCGATATCTTAATGGTTCTATAAAAGTTTAGCAAGTCTACAATTTAATAACCGATAGGTCAAAGCAATATACTTTAAAACCGGACCGACCATTATCAACCTGCAAATTGGACTTTTCACGATATCTTAAGGATAAACAGAATGTTTATTAATTGAATTTGTTAGACATATATTAAAACTTAGAATTATTGTGAAGATGTCACGTTAAATTAAAATAAATTATCGCCATAGATTTATTTATTTATATTTACTTATATACTTAGAACTAGTCAGTAGTGGTGTATTATATTTTTTTTTCAAGCTCTCTAATGATTACAAGTACTCGATCTCCTAATTATTTCTTTATGGGTTATTAGTAAGCTGTTTAGTTTACGAGTTTGTATAATTAATGACCACTTTTCCACGTAAACTACGTCTGGTTAAATTTACAGAATATTTTTAATAATATTATATGCATAGCCAACAGTTTTAAAAAATTCATTCCATTGTAATTTGCTTTCTCCACTAGAAAGACTTAAATCCCAAATCATATAACATTCCAATAGCTATTTACTAATTTCATAATTAGGATTCATTAAACCTATACATGTAGAAATTCTCACAATTTTAGATTGCAAGCACAAACAATTCTAATACAAATTTTAAACATGACCTTCTAAGATTGTAGAATTATATGATTTTCACCGTAAAATAATATTTATTTAATTAAGATAACGTAATTGAGTCCATGATGTTTTAAGATCGCGCAGTCCGCAGGTACTACAAGTCCTTCAAGAAATTATAAATTAAAAAGTATTTATTACTCTTTTCAACGTAGTGAATAATATTTCAAAAATAACTAATTTTAATGGTAAAAATGACAAAAAAAGGTTAATTAATTTTATCTTATCTTTGCAAACCAAGTAAATGATATAAAAGTTGACTAGATTACTAAAATTAACATCATGTCCCGTAGCTCAGTTGGTTAGAGCGTTGGTCTTATGAGCCGAAGGTCGCGGGTTCGAGCCCCGCCGGGACAAAAATGTAATGAATTATGTTTTTGAGTGCTTTTTTTTTTCCTTTTCATTTTAGCTTGTTCTTTAATCTCCAATTTAATGTTTTTTTGTTGGATTATAAATGTGTTCAAATGCACAATCATTTTACCTTCTCAAGGCAGGGTTAAGGGTTCTGTTGTAACGATCCAAAATCCTATCAAGCCGTGAGGGCATTGACCATTCTCTGTAGGCAAACCCTATTAGTTATAGATCATTTAAAATGAGTAGAAAGCGGAAATAAGTTAAAACTTCCTTAAAACATTAATACAATAAAAATTCGAATCCCAAGTCAAAACAAAAGCGAAAATAAATGAAATTCTCAAGATTTGATGGCACAAGAATAAGAGCATCTAAGATTTGAAATATACAAGTTTGAGAGTCTGCAAATTGTCTAGAAAGAAAAGACAATAAAAGTAAACGAAGCCAGATCAATCCAGTGTTGCGAAGCAGCTGAACAACTTACCTCAAACTCTAGTCCAAAACCTTTGATACTATTCTAACTCAATCACCACTAGTCCTTGGAACCGAACCTTCACTTAAAAGGTGCAGAAAAACAAGGGCGAGTCTAAAAAACACATGTACTCAGCATCATCATAGACCGACCCTTACCTAAAGCGATGTTGAGGGTTGGTCCTTCACTACCCTTCTCAACACTTTATCACAAATATCACATATAAGATCTCAATTCAAAGACAATATTCTAACAACTACATACAACTATAATCAAGATAGAAGCAATATCCAAAACCAACTAATATTAGAGAATTTCTCGATAAGTATCAACCATAATATAACAAGTAACAACTATCTCATTCATCTCAACCAAACAGGGAGAAAAACAAGTCACTTCCATCATCATGTTTTGCCATTTCACCAATCAGAATCAATTATGTAAAGTAACTTTATGAGCTGCACTAAAGTATAATTATCTTCATATTTATTTACTAATGATGAAGATGGATAAATTTGACTCGAAAATGGCAAATCCAAGTTATTGACCATAATAACATGGTGAAATAGCTTGTAAAGAGGAATATATGTTCCCAATGAAATTGCACCTAAAAAGACATATTTTGACATTGCATTTACTTAAATTATATATGCAAACGATACTTAGGAATCAACATAAGGTGTTGAACTCTACTTGTTACTAAACCAAATTTCTCAGTGATGTCAATATCCTTAGGGGTCATGCCATTTGGCAACTCCCAATCAAAGCAATGAACCAATTGCGCAATCACCAGACGAACGGCGGTGAGCCCTAGCTGCAAACCCGGGCAACTTCTTCTACCAGAACCAAATGGTAAAAGCTCAAAATTTCTTCCACGGAGATCAATGTTGCTTCCTTCAAACCTCTCAGGTTTAAAATTTTCTGGCTCGACCCAAATATCTGGATCTCTTCCAATTGTCCACACATTGATTAAAAGTCGGGATCCTTTAGGTATGTGAAAACCATCAACCTCACAATCTTCAATCGACTCGTGAGGAATCAACAAGGGTGCAACAGGATGAAGCCTACTACTTTCTTTTATGACCATATCTAAATATTCCAACTTTTCTAAGTCTGATTCTTCTACCATTCTATTTTTGCCAACTACTTGTTCCAACTCATTTTGAAGCTTTTTCATTACATTAGGGTGCCTTAGAAGTTCTGCTAGAATCCAATCTATTGTTGTTGCTGAAGAATCCATAGATGCTACCAACAAATCCTTCATATAAATCAAGTAAATTATTTAGTTAGCTATTAATTGGACTCATAACATATATTTAAGATTGTTGAAAGACATAATTAAATAAATAAAAATGAATTCCATCTCATGTTTTATTTAGATAGAATGATCGCATACTTCAATATGATATCAGTAGAGTAGACAATTTTTGGGTTGGAGGCTTTTATATTTTCCCCTATTCTGAATACCACAATGGGCATCATTTATGAAGGTTTAAAACTAGTGCCCATGTGTTACTTTAGCAAATTTCTAATAACCACATTTTTGTTTTCTTTTCTTTTTTATTCTGTTTGAAAAAGAATATCTTTTTTGCTAATTTTTTAATTTTAATTTTTCAAATGTCATATATATATAAAATTTAGTTTAAGATTATAAAATTTTAAAAAATTCTTTATTTTCTTAAATTTTATATCAAGTTAAAAATCAGATAAATAAATTAAAATAGTGAAAATATTTATATACAAATAAGTTGAATGGAAGAGTGAAAGTTGATTACATTTTTCATTTGTGGTTTACACTAAGGGATCGTTTGGTACCTGATTAGGAGAAATATTATATATGTATTAAATTATGCACAAGTAATATCATATTTGGTAGTTACTTAATTAGGTGTATGTATAGAGTTAATATAATATTTGATTTTCATTTAAAAACCTACATAACTAATTCATATATAAGTTATGAGAAAATTTATTTATAATTTTAAACAAATTAAAAATGCTATAACAAATACATAAATCACTAATATCTATATGACTTATCCCTACGTAAAATAAACACAGATTTTTCATAACTAATATCTGATTGAGTTACCCTAATCATTTACTATTTCTTAATATCTATATCAAGATCAGACTAAAATTTCAAATTTTGTGGGAAAGAAGAAAACACCAAAGAAATAAAATTCAACTAATAGCACATAGTACCATACTTAGTGAATTCAAAATTTAAATTCAATAAAAACATTACCAGTAGAATAGCTTTGACATGACAACGATCAAACTCGAATTCACCTTCTCCAGATTGCATAATCTCCATCAACGTATCCACCATATCCTTCTGCTCATGACTAAATTTATCACAAAAATGTTCATCAATCACTCTCTCTAAAAACTCATCAAACAACTTCGCTAATTCCTTGGAACGTCGAGTAAACCCCTGAAGATCAAGAACACGAATAAAAGGGAAAAATTCAGCAAAATTAGGCAATCCAACTATACACAATACATCGTGTATCAGAACTTTAAGTCCCTTATCGCCAAGATCCTCGTCCATATACTTCTTCCCAAATATCATCAAACACGACATGTTTGCACTAAGAGACGCAACTTTTTCAGTAAGATCAATCGTATCACGTCCCTGTTTGATCAAATTCACGAGAATTTCAAGTTGTTGTTTCCTCATAGGTTGAAAAGATTGAATCTTGGCATTACTTAGCAAATGCAGAGTGCATAATTTACGCATATTTCTCCAGTAAGGTCCGTAATTAGATGAAACAAGACTTCTATGACTGTAGAAGACAGTCTGTGCAACATCATTCGAAGGTCTACTAGCAAATGATAAATCATGAGTTTTCAAGAATTGCTCTGCAGCATGAGGAGATGAAGCAACAATGACAGGAACAAGACCAAAGTGAATAGACATTATGGGGCCATGTTTTTTCGATATTTTTCGAAGATCTTGATGAATATTTTCACCAAACATATGGAGATTACCGATAAGAGGGAGACCTCTTGGACCTGGAGGAAGTTTCTTGTTAGTGAACTTTTTTTGCAGTTCTTGAATAAGAAGAAATAACAGGGGAAGTATTGTAAGTGTTAGCAAGAGAAAAGCCATGATGTTGAAGCCCTTTTTTTGGGAGTAATTTAGTGTTGAAATGGTAGTATTACTTATAGGGTGTATAGCACTATATTATAAAAGGGAAATTGTGGTGGAAATGGAAGGAAAAATGATAGACTACAAGACAAAAAATATAAAATATTTTAGTCCCTTTGACTTGTCTATTTGATTTGAATGGATATTGAATTTAAAGGTGTCTAACATCTAATTCTCAAAATAAATTGAAGTCTTATCCGATCTTACGTTAGGCACACTAGTAAAAATAGAGTTAATTTGGAATTAGTCATAGTAAATAAATGATCAGAGTTGATTTAATGAAATATTGATATTTATGCCTCGAAAGAGAAAAGCCATGATGTTGAAGCCCTTTTTTTGGGAGTAATTTAGTGTTGAAATAGTAGTATTACTTATAGGGTGTATAGCACTATATTATAAAAGGGAAATTGTGGTGGAAATGGAAGGAAAAATGATAGACTACAAGACAAAAAATATAAAATATCTTAGTCCCTTTGACTTGTTTGTTTGATTTGAATGGATATTGAATTTAAAGGTGTCTAACATCTAATTCTCAAAATAAATTGAAGTCTTATCCGATGATACGTTAGGCACACCTGTAAAAATAGAGTTAATTTGGAATTAGTCATAGTAAATAAATGATCAGAGTTGATTTAATGAAGTATTGATATTTATGCCTCGAAAGAGAAAAGCCATGATGTTGAAGCCCTATTGTTGGGAGTAATTTAGTGTTGAAATAGTAGTATTACTTATAGGGTGTATAACACTATATTATAAAAGGGAAATTGTGGTGGAATGGAAGAAAAAATGATAGACTACAAGACAAAAAATATAAAATATCTTAACTACCCTTTGACTTGTTTGTTTATTTGAATCGATATTGAATTTAAAGGTGTCTAACATCTCATTCTGAAAATAAATTGAAGTCTTATCCGATCTTACGTTAGGCACACTAGTAAAAATAGAGTTAATTTGGAATTAGTCATAGTAAATAAATGATCAGAGTTGATTTAATGAAATATTGATATTTATGCCTCGAAAGAGAAAAGCCATGATGTTGAAGCCCTTTTTTTGGGAGTAATTTAGTGTTGAAATAGTAGTATTACTTATAGGGTGTATAGCACTATATTATAAAAGGGAAATTGTGGTGGAAATGGAAGGAAAAATGATAGACTACAAGACAAAAAATGCAAAATATTTAGTCCCTTTGACTTGTTTGTTTGATTTGCATCGATATTGAATTTAAAGGTGTCTAACATCTCATTCTCAAAATAAATTGAAGTCTTATCCGATCTTACGTTAGGCACACTAGTAAAAATAGAGTTAATTTGGAATTAGTCATAGTAAATAAATGATCAGAGTTGATTTAATGAAATATTGATATTTATGCCTCGAAAGAGAAAAGCCATGATGTTGAAGCCCTTTTTTTGGGAGTAATTTAGTGTTGAAATAGTAGTATTACTTATAGGGTGTATAGCACTATATTATAAAAGGGAAATTGTGGTGGAAATGGAAGGAAAAATGATAGACTACAAGACAAAAAATATAAAATATCTTAACTACCCTTTGACTTGTTTGTTTATTTGAATCGATATTGAATTTAAAGGTGTCTAACATCTCATTCTGAAAATAAATTGAAGTCTTATCCGATCTTACGTTAGGCACACTAGTAAAAATAGAGTTAATTTGGAATTAGTCATAGTAAATAAATGATCAGAGTTGATTTAATGAAATATTGATATTTATGCCTCGAAAGAGAAAAACCATGTTGTTGAAGCCCTTTTTTTGGGAGTAATTTAGTGTTGAAATAGTAGTATTACTTATAGGGTGTATAGCACTATATTATAAACGGGAAATTGTGGTGGAAAAGGAAGGAAAAATGATAGACTACAAGACAAAAAATATAAAATATCTTAACTACCCTTTGACTTGTTTGTTTGATTTGAATGGATATTGAATTTAAAGGTGTCTAACATCTAATTCTCAAAATAAATTGAAGTCTTATCCGATCTTACGTTAGGCACACTAGTAAAAATAGAGTTAATTTGGAATTAGTCATAGTAAATAAATGATCAGAGTTGATTTAATGAAATATTGATATTTATGCCTCGAAAGAGAAAAGCCATGATGTTGAAGCCCTTTTTTTGGGAGTAAATTAGTGTTGAAATAGTAGTATTACTTATAGGGTGTATAGCACTATATGATAAAAGGGAAATTGTGGTGGAAATGGAAGGAAAAATGATAGACTACAAGACAAAAAATGCAAAATATTTTAGTCCCTTTGACTTGTTTGTTTGATTTGCATCGATATTGAATTTAAAGGTGTCTAACATCTCATTCTCAAAATAAATTGAAGTCTTATCCGATCTTACGTTAGGCACACTAGTAAAAATAGAGTTAATTTGGAATTAGTCATAGTAAATAAATGATCAGAGTTGATTTAATGAAATATTGATATTTATGCCTCGAAAGAGAAAAGCCATGATGTTGAAGCCCTTTTGTTGGGAGTAATTTAGTGTTGAAATAGTAGTATTACTTATAGGGTGTATAACACTATATTATAAAAGGGAAATTGTGGTGGGAATGGAAGAAAAAATGATAGACTACAAGACAAAAAATATAAAATATCTTAGTCCCTTTGACTTATTTGTTTGATTTGAATGGATATTGAATTTAAAGGTGTCTAACATCTAATTCTCAAAATAAATTGAAGTCTTATCCGATGATACGTTAGGCACACCTGTAAAAATAGAGTTAATTTTGAATTAGACATAGTAAATAAATGATCAGAGTTGATTTAATGAAGTATTGATATTTATTCCTCGAAAGATAAAAGCCATGATGTTGAAGCCCTTTTGTTGGGAGTAATTTAGTGTTGAAATAGTAGTATTACTTATAGGGTGTATAGCACTATATTATAAAAGGGAAATTGTGGTGGAAATGGAAAAAAAAATGATAGACTACAAGACAAAAAATATAAAATATCTTAGTCCCTTTGACTTGTTTGTTTGATTTTAATGGATATTGAATTTAAAGGTGTCTAACATCTCATTCTCAAAATAAATTGATGTCTTATCCGATCTTACGTTAGGCACACTAGTAAAAATAGAGTTAATTTGGAATTAGTCATAGTAAATAAATTATCAGAATTGATTTAATGAAATATTGATATTTATGCCTCGAAAGAGAAAAGCCATGATGTTGAAGCCCTTTTTTTGGGAGCAATTTAGTGTTGAAATAGTAGTATTACTTATAGGGTGTATAGCACTATATTATAAAAGGGAAATTGTGGTGGAAATGGAAGGAAAAATGATAGACTACAAGACAAAAAATATAAAATATTTTAGTCCCTTTGACTTGTCTGTTTGATTTGAATGGATATTGAATTTAAAGGTGTCTAACATCTAATTCTCAAAATAAATTGAAGTCTTATCCGATCTTACGTTAGGCACACTAGTAAAAATAGAGTTAATTTGGAATTAGTCATAGTAAATAAATGATCAGAGTTGATTTAATGAAATATTGATATTTATGCCTCGAAAGAGAACAGCCATGTTGTTGAAGCCCTTTTTTTGGGAGTAATTTAGTGTTGAAATAGTAGTATTACTTATAGGGTGTATAACACTATATTATAAACGTGAAATTGTGGTGGAAATGGAAGGAAAAATGATAGACTACAAGACAAAAAATATAAAATATCTTAACTACCCTTTGACTTGTTTGTTTGATTTGAATGGATATTGAATTTAAAGGTGTCTAACATCTAATTCTCAAAATAAATTGAAGTCTTATCCGATCTTACGTTAGGCACACTTGTAAAAATAGAGTTAATTTTAAATTAGTCATAGTAAATAAATGATCAGAGTTGATTTAATGAAATATTGATATTTATGCCTCGAAAGAGAAAAACCATGATGTTGAAGCCCTTTTTTTGGGAGTAAATTAGTGTTGAAATAGTAGTATTACTTATAGGGTGTATAGCACTATATGATAAAAGGGAAATTGTGGTGGAAATGGAAGGAAAAATGATAGACTACAAGACAAAAAATGCAAAATATTTTAGTCCCTTTGACTTGTTTGTTTGATTTGCATCGATATTGAATTTAAAGGTGTCTAACATCTCATTCTCAAAATAAATTGAAGTCTTATCCGATCTTACGTTAGGCACACTAGTAAAAATAGAGTTAATTTGGAATTAGTCATAGTAAATAAATGATCAGAGTTGATTTAATGAAATATTGATATTTATGCCTCGAAAGAGAAAAGCAATGATGTTGAAGCCCTTTTGTTGGGAGTAATTTAGTGTTGAAATAGTAGTATTACTTATAGGGTGTATAACACTATATTATAAAAGGGAAATTGTGGTGGGAATGGAAGAAAAAATGATAGACTACAAGACAAAAAATATAAAATATCTTAGTCCCTTTGACTTGTTTGTTTGATTTGAATGGATATTGAATTTAAAGGTGTCTAACATCTAATTCTCAAAATAAATTGAAGTCTTATCCGATGATACGTTAGGCACACCTGTAAAAATAGAGTTAATTTGGAATTAGTCATAGTAAATAAATGATCAGAGTTGATTTAATGAAGTATTGATATTTATGCCTCGAAAGAGAAAAGCCATGATGTTGAAGCCCTTTTGTTGGGAGTAATTTAGTGTTGAAATAGTAGTATTACTTATAGGGTGTATAACACTATATTATAAAAGGGAAATTGTGGTGGAAATGGAAGAAAAAATGATAGACTACAAGACAAAAAATATAAAATATCTTAGTCCCTTTGACTTGTTTGTTTGATTTGAATGGATATTGAATTTAAAGGTGTCTAACATCTCATTCTCAAAATTAATTGATGTCTTATCCGATCTTACGTTAGGCACACTAGTAAAAATAGAGTTAATTTGGAATTAGTCATAGTAAATAAATGATCATAAATTATCAGAATTGATTTAATGAAATATTGATATTTATGCCTCGAAAGAGAAAAGCCATGATGTTGAAGCCCTTTTTTTGGGAGCAATTTAGTGTTGAAATAGTAGTATTACTTATAGGGTGTATAGCACTATATTATAAAAGGGAAATTGTGGTGGAAATGGAAGGAAAAATGATAGACTACAAGACAAAAAATATAAAATATTTAGTCCCTTTGACTTGTTTGTTTGATTTGAATGGATATTGAATTTAAAGGTGTCTAACATCTAATTCTCAAAATAAATTGAAGTCTTATCCGATGATACGTTAGGCACACCTGTAAAAATAGAGTTAATTTGGAATTAGTCATAGTAAATAAATGATCAGAGTTGATTTAATGAAGTATTGATATTTATTCCTCGAAAGATAAAAGCCATGATGTTGAAGCCCTTTTGTTGGGAGTAATTTAGTGTTGAAATAGTAGTATTACTTATAGGGTGTATAGCACTATATTATAAAAGGGAAATTGTGGTGGAAATGGAAGAAAAAATGATAGACTACAAGACAAAAAATATAAAATATCTTAGTCCCTTTGACTTGTTTGTTTGATTTGAATGGATATTGAATTTAAAGGTGTCTAACATCTCATTCTCAAAATAAATTGATGTCTTATCCGATCTTACGTTAGGCACACTAGTAAAAATAGAGTTAATTTGGAATTAGTCATAGTAAATAAATTATCAGAATTGATTTAATGAAATATTGATATTTATGCCTCGAAAGAGAAAAGCCATGATGTTGAAGCCCTTTTTTTGGGAGCAATTTAGTGTTGAAATAGTAGTATTACTTATAGGGTGTATAGCACTATATTATAAAAGGGAAATTGTGGTGGAAATGGAAGGAAAAATGATAGACTACAAGACAAAAAATATAAAATATTTTAGTCCCTTTGACTTGTCTGTTTGATTTGAATGGATATTGAATTTAAAGGTGTCTAACATCTAATTCTCAAAATAAATTGAAGTCTTATCCGATCTTACGTTAGGCACACTAGTAAAAATAGAGTTAATTTGGAATTAGTCATAGTAAATAAATGATCAGAGTTGATTTAATGAAATATTGATATTTATGCCTCGAAAGAGAACAGCCATGTTGTTGAAGCCCTTTTTTTGGGAGTAATTTAGTGTTGAAATAGTAGTATTACTTATAGGGTGTATAACACTATATTATAAAAGGGAAATTGTGGTGGGAATGGAAGAAAAAATGATAGACTACAAGACAAAAAATATAAAATATCTTAGTCCCTTTGACTTGTTTGTTTGATTTGAATGGATATTAAATTTAAAGGTGTCTAACATCTAATTCTCAAAATAAATTGATGTCTTATCCGATCTTACGTTAGGCACACTAGTAAAAATAGAGTTAATTTTGAATTAGTCATAGTAAATAAATGATTAGAGTTGATTTAATGAAATATTGATATTTATGCCTCGAAAGAGAAAAACCATGTTGTTGAAGCCCTTTTTTTGGGAGTAATTTAGTGTTGAAATAGTAGTATTACTTATAGGGTGTATAGCACTATATTATAAAAGGGAAATTGTGGTGGAAATGGAAGGAAAAATGATAGACTACAAGACAAAAAATATAAAATATCTTAACTACCCTTTGACTTGTTTGTTTATTTGAATCGATATTGAATTTAAAGGTGTCTAACATCTCATTCTGAAAATAAATTGAAGTCTTATCCGATCTTACGTTAGGCACACTTGTAAAAATAGAGTTAATTTTGAATTAGTCATAGTAAATAAATGATCAGAGTTGATTTAATGAAATATTGATATTTATGCCTCGAAAGAGAAAAGCCATGATGTTGAAGCCCTTTTTTTGGGAGTAAATTAGTGTTGAAATAGTATTATTACTTATAGGGTGTATAACACTATATGATAAAAGGGAAATTGTGGTGGAAATGGAAGGAAAAATGATAGACTACAAGACAAAAAATGCAAAATATTTTAGTCCCTTTGACTTGTTTGTTTGATTTGCATCGATATTGAATTTAAAGGTGTCTAACATCTCATTCTCAAAATAAATTGAAGTCTTATCCGATCTTACGTTAGGCACACTAGTAAAAATAGAGTTAATTTGGAATTAGTCATAGTAAATAAATGATCAGAGTTGATTTAATGAAATATTGATATTTATGCCTCGAAAGAGAACAACCATGTTGTTGAAGCCCTTTTTTTGGGAGTAATTTAGTGTTGAAATAGTAGTATTACTTATAGGGTGTATAGCACTATATTATAAACGGGAAATTGTGGTGGAAATGGAAGGAAAAATGATAGACTACAAGACAAAAAATATAAAATATCTTAACTACCCTTTGACTTGTTTGTTTGATTTGAATGGATATTGAATTTAAAGGTGTCTATGTAACGACCCATTAGGTCGTTTTGAGTACTAGAGCTTTTTATTTCATAAAAGACTCTTCGATAGATTCTAAATGGGTATTTTGGACTATTGTAACTATAATTATAAAATTAATGGGGTAATGTTAAATAATAAAATTTTTATTAGTTGGTGGTTATTGGGTCAATTCCATAATTTATTTAATATCTTATGTGACCTAATCCAAGTATAAAAATTAAGAGAAAGTAAATTAGAAAAAGAGAGAAAAGGGGAATATTAGAATCTCACCTGCGGCGTCACGAAGAACGGCACTGCATCAGGTAAGAATTCAATATATGCATTTTTTTTAAGTGAATGTCATATGATATAGGTATGTAACGTAGTATTAAATGTTGGTGTGAGAAGATGTGAGTTTTAAGAAGTTAAAAATTGATGAATGAATAAGGTTAGTGGGCAAATAATAATGGGGTGATGATTGGCTTGTGATATAAATGGTTAGTTATAGTGATGATCAATTGATGGCAATTGGTAATTGAATGCTTTGTGGTGATTTCTGGTTATGGGTTTGACTTAGATCAAGGGTTGTAATTTTATTTTATGAATGTCGCCACTTGTTTCGTTAACCAGTTGGCTTCCATTCTTATTAATCAAGTATTTTCTTTAGTTATCGTTTTGATATGTTGAAATACCTAATTAAATATTAGGTGTCTTGTATTATATGAATTCCACTAGAGTTATGTTATTTTGGAGGAATTAAGACTTAACCCTAGGCTTACAAAAAAATTAGGAACATATGAGACTTGATATATTAGTTGGTATTAAGATTTAGGAAATTGATTATAGATTTGAGTGGGTTTTTGAGTCTAGGATAGATATATAGTAATGTGGATGTTTATGGACTCGTTTGCTTATGACTATTGTATACTGGATAGATTGGAAACGTTCTGAGACATTGAGGAGAGGAAAATCATTGGAGAGTTAGCTTGCTTGACTCCGGTTCTTCGGTGGAGGTAGGTTATGGTTTATTCTATGTGATAGATAGACTCTTAATAGCGATTGATAGTCATTGAGCGATATTGTGAAATTTCTATGTACTTGGTTGTTGTGGTTTGGATGATTCATGTGTTGTTGTGAATGGTCTGAAATCCCAAGATCGCGAAATCTATAATCTTAAACTTGTTTTATTAAAGTGATGCCTTGAATAAAGAAGGCTTAATGACATATTGATAAGGAAGTGAAAAGAGATGATAAATAATGACAAATGAATTAACGATATAATTGGATCGGGTGTCACGTTCCGACACGGTATTATTGGATCGGGTGTCACGTTTCGACACGGTATTATTGGATCGGGTGTCACGTTCCGACACGGTGTTATTGGATCGGGTGTCACGTTCCGACACAGTAATATTAAAGAAAAACATATTGAATTAACTTAATATACTAAATCTCAAAGAACTCATTTCCCAAAAGAGCGTGGTGTGGAGGCCTGAGTCCTCATGTGTGTTCTTGATATTGTTGACTGATTGTGTACTTGATTTAGTGTTGTTGTCACTTGTTCATGTGATTTGTTGCTTGCCACCTGCTACGTTCTATAGTTGATTTTATACTATTAAATTATGCATATCAGTTTCTATTTTGAGTCGGCCGATGATATCTACTCAGTACATATTGCCTTGTACTGATCCCTACTTGTGTTTCCTTCGTTTTCCTTTTGTGGAGTGCAGCGAGTGTACTATCGACTTCGACTCGCCCTCAGCTCTAGTCCGTCTCCAGCACATCAGAATTCAGGGTGAGCTATTCCGTCTAGCTCGTGTTGGATTCTCTCTTGGTCATGGCATGATGTCCTTAGCTTTCGGACATACATTATCCTATTCATTTATTTGATATCTTAATACTCTTAGACTTGATATTTTGAGAATAGATGTCCTTGATGTGATGACTTTCAGGTTTTGGGGATAATATGTAATAAACTCTAAAGGTTTCTTTTACTGTTTATTTTAAGTTGTGAGCTTCCGCATTATGGTTGTATCTTGTTGCTGAACAATTAATATAAATTGGAGTTTGGATTCGTAGGTTCTCCCACCTAGGAGGTTAAGTGTGGGTGCCACTCATGACTCGTTTTGGGTCGTGACAGTCTAACATCTAATTCTCAAAATAAATTGAAGTCTTATCCGATCTTACGTTAGGCACACTTGTAAAAATAGAGTTAATTTGGAATTAGTCATAGTAAATAAATGATCAGAGTTGATTTAATGAAATATTGATATTTATGCCTCGAAAGAGAAAAGCCATGATGTTGAAGCCCTTTTTTTGGGAGTAAATTAGTGTTGAAATAGTAGTATTACTTATAGGGTGTATAGCACTATATGATAAAAGGGAAATTGTGGTGGAAATGGAAGGAAAAATGATAGACTACAAGACAAAAAATGCAAAATACTTTAGTCCCTTTGACTTGTTTGTTTGATTTGCATCGATATTGAATTTAAAGGTGTCTAACATCTCATTCTCAAAATAAATTGAAGTCTTATCCGATCTTACGTTAGGCACACTAGTAAAAATAGAGTTAATTTGGAATTAGTCATAGTAAATAAATGATCAGAGTTGATTTAATGAAATATTGATATTTATGCCTCGAAAGAGAAAAGCCATGATGTTGAAGCCCTTTTGTTGGGAGTAATTTAGTGTTGAAATAGTAGTATTACTTATAGGGTGTATAACACTATATTATAAAAGGGAAATTGTGGTGGGAATGGAAGAAAAAATTATAGACTACAAGACAAAAAATATAAAATATCTTAACTACCCTTTGACTTGTTTGTTTATTTGAATCGATATTGAATTTAAAGGTGTCTAACATCTCATTCTGAAAATAAATTGAAGTCTTATCCGATCTTACGTTAGGCACACTAGTAAAAATAGAGTTAATTTGGAATTAGTCATAGTAAATAAATTATCAGAATAGATTTAATGAAATATTGATATTTATGCCTTGAAAGAGAAAAGCCATGATGTTGAAGCCCTTTTTTTGGGAGTAATTTAGTGTTGAAATAGTAGTATTACTTATAGGGTGTATAGCATTATATTATAAAAGGGAAATTGTGGTGGAAATGGAAGGAAAAATGATAGACTACGAAATAAAAAATATAAAATA
The DNA here is from genome assembly GCA_018342035.1 of Solanum appendiculatum. Lineage (NCBI taxonomy): Eukaryota > Viridiplantae > Streptophyta > Magnoliopsida > Solanales > Solanaceae > Solanum > Solanum appendiculatum. The sequence continues at coordinate 598,618 of JAGDQO010000292.1, forward strand.
TCTTAGTCCCTTTGACTTGTTTGTTTGATTTGAATGGATATTGAATTTAAAGGTGTCTAACATCTAATTCTCAAAATAAATTGAAGTCTTATCCGATCTTACGTTAGGCACACTTGTAAAAATAGAGTTAATTTGGAATTAGTCATAGTAAATAAATGATCAGAGTTGATTTAATGAAATATTGATATTTATGCCTCGAAAGAGAAAAGCCATGATGTTGAAGCCCTTTTTTTGGGAGTAAATTAGTGTTGAAATAGTAGTATTACTTATAGGGTGTATAGCACTATATGATAAAAGGGAAATTGTGGTGGAAATGGAAGGAAAAATGATAGACTACAAGACAAAAAATGCAAAATATTTTAGTCCCTTTGACTTGTTAGTTTGATTTGCATCGATATTGAATTTAAAGGTGTCTAACATCTCATTCTCAAAATAAATTGAAGTCTTATCCGATCTTACGTTAGGCACACTAGTAAAAATAGAGTTAATTTGGAATTAGTCATAGTAAATAAATGATCAGAGTTGATTTAATGAAATATTGTTATTTATGCCTCGAAAGGGAAAAGTCATGTGTCTAACTCAACTCTAAAAATTAGTTTATTAGGGGATTACCCAAGTCTATATAAACACACTATCAGTCCATTCTTCAATCAATGTGAGACTTTTTCTCTACTCTAACACCCCCTTCACGCCTAGACCCAACTGAAGCGTGGATTGAGAGCCCAAACTAGGGATGGACCTGGCTCTGATACTCGAGCCTAACTCAACCCCAAAAATTAACTTATGAAAAGAAGATTGCTCAAATCCATATAAGCAGACCATCAATATATTACCTAACAAATCTGAGACCTTTTACCTGCTCTAACAATATTACTCTTTATTAGTAAAGCGATATCATCATAATTAGTCTTCAAATTAATTTTCACAAATTGGTTGCTCTGACTATTTGACCCAAAAGTGGTAGAGATTTCTTATTAATTGAATAACAAATTATTATACTTGAATATATAATCATGATAAGATGTTAATTAATTACCATGAAATAGCTAATAAAAGGAACACTATAATATAAAAATAATTTTTAGCGGCAATAAATATGCATGTTAATAAAGAGGGCTAAAAGCCTAAAATCTTTACTGACATTAGTTGTCATTAGATCCAATGTCGCTATAGATTTTAGCGGCATTTACAAAAAGTGTTAAAATATAATCGTCACTAGTAATTGCTTCTAAATAAATATATTTAGCAATAATTAATTAAACTATTATCATTAATTAATTACCGCTAAAAATTATTTTTGGTGTCGTAAGACTTTTTGATGTTATGAGTCTCTTTATCATATTTGGCTCCACACTTGCCCTTCCATAGTTCCCATACTAAAACAAGTAGATTCGTCATTATGGAAATCAAGAATGAGGTGGCCTTTCATGTCCAACAATTCTTAAGTAAGAATCTCATAGGAATCCTGCAAAATGGTACACTAATTGGATCGTAAAAATATGGTATCTGGATCTAATTTAACCCCAAAATTAGTTCACAAAGAAATGATTGCTCAAATTCATATAAGCAGATCATCTGTCTATTCCCCAACCAATATAAGACTTTTACCTAGAGTTTTCGGAGCAAAAACATCTTGATGGTATTGCTATACACATATTGGCAAGCCTGACATCGATTGGATGAATTTTGTCTCTCACGGCGGCCTCCAAAGGATGAAATTCATTTTAAAGGACATTTTATTATGTTTACGTCTATATCGGTTGATTCGATTCAGTTTTATGTATTATCAGTTCGATTTATCGATTTATGATTTTTAAATATACTAAATCAATAAGATATTTTTATCGATTTTCGATTCATCGGTGATTTCTCCAACAATTTGACATACCAAAACAATAATGTAACTTTAGAGAACATGTATAAAATAAAATTAGTAATAACTAACATGAAAAAAAAACTGTACAAGTGCAACACAAAGAGAAAATAAAAGAAATATGGTTCTTACTTTAGATTTTGACGTTTTATATAATGTGAAATTGTGAACTCGAAGTCATTGTGAAGTGTTAATTTTAACACTAATAAAGGCAAAGACAATAACCAATAAGTTATTGAGATTAGTATTTACAATATTTATATAAGGATAAAATAGTAAATTACTACAATCTTAATGGGTTATCAGTTTACTCAATAACCCAATATTAAAGAACCAAAACTAAATCGATAACACGATAATGTTTTTTATAAAACCACTAAAAACTCATCAACCTAATAACACAATTACAATAAATCAATATTATATTTTTTTTCGATTCAATTTTTGTACACCTATGATTATGTCAATTCATAGAGTCAAGCAAGTTATTATTTAATTTGAGCTCCTCTATCTTAGCAAATGCCAAGCAGATGAGACCATTAGCGGAGCTACCTTTTGCGAAGAATGGTCCTGTGTACATTTTTTGGTAGAATTATATACTGTATATAGGTTAAATATTAGTTAGTTATTATGAAACATATATTTAATTTTAAAAACTCTTAGGGGTCGTTTGGTAGGAAGTATTAGGATAAATAGTCCATGTATTATGTTTGGTATTATTTAATACTTTGTTTGGTAGGAATTTTGGGTCCATGTATAACTAATCCATGGATTAGTTATACACCCTACATGGTATTATATGATGTATTACTAATACCTCCCATTTGGTGGTATTAGTAATACATAGGATTTAATACCATGGGATTATCTATGTAAAGACAAAAATATCCCTCAAATCCTTTTAATCATTTTATTTATTTTCTTGATTTTATGTTTTATGTTTGTACTAGTAAACTTATTTAAATATATTAGCTTACAAATTTTATTATTTAGAGAGAGTTGTTTGTGCTAAATAAATTCAATACAATATTTGAAATGTGAGTTATTTAACATTTACTAATTGAAAATACAATTATATATCACCGCGTGACGTTTATGATCTTAATTGAATGTATTATTTGTTGATATATGTGATTTTCTAATTATTTGTATTTTGAACAATTTATAAAATTGCATACATATAATTATTAAAACTACAACTTGCAATTTTTATGTGTAAATGTAGATGGTTTATTTGATTATACTATTGTTTACCGTCTTTTCGGTTTTAAAAGTAGTTGGTCTATCTTTTTTAAATTGAATTGACGTTTTGTGAGTGATCAATTTATTAAGATAACAATTATTTTACCCTCAAATAATTCAAGTGAGAAAATAAAAAATATGACAACAAAATTGTTCTTCTCCTAACTAGTTAGAAGGCCATAAAAAAATAATATTTTTCGTCAATTATCTACTTTGACCCGATTACATGAAATAAAAAATCTCATAAATAAATCAAGGGTATAATTGGAAAGAAACATTTGTAGAGTTTTAATCCAAACACAAGATGAGATGGGAAGCAATGAACCAAACACTTGATAAAAAATAAATCCTTCATTACTAATCCCTGCATTGCTAATCCCTGCGTTATCAATCTTTGTACCAAACGACCCCTTAATATAATATGGGAATAAAATTTGTACAGTTTTTTGTATTAAATTTCTACCTCCGCTACTGAATAAGATTGTAAACATGCCTTTCTTTTCTAGAGATTTTAGGGGTCATTTGGTAGGAAGTATTATGAGAAATAATCCATGTATTATGTATGGTATTATTTAGTACTATGTTTGATACGAATTTTGGGCCTATGTATAACTAATCCATGGATTAGTTATACACCCTACATGGTATTATAGGATGTATTACTAATACCTTCCATTTGGTGGTATTAGTAATACATAGAATTTAATACCATGAGATTATCTATGTAAAGATAAAAATATCTCTCAAATCATTTTAATCATTTTATTTATTTTCTTGATTTTATGTTTTATATTTGTACTAGTAAATTTATTTAAATAAATTAGCGTACAAATTTTATTATTTGGAGAGAGTTGTTTGTTGCTAAATAAATACAATACAAATCAATACAAGTCCCTATTCTATTCTGCTGGCTTTCTTAAAAGCTCATTGCATTAAGTTGGACATTTTGTCAATTGACGAAAATATTCTTGATCGTTCTAACTTTGGCTCTTCTATATATACTAGACACAAGTGCCCGTGCTAGCACGGGCCCAACATCTGTTATTTTTTGGTCACTTTATGTGACATAGATAAAATTTAGAGAGTCAATTAAATTTTAATATGATTTTTAAATATTTTAAGTTGTTAATTATTGTAATTTATAGTACTTTTTACATAATTTTAAAATAATATATGTTACTTCCCTTGTCCCAATATATGTAGCACAAATAGAATTTCAAGAGTCAATATATTGTTAATTATTGAGATTTACAATACTTTTTACATAGTTTTTAAATTGAATAATACATGTTACTTCTTCTGTCTCATTTTATGTGACACGGATAGATTAATTTTAGGCGGAAGTCATCAGTGGCCCCCTTAAGTTGGCACCAATTTTCACTTAGACACCTCAACTAAGCTTTGTTCATTTTAGACACCTCATGCCATATCCCGCTATATCATTTTGACACTTTTTGGTGACATGTCATAGTGAGTGTAATACACTCGTTACCAGCGCGTGAATGACTTATTTAATCATTTTTATTTTATTTTTTCCATCTTCTTCCTCAATTTTTAGCCATCATCCCCCAAAACTTAAACTCCTTTTATGGAGAAATAAATTTAATGATGCTACAGACAAGAAAATGAATTTGAACCCATTATTCTTATAATATAATGTTATAATAAAAATTAAAAGAAGACAATGTGAAGGCCCTTGCTATCGTAAAGAAGAAGAAAAATGGAAAGTCATGAATTCATGAATAATCTCAATTTAGATTTGAGTAGTAGTATGTGTGGATTTGTTATTCTATTCGAGAAGATGATGTGGGTGGGGAAGGGGTTGGGGTTAGGGTGGGTAGAGGTGGAGAAGATGCTGGGCGGGTGGGGGAAGAGTGGAGAAAACGCAGGGGTTGGGGTGGGGTGGGGTGGGTTGGAGAAGATGCTCTGGGTGGGGTTGGGTTGAGTTATTTTATTTTAAAAATTTTGGGCAAAAATTCCACATGTCATTCACTCATTGGTCACTTCTTTTTTGTACTAAAAAATCATTATTTGAGAATTATTTTATATATATATGCCACGTGTCTTTATTTAATTCGCCATTTTGACATGTCATCGGTGAGTGTATTACACACACTTTATATATTTGACTGATTATTTAAAAAATGTCAAAATGACACAGTGGACCATGACATGAGGTGTCTAAAATGAACAAAACTTAGTTAAGGTGTCTAAGTGAAAGTTGGTGCCAACTTTAGGGGGCTACCGATGACTCCTGCCTTAATTTTATGAATCAATCGAATTTTTTATAAGCAATTGATTTTTTTATATGTTCTTTTAAAAATATTTTAAGTTGTCAATTATCATGATTTAAATATTTTAAGTTGTTAATTATTGTAATTTATAGTACTTTTTACGTAATTTTTAAATAATATATGTTACTTCCCTTGTCTTAATATATATAGCACAAATAGAATTTCAAGAGTCAATATGTTGTTAATTATTGATATTTACAATACTTTTTACATAATTTTCAAATTAAATAATACATGTTACTTTTTTTGTCCCATTTTACGTGACACAGATAGATTAATTTTATGAATTAATCAAATTTTTTTATAAGCAATTGAATTTTTTATATGTTTTTTTAAAAATATTTTAAGTTCTCTATTATTATGATTTATAGTATTTTTTACGTAATTTTTAAATATATTAAAAAATTAAAAAATAAGATAAATAAATTAAAACGGAGGAAAAAAAGTAAACAAATGTATATGTAAGTGTGGAACCACACAGGTGAAGAAGCAGGCATGTTGACCGCCACCAGTGTGGTTATCCACACTCATATATAAGTAGTAGAAATATAAATAAATAAATAAAAAATTATATATATATATAGTTGTGTGTAGTCTATTAATTGGTGGACCACTTATGTCAATTGTTAGTAATAGTAGTTGGTTACGTTTGTATGGCCCTCTACAAATTTTGTTGTATCCCTCGGTTGTGCAATACACGATTTTTACGCAAATCTAATTAAAAGAGGTGTGTATAACATATAAAAAATGTTCTAATATTCAAGTTCAAATTATATATACCAAAAATTTGTAATACTATCAGATCATCCGAACAACATTTATAGATAAGTGAGAATTTATTTGTATGATTTTCACTTGACATGAAATTTGAGAAAGTAAATAAATTTTTTGAATCTTGTAGTTTTAAAATGAAAATATGCAGAAGACAAAATTGCAGAGGTAGAATAAGAATTTGATGTTTGTGAGTTCAGAATTTTAAAATAGGATAACGATCTCAAACTAATGTAATAATCGGCATATTAAATAACAAATACTATCATTATAATTGCACTCGACGAGTTTGTCATATTTTGAAAATAAACATGATCGCATCATTAGATACACTTTCAAATACTTCATCCTCTATATATAACAAACTAAACAATCATTTAAAAAGTCATCTTCAATTCTGCTTCTCAAGTCATTTTTAATGAACTTCATTGAGGAAAAAGCTCTTTCCACTATTGCAATAGGCATATATAAAAAGTCATCTTCAATTCTGCTTCGCAAGTCATTTTTAATGAACTTCATTGAGGAAAAATCTCTTTCCACTATTGCAATAGGCATATATAATATCAAGCTTAACTTCACATAAATAAGTTGTCATGTCTTTTGCATATTTGTTTTAGGCAATGCAATTGAAAGATCTCAAAGTCCATTCAAATTTGAGAAAGCGCTCTCCACTTTCCTCAAATAATGAATATTATTGTGAAGATTAAAACTAAGATCTTCAAGCTTGGAGACATCGAATTCATTTGGAAAATACGTAGCTAGTTTCATGATCTTATTTTTATCATAATTTGCAAAAGAATTCTCAAGATTCAAACTTGTCCTACCAAGAAGTACACCAGTATTCACTTCATCAAAGCAATTATTAAGCTTTGAAAGTTGTAAATCAATAATAACAAAAAAAACCTTTCAGACACAAATAAAACTTTTACGCTTCGACTTTTCAAGATCATATTTTTCATCTTTTTTTTCTTAATAAGGCATCACCTCGGAATGTGATTCCTAATTTGGTGTAGGGAGTTAGGCTTGACCCCTACCATGTCGATTAATTTAAAAAGTTACAATTGTTAAGGAGGGACATCGACCATACCCTACCAACAGATTACAACAGATTACATTGTCTTAGAGGATGAAGAATATTATCACTATTGTCTTAGAAAGAGATTATTCACAAGGTTATTGAATTTCAAAATTTAAATGAAAAGACTGTCATTTTACTAACAAGTTATACAATAATGTTTCCACACGTACACTTATATTGAAAATACGAAAAATACATTTTTTAATACTTACTTGTGTTACTCGAACCACAAGTAGTGCGACTTTTTTTGACTTAATTTTACATTGGAATTTACTTATTATGCAATCTATAAATAGGAATAGCCATTAGAGATAGAGCTCTACCTGTTACTAAACCAAATTTCTCAGTCATATCAATATCATTCGACTTCATACCATTTGGTAACTCCCAATCAAAGGAGTGAACTAATTGAGCTACCACCAAACGAACAATCGTAAGCCCTAAGTGTAAATCAGGACAACTTCTTCTGCCAGAGCCAAATGGTAAAAGTTGAAAATTTTGTCCTCGAAGATCAATAGTACTTTTAACAAACCTCTTTGGCATGAACTTTTCTGGCTCATGCCAAACATCTGGATCTCTTCCGATTGCCCAAACATTAACCAAAACTCGGGATCCTTTAGGTATGTGAAATTCATCAAGTATGCAATCTTCAATTGACTCATGTGGAAGCAATAAGGGTGCAACTGGATGAAGCCTAAAACCTTCTTTTATGACCATGTTTAAGTAATCTAGATTTTCTAGATCTTTTTCTTCGATCATCCCCTTTTGACCAACTACATGTTCTAACTCATTTTGAAGTTTCTTCATTACATCAGGATGTCTAAAAAGTTCTGATAAAATCCATTCAATTGATGTTGATGAAGTATCCATTGAAGCTACCAACAAGTCCTGTATATTGAAAAAAATATTTAGTGGTGTTGTCACCAAAGATCAATATATTCAGATCTAAATCAAGTAGACACAACTATTGTAATTTCTTCAACCTAATTGGTGAAGTATAGAAAAAATGTTAAATCACATACAAACAACATCAAAGTCTTGGGACTATTGAAATCACTTTAAGCTCCTAGCTAATTTTGCATGCACAGAAAAATCTGAATTTAGCGACGGACAAATTTTATAGCTAAACAACAAAAATTGTCGCTAATCCTACTTAGCGATAAATTAACGATAAATTTTTATTGGCTACAAGCAAAATAGCAATGGACCAGCAACGAAGTTCGTAGCTGATTCCAGTGTGCAGCATGGTGTACATTTCAAAAATATATGTTACTGTAACATTTACATTAAAAACAAATAGTTTTCAATTCCAAGCTAGTTAGATTTGGATATAATAAATTATTTTAGATAACAACTTCTTTTCAAGTGATTTCTGGTCTATCTCTCTCTTATAACACTTTTAATCATCATGTTTTCATATATAGTATCATGGATCCTAGGTAAGATGTCAGCTAAATTGTCTCAAACAACACTTTCATAGCTTGTTTGGTCAATTTTTTTGAAATTTACTTATTTTAAAGTATTTTATGTTAGAGATGCTTTTTGAGAAAAGTACTTTTAGAGAGTACTAGATTATTTAGACTAATCTATATGAAAAAACACTTTTTCTAATATCAGAGAATCAATTTGTATTTGACAAGGTTTCCTAAGTGATTTTGGAAAAAGTATACCTTTTTTGAACTTTTGAAAAACAACTTCTACTACAACTCAAAAATACTTATTATTTTTCTTTAAAACCTTGGCCAAACACTTCAACCCTTTCAAATAAACATTTTTGATATAAAATAAACACTTTGGACTTTCCAGAAGTTTTGTATGACATTACCAACAAAATAGCTTTGACATGCCTACGATCAAACTCGAATTCAGCTTCTCCAGATTGCATAATTTCCATCAATGTATCAACCATATCTGTACTAGTTTTCAGCTGGTCACTCGAATATTGACAAACATGTTCGTCAATAATATTCTCCAAAAATTCATCACAACTCTTAGCTACTTGTTTCATACAACGAATCGATCCCTGGAAATCAATAAATCGAAGAAAGGGAAATAATTCAGCAAGATTTGGCGTTGCTGCTATACGCGACATCTCTTGGACCATATCTTTGAAATCCCCTTCTACATTGTTATACTTCTTCCCAATTACCATAAGACAAGCCATGTTAGCACTAAGAGATGAAAGTTTAGCGCTAAGATCAACCACATCGCGATTTAAAGCTGCTTTTTCGAGGAAATTCACCAGAATTTGAAGCTCATAGGTTGAAATGAATTGATTTTGACATTGCTTAACAATTGTAGAGTGCACAATTTACGCATATGTCTCCCGTACTTGCCCATGATCAAATTTCTTTGTTTATAAAAAATGTAATGACATGCAGCATGGTATGGTCTACTAGCAAAAATTTGGTCATGGTTTTTCAAGAATAGTTGTGCTGCATGAGGAGAAGAGGCAATAATAGTAGGAACAAGATCAAAATATATGGTCATTATTGGACCATATTTTTTGGCTATTTTATAAAGATCTTGGTGAAGATTTTCACCAAACATATGAAGATTTCCAAGAAATGGAAGCCCTATTGGACCAGGAGGAAGTTTTTTTTTCTTCATGAATTCTTTTATAAGGAATATTATTGCAACTAATGCAAGAGCTACTAGCCAAATTGAAGTCATGATGGAGGAATTAAATACTTATGAAAAAGAAAAATGATGGTATTATATATAAAGTTTGGTACAAAATAAATAAGGGAGGCTCAACCGCTCAAGGACCATGCTAGATAGCCTTAAAAAGGTCAAATACCTAAGCAATTCCTTTAAGTCCACATTTTTCATTTTGGTATTTAATTTCAAATATTGTTCCATTTTAATTCCTTAATTCTATTTTTATGTACCACGTAAACGTAAATACAAATTTTTATGTTTTTATTATTTTTATTTGTATTCTTCAACTGTAGCTTTGCACTTTAAAAATTGATGGGTATTCGTCAGTTTTCGTACAAAATAAAAAATGACGGACACAAAATACAATTTTTTATGCTTTTAGTATTTTTATTTGTATTCTTAAACTGTAGTTTTGCACTTTAAAAATCGATGGGGGCCGTCAGTTTTTTTATAAAACAAAAAATGACGGACACAAAATACAATTTTTTATGCTTTTATTATTTTTGTTTATATTCTTAAATTGTAGTTTGGCATTTTAAAAATCGATGGATGTCCTTCAGCTTTTTTACAAAATAAAAAATGATGAACGTCCTTCGACTTTTTGTAAAAAAATATTTCCTTTTTATTGTTTTGTGCAAAAAATAACTGATGAAAGTACGTTGATTTTCAAAAGTCTGACTGTTTTTTTAAAAGAAATTATTGACAAATTGACGGAATTTATGAGATTTTAGCATTTTTTTTAGTAGTGTTATTAACTATGAAATAATTTTTTTTTAACTATATTGAAGATGAACTCTTTTACACAGGATAATTGTTTTTGTTTTAAATGGCACATCAAAAAATAAGGTTATTTTAGACCATAAATTTAAAACTCTACCTATTATTCTTAAACTTCTGCCAAGTCAAATACCTTCTTATAAAGTAAGATGAATAAAATATTATTTAATTAATGATAATATTTAATTAGTAGGCATTTGGCCATGCGATATCATATCACGATACGAAATCGTTAGATGAAATCAGCGTTTGGACATGCGATTTCATGCTGATTTCATCTCATGATTTCATATCATGAGATGGAATCTCATATTCTCCAAAAATCATGATTTGATAATTCCATATCATGATTTGGGATTTTTCAAATACAAAAATTGACACCACAAGTTTATATTTTGTTAAAACAACCACACATTTATATCTGCTAGCCATTTATTTCATATGTAAATAAAATTTATAATCATATCATTACTTTTTAAAATTTATTATTCTCACCAACATAAAGTTTATTATTACTTTAATCAATTCCTACTTTATCATTTATATTCATCAAATTCATTATTTTTTATCAAATTTATTTATCAACCAAATTTATTACTACTACTTTAATGTTTAATAAAAAAAATAGTTTTTCATCTATATTGAGTGAACAAGACTGACCACAATGACTTTGTAATAATTTATAATACGATTTTATAATTTTTTGTTTATTTAGTAAGATTGAATAAATAATTGGGACTATTTTAATAGTTTTACAACTTATGAAATTCTATGTTTATGAGAAAATATACAGCACAAAAACTTCAAATCGCATGTCCAAATAAAACTTCAATTTCATATTGCATGTCAAATAGACCCTTAGTAAAATACCTTATTCTTTTTGGTGCGGGTTGATAAACATAAAAAAAAAATCATATCAAACGAAACGTGCCATGTAAAATGAAAAAGAAAGAAGTATATAAGATGGACATGATTGGGGAGAACAGTAAACCCTTTTGTCTTGGGCCTCAAAAATTGTACGTTAATATTTGCGCCACTCATGAGTCATGAGTTATCTTTAATGTCTTTTTTTGCTACTCGTAGACAGGGACGGACCTACATGGCTACTAGGGAATTCACCTGAATCCTTTCGATAAAAAATTACACTGTATATATAGGGTAGATTTTCATTATTTTTGTATATATACTAATTTTGAACCACCTCAACCATAGAAGAGAGATAACCCATTTATATTTTTTATATTCCGAACCCCTGAGTGAAAATCCTGGATCCGCCACTGCTCGTAGAAGATGATTGTCTATCCAAAAAAGATGAATTTCACGTCCAAATTTGTGAATGTGAGCCATTTGGCAGGCGTCGTTCGATAGCTGAATAAGAAATAAGTTATTTGTATATTATTTTTCGTATAATTTATATGATGTTTAGTTGGTAGATAGAAAATAAGTTAATCATGTATAAAATTAATACGATGTTGAATTGACAATTTAAAAACTCACACAACTAATACATGTATAAATTATGAGAATATCTATATATTATTGTACGCAGAATAGAATGTGATAAACTAATACTTATATAACTTATACATAAATGACCAATCTCTATATAATAAATATTTTTACATAAAATAATACATAGATTCACGTTCGATCGACAGGGTAGGATTTCTCTTTCTTTTTCCCTCACACAATATATAGACTTTTTCCTGTCCATATATAGTCATTGATATTTATGAGCAATACTACTATAGTCTACCTATCGTATCAAATAATTCCAGCAACAATATATATGATAAAAGACTTTTCTTTTCAATCATTTCTTCACAAACATAATCATGTGAGAAATGTCATTTTTCCATGAAATGTAGTTATCATATTTGAGACTAAAAGTCTATCTAAAATAAAACATCAAAGATTTGGCATATATTAGCCGACATTTAACAGTCACCTATAAATTATGCAAGTCAAATAAGCTAAAATCCAATTATTAGCAAAATTTGTTAAATATCGTACTAAGTCAAACAATGTCACATAAAATGAAACGAAAGGAGTATATATATAACATAGACCGGAGGCACGGATGGGCCACATTGAGCAAAAGGGTGTCAAACAACACCTCATTCTCGAATTTTTTTACTAAATATACTAATATTATGCATAAAGATATACATTTAACAAAATGACGCTACTTGACAAAAGTTATCTATTGGAGTGTTGGTTCATCAGGTGGCTTTGCTAGAGGTAAATATTTTTGCAAAATATAATATATATATAACCTGCTTATAAGTATGATAATTAAATTTTTATCTTTTCCTTTATACATATCAATATCACTTTCTAAAATTTCTGTATACGCCACTGAGTAGAGAAAATAGTAAAGCTTTTGTCTTGGCCTCAAAAATTGTACGTTAATATTTGCGCCACTCATGAGTTATCTTTAATGTCCTTTTTTGCTACTTGTAGAAGATGATTGCCTATCCGGAAAAGATGAATTTGACGTCCAAATTTGTGAATGTGAGCCACTTATTAGGCGTAGTTTGATAGTTGGATAAGAAATTAATTATCTATATATAAATTTTTGTATAATTTATATGACATTTGATAGGTAGATAGAAAATAAGATAATTATGTGTAAAATTAATACGATGTTTGGTTGATAATTTAAAAACTCGCACGATTAATACATGTATAAGTTATAAGAATATCTATAGATTATTTTATGCATGATAGAAATTATAATATCAAATAAATAATATTTAAATAATTTATACATAAATAACTAATTCATACATAACTAATATCTATATAAAATAATATATAAATTCATTTTCTAGGGGGATAGAATTTCTCTTTTTTTTTTCCTCAAACAAGATAATAGACATTTTCCATCCATATATAGTCATAGATATTGATAAAATCCACCATTGAAGGATGATTATGAGATCTTCTAGGTCATTATTAGAGCTAACACAGAGAGTAAATAACTGCTTGTTTTATTAATTGGAACTGAATGAATTACATCTTGTGTAATGGCTACTATTTATAGGCTAACTAACTAGATAACTACCTCACTAGCTAATGGTCATTCTGTTATAACAGAATGCCAGCTGTACATATTCAACCTATCAGTCTATTTTAGTCATTTTCCATGATCATCTCAACATCCCCCTTCAAGCTAGGTGGTATGAACACATTCAGGACTCCTAGCTTGGACAATAGATGATAATGCTGATAGCTCCCCAGCCCTTTTGTCAACAAATCTGCCTCCTGTTCAGTTGTTGAAACATGTTCTGGATGTATTAGCCCTTGTTGCACCTTCTCTCTTATGAAGTGACAATCTATCTCAATGTGCTTTGTTCTTTCATGAAACACAGGGTTACTTGCTATCTGTATGGCTGACTTACTGTCTGTAAACAGCTGAATTGGTGTAGGAATTTCAACTCCTAGGCACTTGAACAATCCAACCAACCAGATTAGTTCAGATACTGTTAAGGCCATGCTCCTGTATTCTGATTCAGCTGAACTCCTAGCTACTGTGTTTTGTTTCTTCGACTTCCATGATATCATGGATTGTCCAAATTTCACAATATAACCAGTTACAGACCTCTTTGAGTTTGGCCAACTGGCCCAATCTGCATCACAAAAGGCTGTCAAGACACATTTGCCTTCTGCATGCATTAAAACTCCAAGTCTTGGCTCATTTTTGATATACCTGACCACCCTGTGTGCTGCTTCTAAATGAGACTTCTTAGGTGCCTACATAAACTGGCTTAAAGTTTGAATGCTATACGCAATGTCAGGCCTGGTTAATGTCAAATAGAGCAACTTCCCTATCAGCTTTTGATACCTTTCACATCTTGTAAGGGTGGATCTTCCTGAAGACCACATTGCTGATCATACTCCAAACTTGTGAGCTTCTAATTCTGTTCAAGAGGTGTAAGTGCTGGTTTGCAGCCAGCCAAACCTAACTCAGCTATGAGTTCCAGAGCATACTTTCTTTGGCACAACAAAATACCCTTCTGGGATCTACAGATTTCTATTCCCAAAAAATACTTCAATGGTCCAAGATCCTTGATCTTGAAAGCTGCATGTAACACATCTTTTGTCTCTTGTATAAGCTCACTGTCATTTCCAGTAATCAACAAATCATCAACATAGACAAGAATGATCACCTGCCTAGTATGCCTTCTTAAAACAAATAAGGAGTGATCTTGTTGGCTCTGAATAAAACCAGCTGATAATAAATCATTTGTGAGCTTTAGATTCCACTGTCTAGATGCCTGTTTAAGACCATAGAGGGATTTGAGAAGTCTACATGCCTGATGCCCCCATTGACTACCAAATCCTGGAGGTAAGTGCATATACAATTCCTCTTCAAGATCACCTTGTAGGAATGCATTATACACATCCATTTGGAATAAGGGCCAGTGATGCATAGCAGCTAGAGCAACAATAGCCCTCACAGTAACCATTTTAACCACATGGGAGAATGTTTCTTGATAATCCAATCCTTCTTGTTGGCTGTACCCCTTAGCCACAAGTCTGGCTTTGAATCTCTCAACATCTCCATTGGATTTATATTTGATCTTATACACCCATCGACATCTAATTGGCTTCTTATCTCTAGGGAGAGAAACAACTTCCCAAGTTTGATTTTGAACTAAATCATCAATCTCTGATTGCATGGCAGAAATTCATCTAGGATCTTTTAAAGCTTCTTCATAAGAGGTAGGCTCAACTTCAGAAGAAACAGAGCAGCTAGGAAGGATTGACACTTAGTAGAAAGAGAGGAATAGTTCACAAACTTTGATATAGGGTAAGAACAAGCAACATTCCCTTTAGCTGGATGAATAAAATCCTGAAGCCAAATTGTAGGCTTGGTACCCCTAGTAGACTTCCTCAACTGAGGTTGAGGTGTTACTATGGGGGGGGGGGGTTAGGATCAGGAACAGGAGAAGTGTTTGGTGATGATGTGGAGGGAAACTCAGCTGGTGGAGGAAAATCTTCAGCTAAGACAAGAGGTTCTGCAGAATCACTGGATGTAGGAGCAGGAAAATCCATTCAGGTCTTGATAGATCAAGAAACATAGGGTTGGTATCCTTTTTGTTGGGTAGTAATGAGATTTGGTGATGGGTTGACTTGTCCATATTGAATAATTTTAATGATGAAAAAGGGGTAATAAAAGGCAATATGATTAATTATTGGTGTGTGATGTGTTGAGAATGGTTTGAAAGACTTATTGATTCATTGTTGATGTTGTATCACGATTGTGTTGTTGTGAATTGTGCATTGTTATGGAAATGGTCATCTCCTCATTATTTGTGTGAACATGTCATTTGCATTGGTTCTGAGACATGGTTTTGACAAGTGTTATATGAATTGAGAAAAAAATAAGAAATTAAAGAGGATGTACCATTTCGAGGGACGTGTCGCGCGTCGTGACAAATATTATAATTCGAGGGACGTGTCGCATGCCGCGACGGATTCTATTATCGAGGGTCGTGTCGCACGCCGCGACGAATTTTATTATCGAGGGTCGTGTCGCACGCCGCGATGGATGCATGGACAGATATGTCCCCCATGGGTCTCGGACTGAGAGACAGCGGGTGTGTATCACTAGATCAGACATGCATCACTATACTTGACATTGCATTTCATTGCATTGCATATCTTTATCATTTGTGAACTTGTGAGTGCCTTTATGTGGAACTTGTGATTGGTGAATTTAATCTCATGTGTTGCTAATCTATAATTGTTGAAGTGATGTCGTTGAGCTATGTGCTGCGTAAATTGTGAACTATTAGGTTGGTCTGGTTTTTATGCAGGTTGTAGTTGTGGAGGTTCGGTTGGGGTGTAAGGAGTACCCGTATTCCCTACCCTTAGCTTGTGTTTAGAAGTTTTCTTGCTGAGTACCATGTGGTTTGGTACTCACCCCTTGCTTCTACATTTTTGTAGGTTATGAGCCCGGATCTTCATGATACTATCCTCTTATCTTCTTGTTCGAGGCTTCCTATGGAGATTTGTGAGGTAGCTGATTGTCATCTCAGCATACCTTTTCACTCCTATTTATGATCTTGTTCTACTTTAGAGACAACATCATTTGAGACTTGTTTATTTCTTTCAAATCTATTGTAATACATTAGAGGCTTGTGCACGTGATAACCAGGTTTTGGGGGTACATTTAAGTTGATTATAAATTTCCATATAATTTTATAGTATTGGACTTTTATTCTAGTTTTACATTCGCATTTATCGTATTAGTTAGATTTTAGGCTGACTTGTCTTGGTGGGATAAGACAAGTGACATCACGTCCATTTTTGGGTCGTGACAAAAACACTTCTTACTAGCAAAGATGTGATCATACGTCTTGAGAACCTTCTCCGCTGCATCAACAGACGAGGAAATGATTGTAAGTACTAGTCCCAATCGGACATACATAATAGGACCATGTTTTTTGGCTAGTTGTTGTAAATCTTGGTGTGAATTTTTTCCTAACAAATGAAAATGTCCTAAAATGGAAAGCCCTGTTAGACCAGGAGGAAATCTTTTCCTCTTGTGAATGTTTAATAGATCATACAAGGCATATATAAATAGAGCAACCACTAGAGTTTCTCATATCAAAGTCATTGAGTTAGAAGAGATAACTTCAGTCTTAAATTATTCAGATTTGAAGATGGTTTATAAAGGAAATGCAGGAGAAGAGCAGAGTAGCAATAGTTATTACTGATTGACATAATACATAAATGTGTCATTTAACTTGGTTTCATCTGACATTTATGCTCTCCAACTTTGAGTGTGCACAAGTAGACACTTAAACTTGTCACACATGTCCTACGTGGCATATTACATGTAGGACGTCATGTAGGATGAGAATTGCCACATAAGAACTCATATATGACGCATGTGTCTACTTGTTCGATTTTGCACAAGTTTGAGTGCCTATTTATGCACACCCAAAATTGAAGAATATAAATACTCGTTAAAATCAAGTTAAAGAGCATATTTATGTATTATGCCTTACTAATTCAGCAGCACAATGTTCAAAATATTCACTTTCAGCACCATAGTAGGGATTTGTTCTTAGCAGCACAACATAATTTTAATTAATCTGAAGAAAAATACTGATTGAGTGTCCCTTTTATTACTTTATACTTCATAAGTACTATGAGTCCTATTATAAAAAAGATTTACTTGTAATTTACTACTAATTCTGGTATCCCGTTAAATATCTGGAATTCAAGTTGCTGCATTTTTTTTTTTGCTTTCGATTGGGCTAGAACATATGCAGGAGCACTAGTTTTAATGATTTACTGGTCTTTTAGTTTTTGACTCTTAACAATTTCCTTTTGGCCATGATTGATCGAAGCAAATTTAAAGAAGTTTAGAATCAGAGTTTTGCTAAGTTGTAATCCTCTGGAGCCAGGAACAGGGGAATTTTGGTATTATGGGAAGGAATAATTGCTTCAATTCAAGTTACAAAACAGTGAAGTCACTGTTGTTAATAACCTCGGCTCAAGGAAAAACAATCCAAAGGAATCATGAACAAGAAATAACGGAAGTACAAGAAACAACAGATAATAATAAAAAAAAACAGTAACAACAACATCAGGTAGTAACAGAACAGAATACAACGAGCAAAAGATATTAATAGAAATTGAAGGACAGAAATATAAGGAAATACTACGACTACATGTTACACATAGTTCGTCTTGAAACTCTTCTTATGAATTCAAAGATTTTATCTGTGTGCATAAAAGCCAGCAAAACTGAATATATGGAGTTATGCTTCAATGAAATGACTAATGGGATTACTTTTTGTCCATTGCTGGAAGCCTGTGTCAGTTTTTACATCCACGGAAATACTATAAAGAACAAACACCAATCATCTATTTGTCAAAATAACAAGTCTAACAAACTCATTTAACATTCTTTTGATTTTTTCACATATGTATAAATATTTTTTTAAACCCATAGGACACACCGTGAAATTTCTAATTTTTAATTCGTTTGCATTCACTTCCATGGATAATGAGTAGGGATGGCAATGGGGCGGGGCGGGACGGGGAGGTTTTAAGGCTATGTGGGGTGGGGCAGTTTTAAGGTTATGCGGGGCGGGTTGAAGTGGGTTTTTTAAAAACTAATGCGGGGCGGGTTGCGGGTATATGCAGTTTTATGCGAGTTCAAACTTAATTTTAACTTTTACATGTTATAAGAGTGACAAATCATTATTTATTAAGATAATTTCTTTAAGGGAAAAGGTCAAAAATACCCCTCAACTTTGTTTTATTGGTTGACTAAGCCCTTGCCGTTAAAGTTAAGTTATTCTTACCCCTGCCGTTACTAATTTCATCATTTGTGCCCCTCAATTGGATGGAAAGCACCAAATCAATTAACATTACCCAATTTTAATCCGACCCAACCCACCTAATAATATAACCCATTTTGTTCATCTTCATCTTTAAACTTGTGTTCATTTTCAAAAACAAAGAAATCATCCAACACAATCTAATAATATCGAAAATAATGTAACAATGACTATGACCCCAAAAACACAAGAACGCAACAATGATTAAATATAGGTAATCAGAGCATTATTTTCCAGTTAGATCTAAAAAATTGTCGGAATTACTGGAGCTTGGAGCTCTAATTCGTCATTGTTGATTTCCTCCGATCTACCGGAATTGGAATTTCGCGGTGGTGGCTGGACACTGCTTGCGATGTGGGTCTGGAAGAGGTCAAAAGAGTGAGTTTTGGTTGTTTCCGAGTGGTTTTTGTTTATGGGTTGTTGATTGATTGTTTCAGATTGGTTTTTGTTACCACTGGAGTCTTGAGATGGGAGGTGAAGGCGGCGCTAGCGAGAGGT
The DNA here is from genome assembly GCA_018342035.1 of Solanum appendiculatum. Lineage (NCBI taxonomy): Eukaryota > Viridiplantae > Streptophyta > Magnoliopsida > Solanales > Solanaceae > Solanum > Solanum appendiculatum. The sequence goes on from JAGDQO010000292.1 coordinate 618,178, forward strand.
ATACCGACGAATTGCTGCTGTGGCGGTGGAGGTGGTGGCGCGTGAGATAAGTTTATTGATATTCCAGGAGGATTGGGGTTGAAGAAAACAATGTTGCTACTGCCTCCACCTGCCGCCTGCAGCGATGACGGCGCGTGATGATCAGAAAATCCAACATATCGAGGATTCATTAGTATTAGAGTTTGTAATCCATCATTTCCTGCTTGTATTTTCTGAATTTCCATGAAAATAATATCTCATTTTTTCTTCCTTTTTAAATTTTTTTCTCCAAATAACACCAACTAATCTGAAAAATAAAAATAATTTAAGTTAAAGTCAAAGATGAACAAAAATGGGTTATATTATTAGGTGGGTCGGGTCGGGTTAAAATTGGGTAATTTTAATTGATTTGGGGGTTTCCATCCAATTGAGGAGCACAAATGATGAAATTAGTAACATCAGGGGTAAGAATAACTTAATTTTAACGGCAGGGCTTAGTCAACCAATAAAACAAAGTTGAGGGGTATTTTTGACCCTTTTCCCTTTTTTTAAAGTTACTAAAATATTCAAGATAGTAAATGAAACCGGTTAAATAAAAATTAATATGATTTCTTACATTCTTCCCAATTGACCTTTAAAAAATAAAATTTTAAGCTATTATCTATTAAATTAATACAACTTAATGAGAAAATAAATTTATTTTTATGAATTTTATTTTAAGCATCAAACTTAATTAAAAGGGGCAAATATTCAAAAATTTAAGCCGGGCGGAGTGGGGCGGGTTGAAAATGAAAAAAGTTGTTATGTGGGGCGGAGCAGAGCAGGTAAACATTTTTGCGGGTTAAGCTCAACCCGCCCCGCACCCACCCCGCCCCGCCCCATTGCCATCCCTAATAATGAGACATTTGACTCCCAAGTCGTTCTAATGGAAGAAAACGAGAACCCAGGTCTTCTTCTTGGCTGGTCCACAAAATGACGTAACGATCTACCTCTTCTATGAAAATCTCTTTGCTTAATGGAGTAAAAAACCACGATCTACCTCCAAACTTCACTAAAACACGAACAATTTTTAGCTTATAACTTTATAACCAAAGGGACTACATCTAATACCTTACACCATTACAATATACCCAATTATAGCAATTCATCTCGAGACTACACTCCTCCTAGTCTAGAAAGTATACTCAAAAACTTCAATATTTTGATCACCTACTACACAACTTCTATGAAAGCAAATAGGTTACAAATCAAGAACAAAAGTACAACCCAAATCAACTGAAGAACTAAAGTTGGTTAAATTTCTCACATGTAAGAAAATAGATAATGCAACAAATTGATAAAATGAAAAATGTTATATTAACTCAAAAGTGGTTTGGTACAAGGGATTAGATAAGTTAATCTTGCGTATTCCATTTGATCAATTTGTAACCTTATCTAATTTTTTACAAGTGAGAAATTTAACCAACATTAGTTCTAATAAAGAGTATCCTAGTAACTAAATACTATTTAAATGTAAAGAGAATAAGCAAACGTGACTGCTTTTTGCTTGTCAAAAACATTGCTTTCAATGTTTGTTTTTGGTATTTTTGGTGGAATAATGGTTGATTTTGATGGATAAAGTAAAAAGGAGGGGGTGTTTCTTTCCCACTAATAAAGGTAACTTGCAAATTGGCTCAAATTTACTTTTAATAAAATAATAAAATAAAAAATAGAGAATAAGTTGAAAAATAATCTCAACCATCCATGTATATAAGTCCATGTGTCAGTCATCTAGATATGCATTGACAAGTACCGGAGCTAAGCTCACTGGAGCAGAGCCAAATCTGACTTGGATCTCAATAACTTATGCCCACTAAGCATAGGTTCGATTGCTAAATGATAAAAATAAAAAACCAGCCTATTTGAAGGACAAGTCGTGTAATTTCTTGCTATTGCATGCAGTGGCGGAGCCACCTTATACTTAGGGGGTTCATCTGAACCCCCTTCGGCGAAAAATTATATTATTTATACATTGTTAAAATAATTTTTTAGGTATATATATTAGATGTCGAACCCCCTTCGGCTACTTCGTGTGTCTATTTCTGAACCCCCTTATTAAAAATTCTGACTCCGCCACTGATTGCATGTCCAGTAACTTGTCAATTAAGAAATGACTTTTGAATATATTTGGGAAAAGGGTCAAAAATACCCCTTAACTTTGTTTTATTGGTTGACTAAGCTCTTGCCGTTAAAATGAAGTTGTTTTTACCCTTGCCATTACTAATTTCATTATTTGTGCCCCTCAATTGGATGGAAAGCCCCAAATCAATTAAAATTACCCAATTTTAACCCGACCCGACCCACATAATTATATAACCCATTTTTGTTCATCTTTTTTCACCAAAAGTCCTCCTCTCCAACCAGCTCAACCACCGGAATCACCACCCAAACCACCAAACAACTCCATTTTTACTCTCTCTTCGACAACCCACAACCAAACAGCCCACCATTGCTTCAACCAAACACCCTTCTTCTTTTAGCAACCAAACAACAACCACCCCCACTATTCAGACTTCTAAGACACCACAATCCTCTCTTCTCCTCATCTCCATCTCCGACGAGCCATTACCAATCAACAACCCGTAAACAAAAACCAATCTGAAACAACCAAAACCCACTCTTTCGACCTCCTCCCGACCCACATCGCGAACAGTGTCCAGCCATCACCGCGAAATCCCAACTCCGGTAGAGCGGAGGAAATTAGTAATTTTACGATAGATAGGCTCATAGTTCATATGCTGGGATATGAAAGACCACTCATCAAAATAAACCTAGTACTTTGTACCAAATTCAAAGCATCATTCTCCTTCCTACTCCCTGCCAACCCATGCCCAAAGCCTGGGAGATGTTATGTAGCACGACAACAAATTTAAGATTTAAACAAACCCGATTTTTGTTGGGATGTGGTTGTTTATTTATTTATAGACGAAGAAACAAAAAGAGAAAATCGGTTCGGATTAGAGATGACCTAGGTTTCTCGAGTGATTTCTATGGAGTTGGATCTAATAGCTCCATTCTAGGTTTGAAATTGGATCTGTAACGACTTCAACTAACTTTGAATAGAAATTAGTAGCGGAAGGAGTATTAGTTAATATAGGAGATGCGGAAGGAGTGAATTGCAAATAATAAAGGGCCTGGATTAAAAGTAGCTAAATGAAGTTCAACGTCTGAGATGAATCGAGAGGTTATCAAATACACGTTGAAGGAAAGAGTGGAGACGTGAAAAAACTGGTATCCTAACTATTCTCAACTCCTTCCTTGCCTCTTCTCTCTTCTCTTCAACTCAATTCTAATCCTTTCTTCTTCTAATTTTCAGATCTGGATTAAGGAGCTTCATCTATGCTATGTTTAGCTTGTTCTATCTCTATTCTATAATTTAGTTTAGTTTTATTGTTAGTTTCAGTTTTCAGATAATAGAAAATTGTTCCAAAAATATTGATTGTGTTTCAGTTACTGTTCTATTGAATTTCGAGTTAAATTCCCAACAATTGTTCCAGTTACTGTTCTATTGATTTCGAGTTAAATTCATAACAATTGGCATCAGAGCCAGTGCTTCCACATCTGTTGCTCATAACAATTGGCATCAGAGCCAGTGCTTCCACATCTGTTGCTGGTCACTTATGGCTGAAGGTACTCGAATGCGAATTATGGATGAGAAGTTAGCTCAACATGATGAACTGTTGCTCGAACTCTGGAATGGACAGCAAACTTTGGCTGCCACTCAGAATGGAATCCAAGGTACCTTGGAGCTCCTCCTAGAGCGTATTAATGCCATGGAACGTGGTCAGGCGAGAGGTTATGGGATCCTTCCTCTTCCAGTTCAGGGTGGTCGACCAGCTCGACCCAATCAGACGCATGTTCCTAACCCTAAATTGGAGCTTCCTAGCTTCGAAGGCTCGAATCCTAAGGTATGGGTTCGTAAGTGTGAGCGTTACTTTAATCTCTATAGAATTGATGAGGCCCAGAAGGTCACTTTACTTGAATGGAGATGCGGAAATCTGGTATAATTCCTTGGTATTGAGTAGAGGTTCAATCACTTGGGATGAATTAAGGGAGGAAATTTGTGATAGGTTTGGAGATATTCAGATGGAGGATGTGGTAGAAGAGTTTAACAATCTCAACCAAACTAGGGGGTTGAGGAATTTCTACGAAAATTTGAAGATCTAAAGGCTCAAATGATAATGCGAAATCCAGCACTAAATGAATCACACTTTTTGTCTAGCTTCATTGGAGGCCTTAAAGAGGAGATTAAGTTTGCCGTCAAAATGTTCAAGCCTACTACCCTTAGTTTTGCTATTCAGCAGGCTAGGATGCAAGAAAAAGCAATCGAGGCTGCATTGAAGAAGAATAGAGTGCCGCCCAAAGCTGTGGGTAATGTCCTTAATGCAAACAATCCTATGTTGCCTAGATTAGGAGCCGGATCAGCTCCTGCTACTCAGAAAACTGCACCTCTCAGACTCAGTTCTGAAGTGTAAGAGCATCGAAAGGCTAATCACCTATGTTTTAGGTGTGGTGAAAGGTATAGCCCTAGTCATACCTGTAAAATGAAGCAATTACAATGTATTTCTGGTGGTTCTGAAGAATTACCTCTGCACTTAGATGATCCACAGGAGGTGGACGTTGAGGTGACTGCTGGTCTTGATGCTGACATCCCTGAGGCTCTGTGTCTTAGTGCTTTGTTGGGAAATTGTGATGGGGTTAATATCATCTTGGTTGCAGGTTGGGTAAAGAAGAGGTCTCTTTCCATTTTAATCGACTCCGGCAGTACCCACAGTTTCATAAATGAGTTAATTGTGGTGGAAACTGGTTATCAGTCTAGTTACGTGCAACCAATCAGAGTAACTGTTGCTGATGGTAATTCTGTGTATTGCAATTCCAAGTGCCCTCAATTCACTTGGAAAATGGGGAGCAAAACCTTTGTGGAAGACCTTCAAATTCTCAAACTAGGGGGATGTGACATTATATTAGGTAATGACTGGATGAAGAAGTATAACCCTACTAAGTTTGACCGTGAGAAACAATGTGTGACCATTGGGAGGAGGGGTAACAAGGTGGTTTTAAAGGCAATTCCTAACAAGGGTCAGATTAGCATGATCACTGGTAGTACTATGAGTAAACTATTTTCAAAAGGGCAAACCATTATGGCTCATTTGCTCCTTATCCAAGCTACTGGTACCAAAGTTATAGAAGAGGTGAATTGTTCAATCCAAGGGGTACTCTCTCAATACACTGATGTGTTTGCAGAACCCAAGTCCTTACCACCTGCAAGATCCCTTGATCACACTATTCCCTTGAAACCAGGCACATCACCAGTATCTCTCAGACCTTACAGATATAACTACTATAAGAAGAAAGAACTGGAGAAACAAGTAGAGGAAATGCTCAGTAATGATATCATCCAACACAGCCAATCACCCTTTTCTTCACCAGTCTTGTTGGTTAAGAAGAAAGATGGCACTTGGAGGTTTTGTGTGGATTATAGGGGTCTAAATGAAATTACCATTAAAGATAAGTACCCTATACCAATAGTGGATGACTTATTGGATGAATTACAAGGGTCTGTGGTTTTTTCAAAGGTGGATTTGAGAGCCGGATACCAACAGATCTGGATGAAGCCTGAAGATGTGTTCAAAACTGCAAGGTAATGCCCTTTGGGCTCACCAGTACTCCTGCAACCTTCCAGGCGCTGATGAATCAGGTATTTCAATCCTAACTCAGGAAGTTTGTCTTGGTGTTTTTTGATGACATACTAGTGTATAGTAGGTCCCTTGCAGACCATGTAGTTCACCTAACTGCTGTGTTTGAAGTGTTGAGGAAACAATCGTTGTATGCTAAGAGATCTAAATGCTCATTTGGTCAACAACAAGTGGAGTATCTAGGCCATATCATTACTTCTGAAGGGGTGTCTACTGATCCAAGCAAGGTCCAGTCTATGAGTGAGTGGCCTACCCCTACCACCTTGCGAGCACTTAGAGGTTTTTTGGGGCTCACAGGCTATTATAGAAAGTATGTCCTCAACTATGTCATCATTTGCAGGCCACTAACTGACTTATTGAAAAAGGATGCTTTTAGGTGGAATGACGAGGCTGATTAAGCCGTTATAGCTTTGAAACAGGCCATGTCCACTACCCTGTCTTGGCTTTACCTGATTATACTAAAGAGTTTATTGTAGAAACAAATGCAAGCTTAACAGGAATTGGTGCTGTTCTTATGCAAGGCAGTAGACCTATAGCTTACTTCAGTAAAGTTTTGGCTCCTAGACATAGGGGAAATCCATCTATGAGAAGGAATACATGGCTCTCCTTAATGCTGTAGACAAATGGAGACACTATCTTCAGTATAAACATTTTGTGGTAAGAACTGACCATCATAGCCTAAAGTATCTCCTGGAGCAAAAGGTTACAACTGCTGTACAACAGAAGGGTCTAACCAAACTATTGGGTCTAGACTATGAGGTGCGGTACAAAAAGGGTGCTGAGAACAAAGTGGCAGATGCATTGTCTAGGCAGTTTGAGGATAAGGAAGGTAACATGCTCAATGCCTTAGCTGGTGTGTCATCTATTAGTGCTATGGTGCCTACTTGGGTGCAACAAATTCATAAAAGTTATGAAGATGATCTTGAAGTAACTGCACTAGTATCGGAGTTCTCTATGGCTCACCTGGGTCCTCATCTATTCCATTATTCTTTTGGTATTCTAAGAAGAAAGGGCAAGGTGTATGTTGGCATTACTGGTGGGTTAAGGCACCAATTGATCACTACCTTTCATGACTCACCTGTTGGTGGTCATTCTGGACAGTTGGGTACCTACAAAAGGTTAGCACAAGTGTTTTATTGGCCTGGAATGAAGCAAATGGTAATACAACATGTGGAGGCCTGTGATGTGTGTCAAAGAAGTAAAGACGAGAATGTGCCTTATCCAGGGCTATTACAGCCCCTTCCCATCCCTGATCAAGCATGGAGGCATGTAAGCATGGATTTTATAGAAGGATCGCCTAAATCTAGAGGCAAAGAAGTTATTCTAGTGGCGGCGGACAGAAGGACCAAATTTGCTCACTTTATGACGTTATCCCACCCTTATACAGCCAACACAGTAGCAACAAAATTCTTTAAGCATGTACATACACTCCATGGGTTGCCTGAGTCCATTGTGTCCGACAGGGACATTATATTTTTGAGCAATTTCTGGCAGAATTTGTTTAGATTACTGGGAACTCAGTTGCACTACAGCACTGCCTATCACCCTCAAAGTGATGGCCAGACTGAGAGAGTTAATAAGTGCATAGAAAACTACCTCAGGTGCATGACCTCTCACAGACCAACTCAGTGGAGGCAGTGGTTGCCCCTTTCCGAATGGTGGTACAACACAAACTTTCACACTGGTATTCAATGCACTCCTTTTGAAGCATTGTATGGATATACGCCTCCTCATTTGGCTATTGGTCCTATACTAGACACCACAGTTCCTGCAGTGGAAGATGTAATCATGAAGAGACAACAACTTCAACAGCTCCTCCTGGACTATTTGTTGAAAGCTCAAGAGAGAATGAAGATGTATGCAGATCAGAGAAGAACGGAAAGAGAATTCCAGGTGGGTGATTTAGTGTTCCTCAAACTCCAACCCTATAGGCAGACTTCATTAGCGTTGCAAAGGAACCTCAAGCTTAGTTCCAAGTACTATGGTCCTTTTGCTGTCGTTGAGAGGGTGGGACAAGTGGCCTACAAACTGGCTCTTCCAATCGAGTCCAAGGTACATCCTGTTTTTCACGTATCACTCCTCAAGAAGAAAATTGGCAATAGAGTGGTGGTGCGGTCCACTTTGCCTACTACGAGTGAAGATGGCCAGTTTCTTGTTAAGCCTCTCCAAATTTTGCAAAGGCAGATGGTTCGTACAGGTAGTGTGGCAGGGGTAAAGGTCTTGGTTCAATGGTCGAATCTTCCACTTGAAGAAGCAACATGGGAGGACTATGCATTTTTGAAAGCCAAGTTTCCGGACTTCGATACCCATCCTTGAGGTCAAGGATGTTTTACATGGGGCAAGGTGTAACGACTTCAACTAACTTTGAATAGAAATTAGTAGCGGAAGGAGTATTAGTTAATATAGGAGATGCGGAAGGAGTGAATTGCAAATAATAAAGGGCCTGGATTAAAAGTAGCTAAATGAAGTTCAACGTCTGAGATGAATCGAGAGGTTATCAAATACACGTTGAAGGAAAGAGTGGAGACGTGAAAAAACTGGTATCCTAACTATTCTCAACTCCTTCCTTGCCTCTTCTCTCTTCTCTTCAACTCAATTCTAATCCTTTCTTCTTCTAATTTTCAGATCTGGATTAAGGAGCTTCATCTATGCTATGTTTAGCTTGTTCTATCTCTATTCTATAATTTAGTTTAGTTTTATTGTTAGTTTCAGTTTTCAGATAATAGAAAATTGTTCCAAAAATATTGATTGTGTTTCAGTTACTGTTCTATTGAATTTCGAGTTAAATTCCCAACAATTGTTCCAGTTACTGTTCTATTGATTTCGAGTTAAATTCATAACAAGATCCTTTTAACTCAAGGTTAAAAGACACTGTTTTTGCGGTCAATAAGCAATTAATCCAGCCAAGGAAGCAAAGGAGGCAAGGTGCTTTGATAGCTTCAAAGTCTATTCCAGAGAGTCTGCATTGTTTGTCAATGAGGTTAATGGAAGAACGGATTTCACATTCGGAGAAATACATAGATGATGGGAAGCCTACTCCATCGGAGTTTGAGGATCCTAAGCTTTATCATTATGCAACTTTCTCAGATAATGTGCTTGCCGCTTCAGTTGTCGTGAACTCAGCTGTAAAGAATTCAAAAAAACCATCACAGCACATGTTTCATGTTGTGACTGATAAAGTGAATTTTTGGGCTATGCAAGAAGATGAAGAAGATTAGAGAAATGGGTTTGGGATTTTAATTTGGTATTAGTGGGTCGGGTTCGGATAAAGAGAAAAAATCGGATAATTTTAATTGAAATTGGGTTATATTTATTGATTTGGGGTTTTTCATCGCATTGAGGGGCACAAATAATGAAATTAGTAACGGCAAGGGTAAAAACAACTTTATTTTAACGGCGAGGGCTTAGTCAACCATTAAAACAAAGTTGAGGGGTATTTTTGACCTTTTTCCCAATATATTTTGCAGAATATCTCCCAATAAATTTCCACAGCATTAAGCAAAACTAGAATAATAGTCTTGGACTGATGATACATTGACTTCCAAGTCGTTCCAAGTCTCCCTGTATTTTAATGATTCTCTACACAGTACTCTACCCTGCACAAGTTCATTAATAACCAAAACAAACAACTGAAATCTTTTAGCTATCAAGATGGTTCCCAAAATATTTTATTTCCTTCAGTTTTTCACTCTTTTCACAGTTACTTTTGCTTCCAATGAGGAAGCAACTGCTCTCCTCAAATGGAAAGCTACTTTCCTAAACCAAAATAATTCCTTATTGGCTTCATGGACACTAAGTACTGATGCATGCAGGGATTGGTATGGTGTTATATGTATTAATGGTCGGGTAAACAAGATGAATATTACAAATGCTGTTGTTGTTGGTACACTCCATGATTTTCCATTTTCATCTCTCCCATTTCTTGAATATGTTGATCTTAGCATGAACCAGCTCTCTGGAATCATACCCCCTGCAATAGGAAACCTCACTAATCTTGTCTATCTTGACTTGTCGATCAACCATATTTCAGGCAAAATCCCACCTCAAATTGGTTCACCATCAAAGGTTGAGACCCATTTCATCTTTGACAACCATTTAAATGGTACCATTCCTGTTGAAATAGGGAAAATGAAGTCTCTTGAGGTTTTAGACTAACAAAGTAACAATCTTTCTGGTCCAATTCCAATAACTGTAGGTGACTTAACTGAGCTCGAAAGCCTGCACCTTTATTCTAATCAACTTTCTGGTCCTGTTCCTAGAGAGTTGGGGAATTTGAAAAAACTCACTGATTTGGATTTATCCAATCAACTTACTAGTTCAATTCCAATTACTCTAGGTGACTTAACAGAGGTTGAAACTATGTACCTTTATGCTAACCGACTTTCTGGTCTCATTCCTGCAGAAATAGGTAAGATGAAGTCACTTGAGTATTTATCTTTATGGAGTAATAGTCTTTCTGGTCCAATTCCTGCAGAAATAGGGAAGATGAAGTCACTTGAGTATTTGTCCTTATGGAGTAATAATTTTTCTGGTCCAATTCCAGTAACTCTAGGAGACTTAACTGAACTCAAAAGTCTGCATTTTTACTCTAACCAATTTTCTGGTCCAATTCCAAGTGAGTTGGGAAATTTGAAAAACCTCATTGATTTGGATTTATCCCATAGTCAGCTTACTGGTCTTATTCCTAGTAAGTTGAGGAATTTGAAAAACCTCACTGATCTGGATTTATCCCATAATCAAGTTACTGGTCCTATTACTAGTGAGTTGAGGAATTTGATAAACCTCATTGATTTGGATTTATCCGATAATCAGCTTACTGGTCCTATTCCTAGTGAGTTGGGGAATTTGAAAAACCTCACTGATTTGGATTTATCATATAATCAGCTTATTGGTTCTACTCCTAGTGAGTTGAGGAATTTGAAAATCCTCAATAATCTGGATTTATCCCATAATAAGCTTACTGGTCCTATTCCTAGTGAGTTGGGGAATTTGAAAAACCTCAGTGATTTGGATTTATCATACAATCAGCTTATTTGTCCTATTCCTAATGAGTTGGGGTATTTGAAAAACCTCACTGATCTGGATTTATCCCATAATCAACTTACTAGTTCAATTCCAATTACTCTAGGTGACTTAATTGAGCTTAAAACTATGTACCTTTTTGATAACCAACTTTCTGGTCCCATTCCTGCAGAAATAGGAAAGATGAAGTCACTTGAGTATTTATTCTTATGGAGTAAAAAATCTTTCTGGTCCAATTCCAATTACTCTAGGTGAACTAACAGAGCTCAAAAGTCTGCATTTTTATTCTAACCAACTTTTCGGTTCCATTCCTACTGAGTTGGGGAATCTGAATAATCTCAATGATCTGGTTTTATCTGAAAATCAACTTACTGGTTCAGTTCCTGCTTCCTTTGGAAATTTAAGAAACTTGCGGTCACTACATCTTGGTGACAACAAACTTTCTGGTTCCATTCCAAAAGAACTTGCATATATATGGATAACTTGGTTGTCCTGTCAATGAGTGAATCACTTTTCAGGCTATTTGCCAGAGGGGCTTTGCCAAGGTGGGAAACTTGAGAACTTCACAGTGAATAGTAACAAGCTTACAGGGCCAATACCAAGAAGCTTGAGCAAGTGCTCGAGTTTCAAAAGGGTTCGCTTCGATAAAAACAGTTTTACTGGGAATTTATCCGAAGCTTTTGGCATCCATCCAGAGCTTCTGTTTATTGATTTGAGCGACAATCATTTTCATGGTGAACTCAGCAGCAACTGGGGGAAATGCAAAAAATTGATTGATCTGCACGTAGCCAGAAATAACATTAGTGGCAGCATACCACCAGAGATTGGAAATGTCAAAGGGCTTCTAGGACTTGATCTTTCATCAAATCATTTGATTGGACAGATTCCAAAGGAATAAGGAAAATTAACCTCTCTGGTTAAGCTTTTTGTGCAAAACAACAATATTTCTGGCAATATACCTGGGGAACTTGGGTCACTGACAAAGTTAGAGTCACTAGATCTGTCAAACAATAGATTGAAAGGATCGATCTCAACGTTAATAGGAGATTACATTCACTTGTTTCAGTTGAAACTGAGCAACAACAAATTTGGTCAAAATATTCCAATGGAGATAGGGTGGATAACTCAGCTTATTCCAATAGAGTCACTCATTGGTGTTTTCTTTATGTGTAATAAAAGAAGGGGAATTAGAGACGTTGAAAGAAGGGACGGTGATGGTTGGCTTTCAATATCCAAGTTAGATGGAAAGGAATTGTACAGGGATATCTTAAACGCCACAGAAGAATTTGATGCAAAATTTTGCATTGGGCAAGGAGGACATGGAAGTGTTTACAAGGTAAACCTTCCATCATTAGGGAATATAGCTGTGAAGAGATTTCATTCTTCATTTCAGAATGCACATCCCAAAAGCTTCATGAATGAAGTAAGGGCATTGACTGGGATTAAACACCGGAACATTGTGAACCTCTACGGCTATTGTTCAAATGCACAACACTCGTTCTTGGTTTACGAGTATGCGGAGAGGGGGAGTTTGTCTAGTATTTTGAGCAATGAAGTTGAATCCAAGAAGTTGGATTGGCTTAAAAGGGTAAATATCATCAATGGTGTTGCTTTTGCTTTATCTTACATGCACCTGGATTGTACACCACCAATCGTTCATCGAGACATATCAAGCAGTAATGTTTTGCTTGATTCCGAGTATGAAGCTCGTGTTTCAGATTTTGGCATAGCTAAGCTTCTCAAGCCATACTCATCCAATTGCACTGCGCTTGCAGGCACATATGGCTATGTTGCACCTGGTAAGGTCCAACTTAATTGTTTTATCCTTTTCTCAAACTTCATGAACTAAAGCCAAACATTCTATACTGTTTAAATCTCATTTGCACGTTTAAATTGTTAATACTCGTTTGGAAACTTTGTTGTTTCAGAGCTTGCATATATAATGAAGGTTACAGAAATGTGTGATGTTTATAGCTTTGGAGTATTACCATTGGAGATAATCAAAGGAAAGCATCTTGGGGAATATATTACTGAGCTAGCAAATTTATCGACTATAGATCATGAGCAGCTTAGTGATTTGCTAGATGAACGTCTTCCATATCCTGAAGATGAAGTAAAAGATGTTTTGGTTTTTATCATCAAGCTAGCAAGCTCTTGTTTGCTTGAAGCTCCAATATCAAGGCCAGCGATGCACGTCAGATCTCATAGGTTATCATCAATGGATGCACATCCAACTACTCATGTAAAGCGAGCTTTGTAATCCCTGATATATATGTAAGGTGTCTTTGTATGAGAATGAACAATCTATGACACCAAGTGGTTGTGAAGTAAGTTATTTTGATGAGAAGGTCCATGACAAAATTGTTACTGGGAGTAGTATTGTTGTATTGTCAAGGTGCTTATCTGGTTTTATTGTATTAGAGTGTATAATGTAGAAGGTATTTGTTTTTTTCAGTTGAAAGATGGAAATCTTATTTATAGCTTTTGAATCAGTAGATAGGGAGAATTGAGGAACAATATAGTATATGCAGTTTTCAAGATACTATTACAGATATTAGGCTCTCTTAGCAGCAAACCAGCTCAAGTATTCCAAGCATCATGTTTGCTAAGTAGTACTGATGTTATATATTTGAGACTGGTTTGCATTATTCTTAGAGATAAGTGTCAAAAACACACCTAAACTATTTCTTTTTTTTGAGTTTCATACCTGAACTATTGGGAGTGTGATTTTAATACCTAAACTATCAGTTATTAGTTTGAGAAACACACTTCTCTCTTTTATTACATTCTCTTCATGGTGTGTGTACTACACTCTCTCTTTTATTTAAAATTTTTTGCCAAATCTCATTCTACATGGAAAAAACATTCCACCTTGACAAAAATTAAATAAATTATTAGTATTAATTAAAATTAAAGATTAAAGATTTATTATCCCAAAAAAATAATATTTTTTTATAAAATATTTTTCTTATTCCGATCTTACTGTACTCAACCCCCCCGATTTTTTTTGTTTTTTTAAAAAATATTTCTTTTAAAATTTTTAATTTTTTTTTTCACTTCATCTCCCCCACCCCCCATTTTTCAAATCATAATTTAAATATTATTTTAATTTTTAAAAAAAAAATTCTATCCCACCACCCCACCTAACCCTCCACTTTCAATTTTTTTTCTCTTTTGTGTTAGATATATACATATTCTGTGTATGTGTAGATCAGAGGAGGAGTGACACACTGACACCATTGAGGCCATTGCTTGACAAATTCTTCCCATCATGATCATCTGCTGGTGCTGAAAGTGATGTGTATTGTGTATACGACAGTGAGGTTTTAACAGCCTTCACTTTGTCACTCTATATCACTATACGTCACAGTCACAGACTTTTGACTTCGTTCTTCTTGGACCCGCGAAGATGATATATTGCCCACTAATTCTACTATAATCTCCAATAACTGTAAGCTTGGTCAATTGGCTTGAAATGTAATCACCAACCATTTTTTCATTGACTCCCAAGTCTTTCTAATTCATCAATAACTAAAACAAACAACTGAAATCTTTTAGCCTTCAAGATGGTTCCCAGAATGTTTTCTTTCCTTCAGTTTTTCACTCTCTTCGCAGTTACTATTGCTTCCACTGAGGAAGCAACTGCTCTCCTCAAATGGAAATCAACTTTTCTAAACCAGAACAATAATTCCTTATTGACTTCTTGGACAATAAGTACTGATGCATGTAGTGATTGGTATGGAGTTATATGTTTTAATGGTAGGGTAAACAGGTTGAATATTACAAATGCTAGTGTCAATGGCACACTCTATGATTTTCCATTTTCATCTTTCACTTTTCTTGAGTACGTTGATCTTAGCGTCAACCAGCTCTATGGTATCATCCCCCAGCAATAGGAAACCTCACTAATCTTGTCTATCTTGACTTGTCGGCTAATCAGTTTTCAGGCACAATCCCAACACAAATCGGCTCAATAACAAAACTTTAGACCCTCTACATCTTTGAGAACCATTTAAATGGTTCCATTCCAGGAGAGTTGGGGAATGTGAAAAATCTTGCTGAACTTGTTTTAGATTATAATCAACTTACTGGTTCTATTCCTGCTTCATTTGGCAATTTGAAAAACTTGCGTACTTTTATTTCTCCATGCCAACAAACTTTATGGTTCCATTCCGAAAGGGCTTTCATATTTGGATGAGCTAAAAGCGTTGGTAATTAGTGATAATCAGTTTTCAGGCCATTTGCCAAAGAAGCTTTGCCAAGGTGGGAAACTTGAGATCATCAAGGTGAAGAATAACAAGCTGATAGGACCAATACCAAGAAGCTTGAGTAAATGCTCGAGTCTCAAAAGGGTTCACTTTAATAACAACAGTTTCACTGGGAATTTGTCTGAAGCTTTTGGCATCTATCCAAATCTTCAGTTCATTGATTTGAGGGATAATGATTTTCATGGTGAACTCAGCAGCAACTGGGGGAAATGCAAGAAGTTAACTGATTTGCGTATTGCTAGAAATAACATCAGTGGTAGTATACCACCAGAGATTGAAAACGTCAAAGGGCTTCTTGGCCTTGATCTTTCATCGAATCATTTGGTTGGGCATATTCCTAAGGAATTTGGAAAATTGACCTCTTTAGTTAAATTGTTTGTGCAAAATAACCACATTTCTGGCAACATACCTGCGGAACTTGGATCACTGACACGGTTAGAGTCCCTTGATCTGTCAAATAATAGATTGAACGGGTCGATCCCAACATTTGTAGGCGATTACATGAACATGTTTCTCTTGAACCTGAGCAACAACAAGTTTGGCCAGAAAATTCCAAAGGAGATAGGGAGGATTACTCATCTTAGTGTACTTGATTTGAGCCATAATCTTCTTGATGGAGAAATACCCGTTCAGCTAGCCAGTTTGCTGGACTTGTCAAACTTGAATCTTTCCCACAACAGCCTTTCTGGCCGCATTCCTGAAGAATTTGAAAGTTTGACTGGTTTGCAGGATGTTGTCTTGTCATACAATGAGTTGGAAGGTCCAATACCAATCAATAAAGCTTTTATGTATGCCTCGTTAGAAGGTAATAAAGGTCTTTGTGGAACTGCAACAGGGTTTCAGCATTGCAGAAGGCCATCTTCTTGGGTGAAGAAGCACTCAATGGCAAAAGGTCGTAAACTCATCCTAATCACCGTACTTCCCTTTATGGGAGCACTAGTACTTCTCTGTGCTTTCGCTGGTGCTCTCCTTATGTGTCAGAAAAGAAGAAGAGTTAGAGATGTTAAAATACAGGATGATGTTTGGCTTTCGATATGCATGTTAGATGGAAAGGCATTGTACAAGGATATCTTAAATGCCACACAGAAGTTTGATGGAACATTTTGC